>OY776284.1:44428176-45628176 GCA_963675345.1 Trididemnum clinides | reverse complement strand
CTATTTAAATATGGTTTTATTACACACTAGAAATTAAAGTTCGTCTTATTACACAACAACCATTGAAGTCCTTTTGATTACACATCAGCACATGTAAGGCAAAGTATGCAACTGTGACTTTTCGCCAATAAGTGTTTCGTATCTTGGCGTGTATTGTGTGGTAAAAATTGAAAGGATTGATTGAAGATGTTGATCAGTAAGTGCTGTCCTCCATTTCCATTTATTGAAATTCATGACTGAGAATGTCTTCTCACAAATGTCAGTACTTCAAAAAAGAGAAGCCATGTTTGGAGGCATGCTTGCACAAAGCTTGATAAGTTGAGGCTGGAGCTGAGGAATAATACTTGTCGAACGGTAGGTCTCGAAAAGATGATTTCTTGCAGAACTTTTTTTCAGGACCTTCTTGCAGTTCAATTAGCTCCAGTTGCATATTAATAGTAATTTTCCTTTTGTTTAGTTGTTTCTGCAGCAATTCGAGTTTTTTGTCAAATGCTTTCACTTGATCATGAAAGATTCGAAAAATTTTGTCGGTACCTTGAAGATGCAAATTCAAATCGTTCAGATGACTCATTTTATCGCTTAAAAAAATAAATCACATAGCCATTGATAGAATTAGTTCAGGATTTGTAGAATTCATGAACTCAACAATTTCGTTTCGAAGTAAAATGCTATTGGACTGCAGTAAAATACGCAATGTCTTCCTATCCTGGGTTGGACTCTTCGAGAAAGGTCTTAAATTGGCGATGGTTTAATCCTGTTTTTTAATAGAATTAGAACGTTTTACCACAATTTTCATAGCATCATTCACGTTAAGAACACGTGCGACCAGTGCTTCCTGGTGAATAATACAATGGTGATGTATCAAGTCTGATTCTGAATCCTCCATTGCATTTTTTCTCAGCAGAGTAACGAGACCTGATTCTTTTCCTGTCATGGAGGGGGCGCCATCCATTGATATACTAACTACCCGAGACGATTGTTTTTATCAATAGCATTTTATATTTTTATTCATAGCATCAGACACTGCATCGCATAGATCCGAACCTCGCGTCCGATCTTTCAAACTCACCATAGCGAGAAGTTCGTCCGAGATTTGAAAGTCCGCTCTTACTCCTCGGATAAACACAAGAAGTTGAGCTGTAGAGCCAATGTTCGTGGACTCATTCAAAGCCAGCGACACAGGTACATATTTTTGTATAGCACTGTTTAGTTGATTCTTAATGTCACTGCCAATTTCTTCCTCTCTATGAGTTATTGTCACTGGTGAGAGGTTTACATTTTAGAATGCACGTTGTTTATCAGGGTGCACAATTTCTGCCACTTTTAGCAAGCAGTCTATACAAATTCTGCTTCTAAAAATGGTTTTCCTCGTTTTGCAATTTTCTAAGCTACCACGTAGCTTGCATGACTAGACGCCTGGGATTCTTGGTTCGACAGTTTCTAATAACGGAACACTGCAACAGTAAACAAAGCTATTCCATTTTGAATGCCAACTACGCGGTAATAAAAGCATAAGAAATGAAACAAAAAAATCTTGATTATCTTATCTCGTAGCCAAAGAAGCGTAACTTTATAGTAATGCAAGAGGCTAGCGATGCACATAGCAAAACTGCAGACAGTGACACTGTTTCGACCTATCAGGTCTCTTCAGTGCAGTTGGTGACCGACAAGAAGCTAGAGGCTTTTAATAAAGCATAGCTATGCTTTATTAAAAGCCTCTAGCTTCTTGTCGGTCACCAACTGCACTGAAGAGACCTGATAGGTCGAAACAGTGTCACTGTCTGCAGTTTTGCTAAGCGTAACTTTGTTGCTTATTTATCTACTTCTAGTGACGTCACAAATACCATTAAAGAAAATTGATTGAAATAAACGTTGTGGAAAAGATAGCGCCAACAGAAGAATTTTCTGATGAAAAAAATGCCAAGCAATAATTGAAAGAAATCACGAGGTCAGTAGAGCAGGCCGTAAAAACTCGTTTCGCGGCGACATTTTGGGCAGCCTTTCATTAAAAGAACAAGAGCACAAATATCACAAGTGCTCTGGAAATTCAGCTAAATATTTTTACGCTTTAGTTACTGCGTACTCTTACCAGCTCTTCAAAACACACAAATTAAACCAAGAAAGACTTTTATCTGCTAATATCACCGACATTCCTATTCGATTATTATCATCTGCTGGCCACATCACGACTTCACGATTTACTGCATTCCTTGAACACTTGTTACAACCAGTTAGTGTTGAATTTTGCAAAAGTACTATTAAGGAGTTTTGTAAAGATAGTAAGCACTATTTGCAAGATTTGAATAAATGGAAAGAAATTATGATGCTTTGAAAATTAAGAACAATGACCCGCTTTATTTGGTTGCAGCTGACGTCTGCGCTCTGTATCCCAGTATTAAAAGAGAGACGATAAAAATGGCATTAGAACTAGTTCTTAACGAGCAATCAAAGTTTAAATCAAAGTCAACGTATTCAATAATCCGGGCCCCCCAAAAATATAGGCCTAATTTATTGTTAACATTACACGAAACGTTTTCAAATATCCGGGCCCGGTACCAAAGGTACCCTGGACCCACTTTTCAACGCTTCTGAAAAGAAACGTTTTTACTGAGTGTTAAAGACGCTTTTTTCTGTCGTCAGTTTATCCGCGACAATAGATCTTCAGTGCCTGTGATTAAAAATATTTGAGAGAGTGTTTGTATCTTAATTCAAGGCACATATTTACCAAACTACAGTAAAGTAAAAAATCGATATATCAATTAGTATAGGTATATTATCCGAAAGCTATGGCTGGGAGATATAACTATAAATGTAGAATAGGGAAGGGACTAAGAGGAGGTCTTCACACATGCAATGATTGAGATTTCACTTAATTTCCAGAATATAGCGTCAAGATAGAAGTTACGATTTCAGTCAAGTTTCATGATCTTAAAAATCCTGCGTCTGTCCAGAACTAGCAGTAGGAGTATGAAGGTGAAGACATGGCGCCATAGAGTATAGTAAGCCGCCGTGAGATCAACAAATATGCCTCCAATCTTCGTTTTTTTATGTCAATACTTGAACATAATCCAATAAGCCGTTAATTTTTTATACCGGAAGCCTGATTGTTCATGAGAAAGTAGCGGGTCGATGATATGGTAAACACGGACTTAGAAAAGCGTGTTGAGCATTTAGGTGGGTACAGAGTAGCAAGATACAGTAAATCAGTAAATTATTGAGTGTTTATTTGGTTGCTCAGTTTAAGGATACCAATCATTGAGACATCTTTTCAATTTTTTGAGACATTGAGCTTTTTTAACGTTATCGTTGTTTCTGTTAACATTTTGTCGACACAGCCTACAAACTCAATTGCTGATCTTGCTGTGATTCGTCCTTCGGTCTTTCCTCCTACTATGATGAAGAGTTATGAAGGTTTTGTGCTCACGTAGAAGGAAATTTCAGATCAGCTTTTAATTTAGCTGATATTTCAAAAACATATGTTGACTTTTATCTGTCGGCATTTTGTTGAAAAAAATATTTGCCCTCACAATAAGTGATATTTTGCAGCAAATAATGGTTGATTGTCGGTAATTGTTTCTGGCATTCGAAGATGCTTTCTTTTTTGATGGAAATCAGTTTGATCGCATATCCAGTAAGTGGAATGGCATATCCAGTTTGTATCAGTAAATAGTTTGGATGCAATTGTGCAGGGGCAAAATATTTTTGTGTGTGTAATTGCGTTAAATTTCTTTACCTTCTGTTTAAAAACCGCACACACCTCTAATTTCCTGGGGAGAAAAACCTCGATATCCTTATTGTGACCAGATCCTGAGAGTTTTACCACTGCTACTGGGCTGTGTTGTTTAAAAAACTTTGGCCTTCCCCCTTAGAAAAAATCCTGGCTGCGCCACTGGTGCGAACGCATATTCATAGTCCAGCCACATTAAGCTCTAATTGTTCAATAATTTACAAAATAACTTCAATTCAAAATGGATTTGTGCACTTATTTTACAATCGATTTTGTACTTTGGTCCTGGAATAGTGGAAATGGGTCTGTACCTTGTAAATGGGTCTGTCTGCAAATGGCTCTAACTTGTCATTACAGATTTGATTGCATATTTGATTTGAAATGATTTAAAATCATAGTCAATAATAGTGACCTATTTATTTCCAGAGTGGTTTCAATGTCTGGTTAGTTTCAATGATTTGATTGTCGGGCAGTGAAAATGTGAATCGTCTGTAGCAAAGTACTGTAAGCTGAGCGACATAATACTTTAGTCTGTTTTATTTAAAATTGGATTACATATGCTCTCATTGTTATGTTGTTATGAAATCACTCATAGATTCCGGACATCTAGATGACGGATTCCTAGTGCTTTTAATGCCTCGGATCGTTTCGAAAATTGTGCTGATGCTACAGTCATTCCGAATCAATAACCAGCCCTAGTTGTTCAAAACTACCAAAATACAGTGCTTACTCGCAAAAGTAATGGGTATTTCACCACATTTGTAGATCCTCACTCATCATCATTGCAATGCAGTAGCGTAGCCAGAAGACCATCGGGACACTTGCTCCCTCTTCATTTTAGCCATTGACCATCGGGACAGCAACAGCCTACGTCCGTTTTGCATGAAACTTGTGAGTTTTGAGATGCTATTATGACAAAATTGGCAAACGTTGTTTTTATACCAGTAAGCTTAGTATAAAGTTGGCTGATACACAGAGTTGTTAAATGAATACGTGTTTTATAACTTGTTTGTAACAGTTTTGGGCCTATCCGACGTTTTCCTTTTGGAGGACATGTTGTAACTGCCATCGTTTTCCTGTCTATCATAAAAGAATCGAACTCACAATCTTTTGCTTAATGACGTAATCGAGGCTGGACGACTTACTGTTTGCCTGTAATAAAGATTTATCAGTTTGTGTATAACGCACGAAATGTTCAGACTGCTTGCTGTTTTTAGTTACTGTAGCTTTAGTGTCTTCTATTGTAGTCAGTCAATAATATCAGCTTGTACAGTAGATGTAAAGTGACGTTAAATTTGTTTAAGTTTATTTGTAAAATTTAGTAACTAAATTCCATGAGTTACAGTCATGATTAAGATTATTTAGTTAGAGTTTTGTCAAATTCTTTCATTAAATTGTAACTGCTTAGCTACTAGAAACATACTACTACAAACAATTAGTAGTTCTGCTGCAACATTTTTGCGTTATATTGGTGCTTTTGGCTTTTGTTTGTTTTGTTTATATTGTCTTATGTTTAGTAAAGAAAACGCGCATCAAAGAAACTTGCATTGTTTGATAGAAACTGGCAGAAACTAATATCTTCGCAGTTACACAAATGCTAAGGTAGCAGTTTCACACGCATTGTAACTTCTACTCCTAATTGAAGCCATAATTATATTATACTATATTTTTATATTGAACACCAATGTATTTTATTGTCGACAACGTGCTTGCTGCTATGAAATGAATATCATTATTGAAAACAAAGCAAAGAAGGCTTTTTGTATCACAGGAAGCAATAAAACAAATTATTCATCAATTGTATTCTAAAGAGAAGTTAGATAATTCGAAACCAAAGTGAAAACAAAAACAGTGAAGAGGAGCAGCTTGCTCCCAATAATAAAAACTCAAAGCTTTAGCATTGATTCAATGTCGAAACATCGCAATTCAATGCAAATTAATCAAATTTATTTTTGAAGGTCGCGTAGTATCAAATCAATAACTCTTCTTGGCTGATCTAATTGCACGCGTGAGTGAGAGCAGCTGGCATGACGAACCATGACGTAATTTGAGGTAAAAGTACTAAATACGTAGAACAGGGGTGTGCAACCTGAAGCCCTCGGGTCGAATACGGTCCGCAAGGTAAATTTTTGTGGTCCACAAAAAGATGAAGAATAAGACTCGTTGCCAGCCTCCACCAATTGAATTTGTATGTCCATTCCCATAAATGCAGTGCTTTGTAGGCCGACCTTGAGGTTGACCTTCCAAGCAATGAAAGATCTTTAAGCTTGTTGGTTACTCGACCACTTCCCCTGCATAGGGGTATGGCAGAAGACCAATGAGACCCAGAATCCAGGTAACTTTTCAAGACCGGAACCAGAAATTGTCAATAGATTAAGGTTTGCCAATAAGCAAGCCGCTCAAAAAGTTTGTTGCACGTCAGAATAGAATGAGATGAAAAATGTTCTGAATCGAATGACCTCGGGCAATAAACGACGGATTGCCAATCCAGCCGACTCTACAGGAATCAACCTTTAAATTGAAACTGTGTCTGCTTCAGCAAAGGCGAAAGAGAACTCAGAGAGTAATGAAATAGTTCAAGTTCTCCATTAGATACTGCAGGAAACTGTGTGTTGAGATATTAAATTTTGATGAGATAGTAGGCCCTTTGTTCCAAAGAAGAGATGAGTGGATGCGGAAGATAGATAGATTATAAGGGACGATAGATGGCTAAAACAGCGCGTCTTGTCTGGCCAGCTCGTCGGGCGTGTCATTTCTCAGAAGAAATGAATGACCGGGTACCCACAGTATCGTGATAACAAAGAAGAAAGAGAGAATGGATAGTTCCTTCCAGATGCTCCAGAGAGTGTGAGAAAGAAAGACGGAGAAAAGGAATGCAGGCTTATTGCAAGAACAGAGCGAAAGTATGAGAAATGGAGAAAAGAAGAGAAGTAGCAGACTTATTAGTGCTCCTGGCACCAATGAAAAGCTTACAAAATGGCGGCGATTCAGCAGAAAAATTTGAACAAATTGCGACAGCCGAATAGCAAAGCGTGGCCTCAGCATCACATAAATAAAATAAAATAATAAGGCAGTTCTAATTCAAGACTACTAACAAGAACAAGCAATCACTGTAAAAAATACCAGACAAAAACATCACAAGATTAAAAAAGAAATAAAATATTCAACAACAACAAAGTTGGACGTCAAAGATCGTTGCCAAAAATAAATCCGGATCTACACCAGTTTCTAGTAAACACACAAGTAAAAAGTACTTACTTGAGCAAATTAAACAAGTCTAATCATAAAACTTAAGGCCCAAATAAAAAAAACGCTAACACAATTCAAAAACTCTTACTACAGAAAAAAGGCTCTACTAAGGTAGTAAAGTCCTCAAACCTTTACAAGAAACAAAAATATTTATCAGCACTGGATCTACGAAAACGAACAGCTTTCGAAACTACAGGCCATAAAACTAGCTCCGACTTCTCTCAAATTACATTCAAACTAATATGATAAGTAAAATTACATATAAAAATAGTCCCTGATAAGTAAAATTATATAGAAATAGCTATGAGATAAATAAGGCGTCTTATTATTAGATAACAAAGAACAGTATTACATAATAATAAGTAAAAGGGCATAACCTATAGAAGCCGTGACGTAAGTGGTAAAATAACGCACTGGGATATGAGAGGTATAAAACTAAAACAGTATTTCAAAACGAAAAATAGCTACAAAATTACTTAATTAAGTGCAAGAGCATTCTATTTGTAGTAGTTGTGGCATTTATTTTGTCTAGCCATATGCTTTCGTAAATTGATAAAAGATGCTTGGGAGGTTGCTTTACAAACGTTACAAAAAACAATTGGCAATGTTTGGCTTTGTCTGTAGTGTGAGTCTATAGAAGGTGTGATAGTGCTGCAATAATGCTGCTTTATCATCAACCGTGTCGTATATAAATTGACTCCAAATAAATCTGTGGTGGCACCAGCCTTCTGAAAATTAGTTTATGGTTTGACCAATATATTGTTTGTGGCATAAACGGCATGTAGCCACGTATATGCCGTAGTTTGAACAATCTAAGATTTGGTTTCAATTCAAATGTTTTACCATTGGCTGCTGTGAGGGTACTGGTTTGATGTACCATAGATTTATAATGGTTGAAATGGCCGCAAAGGACGCATTTCTTACAAGGTTGAGAAGTTCCTTCACCAGTATTTTCAGTCGTTAAATGAGCTACAATTGGTGAGCATAGTGGCAAGGGTAGGTGGACGCTTATACACCACTGTAGCTTGTACTAGGCTTTTCTCATTGGCAGTAGATTGGAGCAAATTGGAAAAAGCGGACGCCCAAATCAGCATAGGATCTGTGGTCTTGTTTTGTTCAATGGTTTTGGCCCAAAACAATCAGTCCATGTTTTTGCTCAATTAATAATTTTTTCCACCACTTTTTGTTGAAATAAGAACTTAAACATTTCTTTTCTAGCTTTTCTAAATTTTTAAGGCACAATGTATTTGTTTCATTTAATCTGCGTAGTCTTATAGATTCACCGAAAACATGAGATTTAAAAATGCATAGAGAGTGATATGAATTGCCATTTAAAAACTATCTTTGGCGGCTGTTTCTTCAATAAAACTAGAAGTAAAAAATCCAAATTCGTTAAAATTGTCAATCATGTGAAAAGCATCCAAAAACTCCTGGCTTTTTCCTGCTTCATCAGTGCTTACTTTCCTAAAAGTGAGTTTTAATTCGTACTCCATGCATATATTCGTAAGCGCTTGCTTAATTTTTTCAGTTAATTCATTACCATATGACAATCAAATGATGTCATAAATAAATCTTTTAAAGAGCTGTGCATATTTGTGTTCTCGTTCTTTTCAACCAGTCACGTGAAATAACATATTGCAATATTTAATTGGCTGTGTAATAAGCAAAAGTTGAGGAATAGCACAAAAAATAAAACCCTTAAAAATATAAAAGACAGATCGAGATACAACAAAAAAAAGAAATTTAAATTGAAAATACAAAAACATTCAGAGAGCTAATGAAATGATTCTTAACAAGTCGACATTACCTCTATCTGACAATGATAAATTATTTTTAATTCAGGGCTCAAATTTTGCTACGACTCTCTCATGGAACTCTAAAACTGAAACTACCGAGTGGCTTAATTTAATATCTCACATTTGCAGAGTAGAGTGGAGTTACGTCTTGAATAATAAAAGTAATGATAACAACAATCAAGAGTGGCATAATTTAGCCACCAAACTAAAAGCACTCAAAATGTCCAGACCTAATCCTGATCTTGTAGATGACAAAACTAAGGCATATTGTGAAGCAGTCACGTCTAAACTTAGAAACCTAAAGCCATTGATTGAATTTTTCTTAATAGAAACAATATGAACCAAGATCTAAGAGAAAATTTTTAATATCTTAAGAAACTTATTAAGGATAGGAAGATAGTTATTTGTCGTGCAGATAAAGATGAGAAAATTTTAGTTTGATATTAAAGATCACTAATTAATTATGGATAGATAATTTGCAAATCAATTTCAAGAATTGACACATGTTGATTTGACCGCAGTACATAATGAGTTACTACACGTTAAAATTAATTGTGATAACTTCTTGAAAAACTTGCACAGAGCTGGTGCGATTGATGATAATATGTTATTTCACGTGACTAGTCTAAAAGAACGAGAGCACAAATATCACAAGTGCTCTGGAAATTCAGCTAAATATTTTTACGCTTTAGTTACTGCGTACTCTTACCAGCTCTTCAAAACACACAAATTAAACCAAGAAAGACTTCTATCTGCTAATATCACCGACATTGCTATTCGATTATTACCATCTGCTGGCCACATCACGACTTCTCGATTTACTGCATTCCTTGAACACTTGTTACAACCAGTTAGTGTTGAATTTTGCAAAAGTACTATTAAGGAGTTTTGTAAAGATAGTAAGCACTATTTGCAAGATTTGAATAAATGGAAAGAAATTATGATGCTTTGAAAATTAAGAACAATGACCCGCTTTATTTGGTTGCAGCTGACGTCTGCGCTCTGTATCCCAGTATTAAAAGAGAGACGATATAAATGGCATTAGAACTAGTTCTTAACGAGCAATCAAAGTCGACGTATTCAATAATCCGGGCCCCCCAAAAATATAGGCCTAATTTATTGTTAACATTACACGAAACGTTTTCAAATATCCGGGCCCGGTACCAAAGGTACCCTGGACCCACTTTTCAACGCTTCTGAAAAGAAACGTTTTTACTGAGTGTTAAAGACGCTTTTTTCTGTCGTCAGTTTATCCGCGACAATAGATCTTCAGTGTCTGTGATTAAAAATATTTGAGAGAGTGTTTGTATCTTAATTCAAGGCACATATTTACCAAACTACAGTAAAGTAAAAAATCGATATATCAATTAGTATAGGTATATTATCCGAAAGCTATGGCTGGGAGATATAACTATAGATGTAGAATAGGGAAGGGACTAAGAGGAGGTCTTCACACATGCAATGATTAAGATTTCACTTAATTTCCAGAATATAGCGGTAAGTTAGAAGTTACGATTTCAGTCAAGTTTCATGATCTTAAAAATCCTGCGTCTGTCCAGAACTAGCAGTAGGAGTATGAAGTTAAAGACATGGCGCCATACAGTATAGTAAGCCGCCGTGAGATCAACAAATATGCCTCCAATCTTCGTTTTTTTATGTCAATACTTGAATATAATCCAATAAGCCGTTAATTTTTTATACCGGAAGCCTGGTTGTTCATGAAAAAGTAGCGGGTTGATGATATGGTAAACACGGACTTAGAAAAGCGTGTTGAGCATTTAGGTGGGTACAGAGTAGCAAGATACAGTAAATCAGTAAATTATTGAGTGTTTATTTGGTTGCTCAGTTTAAGGATACCAATCATTGAGACATCTTTTCAATTTTTTGAGACATTGAGCTTTTTTAACGTTATCGTTGTTTCTGTTAACATTTTGTCGACACAGCCTACAAACTCAATTGCTGATTTTGCTGTGATTTGTCCTTAGGTCTTTCCTCCTACTATGATGAAGAGTTATGAAGGTTCTGTGCTCACGTAGAAGGAAATTTCAGATCAGCTTTTAATTTAGCTGATATTTCAAAAACATATGTTGACTTTTATCTGTCGGCATTTTGTTGAAAAAATATTTGCCCTCACAATAAGTGATATTTTGCAGCAAATAATGGTTGATTGTCGGTAATTGTTTCTGGCATTTGAAGATGCTTTCTTTTTTGATGGAAATCAGTTTGGTTGCATATCCATAAGTGAAACAGGTTTAGATAGAATTATATTCAAAAAACAGATGCGTAACAAGTTTATTTTTATGATTAGTAATCTTTGGCGTATTTTTAGTAAACGGCCGATTGCTACTTATCACATCTAATACAATGGTGATTCTTCTTCTTCGTACAGGTAAAATCTTTCATTTTTGGAAAGGCAAATCAGGTTATGAGCTTTTCATTAGCAGTTGAATGTGAATGTGTATATTTCATTATCCTTTTTGGTAGTCTTCAGTTAAACTGGGTCACCTTTCTCGTCGTTTGAGCTGTTTGTTGTGAGCATTATGCAGGAAGATGTATATACACTGCGTCAGCGCTCAGGCTCGGTTTGCAAGTCTTCAGTTAGACTGGGGCCACCACGTCGGGTAGACTGCTTGGCCCTACCACCTGTCTGCCACATAAAGACAGAGGCATTTCGTTAACTCTCTTGCCCAAAGACACAACAAGCAAGCTTGCCGGTTTGTTCTCCAGACTATCCCTATTTTGCTGAGCACCAAGCAGGGAAGCTGTGAATACCGTTTTTAAAATCTTTTGGTATGATTCGACTTGGGAAATGAACCCTATGTCTTCCGACTGCGAAGCGGACGCTCTAACCACTACGCCATCGTACAGGGCTACCACGACTGGTAAACTGCTTGGCTCCGCCATTCCGTCAAGTGTCTTGCCCCAGGACACAACAAGCAAGCATGCCGGCTTGTTCACCACTGTGCTGAGCGCCAAGCGCGGATGCTGTAAACAGCATTTTTTAAAGTTTTTTATTACGACTCGACTTGAAAAGTAAACTCCAGGTCTACCCACTGCGAAACGAACGCTCCAACCACTACGCAATCAACAAAGTCAGACAAAATTATCGCTGCAGGTTGCAGTCGTGCAGCTGCCACAAAGAGAAGCAGAATCTTGCTTTTTTAGACTAGTTTTGGAGAGGGAGGAAGGAGGGTGGAAATTTGCTTTATGTTTTTCAGATCAGATCTAGCACAGCGCAGCAGCATTTATGATGCTAGTTTTAGACTATTTTTTATTATTAAGATAGATTAATAAACTTTTGCTTAAAGTTTTAAATAAAGCCTACTTAAGGAAGAGTGATCAGTTATTTGGGCAGGTATAATGTACAAGTTTACCAACAGATCGCGTTCAAGTATTCTACAGTATTGTCAACCGTCAAAAGAGTGATGCGACTGTTTAGATTTTGCTTTGGTTTATAAGATAAGTACTATATTTTATGATGCCTCAAGTTAAACTTCCATTGCATCAAAAATTAAATCCGCGCTTCAAGACTTCTTAATGATTTAGGAAAATTCTCATCAATCAATCACAATTCAGTTCCTGCCGCTGTACAATATTTTGTAACAAAGATTTGCACTGCACTGTTATAAAAGTCACCATCAGGGAGTGAATTAATCACAACAGCTAAAAGTTGTTTGTACGTTATATCTAAATTATAGACCTTCTTACGTAAAACATAGTTTACTAGTCGTAGAATAATTTCTAATAGACGACATAGTTTACAAATTTTTTAATCACTTTTGTAGAATTTAACTTTAGGCACTTGAGCTATTTTTGTTGAATCTGAAAATGCAAGATTATCATGTAGTCAACAGTTTGAATGTAAATAATATCAATGTTATTTTATGCCAGTTAAGAGAAATGGAAATAAAAACGAGCTATCGGATGGGAATAGTGGTCCGTGGATATGAAATGCTCAAATCTCAGCGTCATATTTTCCGATGTGAGGAACATGTGTGCCGTTATCTAAACTGTGAATTTTTCTATCATAATTTGCACGGAAAGCTTAATTGTCGTTTAGTCAGGTAATTGTCGTTTGGTTGCCATAACACTGTTTCTGTTACAAAATCTGAGTAAACATTGCGCAAACTGTCTTTAAATGCGTATCAACTCGGTGTAGCAGTTATTGTTTTTATAACATGTGCTGCTGATATTGTTTAATTTGTAGTTTTGCACCAAAACAAACGCTCCGATTAAGCTTTGAAAAAAATGTGATGCTAAAGTAATCTAAATGCGTAAAGACCGAAAAATTTCTGTAGCAAGACGTTGCAGTATTGTGTACAATATTCTTGGCCTTAGTTTGTCTCGTCATTTGACCATGTTCTTTATAACAAATATAAGGTTTCATTTTCCTCACTTTGCGGTCCCTTATTCCCATAGCAATCAATCACTAATCGTTTTAGGAAAATGTTTGGACAATCAAGCATTTTTAATTTGTTATTTATAAAAATATTACCTAGTTTTTATATTTGTTTAATTTGCAAAAATTGACAGATTTCTAACTGACATTCAATCAGTTGATCCTGAAATACATTATTTGAATTTTTAAAAAATATTATGATTTTAATTTTAATGATTTAATATTATGATTATGATTAATATTATGGTTATGATTTAATGATTAAATATTATGATATAAATGAATATTAAGATTCCACGTGAATATGATGAATATACAATGGTGTCAAAATAGAAATAAGTTTCTGTTGGTCAAGAGCAACTGATTGATTACCAGTTAGCCATTTACAAACTATTTGATAGGGAAAAGTAACAATCAGCTAAGTTTATGTGTTCAAGATTGATCATTGTGATTTGAGAAGAGTCATTTTACAAGTAAAAATAGATAAAAATTCTACCAGATTGATCAACAAACTTAGAATTTTCAAGCAAAATCATCAAATTATTAGAACCGACGCGATGGCGTAGTGGTTAGAGCGTCCGCTTCGCAGTCGGTAGACCTGGGGTTTATTCTCCTTGTCGAGTCATGCCAAAAGACTTTAAAAAATGGCATCCGCAGCTTCCCTGCTTGGCGCTCGGCATTTAGGGGAGGTTGTGGAGAACAAGCCGGCAAGTTCGCTTGTTGTGTCCTTGGGCAAGGCACTCAACGGGACGCCTCCGCCTTTATGTGGAAGACAGGTGGCCCATAAACCTCAAAAAAGGCAACTCCCAAGCGAGTGCGGACTTTCCGTCCAAAGTATAGCGAAACAATTTGCTTTCTCGTGAATGGAGGATAAATATGGCAAATAAAACAAAACAAATAAAACAAGCGAAATTGGTATGTATAATAAAACGTGTGTCATTGACTTGTGGCCACTTTAATGCTTAAAAATATAATAAAGATACAAGAATACCTCGGATTTTTTAAAATTACAGAATGTGGAAGCGGCTGCTACCTAAGGCTAAAAGAGGCTATTTATCGGTTGGATAGAGTAATTTCTGACTGTTTGGCAACATGTAAGAAGTGTGAAACCTGAATTAATAACGTTTTTAACGAAAATACAAAATAGATAAATACGATTATTTTATCCCTAAAATTTTATTCTGATAAATATCAATACTTTTCCTGGAATTCCTAATTGCACTGTTTTGCTTGATCAGATCAAATATTGAATACTTGCATTGCCCTGAATGATGCTTCCAAATGAAAACTTTGAATTAGTTTTTATTAAAATATCAGATATTTTTAACTTCAATGCGCCATTACTTACTTTTATACATTCGGGCATGACTGCCATTTTACTCATAAACCGTCCAAAGCTGTCTCCAACAAACGTCGGAGCAATAATCTCCAACTCCAGAAGCTTTTGTCTTTCTTGCAAAGCATAGAATAAACTACCAACATCGTGCGGAAAGATATTGTTTTCTGATGATATTTCCCACTCCTCAGAAAAACGCTCCACTGCCTTTTTTGTCAATTCTCGGTCATGCATTTCGTAGAGCATAGTGCAAACTTCCAAACATTTTGAAAATTCACTAAATGCAGCATATTTACAGACAAACTGCTCTAGAAATGATTTCTTCTTGTTGAAATTTGAAATGTCAGGACATAAACTTGATTCCAAAGCCATCAAATGTTCATAAGTGGTTGTGTTGCACATTCCAAAAATGAAATTTTTGACGACATCCAAATTCCCTAATTGCTCATTTGTATGAGACATCACTTTTTCAAACTCACTCAATGATAGAAACAATATCAAATAAGCTGCCGAAAAGAACTCTTGAAGAATCAGATGAGAAAAGTATGTGATCTTCTGAACATTCAGTAAACGTAATTGAGTTTTTGCTTTTGCTCTCGTTGTCAAAAGTGTATTTAAGCTTTCTTTTTTGAGCTTAGATTCTTTTATTTCATTTTCAGTAAATTCATATTTTTTGTGACGTAATCCCTCCCAAGCCAATTTTGATAACTTTTCTAACTCAAATTCTTCACATTTTGCGATACCATGTTCGGCAAAGGTCTCCAACATGTTCAGTATAATGTTTGTTACTGATGGGAATTTTATTGTTTTACCGGGATAAAGTTGTTTTTGGTGCAACCAATAAACGGTAAAGATACACATTATTGGCACGTAGCATTGAGCCAACAGTTCAGGATGATTAAATAACTCCTCCAAGACCTTTTTACTGTCATCTCCACAAATGTTTTTTGATATTTGACGTTGTGCTCTTAGATTGATACCTAGAACATCCACTATGCAATGTGGTCTGTACTGTTCATGCAGTTCCAACATTTGACGAGGACGAGATGTTATCAGTTTCTTGGCTTTTGGTAAAATGTTACCATTTAAAATGTTTTTTAAAAGATTTTCCGGTTTTTTTTCGAAGTAAATGTTAGCGTTGGGGCATTGCTTTCCTAGTTCTATTGTTGCTTCATCCAAGCCGTCAAATATTATCATGACATTATCACTTTCTTCCAACCGTTTTAAGATTTCTTTATCTAAATCACAATCATGTTCCCAACGTGAGTTTAAATTTGTCAGTAAAAACTGCAAAACACTCATCTTTTCTCCATAGTCCACTTTCTTCAAAGATACGTAAAACAGAAAGTCAATATCAAGCATTTCTTTTTTCAACACTTTTTCAAGCAGTTGTTTGGTAAGAGTTGTTTTCCCAATTCCGGCTTGCCCCGAAATTCCCACCCAGTTTCCGTGAGTAATTATGTACTTTTCCTCAGCAGCTGCAGTACGAGTTTCCTTCTTAGCCTGTTCTTTGGCAAGTTCTTTAGCTTGTTTGAATAGGTCTTCAAGTTTTATGTCTCCTTGATGCTCTTTGTTCCATAAGTTAGGATCTCTTTTTCTTTTGTAATAATCTGACTCCTCCATTTTCCTGCTACCGCTTTTTGATATTTGAAGTTCAACAGTTTGAACATCTTTATCTAAAGCCAAGCGGCTCTTTTCCCCAGAAATGAGGTTTGCAGCATCCAGCAGTTCTTTTTTTAACTGGTCGAGTTTTGAAGAACCTAAAAATATTAGATGCTACAAAATATCATAAATTCACCACACTGAATACATTTTACTTTTAGGTTTCAAAAAACGCAATTCTAAGTATAATCAAAAATTGGCGTTACCAATCATCAAAACGTTTAAATTTTGGTAAAGAGTTTGACCTACTGCTTTTGTGCTACAAAGTCGCTAGAATCAGATGCTGAACATTTATAATAAATTTGAACGTATTCGGCTCATCAGATGGTCTAAATCAAGAAATTAAAATTACATTCTAACTCTTAAACTTATATTGTACACACAAGCCCATAAACAGGCTAAATATGGCACAACAACACCGTTACGTTACAAACAAAAAGGCATTTATTATAAGTAAGGAAAATTTAGAACCTACATTGGCAAATCACAAAAACTCATTTAAGCATACACGAAGACAATAGATGAATAGCAACACTATAAATAACAAATATCAAAATAGATTTAGTAAAAATAGATAAGCATTGAGATTGAGGTAATAATTGAATTGCCGATTAATTTTCTTGAATCATGAAGCTTTATTGATTTTGGTCTCGTAACCTGTGTTACACTTTTTAATGACTTTAAACAGCTTTATATCGCTTTATTTCTTACAACTATCGCAACTTCAGACTTGCTGTAGTAAATGTTTGTGTTATAGTGAAGTGCAGACGCTTCGTTACTGAGGTTTCCGATTTAATTGTTAGCGTTAATATTCAATCAATTGCCCATTTGGTGGTAAAAAAGTACAATTAATTGCCCCATTTAGCAATTGACTGCAATCGTTAAAATCCGATTTTAGAGCAATTAATTGTTACAACAAATTAGGTCCAATTAATTGTCTGGAAACCCTATTCCTTACTCGAATACCGGGATTCTTAACCGGGGGTACCTGCACCACTTGGGGGTACAAAGCACCAAAGCAGGAGGTACGAGATGAGGCGTCAAAATAATAGTTATTTAGAACTATTTGTTAAAAATTAATTTTTAATGTTATTTGAAATAAAACATTTTCCGAAGCCTTTTTTCACATCTGCATTTCTGAATGATCTTTTGTCATAACAAAGAGTTACTGTGACGTAATAAATAGCTTCTATTTGTCCCCACAGAATTGGTTTCGCACTGTGATTTCATAATAAGCAATACTATTTGTGCTGTTCTGTTGAGAGTTTAAGCTCAGTTAATATTTAGATTTGCAGTTAAATTGAGTTATCGTATAATTGTCTAATAATTTTAAACAGTTATGTCTAAAAAACATAAGTGGAGCGAAGACTATGTCAAGCATGGTTCAGAAAAAAAGATGGAACTGAAAGACCGCAGTGCATATTGTGCAGCAAAGTATTTTTGAATGCTAATCTCAAACCTTCAAGACTTAAGGAACATCTCAATAATCATCTTGGAGGTGCAAAGTCGGGAAATGACTTAAATACTTTGAAAATTAAAATGGCACGCTTTCATCAGAGTGGTAGCTTAGAAAAGCATGGATTTTTTCCAATAGACGAACCATTGTTGCATGCATCTTGTAAAGTTGCTTTTCTGCGTACCAAAAAAAAAAGAAGCCACACTCAGTAGCAGAAAAATAGTGAAACTTTGCGCAATGGAAATGGCAAAATCATTACTCGGGCTAGAAGCGGAAAAAAGGCGAAATTTAGTGCCGTTATCAAATGACATCATCACCTCCAGGTTTCGTGATATCACTGAAGACATCATGCAGCAGGTCATTACAGATGTCAAAGCCAGTCCTATTAAAGTTAGTTTTCAGTTGGATGAATCAACAAACGTCAGTTTGTGTAGTCAGTTTTGGGTATTTGTGCGATATGTGAAAGAAAAAAAGTGGGGAAGAATTTTTATTTTGTGAATCACTGAAAACGATCACAAAAGCAATGGATGTATTCAATATTGTAAAGATCTTTTTGAACCACGAAATGTTTCTTGATATGGTTGGCTCACTTTGCACCGATGGAGGGCCCGCCATGCTCGGAACAAATCCGGCTTTTCTCATCTTGTAAAAAAGGAGATTCCTGACATTACAGTCACACATTGTATGCTACATCACCGCGCTCTTGCAGCCAAGTCATTGCCAGAAAAACTAAAAAATGTGTTAATGCTGTGAGCGCAGTCAATTACATCAAAGGAAATGCCTTGAATCATCGTCTGTTTAAAGCTTTTTGTAAGGAAATTGGAGCTACGAACAGCGTACTTCTTTACCATACCGAGGTGAGATAGCTTTTCCGAGGCCGAGTTCTCACTCGTGCTTTCAAACTGCGCAAAGAAATTGAGATGTTTCTCAGACAGCGGGATAGCAGTCTAGTAGTGCATTTTGAAAGTGAAAACTTCATTTTGTCCATGGCCTACTTGTCAGATATATTTACTCACTTAAACAACTTGAACATTTCGATCCAGGGCAAAGGAATAAACATGATCTCTGCTAGAGAAAAGATATCCGCCTTTACTAGCAAACTTTCAATCTGGAAAAATCGTATCAATTATGAAAACTATGCAAATTTTCCTAAACTTAACCCATTAATGACCACTACCAGAAATACAAGTTACTTTCTTGTAAGTTTTTAGTATTTGGTTACTGTTGATTTAATTAAGAAAAAAATGTAAAAAAATTTTGCCACCCGCTTTTTGTTGCCTAGCAACGCGATGTTCCTTTAGAGGAACAATGGTCCAATACGGGTGCAAAGCTGCTGCAGATTAAGTGCAGCTGTTGCAGATTGGTAAGGCTGGAGTTGGCTTGCATTTGTCGGTTTACCTATTAGACTATTTGTCGGTTTATCTATTATTACCTATTAGAAACTATCAGCAGGACATCTGCGCAGTAATGCACAATCCGGTCAGAGAAAATAAAACAAACATTACCTTTTTCAAAGAAAAGTTACAGAAAGCATTTGATATAAAAATTTCGTTACTGACTACAAGTGTTTATTTTTCTCTGAAAATCCTGCACGAAATTTATATTTTTCGGAAGAGTTTCTTCAAATTGATAGTGAATTATTTCTTTGTTAAAGATGACCAGTAACCAGTTACACAGAAGATATTTAACTCTGCAGAAAGCAGTTGACGACGTTTTAGGATTAACAGAAAGTGAAGAGAAAGATATTGTTATTTTGCCACCAGCACAAGGTGATGCTTATGCTGCTAATGTAGAGGAAGGTGAAGTAGATGAGTGCCATAAAAATGATTTGCTTCCAAACGATGTTGCATGAACTTTGAAGGTACATAATAACGATGAATGCACAGTCGCTTCCGACGTATCAGCAGTTCAAAGTAAAAAAAACAAACCACCATCAAAGAAAAAGAGAAAGAATGCGGAAGCAGTGCTCTGGAAGAAGAAAAGCAGCCTGAAGAAAATATCAGAAGCAAATGTTTCGCACTTAGCTGACAGCCACCCTCATCTTGCCCTGCTTGAGCCAGTTGCACTTTTTTGATTATTATTCAATGAGGAAATCTGTAGTCTAATTGGTTGCGAAACGGAACGATATGCGTCTCAAAGGGATGAGGTTATTCATCTTACACCGCAGAATGTTTATTCGTAGCAAGCCGATCAGATTTGGCTACAAAAACTGGGTTTTGGCATCAAGTGATGGCTATCCTTACAAATTTGAGACTTATACCGGAGCGTGTGATACTAAGAACAGCAGCAAGCCTCTTGGACCACAAGTCGTGTCTGCTCTTCTTTCGATAGTTGAAAACCCTGCTGTCATTGTGTTTATTTTGACATTCTTTTTACATCTTATCATTTACTGTGAGATTTGCACGAAAAGGATTTCAAGGCTCTTGGGACCATGCGGGAAGGCCGTACAATAAAGTGCCCACTGCGACCATCAAAAAGTGTTGAAAAAGAGGAGCGTGGCTTCTCTGACCACCTCTCGGAAGATTACGTGTCCATAGTGCAATGGAAGGACAACAAGGTTGTTTACCTTGGTTCAAATTTCAGCAACATAGAGCCAACCAAAATGGTAAAACGCTACTGCCAGCATAAAAAGAAAAAGATCAGTTGTCTTCAACCATTCTGCTTTTACCAATACAATCAAGGCATGGGAGGCGTCAATCTGCTTGATAAGTTTATAAGCCAATATAGACCAACAATTCAAGCAAAGAAGTAGTATTGGTCGCTGTTTGTTAACTGCATAGAGATGCTGAAGTGGTTGCGTGGAGGGCTCCATGTCATCGTGGGAACTTCCACGCGTTTAGATTTTCTTGAATTTATCCGGTCATTGTAGGTGCCTTGTTGAAAGCGACTAGTTTTGCGTCCTCAGACCCTCATGGAAGAAGATTAATAAACACCAGTGTTGGTCTGCACCACCCTGTAAATGCGCAAACTCAAGAACGCTGCTCAAGCTGCAATAAAAACACTGTAAAAAATGTCAGGAATGTGATGTTTGCTTGCATCCTACGTGCCTCTTGGATTTCCATAGGTGATAAAATTGTGTCTTTTTCTGGTATTTTTGTCGTTGTTTCATGTCATTTTGAGTGTTTTTGCAATAGAAAGTGCTTATAGAGAAGATAGAGCAGCGGAATTTTTTTGCGCAATATTTGCTGGTGATAGCGTTTTGGACCATTGTTCCTGTAGAGGAACACAAAAAGTAAACGTAAAAGTGATTACTTCAGAGACATAATCGCGCAAAAACTGATAAACCACTACCTTTTGAAGGCTTTGTAGTTACATAAAATGCAAGTAAAATTTTTTTCACATTTTTGTGCTGAGTCAAAATTTTTACCCAAATCAAGGTCATTCCGACTTGAGAAAAATGGCTGTTTTCCGATGAGCGTTTGCAACAGAATTGAACGAGTTAAAGAAAAGCTGTTTTTGATTAATGTTTGTAAGGTCATTAAACTAGGTCTCTGTCTAAAAATTATGTCGATACAAAACAACCGACTGGTTTTTCAAGCTTCCGAATAATTTGTTCCTCTACAAGAACAATGGTCCAAAATGGGTTAATGAAGTTTCTACTTTTACCACATCATTGACGGAGCATATTGTGATTCAAATAAAAGAACATTTGCAGGTGCTTGGTCAATCTTTTGAAGGATATTTTCGTTATAGAGGTGTGTCTGATTCACAGGGATAAATACATTCCTTTTCCATCTAGATTTGATGAATAAAAAGGATCAAATGAAAGATGACCTTGTTGAAACGAGAGCCAGTAAGAATATTAAGATTGAATTTGATTCAATGCATTTAGCTACCGTCTGGTGTGCACAACTCGAAATGTTTCCGCAATTAGCAAAAAGTGCTTTAAAAATAAAAATTCTTGTCCCTTTTGCCACAAACAATCTCAGTAAAACTGGATTCTCAACTCTTGTAAGCATAAAAACTAAGCCAAGAAATTGTTTCGACCCAGGAGATGATATGCGTGTGGCTATCACAAAAAAGGAATCACGTTTCAAGTTGATCATGGGAAGAAGGCAACAACAAAAAGTTTTTAGTAATAAATATTTTAATGTGTGATTTCATTTTTCGTTGTGAACAATATTACGGTTAATAAATATACATCGGTAACATGCTACATTGTATTTTATTTCATTTTTAGATTGTATATTTACCGATAATTTTGTAGGTGCTTGTTCGAAAGGTCTGGGGGTACAAAAACATTTCACAAAATGTCAAGGGGTACGAGCGCCAAAAAGGGTAAGAAACACTGATCTAATAGTTAAGTGGCGAGTGATGATATCCACATATGAATAGTTTGCATCGCGCGAGCAATCAACTTGTACGCCACGTTAGACGACAAAGCAGCAGGAGTAGAACATTTCAATTAAAAATATGCACCCCTCTTAAAGCTGGTAACTCATAGCTTAATGACTCGTTAATATGAAATTTTTGTTTGACGAGACTGAAAACCCTAATAGTAGTAATATAGATATCAAATTAATAAAATAATTTTCCATAACAGGAGATCTCAATTGAGCTGAAAAAGTCTGTTCCTGATTACTGTGTTAAGTTTTATCCTTACCTTTGGACTTTTTTAAAGATTGATAAAAAAAAACGACTAGGATTGCCATTTTTAAGGAAAGCTTTTTGGCGACAATTCATTTTACTTTTAAACGAATCGTTATTAGAGGAAATTAGTTTGGCTCTATTCCGAAAACATTTTGTCATAAACCAAGCAGAAGATCAAAAACATATCTATTTGAGTCAAAATGTCAATTCATTGATCACATAAAGCAATCTACGCTTAAGAAAAATCAGGCCGTGGTGAGCTTTGATCCAGTCTCACTTTTTTCCAATGTTTCACGACTAGAAACAATTGATGTTATTGCCGATTGCCAGAGATGTTTAAAGTTGCCTAAGAATCTATTATTTTTATTATATTTTTGAATCTATTATTGTTACCTAATTGTGAGATATTTTTTGTGTTTAATTTGCTTATTTCATGTTTAACACTTATATTTGGATATATAATATTAAATTTGGGCATTAAAATATCATTGTAAAAAGCTATTTTTATACCCATTAATCTATAATATCGTTCACGCCCTGTAACGGCAAGATTTTTGAATTTTTTATTTTAAGTCTTGCTGGACATAATTTTGCTTTTTATGCACTTAATCAATCATTTACAAGCCTTGTTCACTACATTGCGTTGAAGGGCGAAAGTCATAATGAGAGTGAGGATTTGAGAATCATCATGAAAGTGGTACTTATCACAAATAAAAAGTCAACTTCTTGAAGGTTCGGTTTCCTACTTGTAGATACGCATCGCTAAAGAGCCCCAATAATGGCGAAATCGGTCTGGTGCTTTCTGATTGTTTGTGTGTGACTGCTTAATTATTATAAAATACTTACTCACACTATGACTCTTACTTGTTGTCCTTCAATGATCTTTTATAGCGCGATGCTTACGTCTTTTTGGGTGAAGCCTTGATGGTGAGGTGCCACTGTGGAGTTACAGCATAATGGATTCTATACACTCCATAAGTAGCAAAGCCGGGAATTCGGTCACTCACTTGCAAAAGTAACAATAACATGGCGATTGCGTACGATGGTGTCCGACCAGGTGGTCGAGTAATACTTGCCACAGATAAAAGGGCTAGATTTTGAAGGTTCGGTTCCCTGCTGGTCAGATACGCATCACTAAAAAACCCCAATAATGGCAAAATCGGTCTGGTGCTTTGTGATTGTTTGTGACCTGCATACACCCAAATCAATCAGGCTTGGTATGGAGAGAGGAGGACAAGTGCTTGTTCAAAAGTTGCATAATTATTCCTCACACAGATGAGACGAATTGGGAATCGCTTTTCTTCAAAACTGTTTACAGAAAGCCCATCTTTACAAGCGAGTACCCACGGGGTAATTCTGTTTACTCCAAGAAACGGAAAATCAATCTCATTTTTACGCAGGTCCACAGAGCCAACTGCTCTCAATCTAACCTTCAAGTTAAACTTACCAAGATTCGGTCAATCTTTCGAAACAATGACTGCTGTTTGGATAAAAGGGTAGTGAGATATATTGTAGGTCTGGACTTTGACTGGTGTTTCAGTAATGGTGGTTTATCCAGTGATAGGTTGTCGGTGTAGACTATAAAAGCAAGGTTGAGTGGTGCAGTTCAAGACAGGTCGACGCTGGTCAAACGCCTGCAATGAACATGGTAGTAGATGGTAAATATTACTTCAAAGCATCCGATGATAGTACCAATGTCTGCAATAATGGTCATGTCTTCCCAGCTGTGCACTGTCATAAAAATCGAGATATACTCATGTCTACCCGGTTTGTGAGTCTGCACTGCAACTTCACACCAATGAGCAGTGATCTGCTGCGAAGAGCACCAGGGCTAGTGCAAATGCCGCGATCGATAGTTTATAGCAGCACTGTCACAAGTGCAGAGTTTAATAAAATCTCAGCAACGCTTTTGAAAACTTCACAGTTGTTTGCTGAAAACAACGAGTGCAAATATTTTCTATGGTTTCTTGTCTGCCTTTAGCACGTTGAATGCATCAGTTTTAAAAATTATTTATCTAGGGTCCAACAAACAGTCTTGTATTCGCCTTATCTTCAAAGTGTTTAGAAAAGAAGTTTTAAAGATTCATCTATCCAGCAGGGTTGTAAAGACCGCCGATTGGAAAAGAAATTTCTCCAAGAAAGATTTATCAGGTGCCAGAAACAGGCAAATTTTCGAGTGTGTGGGAGGTATGACATCCTATTTCTTTCTCCCTGCTCATACGTTTTGCTCGCAATGATTCGCAAAAGATTCAATTATAACATTTTGTAAGACAAAAACAAAAAACAACCCACATTTTTTTATCAAAATCATTTAAAATTTTTTACCCAAAGCAATTCAATGCCAAATAAACTATACCAATTTATTTACTTTGATTTCCACAAAAATTGCCAGATTTTAACGATTTCTTCTTTTCAACAACAAAACTAAATAAAAAAAACTTCGTTATCATAACTTTTTAAATACAAACAATCAAAAATATTGTTTAGAACCAGGAAAGAAACTAAAACAGTTTTTGTTGCTTGGTGTAACGATGGCAATCAAATCTTTTAATTCTTTAGTACACAACAAAATAAAATTTATGGTTAAAAAAACATCAAACACGCTATATTTTTTGGACGTGATAGTGAGATTAGTGAGTGTAGATTCAAGAGCTGGGTTTGGCGCGAACCTACAAACACTTTAATAGTTTGTGTTTAGCACAAACTTAAAAACACAGATATATTTTTTATTTTACAGCAAATTATATTTTGCCTTTGCCACTAGACATCTCCTAATTTCTTAATATAGCTCTTCCAGTGTGATTAAAAGTTAAAATAATCTTTCTTTAGATTTAAAATCCACATAAATTTGCTAAAAACTCAACATTTCGAAAAACTAAAATCAATTTTTCTTCGTCAGGAGTGACTAAACTTCAAACACAGACAACAATTGCATAATCAACAAAATGAAAAAGAAAAAAAGAAAATTATGGTGATAAACAAGTGCAGCAGCAACAACTGGCGGTTAAAAATTTATAAATTTGTATAATTCAGGATAAAAGCTGTTAATTCTATCGTTAAAAGCAAAATCAGTTTTCTGCACATAAAGTGATTCCAAAATTCGTCTATTTTTATAGTTACTTTCACTAGCTAAAGTTACAGAGCTTTCGCAATTAATACAGTGTTCACTTAAGCAAACGTGTTTCACTAGTACAGATTTCTTTTTAAATTCTCATTTATTAGTTGGGCAATTATAAAAGGTTTGATGTTCTTGGCGTCGTGTTTTAAATGATCGACCAGTTTCGCCAATATAAACACTTGTACAATCTAAACATGGGATTTTATATACAACACGGCGTTGATCAAATTTGTTGATTTTATCTTTTAAACTTGGTAGCACGTTTGCCACAGTGCATAACGGTTATGAGTTTTTCCAGGTATAAATGGCAAAATAACAATGCAATGTGTCTTTCTTCTGGAAAATATTTTATATAGAGCCAAGATGATTTTTTTAAAAACAAGCTGTTCAAAAAAGAAATGAATTGCCTCCAAAACTTTTTCCCCAGTAACAGATACCCTAGTCGGTTTTTTGATCAGTTCTTGAAAAAACTGAAGATGCGAATAAAGCTGAGTTTTTTACCATGCCAAATTATCTTACTAAGTTGTCATGACCACAGACAAAGAGCTGCTGGCTTCATTTCATGATGTATTGATTTGGAAACAACCGTGTGATGTAATTATTCAATGACTTGCTTCAAAAACTACATGTTTTTGTGTGTAATTTCTGTTACCGTTTCGCTTATGTTGGGTTGCATTGCCAAAAAAGTAACGGTATTTCCATGTTCAGTTGTGTTTTGATTACATAACAACAGTTTTGTTCGAACGTCAGCAAATTTTTCGAATGCACAATACTGTTTACTCTAAAGAGGTTGCAGATCATGAATTAAAACTACTTTAGCAGTTCAATTTATTAGCGTACCGGCTAATAAATTGGGACAGTGAGTATAACTTTAATAGCGTACTTTCTCAGATCTTCAGCTTCCTTTCATCATTGGGATCAGGCACTTTTAATTATGTGTTTAAAATTGAGGGCCAAATTTACGGTAGAGCAATTCCATTAAGTCATTGTGTGGAATAATTTGAAGAAGCAAGATCTAAATGGCACTGAAAAAACCGGAATGACACAATGGGGTCGTTTTAGACTCTAGTTAAAGTTTAATAGTGATATTAAGAAGGATGTATTGTATTTTGGTAATTCGCAACTCAAGTAAGCAAACGTTGTTTCTTAGGGGAAGAATGTGATAGAGCAACAATACTTCACAGTATACGTATCCTCAGGCATCACATTTCTTTGTTTTTCTCATCTGACTAGCCTTACGTTAATGTAAACGCTGTCAACTTTTTAGTTTCATTCTTTTCAAAGATTAAGCAAAGCAAGCGACCAATTTCTTACGTGTGTCGGGCGCTCATCAAGACGATTTTTGATTGCGGTACAACTTGGTCGGCAACGTGGTCCAGTGAATTCGAACGTTCATGATGATAATGATCTTGAGTCGACAACTCGCTCTTGCAACGCTGCTGTGTCCATGGGAAAAGCAGTTTACCAGAATTTCCCTTTCACCAGAATTTCCCTTCTGACCTCCTCCCCTTCATTGACCCTGACATACCTATCCCTTTCCATTGCTACTCTGGCAGTCGCTCCTCTCCTAACATTTCCTTTGTTCCCTCCTCTCTTGCCCTTTCCTGCTCCTGGGAGGTGCTTCAGGACCTGGGTTCTAATCACCTACCAATTTTTCTATCTGTCCATCTCTCTCCGGTCTATCGCCCCAACGAGCGTCCCCCTTCAATCAATTTTCAGAAAGCTCGCTGGGATGACTTTGCCTTGTACTTTGACTCTCACTGTCCTTATGCAGAGGAATACTCGTCTCTTTCTCTTTCCTCTGCTGCCTCTCTCTTTATCTCTCTGGCACTGAATGCGGCCAAATCTTCCATTTCTTTCGGCCGCATCAAACGCCCTACTAAAGCCTGGTGGTCGGCTGAGGTGGAAGAAGCGGTCAGTGAAAGACGCAAGGCTTACTCTACCGCTCACAGAAGAGATAAAGATCACCAGGCTTACATCTCCGCTTCCCTGATGCACCTCGTCAGTCATCGCCAAGGCCAAGGCTGAGGCATGGCAGAAGACTTGCTCTTCTCTTTCACCTAAATCTGACTTTAAATTTGTACACTCTCTTCTTCGCTCTATCATTGGTTCTTCTTCCTCGTCTTCCTCCTTTCCTAATTTCCCCAACTGTTCTTCTCCCAGGGAAGCGGCATCGGCCTATGCCGCTTACCTGGGATCCTACTTTTCCGTTTCTCAGCCAAAGGCCCTGCGTAGAAGAGCCAGAGGCTACCTCTCTGAGCTCAGCCGAGGCACGTGCTCTGAGGAGTCTTACTCGTTCCTTTGCTCACCCTTCTCTCATGCTAAATTTTTTTCGGCTGCCTTCAACCTTTCCTATTCTACTATTGCTGGCCCAGACAAAGTTGCCTATTCCATGCTAAAGCATCTTCCTTGCTCTGGCATGGATTTTCTTCTTCGTAACTTCAATCTTTTCTGGACTTTACATTCCTTTCCTTCCATCTGGAAGACATTTTCCATCATTCCACAAGATGGGAAAGCCTCTCGACTCTCCTGCTTCCTTCCGGCCTATCTCTCTCACCTCCTGCGTATCAAAGTTTTTTGAACGCATTATTCTATCTTGTCTACTTTCGTTTCTGGAGTCTAATTCCATTTTCTCTTTCCGCCAGGGAGGTTGCCGCACTGGACGGTCTACTCTAGATCAAATTCTTTACCTTTCTTAGTTCATCTCGGATGGGTTTAACAAACACAGCATGGGCTCTCGGACAATCCTCGATACTATTGATTTCTCTAAAGCTTTCGTCTCTGTCTGGTATCCCGCCCTTTTCCACAAACTCATTTCGGTTGGCCTCCCTCATTGCTTTGCTCGTTGGACTCAATCTTTCCTTTCTGATAGGCGCGCTTGCTTGATTTATCAAAATCACAAAAGTCGTTCCTTTTAAGTCCGTCGAGGTGTTTGGCAAGGATCTGTTTTTGACCCTGAACTTTTCTCTCTCTTCATCAATGATCTCTCTGCTTCTCCGCCTTCTTCAGTCAGCTGCTCTCTTTACACTGACGATCTGGCCGTTTGATTATCCTCCCCCTCGGTCCCCACTGCGGCGGAAGCTACACAAGAATCTCTGTTTCAATTAGATCACTGGTCTAAGTACTGGTGTCTTCCTCTCAATTCGAGAAAATGTGAGGCCTCTTTCTTCTCACTGGATTCCCGCCAAGCTAACCTCCAGCCCAACTTCCCCTTACTGAACTCCCGTGTCATTTCAATCCCACTCCAAATTTTATTAGGGTCACCTTCAACCGCATTGTTTCTTTTTCTAAGCATGTATCTTCGCTGAAGGCCAAGTTTTTCCCTCGTCTCAAGGCCTTATGCTGTATCTCTGCTTCCTCATGGAGCCCCTCCAAGGAGTCCCTCTTTCTTCGGTATAAAACTTTTATCGGTCCTTTCTCACATATGCCTCAACCGGATGGTTTCCTTTCGTAAGCGTTACCAACATCACCAAATTGGAACACCTTCACCGAGCGGCTGGTCGCGCCATCACTGGCTGCCTCTCGCTCTTCCCTATCCCAATTCTTCTCTCCGAGGCTTCCCTACCTCCCCTATGAGTCACCCTGACTCAATTTGCTCTGTCATCTCATGAGCGGGCTCTTCGTCTCCCAACCTCCTTTCTTATTTCAGGTTTGGCCAGACTTGGAGTGAAACCAAGACTCTCCAGATCGTCCTGGAGAGCTCTTGCGTCCACTCATCAACTTATGGTTTCTTATACATCTCCTAAGGACGCTCTTCTAGCGTGCTCTCTTTTTTTTTGGAATCTGCCTTCCTTCACTGTGGAGTCACCATTTCCACTCCATGCTCTCTCTGATCACCCTCTCTCATGCTAGGGTGCGGCTTTCGCTTGCCTTGACTCTCTCTCTCCTCACGATCTGGTGCTCTGGACTGACGGCTCTGTTCTTTTTCTTCTTGGCAATAGCGGCTCCGGCGTACTCTCATCTCCGACGTACTCTCATCCCACGACCCCTCTCATCTCATTCTGCACTATCCAGCTACGAACTCTTTGGGCCGCTTGCTTTTTGGCAACTCTCTGTCTATTTACGACCTCTGGTCCAGGCCCTGAGAAGTTGTCTGGCTTCTGGGGATCCACGGTCTTCCGCCATGCCCCCATCTCTCGGAAGGGGTCGGGTAACTACTACTACAACAACAACAACATCTTGCGCTAGATTTTGGTTAATCAGCATGTTCTTACCGTAAGATGTAGTTGACATTTCTCTGATTAACTGTTGTCAAAAATGGAATCGTTTTAACACCTTCCTCGATTGCCACGACAACACAGAAGCTCATATGTTTAAAACGTTTCTAAAACGGTATCTTTTGCTTCAATGTGGGAGTGTTTTATTGACAGACGGTATTTCTTTTTCAAAATTATATTGTGCGGCTTATGATCAAGAGCTTATTTTAGTGAGCTTATTTTGATTAAGTATTTCAGTAACAAAGCAATCGTAATTAACCACAGTTAGCCAGATAGGTCGCTCGCTTGCACATGTGAAAGTTGTTGCCTCAGTGCCCCATGATTTTGCTTTGAGTAATCCCACTTGGATTTATTGCTTGTGGTACAAATGTCCTGTGCCAGCAGTACTTGCAATTCCAAAGCGGGTTTGAGAGCAAGTTATTTCGTAGATAGCAAAATAGGTTTTCTCATAACCGAAGAAATAAAAAAGTGGGTAAACGCAGTCCCAATATCTGGGGTTTCTACCCCTGTCAGGAGAGAACAGCTATAATGACGTATTTTGAAATAAAAAAATTTTAAAAACTTTCATCGTAAAATTCCAACATAAATTAAATTTTCGTAGACCTGACATCTTTTTTACAGAGCCGCTTTTTCACTAGCGCTACTGCTTAACTTTGAGTAAAATTTAAGTTGTACAATAAGAGTCATACAAAATGGCACTTCAAAAAATTTTTTCTAATTGCAGTGGCTCATATGTTTTTGTGCAATCATGTCCAAAATACAATAATTGACAAAACTTTTTTGAAAGCAAACAGTGTCTAGGGGGGAGAGCACCGGCGGTATTTTATAAACTGTTGTGTTTGGCTTGTAATTTCGATATTTGACTCAATAAAAGCTAAATTTTTGTCTCTAGCCTCCTAATTAAATTAAGGTCAGAACTGAGCTTCAAGCAGTCTAAGTAAAATTTTTGGTATTAAAAGAAAGAGATTATATTTCCATCGATAATGGAAGCTTAAAACGCCTAACTATGAAAATACATTTTTTAGGTCAAACTTTATTTGCTAGAAAGTAGGGCCCCACAATACAGAAGTTTACGTCAAGAATTATTTCAATTTCTCTATCTTGAAAATTTAGCATTGTTTAGGGTGTCAATACAAAACCTGATCTTTTCGTGAAACTGATATTTCATTTCAACAATTTAGTACATGACGTCATGAGAACGCAGAATACAGCAGTACAACTCGCACTAATTATTAAATCCCGGTATTTTAAAAACAACGTGAATGCAATACATCCAAATACATCTTAAATGTACCGCACATACACATTTTTACTAGCCAAAAAAATGAAACAATTTAATTCTAGTCTTTGCCTGTCGCTCATCAAATAAATTTAACTTTGTTGATGTCTGATGAACAACTTCATCAAATAATGATAATCAATTGAGAAACACTTGTAGCATCGAAAAACATTCTTAGCGCAAAAAAGAACAAAAATGTTTTTCCTTGACTACTTTATTTTTCTGCTGCACAAAATGCTTTCTTTAGGTGACATTTAAAATGACCTAAATTCAGCAATCTAGTATGTCTGCAATCTTAATCCTGATTGCACTTTTATAAGAAGTAAAAATTGGCGAAGAAATGGTTCAAACAACCTCCAAACAAATTTTTGAAAATAAAAATTAAATCAGGTTTGATAAAAACATAAATTATTTCATGCATGAAAAAGCGTAGATACAACGGCACATCAAACTTGTTTATCTGTTTGAGTACATATGAGTTTGATTGAATCATTGAAAATGAAATAACTTAAGTTTTAACATTTGATCACTGACCAGATAATCAAGCCCAACAGAACACTACAGACTTGATTTTTAATAAATTTCTTTAAACTTGATATAAATTTTTCAGTACCTTTCACTACGAGCAAAATTGTTTTATGCATATCTCTTCAGTGCAAAGTTTCAACAAAGTCAGAACTCAGTTTTACGCCACCCCGATCAATGTCATTAACTGACACAATTTAGTTGCCTTTTTGTGTATTGGTCTTATGGTTGTTATGTTGTGCTTGTTATGCATATATATCCATTTTGCTCGTGGTACAGTATAAAACCGAATGTCCAACTGGACAATATAAAATAGAAACTAGAAAGTAACATCAGTTAAGTTGCTAAGAGCCGTGACACTGACCATTTCTGGCAATTGTAGCTTGTCGTATCTGGTGCCGTGTTTGCGAGCTAGAACTGTAAACGCATCACAGGTTGGCATTGGAGAAACATTGTGTCCATCTTTTCTTTCTCTTGGATATCAACGTCATTTGAAAAAAATACACAAAGGCACCAACTTGCTTGCCAAATACCACAGATACCTACTAAAAGCATGAAGGGCACTTTTGGGAACAATTGCGTTAATTTTAGCATATTGATTCAATAAATGACAGGGTAGAAGATCACTAAAAGGTGCAAAACCAGGAAGCTAATGCTTTTAGCTACCAAGGAATATAAACCAATGCAATAACGTTGCAAATTCACAAATTTTCAAAATTCGTTGATGAATAGCAATAGTCCAACAGTCTAATCTGATTTTTAAGTATACAAATTTTGAAGCCCTAGATAAGCATGGCCATCCAAAGTACCGCTGAGTGAAGAACCGGGCTCGTTAAATTTTGCTGCATTTGGTTTAGGATCGAAAAAATAAGACAAAACCTGTTACTTTCTGCTAGTTATCTTTTTAAAAAGTCCCATTTTTTGGTAAGGCAAAAACGATTTTTTTTCGCTTTCGCTCTTCTGTGCATAATCAATAACGTGTATTGAGTTTTGTTTCAAACTTCGGTAACGCTTTTTGAAGCGGGAAAAAATTGCTGATTGTTGTGACTTCGAAATTTTTATCTTGAATTCATGTTAAAAATATGAGTTAAAATTATTTCCCCAACATGTTGTGTGCATGCAATCCAGAGCAGAGCTTTGTTAGTAGCTTGCTGCATCGAGATACCTGCAGCACTTATGTGGCCAGTATTGGATGGGCTAATGTCTAATGCCATGGCTACCAAAATCTTCAAACACTGTCTCTGCTCAGTTAAACTTTGGTTTTACTTGCAACCAGTAATCCTATAGATTGGCCAGCGTCAGATTGGTTGGATGGAAATCCTAATATTTCTAGTTTTGCTTTAGTGCTGGCAGTCACCTCCACTTGTTCTTTTCCTTCTGGTCCTTGTAATCAAGCTTTGGCATTAATTTGCTGTCCCAGAAAAAAGTTTAATACCTTGGAACAATTCAAGATAGACTATCAGGCCATTATAATCAAAATTATTAGTGTTAGAGCAATTTCCTCACTAAAAAACAGTTTTGTTAAAATTGGTTTAAACTCAGACTACTTGGTCTCAATTTGAATAGCGTATATATTGTGATCATGGTTGAATTGAGTGGAGCTGACATAAAAATTAAGTTTCTAACGTGTCAAATAAAAAACTTATTGGCAAAAATGCTTATTTTCACAATTGTTCATGAAAGTTTTAGGATAGGGCCCCCAAATTTAGATGAATTGATTTGATTTTTTAAGAGAGGTTTTTGTAGATAAATGGTAACATAAAATATGATGGGCCAATTTAATCAGAAAAGGGCAGAATTTTGCAGGCCCCCCTATTTAAACATTACAATCTTTTTTTGGCGCCAACAGTTTTTATCGGTAAGTTCTTTCAAGCGCCAACAGCTTTTAAGAATTAATCAGCATATTGATGTTGATGAAAAATAACCAAGTAATGACTGTAAATCACAAGGATAAATATTTAAGACTCAGACTGTGCATTTGATCTCACAACAAAAATATTTAATTTTTTAGAAAATTAATGGTTAATCGCTCTTCAATTACGATTGCACAAGTAATTTGTTGCAATAACTGGTAATTTGTTGCAATAGTTTCCAAAGCCGGCTTGACACAAGAGATATTTGTGAGTACAGTGAAAATAGTTAATGCTTTTTTTGCAGGGCTTGTTTTTGTTCCAAAATCAAATTCATCACAGGAAACATTATAGTGGGTTGGGCATGGCCATTATATTTTTCCCAAAGCTTTTTGAGTCCCTGCGGACGTCTTGCTTGCCCTGTTTTCAGGATAGGCGTACTTAGGAACCAAACGTAATCACAATTGAAACAATCAACGGTATAAAAAGTTTAGTTTGTTTATGTTATAAAGTGCATGAAGGCATAACTTCACAGTTGTGCGGTAGGGGAACGCCAAAGTGACAAATATGCATTTTCAGAAATAACTCGTTGAATATCAGGACCACTATTTACAACTTTATCGTAATTTTAGGGCAATTTTAACCCTAGGAAGACCAAACGAATCAATTGACCCCTTTCGATTTTTGTTTTTCTAATCACTACCATTTTTCTCCAGACAGTGAGTTGATCTTTTTTTACTTTTGTTTTTTCACCTAAAAAAAATACAAAAATCACATTCTCAGAAAAAAAGTTACGTGCAGCAAGATGTTATGGTCCAGTTTACTATAAACGATCATACGGGTCAACTTAACTCTTTCTCAAAATCCTTTGCATTCAAGCAAGTGTGACAGACTGGAACAGAGCATTTCCAACAAATAAAAGGTAAGCAATTGGCACAGTTGACTTTCGTTTTGTTGGACTGGGACATCCGACATTTGGTTCGTTTGGTAGGGGGCAAATCCTCATCCTCTCCTTGGCGTATCCACTTCAAGCATAATATATGTGGCGCTTTCTGCCGCCTACTTCTCTCTGCGGAGCAAACACTTTTATCAAGTTTGATGAGAATATCACGTCTTGAACAGGTTGGTATTGATGTATTCGAACATATATAATGTATGTGTCCAATGCCTACCGTGATATCCATCAGATTGAAGAAAGCCGCAAGGGGACATCTTCGGGATGCTGCTTTTGTTGAGTATGTGCGAAGCATTTCATCAAATGTGTCTACTCCTCCTTTGGTAGCATTTCAATCTAAGATGGCTTGTAGCTTTTCTTGTTTTCCATAATCGACAGTTGTTGTTTTGTGACTGGAAAAAATTAAATATACTAAGTTATTGTTATTGGCTTTGTAGCTAAAAAGCATAATATTTTCTTCTGGTGTCGTAAATAGAAATGCAGATGAATACAAAGTTGCACCTTTTCCTAGTTTTGCTTCGGGCGGAATTTCACGTCGATGTGCTCTCATGGTGTTTAGCATCATAATGTTGCTCTACAAATGTCTTCTGGCTAGACTCAATGATGTGAAAAAGTTGTCGGTGGTTACATTGAGTCCCGTATTCTTGTACGGCTCCATCAAAGACAAATTCATATGCTCCCCGAGTCCAACTTCTCTTTCTTCTCTACCAACATAAGGAAAAGCCTGTAGTACAAAGGAGGTCGTTGTATCACACACCATCCAAAACCTGGTTCCAAATTTTGCCGGTTTTAGTGGCATATATTGTATGAATGACATCTAAAACAAAGAATATTTTTATTACAAAAATATGTTTGTTACTGTGTAATACCACAGTAAATTGTCAGGTGTCTGGTAGAATCATATACCTTGCTCTACACGGAAAAAGTTGCTCATCAATTGTGACATTTTCACCAGGAAAATATGACTTTTAGCAGTTATCCATGACTGAATCCCATAATTCCCTCATTGCAGCAAACTTGTCAATCTGTCGTTAAAGATTTCGTGAGTTTTTATCATCAAAACGAATGTAGCGTAATATAGATTTGAATTTATTTTTACCCATAGTTTCTCGAAAGATAAAACGCCCATATTCTTTATCCCAGAAATTGAATAAGGGTTCGTCTCTCCCTTTCATCACACCACGGAGTATGCACAGGCCAAAAAATGCGAGAAACTCGTCCTTGGACAAAAAAAATGCTTCATTTCCTTCCCTTCATGCTTCAGCGAGAGTAAAATGCATTACATTTTCCAAATTCTGATGTCCCCAAAGCTCTTGACATACATCTTTTTCATCCTTTGCCTGAGCCAGTATAAATCGCTTAGTGCCTGGTTTTGTACTGAGAATACTTCTTTTTCCCTGACGTCCTGTTGAACAGGGAGGTTCTTTGTTCCATATTGTACCATCTCTGCTAAATACTTGACTTTGTTGTGGCACACTTCGTCTTTGTAAATCTTCATTTGGAGAAAGAGAAGATAATTCAGCGTCAAGATCTTCTAATTCTTGTTCATCATTTTCTCTGTCTGATTCATGTTCTTGTAATTTTAGCGGTGATTCCGCAAAATCCTCTTCGTCAGAATCTTCATCGACGCGTAGCATATCTAGCACTTCCTTTACATTATTATACACATTGCCCCCACCGGATTTTTTAGCCATCATTATTTAGCCTGAGGTGCAAAAGAAGTTGAGTTTCTCAAGATGAAGCAAAAATAAAGAGAAAGTTCCAGATTCAGTTCGCCAAAAAATTATCATTCAGGTAGATAGCTAATTCTGATTCTGTCTACTACACTAAACAGTGAAATGTGAATCGCATTCCTGACTAGATTTGCAGTTAGGTTTTAAAACAAGGTCAAAATAGCTATATTATTTTGTAACAATAGCGGATACAAGTAGCCAGTCTGGCAATCGATTTATCAGTACATCAAACAAAAGAGCGTGCTATTCTAACTGATAGATTACAATTTGTGCAACTACCAGGATGTGAAAAAATATCACGGCACCAAATAAAAATAAAACGGTAATAACATAAAAAGCTGCAGAAATGTAAGAATAAACAAATAATTGCTGGGATCTATTACATGCAGCAATGAAACACAACTAAGTGGGTCTTCCTCCGCTTTTAAACGCTAAGGGGTCAATTGACCCGTATGGTCTTTCTTGAAAGAAAAAATCTCGGTCTTTCTAGGGTAAACGAACTAATTCTCAGGCTGCGCGTAGTTGTTTGGTCTTGGCAATAACGCGGCGATGCAAAGAGCAAACCAATTCGAAATGAAGCATTTAGGTGATAAGTAGCTGAACACCAATATTTTGTTGCAAAAGATAAAAAATAAACATCTTGAAGGGGGATGACTAAGTCTTTTTTTGAGTAGGCTACTTTTTAAAATCGTTAGAGACTTTATTTAATCTTTTTAAAGATTAAAATAGATAATTTTAAAGAAGTATGCTTTTGAGGCAGAATGGTCAAAGCGAACTGAAGGACTTAGTTTTGTTGCAATTTTGTGAAGCCCAGCAGCTAAAACTTTTAGTAATTTTGACCAGTGGGCTACATTTCACAATTTGTAGAGACTTTATTTTTTGATAAATTGTTTTGAAAATTTAGATAGATAATACCAAAAAACCTTGCTTGTCAGGAAAATGGTGAAAATTTACCAAAGGAGTGACTTTTTTTAAATTGCAAATTTCTTAAATTTAGTAGGATAATTGTTCAACTAAGAATGGAAAATGATGTTTGGCAACCAAGTATTGATCAACCATTATATACTAATCTTTAACGCAAACTAATTACAATTACATACTTCTGGAAAACAAATTTCCTAAGCTTTGAAACGACATTGAGTTTTAGTGCCTTATCATAACCTTTATACATTATTTAACTTAACTGATCTTGATCAGCTTTCCACTTTTTGTAGTGGAATAAAAAGTTACACTACAGGACTTGAAGTTCAATATTTTTAGTGCAAAAACAAGTAGTAAAATATCATTTCATTTTGTAACAGAATTTCCTTAAATTAAGCTTCAATTGGTTAAAAACTGTGAAAACCGGTTGAGAAATGAAGTCAGAAATCAATTTTTAAATAAACTGATTTTATAAGAGTTTTGAAATTTTTGAAAAATCATCATGTATGATGACCTTTAGTAGCAAAAGATTTGATCGTGCCAAACAGCATTATGACGTCATTGAGGACTGCGAAGAGTGGCAGATAGAAGTCAAAGCTATTAGACCAGGGGTTCCCTAACTTTATACTCCCACGGACCCCTGTGGATGTCAAAGGTCTCCACGAACCCCCAAGTTTTCACCATAGTGTAATATTGCAATAAAAAAATAAAGATTGTTGTTACCAAATTTATTCATCATAATGTTGGGGTTCCTTTTAACTATCTTTTCTATACTCCGATTCTTCCATATTTCCTAATTTAGTAATTCCTTGATTTTCTGACGTTATCAATTCCTCATACGGATTATTGTTGTATAGCAAGCAAAGCATAAAAATCATGCAGCGGGGCTAAGCTACAACAAAGATAAACAAACAATCACTTGGAAACCTCAAAAACACGAATTTTATTACGCATTGATCAGCTATCACTGATAGGCTAACAATCACACATGGTGAGACGGATGCTCTTGTTTGTTCTCCACGAGGTGTTTGATCCTCGGAGTTGTTTTGGAAATGGCCACCCTAATGTCAGAGCCGACATCAAGACGTGCCCGTAGCTTAGTTTTCATGACGACCAACGCGGAGAAACCGGCTTCACAGAGGTAGGTCGTGACAAAAGGGAGTGTCACTCGGAGCGCTTTCGGCGCGAGATTGGGGAAGGCCTCGTAGTTGCTTGCCCAAAACTCCGAGGGACTAGCAACGGTCGAGAACTGCATCTTCAGGCGACTGGAGGCCTTCAACTCGATTAGATCATCCTTCAGCTTGTTCTCGTCGTCAATATCGTCAATTGGAATCGTGAAAGGATCTACTATCCATGGCTCGACCGACAGATTCGGGAAGTATCCATCAAGACTGTCAGACAGAGACTTCAGATGACCCTTGATGTCAACGATAAGCGTGGAGGATAAATCATTCTCAGCGTCGTTATCCACGAGGATTTACGCGAGCTCAGGGAAGTTGACGAATGACCCCTTCTCCACGCGGTTGCTCCAAAGCCTCAACTTTTGTCCAAGCGAATTGATCCGTTCTGCTGCTTCGACGATCGTAAGGCCGCTCCCTTGAAGTGAAATATTGAGAGTGTTAAGGTGGCCGAAAATGTCGCTGATGTACGCAAGCCTTGCGACGAAGACAGGGTCGCCGAAATAGTCTGCCAAGTTCTTGCCTTTCTGACGCAGAAAAATTTCAATTTCTTGACGTAACTGGAGGACGCGGTTCAGAACTTGGCCCCGGGAAAGCCAACGCACCTCGGTGTAGTACAGAAGATGAGTGTATGCAGCACCAATGTCTTCACAGAAGACCTTGAAGAGGCGATGATTGAGAGCACTAGCGCGGATGAAGTTCACTGTTGCAACAACGATAGCTATTACATCACCGAGGTCTTTGGGGAGCGTCTTGGTCGCAAGGGCATGGCGATGGAGCACACAGTGTGTCACGATGACGTCGGGACACTTTTCTTTTACCAGCGCAACAAATCCGGATTTCTTTCCCATCATAGCCGGCGCGCCATCCGTACACAATGATCCGAGTTTTGCCCACTCGATGCCGTTTTCTTCCATGAAATGGTTAACGATATTCATAATGTCCTTCGCTTTGGTTGTTGCTTTTAGAGGAGAACAGAAAAGAAACTCTTCCTTCACAACTAATCCCGTCAAGTAGCGTACAAAAACCAGCAACTGACTGCATCTCGCTACGTCAGTGGATTCGTCGAGTTGCAAGCTGAAGCGGCATCGTGATTCTTGGAGTTCTTGGGTGACCTGAGCCAGAATATCCTTTGACATGTCGTCAATTCTGCGCTTGATGGTGTTGTTGCACAGGGGAACACTGCTGAGTTTCTTGGCCTCTTCGGGTCCGCAAACCAAGTTCGCCACCACCAAGGCGCAAGGCTTTACGAGTGTTTCACCAATTGTGTGAGCCTTTTTCGCTTTTGCGATAAGGAGCGCTACTTCGTAGGAGGCTTCAGTCATAGGCTTCGTCGACGATCGGAATCCGTGCTGAGTCAAAGTACCCTTCGCCATGAAGCGGGCTTTCTTACTTCGGAACATGTCTTCAGAGTCGTTTTCATGAGTGGGATGGATGCTGGAGAGGTGAGCTTTTAGCTTCGATGGCTTCATCGACGCCTCCGCCAGCACTTTATAGCACAAAACGCATTGCGGACGTTCAGTACCATCCTTCTCCACAAACTTCATGAATCCCCACTTGATGTATGAATCATCGTATTTACGTTTCTTTGACATCATAAATTGCGGTCTGAATCTTCTTAAAAACGAAAATTTTTTAGGTTTGTTGTAAAACGAAGCCTAACTGACAAAGCGTACTTTAATTGTTACAGGATCTAAAAATTACATAAAGTTTACAAATTATACAAATTCATTATACAAATCAATTACAGTATACAAATATGTCACGTTTTTCGGTTAATATGACTTATTCTCAACAAGGATACGATTAGCCTAAAACAAACTTAATTGCGGTTTAGAAAAATCAGTTGCTACTCTGGCTTTATAGATTTCTGTCGATGTCCTGGCTGCCTTTGCTAACAAGCTGGCTGCTAAGCGAACCCACACTTTTATGTAGAAAGAACGTAATATTAAATCACAAACAGCAGTATTATCACACGTAACAATCGACGTAAACAGCTGATTTAACTTTAAACTTTAAGTATTTCTAGTTTTGGTTTTCGGAAACGTCTCGCGAAGCCCCTGGAACGGACTCACGCACCCCCTGGGGGTTCATGCACTCCAGTTAGGGAACCCCTGTATTAGACCGTAACATGAGTTATACGACGATCATAATGGGCCGCCATTTTTGCTCTAATTTGATCAGCTTTGTTGGAGTCTGTCAGCTGAAGGCAAACTTCTAAATAGCGTTTTGGTGAACATAAAGTTGTTTTAATTCAGCTGTTTTGTGTAAATGTAAGTTATGGCAGATTTATTTTGGTTAAAGAGAACATAATGAGAAGAACCGACAGTAAGCCGTGCACTATGATCTCTTTATTTAGCCTAATAACCCAAGTTGTTAATCCTCGGCGCGATGGCGTAGTGATTAGAGCAGTGGTTCTCAAACTGTGCGTCGCGACGCCCCGGTGCGTCGTTTCAATTTTCCAAGGGCGTCGCAAGATATTTTGGTTTTGTGCCATTAAGTCTAGGTTTTATTGCGTCAAAAGAACTCTGATCGTAGATTCCTTTCTTACTTTCTTCTGACATTTTTACGATAGTGTTTTTAATACACTGTTGTAACGGTTGACTTGTTATTCAAAAATCAAATTGCAAGAGTTTAACTTAATGGGCGAAAAATTCAGTTGTATGTTGGACGAAAACAGGAAAGATGAGTTACAAACTTAGAAGAGCGTAATTTTACGATTGAAGATGACAGACCAATCCAAAATCTCGGGAGCATAGGAGCAGTTATTTATGTAGATTATGGGTTATATTTATCTCGCAGTACGGCAAACTAAACTGCAGGATGCTGTCTGGTGCGTCGCAAAGTCTCGCAAGCTTTTTTAAATGCGTCGCATCGCAAAAAGTTTGAGAACCACTGGGTTAGAGCATCCACTTCGCAGTCGGTGGATTTGGGGTCCATATCCCTAGTCGAGTGATGCTATTAAACTTTTCAAACCATGTTTGCGTTGGTACCTTTCTCTGTCATCATTTAGCCTATTTTGTTATCATCTATTTTTGTAAACTTTTGTTGCTTTGTGAATCAAAAAAACGTCTTAACTTAGCAATTTGTACACTGCTTTTTTATTTGTAAAATTTGCTGATATAGTCAAGATCAAAATAATTTCCCTAGAGAGGGCAAAATGAATTGCCAGAAAACGTTTAGATTTTTAATAAATATGCTTACTATTTAATCCGTGCTTTGCTTTGCTACGCTATGGTTTAAAAAACAAGCTCTTTGCTGAAATTCCTTATTGACTACTCATTTTTTTGACATCTTTTTCATTCATTTTATCACAACTTTTTTTGGCAAAATAGCTAGATTAAATTGTTGGGCTCTCTTAATCTTCAGCTTGCAATCAATATTTTTAACGTATGCCAAGCTGCCAAAAACCAATAAATCTGAACTAAAGTAGTGAGCTTAAATCTGTAGCTGTAATTGTATTTATGTCAATTAAAGACCAAATGAATGCAGACTATTTTTGCGACCAAAACTTTACCGACAATTTGAAAATATCACTGCGTTATTACCTAAAACAGGGGTGTCCAAACTTTTTTTACCACGGGCCACATTCAGAAGAATACACCAAAGTGCGGGCCAGTCACTAAACTAAAGGAAAGGAACATCGTACTCATCCCTCATGTAGTGATGTTAGCCTATCAATATTTGTAGGATGCGCTTTCTGACTGAATATAAAGAAAACACAACATTCAACACGGGTTTCTCTTCTATTTTAACTTAAGACACGACACAAAAATGCTCATAAACAGCATGGCTTCAGTGAGAGCAGTGATGCTGTACTTTGGCACGCATGATGGCCGGCAAGTCAGGAGTTAGTCTGGTGGTTGCAAGGCGAAGCACATCGCAGAGATGGCTGTCAGTCATCTTGGTTCTGAATTTGTTCTTATTTAGCGTCAACAGAGAAAACGTTTGCTCACATATATACGTTGAGCCAAACAAACTCATCATTTGTTTTGCATTGCGTATCATCAAAGGAAACCTGGTCCTTTCCAAGCTCCGGTAGAAGTCTGAAAGGGAGAGAAGGTGATGTTGATTTCTTAGAGAACTGTCACACTGCATTTCAATAAGTTCTAGTTGCAGACTCTCTTCCACTTCTTGTGCATCCATTAGGAATGGAGTTGAAAACAGCTTGATTTTGTACTCGACAGCAGAAAAATCTTGGAAGCGCTGATTGAATTCTGTCAGTAGAGCTTTGACAACAGACACGTACTTACACTTTTGCGCGGAAAGGTTGGCATTTGGAAAAGCAGACTTGATTTCGGACAGTGTGGGGAAGTGCGCAACATTGAAATTGATTAGTTGTGTCTCAAACAGACGGAGTTTCAGACAGAATGCTTTCAAGTGCCCATAAAGCTGTGATACAAGCTGGTCTTTACCTTGAAAGGTCCTGCTCAGTGCGTTGAGATGACCAGTGAGATCAACCAAAAATGCTAGGTCTGCCAACCACTGAGGGTCTGTTAGCTCATCAACATGTTGGTTCTTCGCTTTCAGAAACTGATCGATTTCGGACCTCAAAGAATAAAATCTCTGCAGCACAGCGCCGCGACTTAGCCAACGCACATCAGAGTGATAGAGAACGTCCCCGTATTCAGCATCAACATCTGACAGAAAAGACTGAAACTGTCTGTGGTAGGGCCCTCGCGACCTAATTATATTGACAATTTTCACAACAGTGTTCATCACATCACCAAGCTGGACTGTCTTGGCACAGAGAGCTTCCTGGTGGATAATACAGTGCATTTTAACAGCCTCACCTCCATTTTCTTGCACCTTGGCACAAACCATAGAAGCCATTCCCTTTCGCTCGCCTCTCATAGCTGGAGCTCCATCTGTTGTGACTCCACACAACTTGTCCCACCTAAGTCCCATCTTGTCAATTGCATCGGACACAGCTTTAAAAATGTCTTTACCTGTACTTGTACCCTTAAGACTCCTGATATCAAGCAACTCCTCCGTAATGCAAAAGTTGTCATCAACTCCCCGTAAATAAATTAACAACTGTGCGGTGTCTCCGGCATCAGTGCTCTCATCACACGCAATCGAGTAAAAATCAAAATCACAAGCTTTATGTGACACCTGATGTTTTACATTAGCTGACAAGTCTTCGATGCGACGCACAACTGTGTTTCTGGACAAACTAACGTTGTTAAAGTCATGCAGTTTTTCTGGGCACATTATTCCTGCAACCTTATTGAGACATTGCTTTATAAAGTCGCCATCTGTGAAAGGTTTCCCGTGTTGAGCAATCAGTTGAGCTACCTCGTAACTGGCTACTGTAGCACTTTCTTTTGCTTTGTTGGCACGGAGAAAGCAGTTTTGCTGAGCCTGTAGTGTAGCTGTCATTTGCTTAACTTTCTGTTCTCGCTCGGCACCAGTACAGGATTCATACTTCTTATGTTTCGTTTCAAAGTGTCGCTGCACATTATACTCCTTCACCACTGCAACAGTTTCGTTGCAGATCAAGCAGACACACTTTCCTTTGACTTCTTTGAAAAAGTATTGCATTTCCCACCTTGCCTGAAATTTTCTACACTCGCTGTCGACTTTCCGTTTCTTTATTTGGTCTGCCATTGTCAACTGTAATCACTATACTCACTAGCAGGCTAACAAAATCATTGATAGTTCAATAGTTCAACTCAAAACCATAGTTGGCAAATCGTTCTTTATTTAGTATTTATGATGCTACAACTAACTAGAAAAACTGAGAATTAACAGAGAAAAGAAGAAACGTAATAATTGCTCCAAAGCAAAATGCAAGATGCGTTTGGGTGTGCGCTATGCAGGCGCATACGCTGGAATCCTTTGTGTGGATGTGTAGGCAGAGCAATATACCTCACACGAAAATGCTGAATTGACAATTCGACATGCGTTGTTTCGTGATTTTTTAAAAATTTAAATCATTAAAGAAATTCTGTTATATTTGCAAAGTTCTGTTGTGCAAAGATTAATAACGGGCCGTATTACGTTATATTTTCATAATGAGCCGCGGGCCAAAAAAAAGGGCAGCGCGGGCCGTAGTTTGGACACCCCTGACCTAAAACAACAAAAAGATTTAAAACTTTGACTTTAACTTGCGATTTATGGCAGCACTTTATGAACCAAACTAAAAAATAGAACTAACATCAGTGTTTATACCACGTCTCACGTCAACGCTGAGTATTGCAAATAGCATCCAGAGTGCCGCAGCATCCCGGTTGGAAACCACTGCATAAATATTTGCATGCATTATATGTATTGGAGTCTATTTTGTTATATAGCTTTGCTTTTCGCCTTTTTTAATCTTTGTGCCATTTAGCGATTTGCAAAGAGGTAAGTTGATGTCAAAATGTCAACATAATTACTATCATATTTTTTATTCTCAGCTTCATATAAAACTCTTTAAATACTATAAATACAATATTAATATAGCTCTGAAAAAAGCTGTTTGAGCCATAAGCTTTTTGTGACGCTCTCATCAGTGGCGATATCACGTCAAAAAGGAAGATCGAGAGTGAGTAAGTGTTTTATGTGGTTAATTTGGACTTTGGGCAATCAAGACAAGCCAATGATAGCGCTTGTATTGTAAAGCGCGCCAAAAAAAGATTTCGAAATAACGAAATCTTAAAGATAGCGCAGCAAGAAGCCGTTGATCAGTGATAGAAAGACCTAAATACATTACTAAAAAACATACATTTTTAAATTTTTGATGCCAATCCTGTTTTATGCTGGAGTAATCATTTATATTAGGTCTTGGCTCACTCATATTTTAAGTTCTAAATTGAAACTCACCTTCTTCTGCTAGCCTGCTGGTGCTCGTCTGGCCGAGACCTTCATTAGGATTGGCTGAAATATAATAGTTAGTGAAGAGCCAATGCCCCTCAATATGCAGCAATATTTTATCCTTTACCCTTAAAAGGTAGTACTTTTTTTCAAAAACACATCTGATGTCAAGCAAACGCTATTTCTTACGTCGTCAACGTAGTTTTTCGTGGACCTGCAGACTTTTTTCATGGAGCCGTTTTAGAAGCGGTCTTGATTGTCCCAGCATGTGTTATACATTGCGTCGAGATGATGTCTAGCGCTAACAACTTCTATCTTTATAGCTGTGAGCTCAGCAATTATTAAAAAAACAGCAAGTGACATAAAACCACAAAGTTGGGTGAACAAATCTTGAGAAAATATATATCAAGTCGTACGGTAAATATATTACCGAGCAAAAGCAAAAATTTAGGTAAGAAAAAGACTCAGCAATAAAACAATTAACAACCTACCAAAAGGTATATGAAAAAATTTTAGATTTGTTGATATCTAATCTAAGAAACTCTGGTACTTTGCAGGCTATTGTCATTGCAATTGAGCACTCGACTTGTCAGCAAACCGATAGTGAGTTCAAGCATTATGTAGAAAAAGGTTAAAGATGAAGTTGTTTGTTAAATTTTATTTAAATGATTTTTCACCAAACTACCCATTGATAACGTAATGCGGAAGTAAATTGGCTACGGAAGGAAGGCGTTTTGGAATTAAGATGGCTGCGAATTGCTCATGTTTCTCTACAAAGAAATAAAATGAAGGTTACCTGAATCGTAATGATAGTGGGTATGGTACTCCAATTGCCGGTGATCAATGATAGAAGGACCTAAACACAGTAATAAAATTAGTTTCTGTTAGATCAAGGATTCTCTTGCCATTGCATCACTCATTTTTGAGACTCTATCTCTTGGAATTTTTGTGACAAGAAAATTGTAAGTTTTGATGTTTTCAACGTCAGTTTTTGCTCCAAATTGAAAATTTCCCAAATTGCACACACTTTAGTGTGCAATTTGAGAAATTTTTGTGACACGCTGGCTAAAACCTATCCGCTAAAACGACACGTATGTTGACCTTGTATAAAGAAATGGTAAAAAAGAAATTAAACACCTTGTATAAAGAAATGGTAAAAAAGAAATTAAACATGTATAGTAATGCAAGAGGCTAGCGATGCACATAGCAAAACTGCAGACAGTGACACTGTTTCGACCTATCAGGTCTCTTCAGTGCAGTTGGTGACCGACAAGAAGCTGTATCTGTATCTGTATCTTTTTTATTCATGACCACCACCATTACACACGACACTGAACAACAATAATAATGAGAGAAATGGAGTCAAGAAAAGGATGAGTGGCGGTTGTCGCAGGTGCACTAAGTCTAGCAACTGCTAGAACAATAGTGCTGTCACAGCCTAGTGGTCACAAGGCCTTACATGTATAGTAATGCAAGAGGCTAGCGATGCACATAGTGATACGAGTGATACACGAGTGATACGGCTTCGCAGAGTACTGACAGACCATCCACCAAGTGGATCTAGTATAGATCCCGCAAGTGTGGCGGTCTAAGCTATGCTTTATTAAAAGCCTCTAGCTTCTTGTCGGTCACCAACTGCACTGAAGAGACCTGATAGGTCGAAACAGTGTCACTGCCAGAAATTAAACAGTTTTTAGAAAATGAAATAAAAGCAAAATGTAGCCTTTGGATAAATCACAGCATATCGACATTTGGAAGACTATTCAAAAATAAGAAGAAACAGGCTGTACTACACCTCAATAGGACAGTGTATAGACGCCATTGCTCGTGTGGAAAAATTCTATGTTGGCCAAACTAAACGAAATTTGAAAACAAGATTGGAAGAACATGACCCTATTTCATCTGGAAAAAGCGATGTTACAAATCACTAAAGAGAAAATCCAGACTGCACAATTGACTTTTACAATCCACTAATTCTGGCTCAAGAAAATAATTACCGAAAACTACGAATTAAGAAAACGTTATACATTCAAAAGCTGCAGCCACAATTAAGCACAGACGAAGTTTTACATCCACTTTACCTTTTTAATCGTTACATCCACTTGACCTTGGTTTACCAACTTTTAAAGTAATCAGTGGCACTATTTTGGTTGACAATGCTAGCAGCGTTTAGCGAAACGTCCTAATTAAAATATGTCAGTATACCGGCTCTGTTTTTTTTTTACGTGACACCAATTTCACGTTTTATTTGTTTTGTTCACTCAAGCCTGAAGTGTGTAAACAGCAGCTTATGAGTTAAAATCGCGGGTCTTTCGGAAGGAGGTGTCCTAAATCGTCCTTGCCCACAAAATGGCCACCAACGTTCAAAAGTGTTATTCAATTTAAAACTTTTCTCTTTTACGTAAATTTTTGAAAAAGTTTAGGTCATGGAAAAGACCCACTCCTGGCCCGCACATTGATTTGGTTGTGAAAAATTGGCTGGCCTACAAAAAAATTTACACACCCCTAATACAAACTAAAAATTTTAAAGATAGTTTTAAGATAAGGAAATTGCAAAAACACGAACTAAATCAAAGCTTTTTATCGTTGCGAGCGAGATTCAAACCTGCGCTCTGCTTCAGCAATGACGGGACAAGCAAACTTTTGTAATAAAATTCACTTTTCCGGGACAAATGCCTCAGGTTTAGACCACTGAAACCTAGACAGACCAATTATAATGAGCAACATGTGCATATGTGTACTCAATTTCACACTGAAAGCCAATCGCTTGGACAATTGCTTACACGTATCGGTATCAATTATAACCACTCAAAAATCAATGCTAGTTATGCTAAGCATTAAATCGGTCAAGGTCCATCAAATAGGTCAAACGCGATGTCCAAAGAGATTAGCCCAGAATGCTGTTTAAACTCCTGATCCAATTTTTAATAAATACTACTGCTGCAAATCATTACCTTAGCCAGAAGCAAATTTCGGGAGCCAAAAATTTATTTTTCAATTTATTAATTTTTTTGATAACCTTTGTTAAAAATCAATTTTGCTGTTTAATTTAGAGATCAATTTTTTTACTTTCGTTTATGTCCATCTGTACCCCAAATTTTTTGATAACTTTTTCTAGAGATCAATAATTTGTGGCCGTAAAACCTGATGAACATTTATTTCTTAATCAATTTCAAGAAAATTGGAAAAGGCTAAGACTTTTGTGTACTTCCATGACATCCATGCTGTAAGCCAGTGTATCCCAGTTGACTGATGTACTTCTAAACCACAAATTTTTTACTTCCAGCAGTATGAAGCCCAGGCAATTAAAAATTTTTCCACTGTCATCAATATTTTTATGAATTTTAAATAGACTAATTAGCACATAAACTAGCATAAAAATAGGTATCATGATATAATATTTCACAAGGTAAGTACATCAAACAATTAACTGTGTGTGGTATCAGACAAGCCAATTCAGCCCTCTTCTATTACCCAATTTTAATGCTTCCCTTCTTGCATGTGCTGATATAATTCGGTATAAAATTAGTTTTTGTGAGCCATCTTTTAACTTTAAATAAATTCAAAATTTGCGAAACACCTAAATTTTGTTCGGACTTAGACTTCAGCTCTGTTCTCTACTCCTTAATTCGCAACTTCTGCTATCTCCCCGACTCATTGGCGTAGCTAAAACAGCAAGAATTGCCATCGCTTTCCTACTCCAATTTTAAATCTTTAACAGCACTAAAGCATCATCACAGCAAACGAAAAATTAAATCGTTCACCTCCAAAGTTATTTTCTGGCTACGCTCTTGTCCCCCACTCACAGTTACAAAATTATGGTTGCATTTGTACGGAAGCAAAACGACGAAATATTATGTCGCTCTATTTTAATTGTGCTTTATGGTTTAGCATCAAGAAAGAAATTAATTATGCGATAAAAAAATCAGGCCGAAAGTGAATACTGGAAAAAAGATTGGATGTTTTTTAATTATTTAATTTGATATTGATTTTAGTCGACTTTCTCTTTTTGAGTTTGATGTCGGAAAACTTACATGTCAAAAAAGTCATTTTGACTTTTTTGGACAAACTGGTATTTAATTGGAGGAGCAAAATAGTTTTCTTAGCTCTTAGTTTTCAGGTAAATTGTGTATCGTAGGTTATATAAAGTGGCTCGAGTGCTACTTAAAAATGATTTTGTATTCAGTTGTAATTAAAAAAATTCAAACTTTAGGGAAAATTGTCAGAAAAGTATATCCCCATCCTTCATTGCACCGAAGTAACAACAATTTTGCTACCTTACTAAAAAAACCTGGAAGAAGGGCATGCCTTTATGGTATCATGTTACCATGACTATGCTGCACTTTATCAAGGATCTTAAGTTAACACGAGAAAATTTGACTTGTCAACACCAATTTTGCTCTGCTACAGAATAGAAAAAATTATAAAAGACAAGATCACCTGAACTTAGTGGTACTCATGGGTTATCTGTCACCACTTTTTTTTAATTTAATAAACCTAGGGCCAGGCCCGGTATGTAAATGTACGGGGCAGTGTACACTGGAAGGGAGTGTATAGGGTGGGTTCCAGTGTACACTGCCCCATACATTTACATACCGGGCCTGGCCCTACAGTGTACACTGCCCTTTCAGCTTAAACAATTTACTGCGCTAAAGTACAGGATTACCTAGTGTTTTGTAAAATGAGTGCAAATGATGTTGCTGGCTGAAAAAAACATACTCACAGGCACTACCATAGCTTCCTCTTCAGTTTTTGGAAGGTCCCACAAACTCATTTTAGGCTTAAACATTATATATACAGTTAAATAATAGTAATTTAATACCTGGTGAAAAAAAGTGGTGACAGATAACCCACAAGTACCAACTTAGTTATTTCATCAAAAATTAATTTCGCCTTTAAGACAGAAAATTTCAATTTTTATAAAAAAACAAAAAAATGAAATGCAAAAATTGACTTATCGCAGCTATAATGAACGAAAAGGAAAAAAATTACTATCTCTAAAATGACATGGCTAAAATTAATTACAGGTAACTGAAAAGCGATTAAAATCTTTATGAGAAATTGGTATGAAAAAAGAATTTAGGGCGCTAATTAACAACATTATGGCCAATAATAATGCATTACACTGGTATTCAACCAGAAGCTACACAGGCAGTGAAGTATGTACTAAACTACGTATTAACGACGAAAGCAGAAAAAACTAAGGCTTGTTACTCACTTGTAACTACTTGCCAAGTAATAACATACAGCGAACAGAAAAGTTATTAATCAAGGGTTATATCATGAACAAGCAAAAATGACTGAAAACATGCCTCATAACTAATGTAACAGCCTGCAAAAACTTTTTCTGTCAAAAACATTTCTTTATTAGAACGGAAAAGTACTTGTTTGAGGGCGAAATCCATTTTTTATGTTATAAATAAGCTTAGTTGATTTTGCGTTTCATAATTTTATCTAATACTTGCTGGCGTCATCCGACAGAGCTACCAGCTAGTAATGTCGAGTTGCAAATATTGGTTAATCAGGCTGCCCAGGTTTCACCCAAGTTGCACTTTTTAGAGCAGAAACGATTAGTTGATACCAAGGAGGGTATCGTTCTTATGCCTCTAATCCCGATTGCCGTACAAACTCTATCCGTTCCTTCCAATACGTAGAGGACACAAAAGTCAAAGCCGGGGGCGGGCAAACCATTTTTGCGAGTTTTACAATTATAGAAAGTAAGTTATTTGGTAGTAGGTTTTTTCACGACCTCATACAAACTCCCGTGCAATGATATTTGAACAACAAGTCCTTGGCTTCATCTATGTGCCTCGGTACTGGGATGGAGCAAAAGGGAGTTCACCTCTGTCGCGGATTCAAGTGATCGTCTCACTCTATAAATTAAGACTGTCAATACTCACAAGTGAAGTATGATTGTACAAACTATCATTTTTTCTCTTCAAAAGGCTGAGGAGGGGAGAACAAAGCCAAAAATAATGGTGGCGTCAAAACAATGATCATTTTCACAATCAAAGAAACGAGCTAATGAGTGATAGGTCTGTTTCACAATTTGGTGTGCCCTTTTCTGATTTATATTCGTGGTATTAAGTTCTTTGGCTCGGCTATTTGCTTAATTCCAGCACAGAGAGAAAAGGGATCAAGCCTTCTATCAGAGCCACACACTGTTTCTTAGTACGCTTATTAAGCTATTTTCGAGCAAATATGTTTTTGATTGTGACTTCTCTACTTTTAAATCAAGATTAGCGTCAGGTACAAACAGCCCATCAATTACAAAACTCATTTTTTGTGAAGATCGGGAAAAGGAAAATATGCAATCAATAACCTCTAAATCTGCAATCAATAACCTCTAAATAAGAAGGGTTGGCTTTCGTTTGAGCATGAAACCGTTTTTCTTTGTCAAGAAACGCAAGCAAAAATTTTTCTCTACTGGCAGTGAGAATTTACGCGGGAAAGTTGCTTAGGTCCTTGGCCAAGCTTTTGTTACTCAAAATAGCCTTTTGTTGTTTAGCGCTAAAAAGACACACAGAATATGTTGTTCACGTAATTAATGCACTGGTTGCTAGCGGATAGCTTTTTTTCATGAACAACGGAAAAAAGCGTGCTTAGTGCTGCATAGCGCGATCAAGAAATGACGCAAAAAAATCTGCTTAATGAAGAATGCTCCAAAAAAAATCGCTTGTTGCATTTCAAATAAACTTTACGTTGTAGTCAGATTTTTCTCATCAAAAGTACTTTGTTTATATTTTCCGAAAAACTTTGAATCGCATTTCTTTGATTTATGAAGCTTGAGAAAAGAAAGAAAACTAATTCTCCAATCCGGTGCTAATTGTGACGTCATCTTCACCTCTAAATGGGTAAAATTTTAGCCAGTTGGTGAGATGGGGGCTGGGATTTGTTTGAGGAAAAATCGTTTTTTTTGGTCAAGAAATGCAAATTAAAAAAATGTTTTAATTGTTACGTCATCAACCTTCTTATGACACTCATCCCGGAATCAATCGAACCACGTTAGCAACATCGTTTTGCCGCGACATGCATTTTCGGTCTACCCCGAAAATATCTGATAGCGATGTTAGTGGATAACAAAGAACATGTGCGTGAGTTGAAATGGAGACGAATCTTGAAGTCTTGTATATCATCTCCTGAGATAACCTTTTCCTGTGCCGAATCTGCTGTCTGACTCCCAAAAGTATTGTGAAATAATCGGCTGGCGGTGAATTGCTGCTAGAGAGCTTCCTGTATTACAATGCATTTCAAACGTTTTCATAGAAAATCACATTAAGTCAAAGATGCCGCCACAGAAACTTTTCCTGAATTGCCTTGGCCCACATAAGCTGTGAAACGAGCCGAAAACCTTGCGACCTAAATCTGTGCTTGCGATAGAACTACTCGGAAAGAAATGGCCACATTATGGCAAAGATTTCATCAAAAAAAACTACCCGTTTTGAATTAAAAATGACCCTTTATTTTAAGCAAATAACTGCATTGACTTTATAAACTAATCATTTGTTGTGTAGGCTATTTAGACAAGCCTAACCTATATCCATAAAATGTGAAATAAATGTTACTTTTTAATTTGGTTTTTTGTTATGTGTGTATTACAATGTTCACAGACAGAAGTCATACCACTTAGAGTAAGCCCTCCATCCAACGAATAGTAAAAAGTAATTAATAGTACCCTTCTAACCGGCAATAGTGGTCACATTTTGGGGCTATGGCTCCAATTTCGGGCGGATCGAAATGAACATTATTTTTCCGGAGTTCCCCAGTATTAAATTTACATTGCGATTGTGCATCGTAGGTTGTTATACAAATGCATCAGCACTTGTTAACAAAAATCTTAAGTTTTCATTGGTACATAAAACCCTTTGATCGAAGAAACTCATCTCCTGTAATACATTAATCCCACTAAGCCCTTGTTGGGGTGACTTGTTGTCAGCTAAAACCTTATTGGCCCAAATCTATGAAACGCGGGTTGACAAGACATAAAGACAACAAAATGTTTTAACTAAATACTTTCACTGTTTTAACTTGAGGAGTTTAATCTAAATTTAGCGAAAAAAACAAAAATAACTACATCAACAAGTCCTAGAAACCTACCACTCCAATATTATTACTAGCCACAATGAAAGTTTTGGGTTTAGTCAACTTTCAGATATTTACAAGATTATGCACTTTTTTCAAAAATTCCAATTTTTATCACAGGCGGCAGCAAAAACACACACCCAAATTTGCTTTAACTTTTGCACACCTCATTTTCTTAGGCATGTGCCACTTTTTAGCACTAGCCTTGTGGACTTTGAAACGAAAGTGAAAAGCGGTCCACCGTTAATCTATATTCTGTAAATACTTGCTGCAAAATAGTTTAGGAAAAGTTTGAAAAAATGAGATGCAAAATTCTTTAACAGTACATTTTCATCTGGATTTTTCCACAACTACTTATAGTGCTTCTAGTGATCTTAATGGCAAACGCATATCCCAGACGGAAATAAGGTATTAGAGTAATTTTAAATACACATGCTAGGCGAATATTTCTTGTTTGACACGAATTTGTTTCAATACGTAAGCGACAAAGCAAATTAGCAAAATAGTTTTAAACAAATAATGTTTTTGAGTAATTGATGATCGATCATAGCAACACTCTCTACCATCGCAGCTTTGCTACTAGCCAGAGTTTTGCGACCTTTTTAGTTTTCCCGCATCGACTCTTTCCTTTTGCTACGTTACTTGGTAACGTACAGACGTGTTGCTTTATTTTTGCAAACAATTTTCTTTACTACAGCTGTGTTTCAGTTGTTTGAATTTGTTGTACCCTATAATCTTAAGTTTTATTTCTTTTTGTCATTTGTCCAATAGCTTGCATAATGAAAGGCGGTTTTTAAGATAAACTTTTTTGTTTCAGCGCTAAATTCATTATGTTGCGTACGTAATAACATACCAATTTTTTCTAAAACAAAAAATTAACAGCATATTTGGAATTTGCAACTTCTAATTCACAAAGATCATCTATTTTGATATCAGCAACTCTTGAAAATTCTTTATTTACTAAGTAGCGTTTCCAAAATCTATAAATGTTTTACATAAAACTTTTTGAATGCAAGTGTAAAAAATCAATGAATATCTGATTATTTTTATAAGTTGGAAGGAATTAATGAAGATTTTCTGTTAAAAACACTGCATTTTGTTTGATAACGTTGTTTTATTTGTTTTGTCCGTCAAGCCGATATCGACTCCTGGTGACTTCACGAACTATGTTTATGAAGTTTTCTTGGCAAGATACCGTAGTGGTTTTCCATTTCCTTCTGCGGGCTATTTGAGACTGGGGCCACCTGTCTTCCACGTAAAAGTGGGGGCGTCCCGTTATGTGCCTTGCCCAACGACACAGCAAGCGAACTTGCCGGCTTGTTCACCACAACCTTTTCTAAATGCCGAGCGCCAAGCAGGGAAGCTGTGGATACCATTTTTTAAAGTCTTTTGGTATGACTCGACAAGGGAAATGAACTCCAGGTCTACCGACTGCGAAGCGGACGCTCTAACCACTACATCATCGCGTCGGGTAATAACATTAGCTTAAGAAAAATCAACGACGTTTAACAAGTGTTTTTCTTAACAAAATAACTACAAGATGAGCGGTAAATCACTGTAAGTATCAGCTACGGCAATCTTTATTATAACACTGAATTTGGTGTTGATCACTTATTCAGAAGCGCAGAGCCCAGTGTCGGCGCTAGGCTATAATGAACGAGGGATGGCAGCACATTTTCCTTGTCCATATACGTTAAGACCGTATCGCTAATTCTAGCCACTGTCACTTGTAGAATACTCGCTTACGTATAAGCGAGAAAACTTTTTAACAAAAACAATGAATTACTGGTAACTTATTTTAAAATTTGAGTTGTGTAAAAACGCTCTAGCCTCGTGTATCTCAGAAATATTTATAAAGTATCTTGATATCAACTTTATTACTGCATGTTTACCATTAAGTTGATGTTTATATTATTCGCTCATTGTCGGTAGGAGATAAATAGAACCAACTTAGTCTCTGTGTTTGCACAAGCCTACAATGGAGTCGTTGCGTTTTTTAAATATTTTGCAAAAAGGGGAATCAATGAGCTTACTTTATATATCATTTACTGTCTAATTTATAAAGCACGTCTCTGTTTGTATACCAGTTATGAGATTGAAATCCTCTGACACTGCTGAACGCAAAAACGTGAAACTTGTCATGATTGATCATTATCCTGAGATGAGTGTCACAAGGTGTTTGCGATAATAGCATAATACTAAAATCATTTTTAAAAGTCACATCTGTGGACGAAGAAAAATGTTAGGCGTAGAAAAAAACCAGCACCCAACTCACCATGTTGGAAAAAATGAGCAGTTAACTCTCTACATTTTATCTCCTTCCCCAAGAACTGGTTAACCTCAATTGGTGCAAATCTTGGTTAAAATTTCCCTTTTTTAACCTCGATTCCTGGTCTACCTGCCTTTTGTATCTCCTTTAACTCAACATTCCTCGATCCCCACTAGATTTAATTTTGCATTAATTGACCAAAATCAATTAGCGTTAAGTTTGCCTTTTGTGTTGAAACACAAGCTTAAAGAGCTGCTTTTGAAAAGCTCACGCTTACTCATATAATTTGTTGTTTTCTTTTGTTGTTTGGTGTGTTATTAATAAACTAAAATTGCTATGATTGCCTGAAGCGCTTCTCAAAGTAGTATCTACAACAGAAACAGTTTGAGACATAAAGGTGGTCTTAAGAGTATGATTTTTGGCGTAAAAAGTAGAAGCTGACGGTCTGCTACCCCCAGTTGTTCTGGACTTTTTCTTAACAATATTTTCAAGCCCACCAGAAATATAAAAAATGGGCAGAAAACATGGCAAAAAAATAGCAAACCAATAGAAAAGGCACTCTGTAAAACTTTATTTTGAAAATAAAGATCTTTGCTTTATTTTGGAGCTGAAAATATTTAAAAGGTGATTCTGAAAACCGTGATCTTCAAAAGAAAAGTTCTCACCTTTTCTCTGAGACAAAAATACCTTCAACACTCCCTTCACTACACCCAATACAAAAAAATTGTAGCGCCAATGAGTACAACTGTAATTGAATTTCATCCTTATGGTGTCACAAGCTAACAAGATTGATTAATCTCATCATTCAATAATTGTTAAGCTGTTACTTCTCTTTAAAAACCTGAGTTAGAAAATCCTTTCTTATATTTGTTTCAGGTCCAACGGCCTAAACAAACTTCAACACTTTGATATTAATTGTCTCAACGTTTCAGCATGTTTTTTTAGACCAGAGTATCAACATATTTTTAAATATGAATGAGAAGAGGATAAAATTTTATGCATTTCCAAAGGCACTTAAAGAAAGATGTACTCAAGGAAATTTCTAATTGCAGAAGCATACCTCGGTGATCTTACCACAACAATCCAGTGCAATGATCAGTTAACCACGTAACAGCATCTTTTTGCAGAGATTATTATATGACGCAAAAATGTTTGTAAACATGCAACGTGCAAAAAACGTACTATACTACTTCAATATAATCTAAAGCAAATTAAAACATATGCGTCAGGGCAGCAAGATCGGTCATTTATCTATTTGATATAATTTTATTTACCTGATATATCGGTTGTCTCTGCACCACTGAATTGCGCTGAAGCTGACGGTTGATCAGCGCTGTTAACATTGCTTTCGGCAGCATTGAACTGCGTTGAAGTAGACGGTTGATTCCTATTGTTGATACTGCACTCTGCGGCATTGCATTGCGTTGAAGTTGACGGTTGATTGACATTGTTGATGTCGCTTTCTGCAGCATTGAGTAGTGTCAAAGTTGAACATTGATAAAAACTGTTGATACTGCCCTCTGCCAATTACAACATGTGCTTCAGGTCAGAATAATCGGCCATTTACCTTTCTGATATAAATGTATTTACCTGATAAATCGGTTGTCTCTGCACCTCTAGATTGCGCTGAAGCTGAACGTTGATTAGCGCTGTTGACATTGCTTTCAGCAGCATTGAATTGCGTTGAAGTGGAAGGTTGATTGCCATTGTAAATATTGCTCTCTGCAGCTTTGATTTGGGATGAGGTTGAAGGTTGATTGGCACTCCTGATATTGCTCCCTGATGCTGTGTATAAATAACTAACAATAACAAACCATTTAATTTAGATAGCATCTTGCGATCGCTTTCAGTTTTGTGTCAATAAACAACAAAATTGTTAAGATTTAAAACTATTTCAATTCTCTATAAACGCTTTAATAAAAAGACTTTTAGTAATGCATTAGAGCAGGGCTGCCACAGAAAAATTGTAAAAAAAGCCTAAAAATATTTCTACTAGCTCAAAAATGCGCCAAGTAATAAATATTGAATTACATAAAGTGATGGACTTCTTTAACATAACCAGAGGTTTCCATCTTATACAAATTTCTGGCATGCTAATCTAATCTCTAAATTTAAACGACCCGCTTCATAAGTTTACCTCAAAAAAAAGCCATCAAGTCAAAAATAGAGGGAAAAAAGCCCTCTTGATAAGTTGACCTACAAAAAACGGTTGCCATTAAGTCAACGATCAATACAAAAGGCTCTCAACGCTGGTTGATAACACAAAAAAGTTATCAAGGATGTAAACTTGTGACGCCATTTACTTCTTCCAAATGATGCACTAGTGCATCGCGACGCTTCAGTTCGGCACCTCTGACATAACTCATATAGAATCCATAAAGAAAGAATAACTCCAAAGCATGAAAATATTCAGAATTATGGAAATATGAAAAAAACACCAATTAATCCATAGAAATGGCAGAACACCGAAATGCTAAAATTAACTCCACTCAATTATCTAACTTTAACCAATTGGGTGTTTATACTTTTGTTTTTATTGACTTCCGTAAATTTTCGTATTTCTAAAATTTCCGTTTTACCGTCATTTTATGTTTCATATAAATTTTCGTTTTTCTGTGATTTAGTAATTTCTTATGTCAAAATAAATTTTCATGTTCTTGTAAATCTGGATTTTATATATTTTAGAGTTTTCCCACAGAAGAAGTGGTAATCATTTAAAGCTTTTGTCAAAAAATCACTGAACAGCTGCATTAATTTAGCTTTATCTTTGAAGTAATGGCAGAACAACACAAATGACCGATACTCATTCTCTGAGGCCACGCGCAGAGCGATAGTATTTCTCATTTCTTTCCCTACCCCTGACCAAAAGCATAACCAAAGAACAGAAGGCAATTTCTACACATCACAAATGTCTTCCTTTCCGTCCCCATATTAAGTTATTTTGGTGTACAGATGTCTAGACTGAACTGTGGCTGTGGTAAGATAAACAACAAGGATGACTTTTGATTTTTTCTCCTGCACTTTGCGTACTGTTGACTTTGCTAGAATTGGCGTAGCCAATGCATCAATTGACATAAAATGGCAGCTAAAGCCATTTCAGTCAATCATAAACAGGTAATTTTATTAAAATATAAAAACGCAGATCATCTAAATAAGCGGTAACATAACTTTGACCAAGCCTTCTCTTTTATATTATTTAAATTCAGTGGTAGATATAGAGTGAGGAAAGTGAGGCAGCTACCGCAGACTCCTTTTTTTAGTGTTCTCTCTTCCATGCAAGACCTATAAACTAATTTTTGACCATGCTGATCTTTAAAAAAGACATTACCGGTCATTTTAGCGCCGAAATTCTAATTTTAAACACGTTTACGTATTTCAACTCACAAAAATAGAGATGGTATCCAAAAGAGAAAAAAATCAAAAAAGGTCTCCACTTCTAGTGATTTTAGAGCCAAATCCCAAGTTTACAACAAATTTTCCAAAGCTATATCTTTTCGAAATAGAATTAATCTCCATATGAATAAATAAGACAAAGGTCTCTAATGAGCACTTGGCCAATAGGGGCCTCTCATAAAATCTTGCCTCAGGCCCCTAAAATCCTTGTTCCACCACTGTTTACATACTAGCAAACTTCCCTTTCCAATGTTGTTTTAGTCTTGAGACTCTTCTTTGCAGCAGCTTTGGTTGAAGTGAGGCATTTCAAAAATTTATGATCTTGTGAATTAGGGGACTAAAATTTTTTCATCAACTTTTTTCAAAGACATTTCAAACATATACTTTGCTCACTTACTCAAAACATCAGGATAAAGCACGATCCATCAAGTTGTAGACGAGCTGTAAACTATTTTCTGATATCAATCATAGGAGCTGGTGTTAGTCTATGCAGGTATTAATTTAATTTATTGATAGTAAGGCATCTTAAAGGCTAACTGCAATCAGTTGATTAAAATACCATTTCTACAACCGGTTCCGTTCCTATTAGAACTCTTCAAGTAGACTCAGGTATCGAACCGACCATCACATGAATTGCTCCATGCGTTTTATACCACTCCGCCATCGGTTCTATCAATTGATGCTGTTGATAAACAGCATTAATTTCTATTAACTGATGCTGTTAATTAACTGTATCAGTTACTAGAACCGATGGCGGAGTGGTATAAAACGCATGGAGCAATTCATGTGATGGTCGGTTCGATACCTTAGTTTACTTGAAGAGTTCTAATAGGAACGGAACCGGTCGTAGAAATGGTATTTTAATGAACTGATTGCAGTTAGCCTTTAAGATGCCTTACTATTTATAAATTAAATTATTTTCTGATAGTGTATGTTTTCTGTAAACTGCCGAAATTAGGGAGCATCTTGATGCGACAAATTCATAGTATTTCTATCTTTTTGGCCTTCGCTGACAAATATTAATTCATTTTTATGCATATTGCAATGCAGCGCCGTCGCTACTTGGGGCTAGGAGGGCGTGCCCCCTAATTTTGGGTTACTCTAAATTCTCTGGTCTTTTTGGAGCACCGCTTGACGACAAGACAACAAACAATAGTATTAAGAAACTTAGACTGCTGATGCAAAAAAACGTTCAATTCAACACAATTCTTGTTTGACGCTGTACATTCTTTGCACAGTTGTGGAGTAATCAACTACTGTAACACAATAGTTGTGACGCAACAAACCGTCTTATAACAGTTACAAAAGATGTTTCATTTCGCTTATTCATTAAGGATTTAAAATGCGCAAAATGAATTTGGGAAATCGGTTGTTAGGTTCTGATTGGCGTGAAAGTTCTAAAAGTTTGAAAGGTCTTAGCTCGTCTGCTAGCTTCAGTGTACTCGTACCTACAACATCTGCTGCAAGTAAACCTATGAGCAAACGAAAATCAGCTGATGCTAACGATTTGGTAGTTGACGACTTAAAGCAAGCTAAACTGCCTGCTTATCTTGCAAGCATGTTTGAGCCCAAGAAAAGATGCTTCAATGCTGCGTGGTATCAGAGGTGGGATTGCTTGGAATATTCTGTCTGGTTTGATGCAGGTTTTTGCTTTCCTTGCCGCAATTTTTAATGTTAAGCTGGAGCATACTTTCGAGGAGCGCGTTGTGAATCAACTTTTACAGCCGATGGCTGTCGTAATTGAAAGCATGCAACCAAATTGAATAAAGGTTTTTCCATCTAGCTCATACGAAGAGATTAAAGCATCCTTCTGTGTTCAAATTTAATTGGCATTTCGCATTTCTTTACCAAATATTCCATAATGCAATATTTTAAATGCAAATATTGTAAGCAGATTACTGTTTGCGTAAAGAAAAAAATATTATTTGCAAGAATATTTGTGTAATGTTATGCATAGTGCAAATTCGTATCGTGTCCAGAAAGCGAGAATTTTCACAAAAAGTTTTTAAATTGCTCGACGCATCGCTTTGCCTTTTGGTTGACCGTAGCCACAGATCGGGCACTCCAAGTGTTTGGTTACTTTCTATAATTTTGCTGTTCTACAATCATAGGTGATGTCTCTGTTTCAAGAACAGCCTCAGGTCACCAGTTTGCTATGTTGAAGTGAAAGGCAGTGAATGAATATGCGTCGTTAATATGGATTACCCGTTAGTGCTGTTTGAAAGCTGAATGATTAAACATTAATTTACTGATTTCTACTCTAACAAGATGTTTGTATTATTGTGGTCTTAAAGAGACCTAATGTGTAGTACGTAGTGAGACCATGCAGTCCTACCAATAGACTGCAAAATAGAACCACTAAGGCTACCCCATTTTAAAGCGGCTAATTTTTGTATAGCATTTTATAGATTTTAAGTTTGTTTGCTCCAGCCAATAATATTTTTCAAGCTGAAGATACTGACTTATCAACTAGAATGACACTTGTTGCTGCGTGTGTTGAAAACGACACAACCTTCGAACAGAAAAGAAATTTTGTGATATATGGGATGAGATCGTTACTCAAAATGATGCTCATTCAAGATGAACACGACGTGATAATACATTCCTACAAGGCTATGTAGTGGATAAAACAACCAGAAATAATGAAATGAAAAAAGAAAAAGTGCGAAGATTATTTAATAACACTGGTCAACACGATTTTTCTTGCATGGAGTATTTCAACTGATTTTGGGTAATTTGGGGGCGCTGAATCCGAATCTGGTATTAGTTTTTGCCTATCACGTCACGTTTTTGAGATATGAAGTAATAATTTTTTAAAAAATTGCTAATTTTTGCCAAAAGTTGAAAAATTCATGTTGCGTTTAAGTGCCCTTCTGTGGAATAATGTCTACAATGGAAGGCAGCATCTCCCTTTGAAATACCTTTCCAATGCTATTTGTAACCTTGAACCGCGTTTGTGCATTATTGACCACATTATATGTATATAAACAGTAGATAGGTGAAATACATTGAAAATATACAATCAGGAGCATTATGCTCATCACAGGTACGGCATCAATGAAAGCTAAGTTTTTTCGTTTTGTGTCATTCTCGGAGAATTAAATTAGCAGGTTCAATAAAAAACAAGCAAAAACTGCATGATAAAGTAACAATATCACATCACAACAATCAGTACGAATGTACAAATCTAAAGCATAGTTTGGCAAAAAAGAATTCACGTTATGGCATCAAAAACTTTCTTTTTGTTGCTAATCTTTTATAAACTGCATAAGGGACATCTCTCATCAAACTCCAGCAGTAATCTGCCATCATGTTGCAGTTCCATCGACCTTGATAACGTTCTTCCATCACTTTGACATCCTGATGGAAACGCTCTCCTTGCTCCTCACTAACATCGCCAATATTTTCCGGAAATTCGCTGAGGTGGCTGTGCAAGTAGTGCACTTTAATGCTCATTCTGCACCCAAGGTCTTGTAGGCTGAGGAGAAGCTCCTCCACTAACTCTGTATAATTATCAGCTCTCTTATTGCCGAGGAAGTTATGGACCACTTTGGAAAATGCTTTCCATGCTCGAGCCTCAACGGCGGTCATTGTAGTCACGAACTTGTGGTCCCTGAGCAACGTTCTGATCTGAGGTCCATCAAATATCCTTGCTTTTTTCTTCTCATAGCTAAGGCCAGGACAGTTTGAGCAAATGTATCCAAAACAGTCTCCAGAACGATCAAGTGCTTTGACAAACTGCTTCATTAGTCCAAGTTTGATGTGCAGTGGCGGTAAAATGATGTTTTTCCGATCAACCAAGGGGTCGTTGATGATATTCTTTTCTCCAGGTTTCATTGTATTCCTTGATGGCCATTCTTTTCTTACCCAATGCTCTTCATTGACTCCACTATCCCAGTAGCATAAAAAGCAGGGATACTTGGTATGACCTCCTTGTTGTCCTAATAGGAAATTCACCATTTTTAAATCCACACATATCAACCACTGGTGATCAGCGTACTTCAGTACCTTGATGTTTTCGTAGTTTTCCTTTAGAGTGACAGAGTGTCCTATAGGGATAGATCCATACTGGTTACCATTATGGAGTAGGACACACTTAGGGCTTCTTTTCGAGCTATCAATAAAAAGTCTCCAGTCATTTGAACGGTATGCAGGCAAACCCATAGCAAGAAGAAGCCCCTTAACATCTGTGCAGTAAACAAGCTGGCCATCAGAGTGAAAGTACTTTCTTAATTTCTCCTCCCTGTTACGATAAAATGAAACACTTGTACCAGTTTTGAGAAGATGTTTTTCCTGTAGTCTGGAAGCCAGCAGTTCAGCGGATTGCTTTGGCAAATTTAAATCTCGTACCAAATCATTCAATTCAGACTGATTGTAGAAAGAAACTCGGTCAGCATTCCATGCCTCGTGCGCTATATCCTCTTCTTCATCATCATCAGAATTGGATGAAGATGTGGAAGACCTAAGTTGGTCCTCATCAATGTCTGGAAGCTTGGTGAAAATGGGTACAGGTACTTCATCACTATGGGGAATCGGTCGCATAGCAGAATGTATGTTTGGGTATTGCAAGTGTTGTTTGTTTTTCTTGTTAAATCCCTTGACATTTACGAAACAGAAGTAGCAGTCATCTACATGGTTTTTCGGTTCTCTCCATACCATTGGTACACCAAATTTGAGCTTTGCATTCTTTCCTTGAGACCAGGATCTCAATGTTTCGACACACGTTGTGCAAACTTGGTGAGGCGCCCAACTTTTGTCTTGGTCACCAAGCGGTACTCCGAAATAAGCAAGGTACACTCTTTTGATAAAACTATTGATATTACGTCTTTGAGGTGGTAAAGAAAAGCAACCGCAAATATAACAAAAAATATCTGGCTCATTGCAACACTTTCTTCGCTTGGAAGTCGTAGACATGCAAATGCCTTAGCGTAAGATGAAACAGAGCAAAAGCTTTAAAAACACTGAACTGTAAATAATTGCTGAACCTGTAACATAATAGCAAACACTCCTGTTTAGAAACTATTGCTGTTACATACAAATATATACTTTAGAATGACAACATTTCTTAACCTTACTACTTTGTCTGCAAAGTGCAATTTTCGTAACTCCATGGCTACATCTCGCATCAAACATTGAAGCAAGAACATGAGTTTCTCACGCCTTTCCGGCGCCATAAACAATATTATGGCCCTTTGTTTCCATTTTGCGAAGCTGGTTTTAAAACTACGCTTTTGAAGTTGCGTTTCTGCATGATTAATGGCATCAAACATGCGAGAGAATGGGCAACTTTTACAGAATGCAGCATTATATAACATGCAAATTGCGCAAAAACGTGATGTGATAGAGAAAATCTGAGCTCAGATTCGGATTCAGCACCCCAAAATTACCCTAAATCAGTTCTCAAAGTCCATGCAAGAAAAAAAAAATTTTTTTTGTTGACCAATGTAATATATTGGAACAAGTCATCAGAAATAGGCGTGCGTTTTAGCCATCAAAATACAAAACTATATAACTATATGCTGCTATCTCTGCTCATCAACCTAAAAATAGCAACTTTTGCATGCAAAGATGGCGCATCCTTTTTTTGGATTTGGTAAGTGGTATAGTATATGTTTATCGACCCACTTTTTGTGGCGCGCTTGTGGCGCGTTACGTCATTTCCGAACGTGCAAAACCTTGCAAGTACGTCATTTCCAAACGTGCTGATACATAAACTTGGAAGTACATTTTACTTGTAACGTTGTTTGGATTTAACAATTGAAAATGTTTTATTTGTTTGTTTTTAAGAATGATTTTATTTGTTTGAATTCTTTTTTGGAATTTTTATTTGTTTGAGTTCTTTTTAGGAATGGTTTTTATTTGTTTTTGAAAATGTTGTTTCTTGTTTTTAGGAATGATTATATTTGTTTTTGGAAATGATTTTATTTGTTTTTAAGAATGGTTTTATTTGTTTTGTGTTTTTGTTTGTTTGAGTTCTTTTCAGAAATGTTTTGAAAATGTTGTTTGTTTTTGGAAATGGTTTTATTTCTTTTTGGAAATGATTTTATTTATTTTTGAAAATGACCTAATTTGTTGTACCCTCGCTTCTGAATACCCCCACTTCAAAAGTTCTCCAATTAATTTCACTTTGATTTTCAGCTCGTTAACGATTTTTTGTCTTATTGTAAGCACAACTGTTGTAAAACGGAAACATTAACTTCTACGTCGTGACTGAAGATAGAAGCCTTTGATACTAAATCATAAACAACTTCCTTGCGAATGTAAGCATCAATCAAACGTAATCGTTCACTTTGTTTCTTAAAATTGTTTATAAAATCTTCTAGTCTCTGATCGATTTCTCCTTTTAATTCCCTAGAATGTTGTTTCTTTACTCTTCTAGATGTGTTTATTGAAGGTATTTTCCTTTACTTGTTATATTTCTGCAGTTGGTTGGAATTAATTTACATCGATTCCAATAGAACTAGGTAGGTAATGGATTCAGTTCTATTACAATACAATCTTGGAGGAAGAAAATTTTAAAAATGCAGTATAGTTACCAGTGTGATGAACGGCGGATGTTTGCGGGAAAATTTTGCGTGTCTATCACTGGCTGAAAATGTACACAAGAAAATAATTTGAAAGTACAACCAACAGTTTAGAACTAGCCGCAGATACAATGTTGGGGAGTATAGATTTCAAAACTAGGGTCAGATACAATCTTGAACGAGTATAGATTTTAGAACTAGCGGCGGATACAATGTTGGAAGAGTATAGATTTTAGAACTAGCGGCGGATACAATGTTGGAAGAGTATAAATTTTAAAACTAGTCGCAGATACAATGTTGGGGAGTATAGATTTCAGAACTAGCCGCAGATAAATTTTGGAGGAGTATAGATTTTAGAACAAGCGACAGATGCAATCTTGGAGGAATATAGATTTCATAATAGTTACCAGTATCATGAAAGACAGATGTTTGAGGGAAAAGTTTGCGTGTCTATCACTAGCTGAAAACGTAGATAAGAAAATAATTTAATAACTTTAGTACCACCAGCAGTTTTGAAAAACTAGGGCAGATAAATTTTGGAGGAGTGTAGATTTTGGAACTAGCGTCAGATAAAATGCTGAGGGATTATAGATGTAGCTACCAGTATGACGAAAAACAGATGTTGCAGGAGAAAAATCTGCTCGTTCATCACTAGTTCTAAGCTTACAGAAGAAAATAATATACAGTTTTTCTAGACCATACAGGTATTTCAATCAAAACATTTACGTTTATTACAGCTAGTCGTTAGTTTTAGAGGAAAATAACCAACAGTTTTCTAGATTATCAGGTTTACTGGAGAAAAATCACATGCAATGACGTTGCTTCCAGAAGAGCTTGGTGGAAGGAAAAATATTTAATTTGACACAATTTCAATCCAAAACTTGTACCGCTAGCCGTTAGTTTTACACTTTTTAGATTAAAATTTCAGCAGCTTAAGGAGATCTTTGGATAAATTGAGACAAGATTGCTTCACATATGACAGTAAGGTAGTAAAATCATTAGTACAGTGGTAGAAACATTTTGAAAAGGAAAGATCAGAACAGTGAAATTTGTTTCAATTCAGCAGTTTTTAATCACTACTGAATATTGTTAAACCAAGAAGATTTTTCCTTTATTGTGTGCAGATTGTGTTTGGAGACTACTTCAATAATTGTTATACTTTTACTTGTAAAGATTCAGCACGCATCTAATTTATAATATCTTTTCATATCACAAATTTTATTTTCTAGTGTTTTCAAACTTAAATTTCTTTACTGTGTATTCACATTTTACCTCTGTACATATCAGTAAAATACAACTTTATCTTAACTACTCTAAAACGTTTATGCATCCAGTCTAATATTTGACACTACAGATTAACGAAACAACATCAATTTTTGATTATCTTACAAGTTATTTTATGCAACTAAAAATCAAACGTATAAATATGGTAGTGGTTAGAGCATATTAGACCTGGGTTTGATTTCTTTGTCAAAGACTTTTTAGTGATTACAGCTTAGTGCTCAGTATGAAAGACCGACCAGTTTGCTTGTTTCATTGTGTTTTACACTACAGATAGGTGATGGGTTCGGTGTACTAGCTGCAAACTTATAGGAATGAATGAAACTTATATCACCACTACACGTAATTTCAAAAACCACCTGTCTTCAATCCACACCTAAATCATTCCATTTCTACTTTTCATCTCCTATTTTGTTTTATTTATTTGCAGTACAAATTGATATCTTTCTAGTGATTGTCTCTAACATATTGTTGCATAACATCCAATTTCAAGCGTTTTCGACCTTTTCAAGAATTAAAATCTGTAAATGCGATATAATGATTTCAAATAATACACATAAAAGAATACAGTGTGTCCAATCAAAAATTCATGTATTTTCCATCATTTTTTCACAATAAGTCGATACCTTTCAAAATATCCACGTATTTTCCATCATTTTTTTTCACAAAGAATGTGATTCTCATTTCCCATATACATAACTGACATTTCATACTTTGCAGTTTATTTAATAAAAATGATTGATTCAAGTGACTACACGGTTGAATATAGAGTTCACGCCGCTTCATTTTTTATTGCAAGGTTCGAGCCCGGTACTGGCCATTACTGCCTCGATAGCTCAGTTGGAAGAGCGCTAGACTGAAGATCTAAAGGTCCCCGGTTCAATCCCGGGTCTGGGCATTTATTTTGTATGAGTGTGGTGATGACATTATTAACTGAAGCATTATGGTTTTGGTTTGTTGCAAGCGGTGTTCAACTTCAATATTTCATGAAGACATCAGATAAAAACTTTTATTGTTCAACTGTCCCAACGTTTCGAGCTTAATTTTTGGTGAGAATCTTAACAAGTGAATAAATTTGTATCTAAAAAAGTTATTAGAAATTTTAAAGTCGCCAACTACATTTTCAACAGAAAAATATAGCTAGATTTATAAAATTTTGATATGAATTCAAGTGTTGAAAGCGAAAGTCAACCGGACCTCGGTCACTTTCTAATCCTATTCAAATAAGGTCTCTGTGCCTGCCCTCAAATCTGGCTTCAAATTAGCATGCAGAAATCCAGTGTATTATAAATCAACAAACTAATATGAAACTAGGCCTAAACAGCGGCTAAATACAGTCCGCTAGCCCGATCCGAGCTAGCAGGTCGACTTCCTAAAATAAAACACAAATCACAAATCAACTGAAAAAACAATGGCGGCTAACACTAATTCTTGCCTGGCGCGGGTAATACATTATATCCAACGTAATCTACCAGAGAGAGCTAATTATTGACCAAGTCGAAATTACAGCGCGAAAGAATGCTAACGTTACGTGCTATTATATCAAAAAACTACTGTTACTATCTAAGCTACTAAAAAGATACACGAGGTCTAAATCTAAAAACCAGAAATCGTGCTTGATCATCCGATCTAACCTAAATAAACGAGTTGAAGACAATGGATATGACGTAATGTATCTAGGTCACAAAAAAAGAAAATGGAGAAAAAAGATACCGCGCCGAGCGCCGCGGGAAAGGCAAGAGAAGAGAATGCGGCTATCGCTTACAAGTGTATTGACGTTGGTGTAAATTAGGCGAAATTAAATTGTTGTTGATCTTTGTTGCACAATGAGGTGCAGGAAGAGTAAGTTCGATGAGAAAGTTAAATGATGATTGAATATAACTTAGATATTTTGCATATCAATTGCGTATAACAGTGTTAGAATTTTAAACTTGAAGCTTGGTGGATGTAATGAAAATAGCTTTAAAGTTGCATGTTGGTAAAGAAATTTATATGGATTGTTATACTTTTTATCACAATCACAACAAAATAGTGTTACAAATAGTAATTTTGATTGGAAAGAATAAACTGTACTAAGCAGATTTTTGCCTAAATGGGTAATTTTTAAAGTAATTCGATGCAAATTTGTGAGCATGTGCGGAGTGTATATCTGTTGACAGTGATTAGTCTGAGTTTTTCTTGTCGGTAAATCATGAAAAGCTTTACTTTGAAATGGTGCAAATAGCGAGTTCAATCTTGGATGGAGGTGAAGAGATAAAACTTTTACAGCGATTAATGGCAAATATTTTGTTGAATAAATTAATATCAAGATGATGAAATAAGTAAGAACAAAACAATAAACCAAAAACGAATCGATCAGAACGAGGCTATATAATTTTGATAGGTTGAGAACTAAGAATTATTTACGCTTCAGAGTCATATACAGTAATATCAGAAATTGTGGTTGTGCTTCTTGAAAATAAACGATAAGTTTGAAAGGTTTGTTGTGCAAATGAATGAGTTTAGAAGTTATCAAATAGCGAGTTTGGCATTTGTTGATTAAAAAAACTTGAATGAAATTTGAAAATAACGGGTCGTGAGTTCAGATTTTTTATGGGAGTCAATACTCGGTGAAGACATGAAGGTAAAGTTCAGAAAATATTTTATACGTTTAGATTTTGAGGTGTTAAAAACATTGAAACAGTTGATTGTGAGGAAAAATTGTTTGCTTTAAGAATGGAGAGTGGCTTGTCAGAAAATTAACCAAGACTTTCACGAGAAATAGTACCACATTCAAAACTTTTGTGTGTTGGTCACAGCGATTACTAATGAGGTCACTGAAAAAGACAACTGTAAGTTTATGTTGGATGCCACTATGAGAGTTTGTTTGCTTCTAACAGAGCATTAGATTTGATAAAGCTGGCAGAAAAAACGTTTAGCAGTTGGTTTTGTAAGCTCAGATTTTACATTTTGTAACTAATTTTATGTTTTATAGTTAATACAGTAGCATTGAAGTTGTTTGATAAAAATAGATAGTAAGAGATTTTGTAATGAATCAACTTGACGTATTTGAAAACATGCAATTGCAAACGTGTGTAGCAGTGATTACGTATAACAAGTGTATAATGGATATCACTTAATGTAATTTTGCCAGGATTTAGGTAAAATTCTTGATTTATCTATACGGGAGACAATATGCTGCGAGAAGTTTTAATTTAGTTGAAAGTTGTGAATTACAAATAATGGTTTCAAATAGATCAAAACTTAGTGCAAGAGTTTAATTGTACGAAACAAAAGTCTTTGATCAGCTAAGACGACTTGTCACAATACGTAAGTATGTTTGCTCAAGTGCTTACAAATTAACGGATAAGTTGAGAATTTTTGTTAAAGCAATGAGTTTTAGATTGGCGATAGCACACAGCCAGATTGGTTTTGAAGCTTTCTGTTTGTGGTTTTTAGCAAACAACAAAAAGTCAAAGAATTGGATCAATAATTTCTATTTGCAGTAGATGGCAAACACTCACTTTAACAAGAATAAAGAATAATTTTTGTGTTTTGTTTTTCTAATGTCCTGCAAATAATGTTAAATGTTTAGTTTATTTCTACGTAGGTAAGTTAAGTAAACTGTGAAAAATATGAATTTTATGTTAATATCCTACAAATAATGTTAAAAGTTGTGCTTGTTTCCACGTAGTTGAATTAAGTACACTGTGAAAAACATGAATTTTGTGCTAATGTCCTACAAATAATGTTAAAAGTTGTGCTTATTTCTATGTAGGTGAGATAAGTAGACTTTGAAAGGTGGGACAAATTTTGTGTTAATAAGTTTAAAAGTTGCTAAATTTCGGAAAAAACCTTAAAACAGTGTGATAATAGGATACAATTTTGGTTTCTAGTTGTCATATGAAAAATGAATGTAAATTTGATGCATTTGAGGTGAATATTTTACGATTTGCGCATAATTAAAGATAAATCTTTTCGGTTTTACGATGTAAACAGTAGTGATTTAAGTGAGGTATAGTGTTAAAACAAAATGAAAACGCAATTTTAAAGAGAACAGAGAGAGTTATGGTGAGAGCCATGTGTGGTCAAAAAATTATTGACAAAAAGACTGAAGAACAGATGAATATGCTGGGGTTGCAGGAAACTACTATTTTTGAATTTCTGCTTCGACTTGTGATTGGTTAATGGTTTGCTGACGTGATGTTTTGTGCTTCCGTTTGCATCAGATTTTTGTTGATAGTAAGCTTAGCTGATTTCCTGACTTTGAAAAATACGAATTTTATGTTGGTGGCTTTAGAATTTGATAGTTTTTACTCAAAACAGTGTTATAATAAGATACAATTTTGTTTTCTGGTTGTCATATGAAAAGATATTATAAATTAGATGCGTGCTGAATCTTTACAAGTAAAAGTATAACAATTATTGAAGTAGTCTCCAAACACAATCTGCACACAATAAAGGAAAAATCTTCTTGGTTTAACAATATTCAGTAGTGATTAAAAACTGCTGAATTGAAACAAATTTCACTGTTCTGATCTTTCCTTTTCAAAATGTTTCTACCACTGTACTAATGATTTTACTACCTTACTGTCATATGTGAAGCAATCTTGTCTCAATTTATCCAAAGATCTCCTTAAGCTGCTGAAATTTTAATCTAAAAAGTGTAAAACTAACGGCTAGCGGTACAAGTTTTGGATTGAAATTGTGTCAAATTAAATATTTTTCCTTCCACCAAGCTCTTCTGGAAGCAACGTCATTGCATGTGATTTTTCTCCAATAAACCTGATAATCTAGAAAACTGTTGGTTATTTTCCTCTAAAACTAACGACTAGCTGTAATAAACGTAAATGTTTTGATTGAAATACCTGTATGGTCTAGAAAAACTGTATATTATTTTCTTCTGTAAGCTTAGAACTAGTGATGAACGAGCAGATTTTTCTCCTGCAACATCTGTTTTTCGTCATACTGGTAGCTACATCTATAATCCCTCAGCATTTTATCTGACGCTAGTTCCAAAATCTACACTCCTCCAAAATTTATCTGCCCTAGTTTTTCAAAACTGCTGGTGGTACTAAAGTTATTAAATTATTTTCTTATCTACGTTTTCAGCTAGTGATAGACACGCAAACTTTTCCCTCAAACATCTGTCTTTCATGATACTGGTAACTATTATGAAATCTATATTCCTCCAAGATTGCATCTGTCGCTTGTTCTAAAATCTATACTCCTCCAAAATTTATCTGCGGCTAGTTCTGAAATCTATACTCCCCAACATTGTATCTGCGACTAGTTTTAAAATTTATACTCTTCCAACATTGTATCCGCCGCTAGTTCTAAAATCTATACTCTTCCAACATTGTATCCGCCGCTAGTTCTAAAATCTATACTCGTTCAAGATTGTATCTGACCCTAGTTTTGAAATCTATACTCCCCAACATTGTATCTGCGGCTAGTTCTAAACTGTTGGTTGTACTTTCAAATTATTTTCTTGTGTACATTTTCAGCCAGTGATAGACACGCAAAATTTTCCCGCAAACATCCGCCGTTCATCACACTGGTAACTATACTGCATTTTTAAAATTTTCTTCCTCCAAGATTGTATTGTAATAGAACTGAATCCATTACCTACCTAGTTCTATTGGAATCGATGTAAATTAATTCCAACCAACTGCAGAAATATAACAAGTAAAGGAAAATACCTTCAATAAACACATCTAGAAGAGTAAAGAAACAACATTCTAGGGAATTAAAAGGAGAAATCGATCAGAGACTAGAAGATTTTATAAACAATTTTAAGAAACAAAGTGAACGATTACGTTTGATTGATGCTTACATTCGCAAGGAAGTTGTTTATGATTTAGTATCAAAGGCTTCTATCTTCAGTCACGACGTAGAAGTTAATGTTTCCGTTTTACAACAGTTGTGCTTACAATAAGACAAAAAATCGTTAACGAGCTGAAAATCAAAGTGAAATTAATTGGAGAACTTTTGAAGTGGGGGTATTCAGAAGCGAGGGTACAACAAATTAGGTCATTTTCAAAAATAAATAAAATCATTTCCAAAAAGAAATAAAACCATTTCCAAAAACAAACAACATTTTCAAAACATTTCTGAAAAGAACTCAAACAAACAAAAACACAAAACAAATAAAACCATTCTTAAAAACAAATAAAATCATTTCCAAAAACAAATATAATCATTCCTAAAAACAAGAAACAACATTTTCAAAAACAAATAAAAACCATTCCTAAAAAGAACTCAAACAAATAAAAATTCCAAAAAAGAATTCAAACAAATAAAATCATTCTTAAAAACAAACAAATAAAACATTTTCAATTGTTAAATCCAAACAACGTTACAAGTAAAATGTACTTCCAAGTTTATGTATCAGCACGTTTGGAAATGACGTACTTGCAAGGTTTTGCACGTTCGGAAATGACGTAACGCGCCACAAGCGCGCCACAAAAAGTGGGTCGATAAACATATACTATACCACTTACCAAATCCAAAAAAAGGATGCGCCATCTTTGCATGCAAAAGTTGCTATTTTTAGGTTGATGAGCAGAGATAGCAGCATATAGTTATATAGTTTTGTATTTTGATGGCTAAAACGCACGCCTATTTCTGATGACTTGTTCCAATATATTATTTAATAATCTTCGCACTTTTTCTTTTTTCATTTCATTATTTCTGGTTGTTTTATCCACTACATAGCCTTGTAGGAATGTATTATCACGTCGTGTTCATCTTGAATGAGCATCATTTTGAGTAACGATCTCATCCCATATATCACAAAATTTCTTTTCTGTTCGAAGGTTGTGTCGTTTTCAACACACGCAGCAACAAGTGTCATTCTAGTTGATAAGTCAGTATCTTCAGCTTGAAAAATATTATTGGCTGGAGCAAACAAACTTAAAATCTATAAAATGCTATATAAAAATTAGCCGCTTTAAAATGGGGTAGCCTTAGTGGTTCTATTTTGCAGTCTATTGGTAGGACTGCATGGTCTCACTACGTACTACACATTAGGTCTCTTTAAGACCACAATAATACAAACATCTTGTTAGAGTAGAAATCAGTAAATTAATGTTTAATCATTCAGCTTTCAAACAGCACTAACGGGTAATCCATATTAACGACGCATATTCATTCACTGCCTTTCACTTCAACATAGCAAACTGGTGACCTGAGGCTGTTCTTGAAACAGAGACATCACCTGTAATTGTAAAACAGTAAAATTACAGAAAATAAGCAAACACTTGGAGTACCCGATCTGTGGCTACGGTCAACCAAAAGGCTCAGCAGAAATGAGGACTTGAAATGTTTCCAAGACTTTTGGAAAACCCTGTATTATTACACGTATCATTCCGTCGGTCTTTTTGTGTTTGCAGAAGCTTCATAAAGTCCGCATACAATCTTAGTATCTGATTTTTGATATTCTATACTGTGATAGTGTATACATTGCAAAAGAGCCAGTGCTTTTGTAGTATCTGTGGTAACAAGACACTGCAATTTTCTTCGAATGTTGCTCAGACCCAGCCCGATCTGGTCGCATAAGGTAAATCACGTTCTCGATCAACACCCATTTAGTCGGCAAAAGTCCATTTTAATTAAGTCCGGCTTTTCAATGTAAACTCTAGATCCTAGCTATTTCTGAGTTGGTGATTGCGCTGGTGTCCTTGTTTTTGATATGGCCATTTTCTACATATGAGTGAGTAATTGCCTTACAGTTATACCAACGTCCTTAAAGTACAAAACGGATTGAATTAGATAATGAGTAGACGACAATATGATCACAATGAAACAATTGCCACCAGAGCGCCAAGCAGGGAAGCTATAGATACCATTTTTTAAAGTCTTTTGGTATGACTCGACAAGGGGAATGAACCCCAGGTCTACCGACTGCGAAGCCGACGCTCTAACCACTACGCAATCGCGTCGGTACTTATGACATAAGGTACTATCTGGGTATGCTTCACCGCATACCCATTGTTTTTCGGGCTTTGTATAGTTGTACAACTTGGTGAAATAGTAGGTCGGTAAAATTGGTCAAAATTTTTTGTTTTCTTGAAATTTTGAGGTCTTGCAAAATTTAATTTAGACACAAAAATAGGTCAAAAGAAAATACAAATGGCAGAAAAAGTTTGTATTTTGACATTGTTAAAGAAGGAAGATTCTGTGATTCCGTAGCCAGAGATATAAGGGTTTCAAGAGAGGCATTTTTTCAATCAAAAAGGTCGGCTACTTTATTACCACCGGGGATGATATCGAAGATGAAGTCGTACTCTGGCGCACCTAAGAAGATCTCATCAAGAACGGATAAGCTTTTGAAGCATGAAGTACCATTATATCCGTCTATAACTGCCGTTGAATTAAAAAACAAGCACCATGAGTTTCTCCACAGCGTTTCAACCAACCAACTCTCCACAGCGTCATCGATTCCAGAAGGATCTTGGTCTACTAGGTCGCCTTGCAACTAAGAAGCCCATGCCCACTGCAACAATGAAGAAAAAAAGATTCAACTTTTGCCAATAATATTGACAATGGACAGCTGCAAAGTGGAGAAAAGTGATGTTTAGTGATAATAGCACTTTTACAATGGTGAGGGGAGTCCCAAAGATGGTGCGTCGACCGAGTAGAGCATCACAATATGACCCAAAATTTACGGTTAAAACCATGTAAGGCCCTGGCAGTAGAATGGTGTGGGGAGTTTTCAGTAAAATCTGGGCCGGGCTAGTTTGTACTTCCTTACTAAAAATGTATCAATGAAAGAAAGCATTTATATCAACATTTTAAAAGAGCATATTTGCACATTCTGGAGAATTCATCAATGTGATCATTTCATACCTGATGGTGCCCAGCTCACGACTCAAAGATCGTGACAAAATTTCTTAACATTCATGTTTTATACAGCCTGATAATTTACCAGGCCTAAATTCAATGAAAATATCAGTAGATGCCTAAAAAGAACAAGATTACAGAGATGCGACTCAGCAATATCAATGAATTGCAATCGGAGCAGAAAAAACTCCGGGTAGCATTGGGCTCCACCTACTTTGCAGCCCTTGCTGATTCAATACCCAAAAGGGTTCAGATGGTCATCAAACCTAAAGACAAAATGATAAAACACTGATTGACATTATATTTTAAATTCTAAAATCATTTTGTTTGACCTAATTGCAAAGATATTTGGTCAATGTAAAGATTTTTTTTGCCGACACTGTATTGGATTATCCGAGAACATCGATGACCCCATAAATCGAATTTTCGCCTCCACAAACTCCTTAATGAAGAACTAATATAGAATCTAACTGCATTATTTGCCGATATATAGCAGAAAATGGAGATTTTTTCTGTGCTTGACTCGCTCGATCTTTAGGGGCATGTAAATGGGAGTTAGAGTAGTTTTACATCAAAATTTTTTCTATACTTGTTTTTAAATGTTCTTCCATAAAATAAGTCCCGGTTTACTAATACGATATAATAAACCCTATCCCTACATGCAGTTAACCTCGATTCTCGTTGACGGAGGTGCCCTAAATAGATATTATAGAGTGAAACAGGTCTGTCGACGACTGTCATATATCTATTATAGTAAAATCCATGTTTTGTAGTAATCCATTGCTCTGTTATATTCAAAAAAATTGTTTCCATAAGCAAATTAGAATTTTATTTAAATAGGTAGAGACCTTACATTGTTTATGAATTAACTGCCCCAGTAATAATTAAACTGCGGCCAGTTTCAATGCAGAGCAACCAATATTGGGGCGGGTTTCAGCTATTGAAGGGATTGGGAACTCCAACAAGCTATTTATTCAATCAAATTGAATCGCATGTTATTATGAAGTTTAATTTATTTTTGGTGGTTCCATAAACAGATCGTATAGTTTATAATTTTAAAAGCAAGCTGAACATTTTAGATTGTTTTATCAAAACTAAGCGATTACTTTAAACGTAGTATTATGATTTAGGAATAAGCCATGTGGAAACGAGCAGCAAGTTATGAGTGGGAGAGATTCGATAAAATCACAGAATGGTTATGGAAGTTTTTTCACAAAAAAACAGATTCCTTGTAGGGAAAAGAGGACATTTCTAAGTGTACTGACAACCACTGCCTTGCCGCGCAAATATTTACACTCATTGAATTTTTGTGGGGGAAGGCAGTGGATGTTAGCAAAGCTACAAGATGCATTCTTTAATACAAAATAGTGGCAGAGACGTCAGTGATTAACTTCGCTTCTACTATCCAAACAAACCCATGAAGCTAAAAAATGAATTTTGTCTTCATCAGCTTATCAAATGCAATCGGCTGATAACAATTTAACCTAATATATGTAGAGTTAAACATGAGTGCAAATGTTAGTGAAAAACTTGATATCCTCTTTTGTATACATCAAAATGTGTGCCAGGTGGGTTCCAAGGATACTTATTCAGATGCAAAAAGACCATTATTCACAGCTTTTCAACTAGAACTGTAGCATCGATTAAACCGAAGGAGATTTATTTTTAGGCTGAACCCTGACTGATGATAAAATTGGTACTGCCATCACACGCCAGAATCTTTATAAACAGTCAGTGAAATGGCACTAGGTACATTTTTCAGCAACAAAGAAAGTAATAAAGGTTGTCGTTTTGAACGCAATGGGCATCATCCTTTTAGATTTTTTGAAGCTACGAATAACTGTCCACTCTAAATTTTACATTGAAAGATTGACCAAACTGAAGACCTGAATTGAGCGCGCAGTCTATAAAGGAAAGAAATGTCGTGAATCACGGTAATTCCAGAACACACTCAAGTCTAGATAGCGCGGAATATGTGATCACATTTGGCAGGACAGTTCTGTTAGATCTTCCATAAAGCCCCAATCTTGCACTATTGAAAAAAAACGAGTAATCAGCAGGGGTTAAAAGTTTTTCTAGTCGCGAGTCAAAAGTATACTTAAAATTAATTTTTCCTTAACTGATTTGTTTTTTTGCGAAAATTGGTTTAAAATATTGGAGGGAATGATAATTATTGTTTATTTAAAAAACGCATTTGAAAACTGAAGTAAAAATGGAAAAATATTAGTTTTATGACAGGTCAATGAAAGTGAAATATTGTGATTTGTTGTTTTTCTTTCGAAAACACATCTGAAAACTCCTCGCAAGATGGCAGACGATAACTGATATCAGAAGCTATTAAGAAACGCCACTATTATTACTGACTAATGCTTGACGTAGTTAGGAAAAAAGCTAACCCTACTTGCAAGCGTGTACCGTGGCATTAGATTTAAACAGACGGACTTAGACTAGTATCACTCACACACAAGCCCAAATTTAATTTAGTTAAATGTAGTGGCAAATAATAATGTCTGTACACCAAAGACACGCTAATGGCTATCGTTATCATTTTCACAGGGCTATTTCTTTATTGCGCTAATTCTCTAATCCAGTGGCGTTATTTCAATTGTCTAAGGGCATTACAAGATACTTTATTTTCGCGCAAATAATTCTCGCTTCTCGCAAAATTTTGTTTCGAGGACTTGTGCAATAAACAGAAATTTGACTTGACTAAAAATCTCTGCAGATTCAATGCACTGTTTTGTAAACTGTGCAGTATGTTGTGTATGCTTTCTGGTTGCAACAAACTACACACACAGCAATCTTATATATTGATTATAAGAGATTTCAAGCATTATGTTTGCTAGCTGTTGTTACATAGCCACAACAAAGCTATAGCTACATTTTTAAATTTTAGAGCTGTGGTTAGCAAAAAAGAACTCTTGATATGCTTCTACTAAGCTTCCATCGAACCAAGGTAATATATGCTGCAGATAAACTTTAGTTCAGGCACTTTTCAAGAGCCAACGCAGAGGATATTATTTTGCTTGTGACTGAAAGCAAAAAATATGGTTAAAGCATCACTTCGGATTTTAAACATTCTGCATGAGCTCTCAAATGAATGTAACAGTTATTCTCAAAAACTATATGCGGTAGAACGCCTAAAACACGGCTTTTTGTCTTCTCATTCCTTCTCGTCATTTTTTTACGCTCTCCATCCTTTCATTTTTTTCTATGTCTTTCATTAATTTCAACCCTACTTTCCTTTCTTTTATCCCATCATTCCATCTTGTTACCTTTCTTCTCATCCTTTTACTACCTCCGCTTTTCTTCGCTTCCCAGTTTTTTACCCCCTTTCCGTCCTTATTCCTGTATTCTTTTTACACTCTTTTCCTATATTTACCTTTTCCTTTCTTGTCCCCTTTTTCATCAATTTACTCCCTCACTCCGTTTTTTCGCTTTCTTTCTTACTAATTTCATTTTCTTTTCCGTTCTTTTTGCCTTTATTTTTATCCTTTAATTACCTTTTGACATCCTTTCGTCTTCTCTCGACATCTATTCATCCCTTCACTCCCTTCTTTTAGGTTGTTAATCTGTTATCTCTGGCCGTTAGACATTGATACTGACTGCTTAAGGTTGTGGCAAATCTCATTTCCAACCACAATCCAAAATTGAAAAACAAACCCAAACATCACTGACACAGAACGACTGAATACAAAAGATAAAAAAATTATTTCAGCCAGGCTCTAGGATATATATCAAATAGTTTATGACTTTACTGACAAAGCTTCAGCAAAAAATCTTTATATGATACAGCTATTTCAATTAACTTTTTGTTAATTTGCGATTGTTTTAAGGTAACTTTAAGTTTTGTGTATTTTTTTTGTAGATGGTAATCGCTGTCATAATTAAAAATAATCATTAACTAATTACAGAGTACTTGATTTGGTTTTGACCAAAATGGTACGTAAATTTTGCCCTCGCACTTGGCAGGTAGCAAGCAATGGAATTACAAATCTATGATGTGGTAGAAGCCATCCTGCAGTTAAAGTTCTTTTTTTAAATAGAGTTTCTAGATAAATCAAAAATCGAGAACTAAAAACAATCATAAAAGAAATCTAATTTTCGAGCAAGCTAGCCTAGCAACTAGTAAGCTAATACCATAATTTACTAAAAGCATGGCTGATACAATTTTTTGTCGTCAATGGTAAATCATAGAAAGTTCCCAAAAAAATTACTTGATAATTCTAAACAGAAATAAAGTTGTCAGAGTGATCCGTTTCTTCATTTAAAAAATGCATTTGAACTCATAAATTAAAAAAGTTCAGAATGTAAAATCATTTATTCCAACTACTGCTTCAGCAAAAAAAAGATCAGGCGTTTCTTCCTCACAATTAATGAATTAAGGCTAACCCGGCTGATGATGATGAATTGTTGTTTCCTTAATCACATTTAGACGATTGCCGATGGTGACATTTTCATCGTTGATGACACCTACACACATAATAATAGATCAGCTACATGATTTTGTTTGTTTCGAATTGAAAGATATTGAGCAATAAAATGACGTTTACCCTGCGTGCTAGAGTCAGGAAGTCTTCTCCATGGCAACCTCAATCCGAATAGTGCTGGCCAAAATATGGATAGTACTGCACCCATGCTTTTTGAATAATGGCTTAAAGTAAATTAGAGCAAAAAATTGTGTTTCTAAAAAAATGTAAAATGATTAATTTTGCACTAGAACCAAAATAAAAATAATGACTACAGTGCACTGCGCTTGATAAATCCATGGATAATAAATCCAGCCGCTTATCAAATCTACCTACCTGGGGTCAACATTTTTACAATGGTTTGTAGCCTACAGTATAATTTGTCGGAAAATAAATTCAGACTTTGCTTTATCAAATCTTTAGTAGAATTTTCTGATCACTTGCAACATTTTACAAACTGTTTTCTAAGGCTTCTTGAACCAGCTCAAAATTATTTTTATGCCTACTTGGCATTTTACAATGACAATTTATATTTACTTTTAATTTAGCATTTTGTAATAAAAACAATGATATTTCTTCTACGAATAATGATTTTTTAACACCTTCACGAGGTGACCCTCTTTAGTAGCTAGTGGCAATATACCATAAGTAAAGCCGAGTCTGGTACAAAGGTCTAAACTTTCTGGCTGACGTTCAAGTGCAGTTCGTAAGCAGAACTGATGGATTATTGCTATTTACTTCCAACCCAGAATACTGAAGCAGAACATCGAAGAGCTCGCTGCCAGCAAATTGCTTCCAATCAAAGAGCTGGCACTCTTCACTAAAATTCTTGTCATTTTACTCCAGAATATCCATTGCTCACCTTCAAACAAGCTAATGATTCCCAGCTTTGCACTATCCGGGTCCATCCTCTGCGGGAAGCGCGGCCTTGCCACGTTTGTCAACAACAGGTACTGCTATAGCTTGCTCGACTGGTTTTCTAATTTTTCAGAGATCGAGTGGTTGCGCATGAACGCTAATGACCTCAAAATCATGAAAGTGTGCAAGTCTACCATCTTCACAATTTACAAAAACGACTCCAGAGTTTGACTCACCCAGTCTCTGTGCTGGCAACTTCAACTGTCAGGATGAAGGATGGGGATCTAATGCCAGCTCACCGGTTGGGAACGTCTTCGCTGCTTGGGCAGCTAACAACGCCTTTGCCCTGCTTTTCGGTCCGAAGAACCCAGCTAGTTTTCTCTCCGGCGGGTGAAACAGTAAAACTAACGTCGACCTTGCATTTGCGAGTATCGGCGTAGAAATTCAGCTTCCTGACAGACACGTCCTCACAAAGTTACTCGGTAACTACGCCAACTTTTGTCAATATTGTTTCCCAGCCTTGTGGCCGTAATCCCGAGCGGAACGACGAAACTTTGGAACTTTCAAAATGTTTGCTAAAAACTCTTTTCCCTCCTCACCCACGCTAATACACTCGGCAGCTTCCTCAGCCGATTACCATCAATGTGGATGAGGCATCACAGAATTTCTGCTGCACAAAGAAACCCATTCCACGTGGTTGTCGAAACAAGTGCAAACCTCGTTGGGACGGAGAGGGTGAGTCCTTCTACAACGTTTCCTTCAAAGACCATCTGGGAGCGAATCTCGTGTGGGCAGATTCAGCTCTGCTTAATAGACTTGGAAAGAAGAGGCAGCGTTGACAAGAGATGGTCTACTTTCTCGGACTTCTTTCACTTTAGCCGTTTAGCGTGTTGTACTCTCAACAATTTAACGCTAGAACGACCGCGCTTTTAAACTGCCAAAAACCACCTAGTGACAATTGACGCAGAATGCAGATAAACTTTAATTCGTTCATTATTTGGCCAAGTAAACATCTCTGGCACCTAATTACAACTTACCTACAATTTGGAAAAGCATAGCATACGTAACCGCTCCCACTTCCACAAGTTGTGAATACGTATTCTGCATTTCCCTGACATGTCAGATATTATTCAAATTAGAAAATACAGAACCAATAATTTTTGGCGCTCCAAGTCGTTAACACTTCGTAAATAGCCACACTGCGTTTTTAGGGTTACTGACCTATTTCATAAACGATGGAGGAAAACAAAATAAAGCTGCTCCTATAAATTTAATCAAAAATGTGTCCTCCTTTTTAGTGATGAAAATATGATATCCCACTCGACAAGGGATTTGAATCCAGATCTACCAACTACGAAGCACCGCACAAGTTCATTTAAAATTGAACAATAAGGCACCGCTTCGAGTTAAAGCAAATTCAAGTTTACATTAAAGAAATGTTTTTACTAGATATGGTTTCATATTTGCCCCCAACTGAAAGTAAAAATGAAATAACATTAACGTATGAATAACCCAAAAATTCTTCAAACGAATTTAATTTGAAACTACACAGGTATGATGCCTTTGCGACATTTGTTTACTGCGTAGCGCAAAGATGATTGGAACTAGGATTTGTAAATCATAAAATCTGGTTCCGTAACAATCTGCTATTTATTTGGAATTTAAAATTTCTTTTGAACCATGATTGATCATTAGGGCAAGTTTTTGTTGCAATAAAAAATTGAAAAAGTTGCATTTATTTTTAAAGAAAGTTGCAAAATGTTGCATTTATGCACACAAGAATCTTAAACGACAATGATTTACTCAAGCGATTTGTTCACATACAATGCTAAATATTTCCAGACATTTTCCGGCGAGAAATGACGATCTTTTGCCAACAGTTTGCCTAGCATGCTAAAACTAGTTGTTATGCAATTAAAAAACTAGTTGTTATGCAAAACACAGCTAGTTGTTATGCAATTAAAAAGAATAGGACAGAACTGAAATAGTTTACAGCATGCTTTTTTGAACCACACTTTCACATTTTGCGCAAAAATTGATAAAAGTTGCAGTAAAAAGTTGCGTGTAAAACAGAAAAAAGTTGCAAAAAGTTGCAAAATAAAATTCCTGCAAACAGCTTAAATCATTAAAATACATCAATTTTGAGTATTTAGGAAGCCGTCGGAAGCTGTAAAAAAAAGTTGCAAAAACTTGCCCTATTGATCATACATGAGATGCGCGGCGCGGTGCATAGCGTAGTGACGAAGGCGTGGCTTGCAGTACCATAAGCCTATTGACCTACATTTAACAGCTTAGGTTTATAGGGAGTTCCTTGACATTCAAGCTTTTTTTGAGGCTCTCAACTGATCCTTCTATCAAAAAAGAAGTAACGTACAAATTCGAATTTACCAACTCCTTTAGTCGTCTGAAGGTCATCGATCTCTCTGAAAAACTAAGAAACATTTATGACTTAAAAACGAAGAAAAGGTGCAGCTGGTAATACTTTATGAGGAGAAAGAAGAAGTAAGGAATGCAGGGAATGCATTTCTGCCAAAACAAAAAGAAACACAAGTTTGGAATTTTCCAGATACATGCGAGTAGGAAATAGAAAACGTTAAATGATAACCACATTTATCCACGGCCAATGTGCTCAGAATTTGTAAATATTTGGGGAGCACCGTAGAGCAGAAAATAGTGTAATTATGGGGGGTGTGGGATAACGACAAAACGGTGTAGAAATAAAAATAAATAAAACAACGGTGAATTGTTTCAATGATGTGGCATGCAAAGTAGCTTGTGCACAATTATTACGAGAGGCTGGGTGGCTCGTTTCACGGCATATGAGACCATGACATAATACAGCGAATGAAAACAAGTGGACAAACAACAAAAGGACAGAATATGCATTTCCGAGCTCATGTGAAGTTCTGACCCATAACTATAAGTTTGCTTTTGAATTATTATAATGATGTGGAAAAGTTGCAAAGCAAACAAAACAACAGGCGGGTACGGAGTGAAAGGCCAACACATAAATGTTGAAAACGAGGTTGAGCAAACAAAAAACATAAAATATTAAACTATACCTAAAGTGCTAACATGATCGAATCCTACTAAGGACCAAGCAGCAGGCCCTACGATCTTGCTGTCTACGTTCAGTAGTTTCTCAAGGCACATTCAGTTAAAAAATCATACTCGTGAGCGTCGTATTTACCGTGCTTAGAACTTAAACTCGGTTGTACTCGTTGATCATGAGTTTCGCGCTCTGGTAAACAAAGTTAATTAGAACTGCAGCAATGGCTCAGCAGATTCAAGAGGTAGCGCCCATGACTTCAATGTCGATGCAGTTGTGACGTGATGTGGAGAAGAATTGGAAAAAAGAACTTGCAGTGGACATGGCTTTCTTGAAGTCAGCTGTGTTTGTTGATTGCGTTGTTGGATTTGCAGTAGACCAGAAACACTTACTGTCAGGATTTGTGAAATGGTGTCGTCATGTGCTCACTTCGTCAACTACAAAGAATGATGCTCTACAATGCACACATAAAAACACGAAAAATTACAAAACACAAAAGCTAAAGTAGTGGCCGTATGTTTGTATAAAGTTTGACAAAAAATGAAAAAAACTACTTCGCAAATGAAAGCAGTGTTGCAGAGGTATATTCTCTAAACCTATGTAATCGGACAACACATCTAACAAATTTATTTACAATTATTTCATCTGGCTGTTCTTCTATGTGGTCATGCCAGGCATTGCTGATGGGCTGACAAGTGTTTTGGCAGGTCTCACATCGCACTCCTCATTTTTATCAAACTGGGCCTGGTTGATTGGGATAGAGCCAAATACGGGATTTATTAAATATAACTCTGTCTGTGGATACGTTGTTAATGCGGGAAATCGAGTGTTCTGTAAAATACTTGGTGTGCTTTCTTATTGGCCTACACGGAAAAAGGCCGTTGTGAGTGGCGGCATGAGATGGTTTGTTTGGGGAGTTCTCCAAAAAGATCTTCTACGAAGACATGATTACTGCTTTCTATGTCTTTCTCCATGAAGGTGTTCCTTCATGGGGGAAAACGGGGTTCTGTTGTTCTAAAGTGAGTTCTAGTGTTGGGTGATCTGTTGTATGTAGTGGTTGTGCGAGTGTGCGTGATCGCGTTTGGCCAACATGAGGTGACCGGAGCTCTTCATGACTTGCCTATAGTGATCTCGCCTGTTGAAAAACCCAGATTCTTTTTGACAGCAGCTCTTAATCGCAACAAAACAAAACCGAAGTTACTGAACCAACTGGCGGGATTCTCTTAAGTTTTTAAAGTGGTTTTAATCATTCTGTGCATTTCTTCTACGAGATTTTTCAAATCCGATTGATAAATCCTGGTGTGGGTCAATTTCATCCTTAACATGCTCGAAGCTCCTGCTAGAGTGTACCAGTGATTTGGCGACCCCGATTGGTTGTGATAATATTAGGGGCGCCACAGTATGCAACATCATTGCAGCACTAAGTTGTCTGCATCGGATTTGGCAGTGATATCTCTGAGCGATATTGCTTCAAAGTGACATGTAACCATACAGATTGCTATAAGGAAGTATAAGTGTCCCTCGCTTGCTGGTAGGATACTACAAGATCAAAGTGTGCGTCGGAGAGGCGTTCATCAGGAGTGCCATACCTCTGCTAGGGTGTAACATTGTGTCGATAAACGTTTACCAATTGACACGGGATACAAACTCTGATCCGATCTTTGACATCCACTTGAATTTTCGGCCAAACAAAGCGCTGCAAAATGATTTTTGAGAGGCCTAAATACCTAAGTGCACCAAAGTGGGCAAAGAGTTATACAATCTTTTGCAAAAGGCAATTGGAACAAGGAATCTTGCGATACCAGTGTAGGTATCAACCAGGATGGCTCAATCGGATTTTGGTAACTTCTGGGTGGAGACTTGTAAAGAGTTGTTGGATTGCTAAAAAAGGACCATAGATGGGTCTAAACCTTGAGCTTCTGCAAGTTTCTCGTAGTTTAGGAAAGATGGCTTGTCAAAGATGACATCTATCTGGTCCTCGGTAGGACGGCTGATATAATCAGCGATCACATTTTTGTCCACTTGGATTCACTGGATATCTGATGTTAAGTTCAATATGTAGTTCATATGTCGTGATTGGAAAGCAGTGACATTGCTCAATGCTCATGCTAGATGCTGACATGAAGATAAGGGGCTTGTAGTCTGTGTAGATGTTAAGTAGCGTAGTTTCTACATGCACGTTGTGTAGACCTTTTGCTGGCCCATTCTAAGGGTAACTGCTAAGTTAAGGGTTTCATAATCTGCAACTTACTAAAACCAAAATGGAGAAATCCTGTAATCTGAATCAGAATACCGATTTCAGTTGAAGAATTGCAATACTCAACTGACCAAGATACGACACGACTCGTAGACTAAAATTCTACTAATTTGTTTCCTTCCTGCCAATAACTAGTAACAGCAGTGCGTTTTGCTGCAAAAGCAAATCGTTGTGCCCGTGCGTATATAGCCTGTGTAGTCTACAAATAAGTGGTTTCCAACCTTTTCAAAATGTCGCCTTCCCCAATCTATTTGATATTATGTTTACCTTTTTTATATTCAGAATACTTGCATCACAACAAACATTCATTAAAAAATTTAATTACAACGTCAATAGAAATATTGCTGTTGCAATTTACTTGAAAATAAGAAAAATTTTGATATAGTGTTCAACAATGCAAACCAATTTTCTTACCGACAAGTTGACCACAAAAAAAGACTAATTCGCGGAATTGAGAAGACAAAAGCCCAATTTCAGGCATCGGAAAATGTGATCCCCAAAAACCGAAGGCCTAGATACAGCAATATAAAGAAAATCGAAGTATTGAATGGTGAAATGTAGCGAAACGCATAGGCTGGAAGGGAAGGCAAAGTCCTGCATAAGCTGATACAAGCAAAACAGTTTCAACTGTCTAAGTTTTAAATTGCGCCCCACCCCCTCTTTGAAATTTCTAGATACGCCCCTGCTATGGTCACAGGAAAACATTTTGTTAGTTGTACCACAACCAATCGCATATTGGCTGGTTACAAATGACGACGGCTTCTCAAATACATTACCACTAGCGGTTGATACAGATGATTTCAAAACAAGTTTTCATTATTTTTTGACAATTTACTCAAAAATTTTCGGTATTAGTAACAAAATCATACTTCATACGAACGTGGAGCATAGTCGACTCTCGGCCTCTCCACCAAAAATAGCTTTTAAATACGAGCCTGACTAGTACAACAGCAACTAACACCTCCTTCAATTAACACTGCAATTAACATTTTCTCCCCACGGGGATCAGAAGTAACTTTTGAGTTTCAGAAGTGAAGGCACTTAAAGTATCGCAGAATAAAGAGATTTTGGAGGGGGGAAGAACTGAGGGAGAAAAGTAGTCGGTTTTACTATCCGTCGAAGAAAAGCAGATAGGGAAAGAATAGAAGTTAAGAAAAGATACTAAAGAGAAGTTGTGTAGTGATATGTTCACCTTCAGATAGTTATAGTGAAGGTCAAGCGTAGTGAGAGAAAGAAAGAGGCGATGGAGAGCTCAGAGAAGAACAGGCCTTACCTGACAAAAATGATGATACCACCGTTGGGGTGAGGAGCATCGGGAAAAAAAATGTCATACTGGGAGTGAGTGCAATTACATCGCAGAGAAGAGTCACCGGGCATTCGAAAAGAGGAAGACGAATTGAGGTTGGATTTCTGGATACAGATAACATCCACTTTATGAAGCGAGATAAAGTGGAGTAGTTCAGCGCATCTGGCTCGAAGAGCTGCGACATTCCATTGAATGACCGTGAGTGAGTTAGGAGAGAAAGGGGAAGTAGGAAATATAAGAGAACAGCTATAAACACTCAGGGGTTGAGAGGATGCAGAGAGACGAGTTATGGGGAAAACAAAGGCAGGAGAAGAGAAGAAACAGGCGACTGATTATAAAGAGATTGAATGCTGCTCTTCAGCGGATCTTCGGAGGGCAGCACGGCGAAAAAATGGTTTGTATAAGGAGAGTGCCTGGGATGACTGAGACTCTCGGGAAGTCCAACAGCCATTTCAACCCACCCCCAAACGAGGTGGGTCCGCATCGAGGCTGCTATTGATTGATGCAGGTATTTCTACTTCGAACACAACGAACACAGCCATTGTCGTGTTTGAGCCTACGATCATTGTTGCTGTGATCGGCGCTCAGAATCACTTGACCACCTTGCGGACAACTGGTATTAGTAGCCTACATGATCAATCGACTTTATGGCTGCACCAGAAAAGCAATCGGAAAATATACTAAGTAGTATCTAATGTCAGAAAATGCAAAAGCAACCGCTTAGTTTTGATATGACGTTATTAAAATTGGGTCATTTTGGTCGCAATAACCAAATGATCGGAACAATCAAACCCGTTCTAATCAGATTAAGCTGCAACACAATGTACTTCAAAATGACGAGGAGCATATAATTTATTGTTCAAATCAAAAATTACAAACAACCGGAAACATCCGGTTGGGGTGGGAAATTTTAAAGATCAAATTTCAATTTTCTAGCTTTGCTTTGCAACAAAACAAATGCTGTGATACTTTCATATATTGTCTGCTATATTGCAGATAAAAACTGATGATCCCATTTACACCAATTGTGATGTATATCGGACCACTACCACATGATTAAAAAAGCTCTCGAGACAAAAATGCAAACATATAAAATATAATATTTACGAAGATTACAATCGCCGCTCAGCCTCATTTAGTCAAGGTCAGAACCAATACTATACTACATGAACTGTCAATGCAAATGCTGATCGACGAGAAGTCATTTCAGTTGCAAAAATAGGATCTTAGTAAGAGAAAATACCCCAAATTTGGATAACAATGGACATTACAGTCACTGTCATTGTCATTGTTTAACTTATAATCATTTAAATAGAATGGACTGTTATTTATGACACTCTTCTTCCCACCCCAAAGAAACAAACTAAAGATCATGTTGGACCATAGGCTTTAAGTTTTTCTGAATTCTAAAGCAAGCAGCAAAATTGAAACTCTACTAATTCTGAAATTAGTTTTTCGCTCATGACGTCATAAATGTTCTTGTGATACAATTAAGCAAAAACCTGAACTAAAGTGCTAATCTTGCGTATGAGCGTAAAATGCTAACTGATGTTTTGGTGTTGCTTAATGATTACTGCTTTTGACTTCCTTTCCAAACTTTTTAAAATTGATGTTGTTTTACTGTTAATAGTACTTATGTTAAGCCAACAAAAAATATTATCTACCGTAATCTTTATTAACATGTATCGTATCTACATGTATATGTAGATACATGTATCAACATGTATCGTATCTACCGTAATCTTTATAAACTTACATTGATGCAACTTTGCAGTGTCTGCTAAGTAAAGTTGAGTAGACATTCGACTTAATCTTTTTTCATACTTAGCGCTTGAGAAAACAATTGAAACTGTTTTGTAATTTTTACGATTATTGAGTTTGTACCAGGAGATGACGCAAATCCATAATGTTTCCAATATAATTTATTCAAAGCCTAAACACTAAATAACTATCAAATAAGTGAAATAAATATTTAAAACATACAGGGTGCGGCATAAGCAACGCCCTTTGTTTAAGTGGAACAAAACTAAAAGCCTTTTTGATTATCCTTTATTTTTTCAAAAATGAATGTATTGCCACAGGTTAATAGATTAATATAAAATTAATATAATGCTTATTCAATTTAATCATGTTCAATACAAATGAAATCAAGTACCATTTTTATTGTTTTGATAGTGCAATTGAATTGCTTTTACTCTCCGTTCCTTTGTTGATCTGATGGTTGCATAAAATATCCGAAAAATGAAGATTTAGTAAATTAATTAAACAAAATAATAAAGAAAATATACATTATAAGAAGGGCGTTACTGTTGCCGCACCCTGTCCAATGCGTATTTTGTAATGTCTGGTGTGGTTTGATTGAAATCTTGTATGTCGAGGCACTTGCACCTCGAGTACCACTGTATTTTTCGATACTAGAATTGAACACATCTGAACATGCGAAGTAGAGTTTTTTCTGTACGTGCTCTTCAACTTCTCCAATGCTGCTAGGCGCACAAACATGAAACTAGCCACCATTGATCACTGCTTAGGAGTGAATCTTATAAAAAGGTTATTGAGATAAGAATGACTTTAAATTAATGATAGATTTTAATGATTTTAAGCTCAAGCAAATTTACCATCCAACTCATTAACATGCAAAAACTGTTTACATTAGACCGAGGTAGCATGGCATCATATTGAACGTTTCTTTGGAAAATTTGTTCTCTATTCTCATCAAGTGCTGACGTAGAAACGCGGGCGAAAGGTTTTTGAGAACCTGAAGCTGTTTCTGTCGAACAATTTTACGGTAATTTATCTTTATTGGCTGGCATCTTAACAAATGATTTGTTTAAGCTCATATTTTTCATCTTTTCTTGCAAGCTTTATGCATTAATCTGTTTCGTCATATGACATAGTGACATCATAGTGGTATTTAATACAACTTTAGCAAATATTGCTAAGTTTTTAGTTGATATTACGAAAGCCAGGCACGTAGCCACCGGGAGGCCTGGAGGGTAGTTGTCCCCAAATTTTTATTTTGATCCCCAAACAATTCTCACCTACTAGTCCGTTTGATGCTACTTTCTATTTGGCAGCGAAAAAAAACACTATGGCGAAGACATTTTCATTGTATTTAGCATAATTTTTTGTTTGCATCCCATTATTTTTCAATGTTTATTTAGATTAGGATCAGACAGGCACAGTGTGGGTTGAAGAGTTTAGAAGCTTAAGGCAGGAATTCATTGCCAAAATTCTAAATAATGATTCCTCGAAAAAATTCTAATCGGAGGGCAATTTTTCAGTGGAAATAGATGTATGAAGACCATTTATTTTTGGAGATCACATTTTCCGATGCCAGAAATCGGGCTTAGGTCTTTTCAATTTGGTTAATTTGCCTTTTTTTTGGCGTTCAACTTATAGGTAAGCAAATTTTTTCCAAATGAAAGAAATTCACACCGTATTTTCGGACATGTGTGAATGAGGGATGCCCCATATTCTTAAGAGGGTGCCACATAAATAGGGGTCTGTGGTAGCTGCCTCACTTGACTTACTCTAAATCTACCACTGGGCAGGTATACACTATACAGGCAAACCTTTCGGTGTGTAATCGGCGTCGGCGAAATACATGTTTATACCTGTTTAATAAATACGTTAATTTAAGTTAACTTTAATCACTCAAGCTTTTTGATCTTTGCAGCAGTAACTCGCAAGCGTTTCAGAATGATAGGTTAACGGTGCATGTAAACAAAATTAATTCTTTGCCGACGCCCAACTTGGCTCGATTCTTTAATTAAACTTTATATTCCTGATCGCTATTTCCTATCTTCAATCTCAAGTTTTATTGACAAGATTAAAGAACTTAAGCCTACCAATGATGCAAAATTAGTAAGTTTCAAAGTCACTACCCTCTTCACCAACGTTCCAGTAGACCTTGTAATTGATAATATTGCGAATAAACTATTCTCGTGTGATGTCGCCCCTGAGTAACCTTTTCTTCAAGCCAAGAAACTAATTACGCAAAACATCTTTAAAAAACTTACAACATAGTACAGAAGGCATGTTCATTCAAAATGGTAAATTGTTTTTTTAGAGTGATGGAGTAGCTATGGGTAACCCTTTAGGTCTTACTTTAGCCAATTGATTTCTTGGAATGATTGCAAAGAAAATTTTTGATCAACATCCTTCGTTTTATCCACCGTTTTATGTACGTTATGCGAAGGATGTGTTTGCCATCTTCAATTTCTCAACCGATGCTTAATTATTCTTAAATGTGCTTAACAACCAGCACCCTAAGCTTCTTTTCACATGTAAGAAGGCTTTAAGCCCCTCATACCATTTCTTGATGTCAAACTAACGATCTGCGAGGAGAATTCAATGTCATTGTATACCGCTAACCAACTTACACCGGTGTACTCTTACATTTTAACAACATAGCATCTTTGTCCTTGAAACGAGGCCTTTGTAGTTGGTTATTATATCGTGCTTGTTTATATTCTTCAAAAGATTAGTTACTAAAAACCGAAATTAACTTTATCATTTCTTTATTTTAACGGAACCGTTACCCAATATTCTTCATCCTAAATGTAATTGACAAATTTAAGAATAAATTCAAAAATCAGAATCGACAATTTCCTACCGACTCCCCCAGCAATACCCTTACCTTAAATCCTTATTTAATCTTCCCACATATTGTTACGCCATCGATCAAATTCAGTAAACGCCTTGCTGCATTGTTTTGCAACAGACTGAGCACTGATGTAAAAATAGCCTATCAAACTTTTAAAATAATCTCTCACCTCAACCTTAAATTTCCTTTACCCGCTTCTTTTTTCTTTCCTTTACTCTTTTCTGCTTGAATGTTGTCTATAAGTATACTTGTTCTTGTGATAAGAACACGTCATACATCGGTATGACGACTAGACAACTATTTGTCAGAATTGAAAACCATCTTTCTAATAATTTAAGTTCATCTAACACCTCTATCAAATCTCATCGCGATCAGTGCAAAGCCTGCAGAGAAACAATGCCAGCAGAGCAAAACTTCACATTATTAAAAAAGTGCAGTTTCAACACTGAAACCGAGCTAATGGAAGCGCTGCTAATCAAATGCCTTAGGCCCTTTTTAAACATAAAACTTGGTCATTCACAAGAGACGAAGTCGCTTCTGCACGTGTTTCATTGAGAGGTACAGTGCTGAAACGTTATTAATTGAATTATTAGTGTCCAGTATCTTAATATTATATTAAATTTAATTTAGGAATTAAAGCTTTATTTATCTAGCCCTAATGAAGTCCCCGAGAGGGGACCAAAAGCTTCGGAGAATTTTGTTATGTTAATTATTCTTATGTTAACTTAATTATGTTCAATAAAGTGTTATTTTGGATTTTTGTTTGGTTTTTCAAAACTTGGAAGAAAAGTTTTCCCCATCCAAAATTTATCATGTTGTTTTCGAAAACAAAACAGCAAAAATACTCTGCCTATCTCCTCCCAAATATGACTGAGCTCATCTATTTGATAATGCCGCTTTATAAGAGCATTGAGCCTACTTTATTGATCCGGCTCACCATAAATTTGTTTTTAAATATACTAGTGATCAAAAAACTTTTAAAATAAAGCATTCAAACAAGGTTTGTTAAACTGGGAGCGTAGAGTCACAGCTTCATGACCCTATTTTTGTCCCAGCTACCCAAAAATTTGACAATATCAGCGCTTTTATAGAACTTGATCTCAACAACGTTTTTTTGTGTTAAATTGGGACCACGCGCTATGCTTGACCTTACAAAGAATAAGTGTCGAAAATAAGTTGAAAAATTCCTTCTCTTAGGAATTTTAACATTCTCACATTTTAACATTCCAAACTTTTGCTTAGATTTACACTAAGTCATATTAATCGCTGTTACAAAATTATTATATAGTTATAAAAGCCTACCTACAGACAGTTATTTAAAGCTGCATATAGTTATATGAAAAAAGTAGAAAGATTGCTCGTTGCCATTTTGAGAACTGCTTCTCTTCGTTGCAACTGCTTCTGTTCGCCTACTAACGTCGTTTATGCCATCAACTACGCCAACTGCCCTAGAAAGCTATACATTGGGAAAACAGGTCATCTTTATAAAAATCCATAAATAGTCACCGTTCGGAAATTATACATCACTGCAATAAACCTGTGGCAAATCATTTCAATCAACAAATTATTATTTAGACAACTTTAAAATTGAAATTCTCACCAAAATTCTATCACCCAGCCAACAAATACGAGAAATCAAAGAACAGTAGCTCAATGCCAAATTTGATAGTTTTTTATTGGGACTTATAAAAGATCATTTTTTTATGGCTCATCATTACTCGTGTTTTATATTTACGTTCTATTTCGCCGACCTTTTTTTCTCTCTTTTTTACTCCACTAATGCTGCTTTTATAACGCTCTTCTTATCTTGAGTTTGCTTTTCCCTTTCTTTATACGTCACTTTACTCATTGATTACGTTATATCCCCTTTTACGCAGGTCTATTTGACTTGCAGCTTTGAATGCCGTTTTTTGTAACATGATTGGCTACATAGATGCAGACGGTTTTTTAAGTGTCTTTGCTGCGTTTTGCTTATGTTTTTGGCTTGTTACGAGGAGAGGCTCAGCTTTTGGTCAGGTTTAGCGTGAGGCGGTTCCACTGTGAGATCTTGTCTTTTCGAAATTCGACCTCACAACTTTTCCTTTGTGAATAATAAATTTTGTAAATTTTGCCTGCCAGAAAAGTTTAGAAAATTTCAGCCCAAGGCCCCAAAAATTGAAGCGGATCGCAATGTGAATCGGCGCTACACGAAAAAAGCAGACACAAAAAGTTTGTCCCTCAAAAAATGTCGTTTTATAAAGGTGGTATCAAAAATGAATAAGATCTCATTGTACAGGATCACAGGGAGACCATTCTAGCAGCAAGAGATCTGGTAAAGACACAGTACTCACTGTACATGACTTGTAACCAGTGCCGTCGCTGCGTAGAGGCTAGGGGAGCCGTGCCCTCTGACGGCTGCTTGAGCCCCTCTATTTTGAGTAGCTCAAAATTTTTTGTTTTGTTTGGAGCACCGCGTAACGACAAGACAACAAACAATGGCATTAAAAAACTTAGATTTTTGATGCTAAATAACGTTCAATTCAACATAATTCTTGTTTGACGCTGTCAATTCTTTGCACAGTTGTGGAGCAATTAATTACACTGTTGGAAAAGACCAGCATTTACGTGCAATTGTTAAAACTATTCTACGAAATGCAACGTACACCATTCCCAATACGCAAAACGAACTTATTGCTTCTATGAGCTCAGTAGTAACCTGGGGTATTAAGCAAGAAATTGCAAAGTCTTGGCATTCAATCAAAGTTGATGGCATCTAGGAGCCAACTGGTTTAAAAAACACTTTCATAATTATTCATTTTTTTAACAAGCATTTTTTGAAAATAGCGAAACATCTTTTGGTTTTATCAAGCACCGATTTGGCTGATGCGAAATCAACTACTCACGTGATTTTGGCGGAACTTACTAAAGCAGGAATGACTTCAACAAACATACTTAGTCAAGTCTATAATGCGTATCTACAATGGCAGGACACTGTGGAGAATTCAACTTCTATTGCAGGAACAAAAAAATTCCTCATGTGTACCGCCTGAACCATTAATTGCATCTTGTAGTGGCGCACGCATTGTCGGTTGAACGAGCGATCAATGATGTTTTGCTCGTTTGTGGTAATCTACAATGTTTTTCGCAAGCCCACAATTTCACTTCACTATAATGGCAAAAAATTAAAAAGCCTGCCTGACCAGAGGTGGACTGGTCATCTGGCTACAGTAACAGCTGTTTTCAATTTTTTTTCAACATGTAACATTGCTTCTCCAAGAAATGGGTACCTTACGGGAACATAAAGCAGAAACACGTATAGAGACATCAGGACTACTTCGAGAGGTGCAGAAAAACAGTATCTTGTTCAAGATACTTTCGAGGTATGCATTGCTATGTAATCATTCTTATTGTCTCAGTTGCAAGTAATTTGTTGATGGTAACAATTAAATGTATAAGCTTGTGCTGTGTCTGTCAGTCTTGTTACGGAGAGTAGATTGCTTGGCTCCCAGATTAAAGTAGAAGCTATTAAATGGCTTGCCTCAGATCTTAGGAGAAGCTCTCACTGCCACCCATTTTAACATTACGACCAGCCTGATGGCTTACAACATTTAATAAATATAATACTTCGGGCTATGAGTAGTTTCGAGATTATCTGTTTCACGGAACTGAATTCATTCCCCCGGACCAGATTTTAAAAATGGTATTTACAGTTTCCTCGCTTGGCCCTTATCACGACAAAGGTATTGTGGGGAACAAGCCCGCAGCTTTAATAAGTATTGTTTGGCAAAGGCATTTAACGTTGTATCTGATGCCTCCATATTTGCAGTAGCAGACAAATGGTGGGGTCAAGCAGTCTACTTATTGTGGTGCCCAGTTAAACCAAAAACTACCAAACAACACTCAATAATTCATATAGATATGCCAAAAACAAAGCATCTAGCTCATGCGAAGAGATTAAAACATTCTTTTTGTGCTCAAATTTATTTGGCATTTCACGTTTTTTTAACAAATATTGTATAATGCGATATTTAACATGCAAATATTATTAGCAAATTACCGTTTGCGTAATGCGAAAATTATTATTTGCAAGAATATTTGTGTAATGGCATGTATAGCGCAAATTCATATCGTGTCCAGGAAGCGAGAATTGTCACAAAAGTTTTTAAATTGCTCCACGCATCGCTTTGCCTTTGGTTGACCGTAGCCACAGATTGGGCACTCCAAGTGTTTGGTTACTTTCTATAATTTTGCTGTTCTACAATCACAGGTGATGTCTCTGTTTCAAGAACAGCCTCAGGTCACCAGTTTGCTATGTTAATGTGAAAGGCAATAAAAGAATGTGTGTCGACAATATATATTGGTGCTGTTTGGAAGCTGATTAATTAAACCTTAATTTACTGGTTTATGCCCTAACAAGGTGTTTGTGTTATTGTGGTCTAAAAGAGACCTGAGGTGTATTATCTAATGAAGCCAAGCAATCCTACCAAAAGACTGCAAAATAGAACCACAAAAGTTATCCCGTTTGAAACGGCTAATTTTATATTGTAATTTATAGGTTCTAAGTTTTGTTTGCTCCAGCCCACAATATTCTTCAAGCTGAAAATACTGACTTATCAGCTGGGATGACACCTGTTGCCGCGTGTCTTAAAAGCGTTCACAATCTTTAAACAGAAGAGAAATTCTGTGATATAAGGGATGAGATCGTAATTCAAATTGGTGCTCATTCAAGGCGAACACGATGTGATAATACATTGCTACAAGACTACGTAGTCAAAGAAACAACCGGAAATAATGAAATGAACAAAGACAAAATGCGGAGATTATTCTATAGCATATTGGATTAAGTCATCAATGAAATAGACGTGCGTTTTAGCCATCAAAATACAAAACTATATGCTACTGTCTCTGCTTTTCAACCTGAAAGTAGAAACTTTTTGGATAAAAGATGGTGCAGCCTTTTTTGGATTTGGTAGACCGCGAAAGCATGGAAACAGAATTTGATGTTGCTAAGACGTACATTGCAAAATTGAAGCTTAATCAGAAAATTGAACAAAATTAAACGGTGATGAGAAGACAAAGCTGACAAAAGCCAAACTCCTTTTTGAACATTGTGAAGCATTTAAGGTGATGCCTTCTGCACATCTTGCACTGAAACTAGAAATCACTCTCGGAGCCTCTACCGCAAAGTGTGAGAACTCTTTTTCTGTTCTGAAAACTATCATGCGAGATCGCAGGCAATCAATGAAGCATCCTCACAAAGCTTATCTTGTCCAACTTGCGTTTGAAAGCGACTTGACAAAAAAAGTAAAAACTGATTAGAACAAAAACGTCTTTCGACAGTTCAGTATCTCAAATCGTGGACTGCAGTTATTTTAGTTAAACTCAGTTGATTTAAGCAAACTGCAAACAGTGACACTGCTTCTATCTATTAGATCTCTTCATTGCAGTTGGTGATTGACAAGTAGCTAGAGGCTTTAAATAAAGCATAACATAGACCGTCACACTTGTGGGACCTATACTAAGCCTATTGCAACATTGCTGCTCATAAAAACATTTTGAACCCGAAGAGCCACAGTTTGCTTACCATGGATTTGGACAATGCAAAAAAGCAATATCAAAGTAAACTGAAAATCTTTTTTATTTTTTCGTAGGTCATGTGGTGTCTCGAATAAAAAGGATTTGAAGCTGTATTAGACGTTCTTATTTTCATTAGCGTGATATCAAAATTATTACAAATAATTTATTGTTGTTATGCGAAATTTTTATTTAGATTATAATATAATTTTTTATACACACAATGCCAAATGTATTTTACCACTAGGCGACCGCTTGACTTCGTCCAAAAAAATTTTTGTCACCATCGAAAAGAAGGTTGTTGCGGAACTGAAGCATTACACGCATGCGTTGGTTTATCAATTCGCTTCTTTTTATGTATTTAATATGGAATATCCTGCAAAAGCTGCTTACACAATGGAGTTTTTCCAACGGTAAGGTTTTTTCTAATAATTTTTCTCACTGCGTACATGATAGTGCACACCATTAACATAATAGTTTTATCTTATATGGTTTGTAATTCGTATTTTATGGTGAAGTGGTAGTATAGGTTGTGCAATGGCAAACACAGTGTTTATCAGTAATGTTGTTACAGTGATGTAGAAATAAATCTGGACTCTGGGATTTATTTAAACTTACACGGGATATTAAACAGTTCATTGTGATTAAGAAACGATTGAGATCCTGATTTTTTTAATTTTAGTCAAATATATAGCTGACAGTTTGCCAGTGCATAAATTGTGTATTTGTATACTGCATATAGCGAAACGACTGACGTTGAGCCAATATTGGCATCGTTTTGGCTACGATTAAAAACTATTGATTAATTAATAAACTATTGGCTAATAATATTGTGCTCACTTAATATGTAGTTTAATGGCACCATTATTCACTACATACGTCTTATAAAATTTGGCTTTATTTCCGTTTATTATTACGTCATGCGATCACGAAACTCAATATAGAATTTTTGCTGAGCTCCCAATCCATATAATAAAATTGATTTTTTCAAACATAAATTTTTAATCTTTTTAAAATGCGTTTTATGGAATTGATCTTCAAAAAAGCTTTCTTGATTTTTAAAAGAAAGGTCTTTCTAGTCGTAGTCTTTGTCTTACGCAAATTTGCTTGTTTTGGTCATAGTCATAGTTTCTCAAAACTGAAGTTAGAAAAGCGTTGAAAAAGACTGGTTTTTAAGACACATTCCTCAAAAATTCTGTGAACATTAGAGAATTGTAAAGTATATTACTATTTAATTTAGTAGTAGTTATTCAGTTTTTAACCGGTGTTGTCCCCTTAGCAGAGATTGCCAGATTTACCCCATTCCTTCTGCAATTGCTTGCACTCCATCTCTCCACTTTGCTCGTCTCAGGGGATCCTCCTTCTTCAAACCAATCTTCTCTGTCTCCTCTACCACTTCTTCCAGATACTTAAATACTTTTAGTGAACCCCACTCTCCGTTGAGATGACCTCTAGAAATGCTAATGTTGTCGAAACTGATGCTAAAGTTATGGATTTGAGTAAAAAATCATGCAGATTGGTATTAACTATTTTTGAGTGCAGGGCAATTTTACCCTCCTTTCTAAAATTGTTGGTTATATTTATAGTCTAATAGGTGAATTTTTGACTAAGCTTAGAAGTGATTTTTGCAGGTGTTTTGCGAAGATCAACCAAAGGGGGACAAGAGCAAAAAGCAAAAAGGGAAAGGAATCGCGAGTTTATAATCTCGTGCGAAAAATACGTTCGAAACATGAAGACTTCTGAAGTCAACATGGATTATTTCAGTGCAGCTGTTACTGTTTTAATAAAATAACAGCGAATTTCATGTTATGCTTGATACGTATCAAAAGTCTAATTGCTGCCAGTCATTTTTAACGTATCGACAGTTAAGGTGAAGTTGTAAGACATTGTACAGAAAGAAATCGTAATTGGTTGCTACATAAAAAAACTGTTAAAGTTTAGTACGGCGAGAAGATGTTAAATATTTTACTTAAGGAGAACGTAAATTGGTGTTACAGAAAAAAACAGTCAAATCTTAGTACGGAAAAAAACTGTTAAATGTTTTACTGTTATAAAATGCAATGTAAAAGTACAGAAAACATTGTAAAAACTTGAACGGTCAAATCGCCAGTAGTTTGAATTACAGTAGGGCCGGCAAAATGCTGCCAGACTTTTCGTAAAATTTACAGAGAATTTTTTTAACGGTCAAATCGCCAGTAGTTTGAATTACAGTAGGGCCGGCAAAATGCTGCCAGACTTTTCGTAAAATTTACAGTGAATTTTTTTAACAGTGTATACTAAGCCTATTGTAGTGGAGTGATACGACTTCGTAGAGTACTGACAGACCATCCACTACAGTGTACCTAGTATAAGTCCCACAAGTGTGACGGTCTAAGCTATACCTTATTTAAAGTCTCTAGCTGCTTGTCGGTAATCAACTGCACTGAAGAGACCTGATAGGTCAAAACAGTGTAACTGTCTGTAATTTTCTCAGAGTGCACCGCTGGCCTCTTATAACTTTCAGTTGATTTACTTTATTCTAAACTTTTCTGTGCTCTTTGTTTCACAGTATTGATTGCGCACTTTTGTTTCTTTTTTAAATTCATTTTTTTAGTATTCAATAATGTTCTTTTTTACCTATTCAATCGTGATTCAGTGTTACCAGCAATACAACAATATGTATCTTGATGCGTTATGTAGTTGACTAACATTACCTCTGTTAGCAGTATCCTGAGTTTTTTAATACCGGTAGTTCGGTGATTTAAGTTTCAAACACCATTTCACATCCCAAGTTTTACACCATTAAACTCATCAAGTTATCAAATATGACAAAAATCTCAAGTTACGTTATATTATAAATTCACTAACGCAGGATCAGTCATATCTATTTTAAGATCATGAAGGTTCGCATTGTATACAATTCAAAATATTCTACACCTTATAATGTCTTTTTTTTTAAACAAAAATACAGATCTTTTAAAGTTGCTTAAGATTTTCAGCCGTACAAAATGAGTTTTAATATGCAAAATTCAGTCTATTTTAGTGCCCCTTTACTTTCGGTTTGTGCTCCACCACTTCGTTTGCTGTGGCCACGACACTGCTCGAAACTGGACTCACTGCTACAAAGTTTCTTTGCAAGACAATTGCTCCATTATTAACCTCCATACTGCTAATCCAAGTGGCAATCTTACTCAATAATCATAATTGGTTCACTTGTAATGTGCGCCTATAAAACAACTTACCATAAAGAGGAAAAACTTAAAATGAAACCTTTGCTCATGAGTGGTCCCCCAAAATCTATTAAGCAACAAATAAGCTTTATCGTCAACTATGTCATAAGTGCAGGGTAAAAAATCGAGCTGAATACAAAAAGTACCGCAATGCACTTAATAGAACCATAAATACTGCTAAGCGTGATTTCTATGAAAATACTTCAATTCAAAACAAAAATGATTGTTCTACAATTTGGAAAGTGATAAGAGGTTTATCAGGATAAAAAAAATTCCGATTACTCGTCTGAGATTAGAAACCAAAATGGATCGACGAGCTACTCATCTTTTCTGACTCCTTTTACACCTGACGAAATTTACACTTTAATAAATGCGTTAAATAATAAAAAAGCAAGCAGTATAAATAATGTTGAGACTAAATGCATTAAGTGTGCAAAACTTACGTTGTCAACGATTCTTAGTAATCTTTTTAATGACTCTATCTATGATTAAAAACGGGGATAATTCACTATAGGCCTCTATCTCATGTAACTATAGTAACTAGTAACTGTAGGCCTCTATCTCTATGATCACAGTTAAGCAAAATTTTTGAAAGATCACTATGTAAACACTTGTTATCTTACTTTGAATAAATGATCTAATAAACTATCAATTTGGTTTTCCACAAAATTTATCAAGTACTATCGCTATTAGCTGTATCGGTAATTAAATACTAAAAAATATTGACCAAGAAAAATATAATTGCTCTATATTCCTTGATATAAGAAAAGCATTTGATACAGTCGATCACAAAATTTTGCTGCGAAAACTAAAACACCGGTTTGGGATTGGTGGCAGCACATTTAAATCTTTTGAAAGCTATCTTACGGACGGGTCTCAGTTTACCTAGGTACCTGATAGTTTTCTGATCTAAATGGAAGAACATGCGACAGAAATTGTCAATCCCTTCGCTCTATAAATCAGACTAAAGCCAATGGAAAAATCGTTGGCGCCAACGGATCCGAAGTTGTGATTTGCGAAACTGTTCACCTAATCATGTTTCTGAGAGTGGGACGCCACCTAGCTTTGGGGTTCACTAAAACCAATCCTTGATTTCCTGAAATAGGGATGGACATTTTCCAATATTGTGGCTTAGCTGTAAACACCGTGAAACAACGTGTGCGTAACGCAAACACAGCTAGTTATGAGAGGAAGAAAATAACCCAAGAACCCAAACAAAATAGTACTTGCGCTGAGCACGATCTCGACTCTACAGTCAAACCAGTCCCTCTGTAGCAACTTAGATGGTAGGTTTATTTACGTTATTGAACAAAGAAATATTTACATGCATGGTGCAAGCAATAGCGCCAACACAAAAGACGGTTCCCCCAGGAGACACTGTTAGAAGGTGATCCTGTTTTGAAAGCCTTTCAAAAGGTTTACCTTGATTTAAAATGGTGGTCTTTTCTGTTGAGGAAAACTTTGTAAATTTAAGTCGAAGATCTTTTTGGAGAAACTTATATCTTTTTGGGTGATACCTTTGGATTCGTCTCACGTGACATCAATTTTTATAGAAAGAAGATAGAAAATTTTTTTTGATTTCAATAAGTGAGAAATGCCAAATAATTAGCCGCTGATAATAACTTAACCCTATTTGGCCCGGGGGGGGGGGGGGGGGGGGTCGATTCGACCCACAGCAAATTAAAACTGTTGTAACTTAGCGACCGCTTGAGATAAATGTTTGAAATTTTTTGACTTTTCCTAAAATTTATCTGGCTTTTGGTTGGTTATGAACTGACAAAGATATTTTTTGTAGTTTTGACTTAAACATAGCAATTTCGAAACCCACTCGGGCAAATTTCTTCATCGATTGCTTTTGTATAATAAAGAAAAAAAGGAGAAAGAGCGCACACGCAAAACCGTGACGAGCTACGTAAACCACAGAGCTTGTTTGAAGTGAAGCACTGACTGTAAAACTGTACCGTTTCTTAGAAATCTTTCTTCTCAAAACCTTTTCGCTGTGAATAGCAACTCTTAATTTGACAAGCCAAAAACATCAAAGTGTTTTCAGATACACGGCTATTTTGTAACTTTTAGTTAAATAAATAATACCTTCTTGACGCTAGACCATAACCTACCGATAAAGTAATGCAAGCAAATATTTCGTAATTTTGATACTTGACAAATGCAACAAAGCAAAAAGAATTGTTTTCAAGCGCAAAGCCAGAAAATAAATTTGGCGGCGTGATAACATAGTTTGCGCTTTTCATAATGATTTGTAATGTTGTTACCAATTAAAATTGGGGATTCGTTGGTGGGAGAGCAACGAGCGCACTTGCAATTTTTATTGGATGGAAAATATGCAGTGGTAGACTAAGGGACGCAGGGCGACAGTTAGCAAAATTTAATTTAGGAGTTTTATAAAACTTGATTTCCGTTGCTTTACGAGTAAGCTGTTAGTAATTAATTGAATACCGAATTTTTATCAGCAAATACAAATCCAAAACGCAAGAAGCCAATCGTAAATCACAAAATTTAATCTTTTTTAAGGGGAGAAGGAACTGTGAAATATCTCCTGAGTTTGTGACCAACACCAAAATATTTTTCTGTTGACCGCGTGACAAAAGCAATGTGTTTGTATTCTACATCTACACACTTCCAAAAGCAAATGAAGATTTTTTTCCGTGTTCTTTTATCCACTTTTATAAAGACGCCTCTGGCAAAAGCATTACGTTTCCTGCTGCATGGCCGAGCAGAACGGCATTTGCATTGAAGTTGACGTTTAAAGTTCAAACTACAGCTTGCGTCAACTGTCACAACATTATAAGATTGAATGCTGACTCAAATATCGTCTTGTCATTTCCATTCTTCTAAACCAGAGATGGGCAAACTTTTTAGTAGGAGGGTAGCATTGACCATTCAAAAGTCAGCCGAGGGCCGCATCGACCATTCAAGAATTCGCCGAGAGCCAATGCGTAAAATCTTGTAATAGCGGTATGCAATGCAAGAGCTTGCAATAGCTTAAAATCTTGCAATAACTTCTTGCAAAGACGTATTGCAGGGCTTTGATAATGATGGCGTCCAAAAACAAAGATCATCACTCTTTATTTGGACGGAAAATGCGTCAGTTCAAACTAAGAATTGCGTAGCGGCTCTTGCAATGATGGCTTTTATCGTTTTTGGCTCTTCAATACGGCAAGTGCGGCCAACCCTTTCTTACTGAATTGAATTCATGGAAGTTTGTATAAGTTTGGAGGGCCGCACAAAATGCTCTGGCGGGTTATTATAGGGGAGTATTGGTGTTATTATGGGGGAGAGGATAAAAAATAGGCTACGTAGGTCTATTGTTGTAGCACAAACTTGATAATAAAACAAATTAAAGTTTACAATTGTTTGATATAACAGGCTTTTTGTAGCAAATCCAAAACTGAAGTTTTCCGGAGGACTTTTTTCATATGATTCGTCACATTCACACGCAGACTTGGACAACAAAATATGCGTGATTCTAGTTGGCTGATTCGGTGAATTGCAGCCAAAAGTCGCTAATTCTAATCTAATTTGAAAAATTCCTAATTGCAATTCTAATCTCATTTCGAAAAAGTTCCTGACCGAAGAGTCGGGTGTGAAAAATAAAAAGATCTTTTATGTTAGGGATCAGAACCACCTTCGGAAGTATTGGCACTAATTGGAATGATTTACATGCGAGGCTTACTAGGACAAGCACATCAAAGCACTAATGCGATGTTCCATGAAATATTTGGCAATCCAGTTTTTAGTGCAGCTAAGTGAAGGAATAGATTTAAATTTTTGATTGCCCACATATTACTTGATGATCATACAACGCGTCTTACTCCTTAGCAATACGATAGATTTGCAGCTTTTCGCAAAATTTTTGAAGAATTTAACAAAAACTGTGGGAAATTTCTAGTTCCTAATGATTATTTGTCGCTGGATGATACTTTTTATCCTACAAGAACACAAATCAGTTTCAAACAATTTAATCCGAGCAAACCAGCCAAGTATGGAATGCTGTATAAATCAATCAATTCTTTTCGCTATTCATTTGCCTTTTCAACTGTTGTGTATTCTGATAAGCCAAAAGCAGAGCCGACATCTTACTACACTCCTGGGATGTCACGAACAATAAAATATCTAATTCAAAATTTGGAATGCCACACAAATTTAGTGGCAAGAAGCATATTATATGACAGATTGTATACTTCAATACCAATGGCGCTGTGGCTGCTTGACCGCGAAAAAACTTCTGTAGGAACTTTACAATCAAATAGAAAAACAATTCCAGCCGAAATTAGAGAAATCAAAGACCGAGAAACAAACTCATACGAGATTTTTTGGGAAAAGAATAACGTCATATTAAATCTACACTCGTATGTGGTAAAAGCAAAAAGTGCCACCGCTACTTGCAACTACAAAAGATGACAACAAAAGCAAGCCCGCTATTTACAAACTATACGACTTTTCAAAAGGCGAAACAGACATCATTGACCAAAAAAATGGGGTACTACAGTTGTACATCGAAATCAAAGCGCTGAACTATGAATGCATTTTGATACGTTTTGAACACATGTCGAGTGAACGCCAGCACGATTTATGCAATGAACAACGATCTGCAGCCTCGAAACATAAAATCTGTAGATTTCGGATTTAATCTAGCTATGTCTTTGATTCACCCACATATAGCATAACCAACTTTAATTGGTATAAAGTCTTCTGTGGTTCGCAAAATTGAGATAGTGCTGGGGAAAAAAATATCCTCCAAGATGTAAAAACGTTAAGTGGCTTTTTTCCTCATCAAAGTCAAAAACGAAGGCGATACGATGCATGTATCAGTAAGACTAAAGGAAAACGATCAAAAGAAAAGAAAAACAAAATTTATAAGCAACTGAGCCAGGGCCAAAAATGCATAAAGCCTTTGTGCAATAAGCGTCTTATTCGCATTTGAGATTTCTCCTTGCAAGATTAAAATGTTGTTAGGCTTACGCTTACGGATAAAATTGCACTGCCGTAGTTGTTTTTGAAGCATACAAGCGTATTGCTGCTTTTGATGATGATATATGTATTGTTGATATTACCCGTAAATTTAATGTAGTGTTCCCGTATTTTCGTATTAGACGATAAATTATAAGCAGAAACAGCATGACTGCGTACTAGCTAATCCAGAAATAGCCTATTTTGTTTCACATTTCTAATGTATTCTGTTAATTGCAAGAGATTTTTTAATTAATAGCTCTAAATTCAGTAACGCCTCAAAGCACAAGTTACGATGATAAAGCTCAAATTGGTGACATTATAATTGATCCCAGTGGGATATAAAATTGTAAGGACCGTATAAATATCATATAACGCCTCCAGAGGGAAACAAAACTGCCGTATTGGTGTTATCATAGTGAGAGGGATAAAAGATAGGCTACATAGACATATCGTTGTAGGACAAACTTGCTATTAAAAAGAATCAAAGTTTACAATCATTCGATGTCACAGGTTTTTGTAGCAAATCCAAAACTTAAGTTTGCTTGAGCACTTTTTTATGCAACTCGTTACATACGCAGATTTGGACAACTGATTAATCCTAGCTGGCTAATTCGGTAAATTACAGCAAAAAGTCGCTAATTCTGATTTAAAAAAACTAAAAGTCTCTTATTGTAGTGTAATATAAAAAATCCCTAATTTCAATTTTAATCTAATTTTAGAAAAGTTCCTGACCGTAGAGTCGAATCTGAAAAATGACAAGAACCTTTTTTATTATTTGCGAAAAGTTTGGCCGAAAATCAAAATCGAAATTAGGTGATCTCCAAAAAGAAAAAAGGTCTTCACAATGATTTGATGGCAAAAATGAAAATGTCTTAGAATTGTCGCAAATACAAAGTGGTTTTGCGAAGATGTTTAAATGGCATCAAAATTCGCTTGGTAATTAAAATTTCAAACTAATTCCAGAAAAACTGGAAAGCTCTAATTCTAATTCCGATTCCACTTAATTTGTGATAATCAGAAAAGCTCTCATTTTATTCTACCCTAATTTGAGAAAAACATTAATGCTCTATATCTAAGTTTAATTTAATTTGAAAATGCTAAAAAAAATTTAATCGTCTAAGTCTGCATACAAGGATGGGAGGGGCTTACAAAAACGTCGTATTGCGTCGCATAAGGGAGAGGAAAGAATAAAAGAGCCATATGATTCGTGAGCATTCCTTAATTTGAATGAGATTTATGTCTTGATCGATAAAAATATTTATGCTTGATGAGCAAGCATAGCTTGCATCTTTTGTCTAAATGAAAAAAGTAATAATTTCATAAAGCTAAGAAATTTTTGTCGTTGAAATGCTATTTGACACCCTGTTTCACATTTACAAACAGTCAATTCAAATTACAAAAATCTAGCTGGAGATATGGCGTATGGCGAGTAGTCCAACATAAGAAATGTTATACAAACATCACGGCTGGTAACTTTCCCGTAAAAAGCAAAATGGAAAATTGATGACAAGTTGTTGAACTTTTTACCTGGTAGCTGACATTGATAAATTTCGCTTAGGCGCTCGCACAACCACAAAGTCGAAGAGCAAACACTACGAAAAAAGAAAATTCGCCGGCCGTTTCTTTATTTTAAATTCAGTCGAAAATCGAAAATTTAATGCTGTGCATTTAATTTGCAATAACTTGTACGCTATTAATCTGATCATAACCAAAAGTATATAATTAGATTGAAAAATAAATTCTGCATCTATCTGAGCGAAAACGAAATCGCTATTGTGAGCGGTTCAAAAGTTATTAGCTGCCAAAGTGTTGGGTCGAATCGACCCCCCCCCCGGACATAGAAAGCAAAAAAAAGCCCGGCCTTAATAGGGTTAAATGGTGCGACATAGTGCTGACTCGTTGGCATAATTATTCAAGTAATTACTACTTTTCCTTGTAGGTCTGTTTGATTGTGTTCTTATGCTTTTGATAAAACCTTTGTAGATGATTGAAAATCGTGAAAGTGTGCGGCGGCTCCAATGGGACCAATGCTCTTCAACTTTAAAATAAAAAACTTAAATCTTCATTATATTGTATATAAATTCTCGGTACAAAAACTGGAGCCAAACGGCATAGTCGACTAAAAGTTTTTAAGGAAGAGATGCAAAGTTTTTAAATCTTGAATCAGATTTTTGGTAGTAATCTTTTTTTATTATTTTTTGTGAGAATTAGTGGTATAAGCAAATTTTAAAGATAATTGCTAGGGTTAAACTAACTCATCACACCTTGCCTAGTTAGCAGTAAACAGTAGTGGATCTACCACTTGGTTTTCAAAATTCAAACCAAAAATATCCTACTTTAATAAAAAATTTGCAAGAAATGAAATCTTGTATTTAAAGCTGGTTTTTACGCTAGCATACCGCATTTCAGTTCAACAGATCAAATCTTTAGCATCTATTCCAGTAAAAATGTTGTTTAATCAGGTACTTCCTACTCAACCTACTCAAGTAAAAATAAACGCCGTAAAAAATAAAACTCCTCAAGCAAGTTACTCGTTCCTGAAAAACCTACTTAGGTAGGACCACTTGGTTACTAACCACTTCAGGTTGCGGGCATGAAGAACACTCAGCCTTTTATGTCGAAGTTTGTGAATGAGATTCTGGGCAGAATAGATTTTGTTTTTGTTAAATTGATGAAATTCTGATTTTTTCTCACAATATAGAGGATTACTTTCGGCATTTGACCTTGGTGTTTGAGCGTCTCAAATACTATGGTCTCATTCTCAACAAATAAATGCGTTTTCGTAGTACCCGAAATCACTTTTTCAGGCCATCGAGTTCGCAAAAATGGAGCAGGTACGCTTCAGGAAAAAACAACAGCTGTCTGGTAGTTTACACTCCCACGCACCATGAAAGGGCTTTGGCGGTTCTCGGAGATGATACTTTTCAATCGACGCTTTATCACTGGGGATGCAGAAACCATACCACCCTTACATTATTTACTTTCGTCTCTCAAGCACAGCCGCAAAAATCTAGAGTAAAATGACAAAAGCCGTGGCATTCTTCATTACGGTCGAGCAGCAGCTAGCAGACACTAAGATGCTGGCCTTTCCCGTTTTAAATGTACCGACCAAACTCGTAACATACCCTTATAACAACGCAATGTAAGCGGTCTTACTACAAACGGCATGTGGCGTTCCAAACATATAGCCTTTTATCCAAAAGCCTCATATTTGCTCAAAGGAAGAGGTTCCCTTTTGACCGAAAGTTACCAGTCATCTGTTTTATTGTGAAACACTTTAAGCACTCTGTATAGATACGTTACTTTACCATTTGCACAGACCGCAAGCCCCTGATCTTCATGCTAGCATCTAGCATGAGCATAGAACAATGCCACTGCCTGCCATCACGACATATGAACTACATATTGAACTTGACATCAGTTATGCAGTGCATTCAAGAAGAACAAGTTGTGACAGCTGATTATATTGGCTGCCCTACCGAAGACCAGATAAACGCCATCTTTGATGAGCCGCCTCTCTTAAACTACAAAATATTCGTGAAAGCTCAGGGTTTATACCCATCCATAGTCCTTCTTCAGCAGTAAGACAACTCCTTACAAGTCTTCACCAAGAATTTACCAAAAATAATCTAGCCATTCTTATTGATACTTACACTGGTATCGCACAATTGCTAGCTCCACTTGCCTTTTGCAGAAGAGTGTTTGACCTTTTTCCTGGTTTAAGGCTTGAAAGAAACTTATTCTGCAGCGCTTGGTTTGGCCGAAAATTTACGTGGACGTTAGAGATTGAACCAAAGTTTTTATCCCGTGTCAAAAGGTAAAAAATTATCGACGCCATGTTATACCCTAGCAGAGGTGTGGTACTCCTGATGAACGCTTCTCCGACTTACATTTTGATCTCGTAGCCCCCTACCAGCAAGCGAGGGGCATACATACATGCTTATAGCAATCTACTGCCCAAGCACATCTTTATCAAGAGGATATGCAGCGATCCACTTGGCAGAAGTGAACTTCATCAACTGGATAGACGACACTGGTTTGGAGGTGTAAAGGAAGATCTACCATAGCCTACAATACCACTACATAACAATCTATATGGTTGCACATCACTTTAAAGCAATAGCACTCAGTGATATCACTGCCAAATCCTGTGCGGACAACTTCGTGCTTCATTGCGTTGTCCGCTTTGACGCCCCCAATATCATTACAACTAATCGGGCCGTCAAATTGCAGGTACATTCTAGCAGAACTTTCCCGCATTTTAAGGGCGAAATTGACCCACTCTAGAAGTTACCATCTTGCTTCGAAAAATCTCGTAGAAGGAATGCACAGAATGCTTAAAAACGTCTTAAAAACTCAAGAGAATTCCACCAAATGGTTCAGTAGCCTCGGTTTTTTGTTGGGAAAAAGAGTCGCCATCAAAAAGAATCTGGATTTTTCGACTAGCGAGATTACTGTAGGCAAGCCGAAAAGAGTCTACGATCAGCTCTTGTCGACCGAACACGACCACGCGCACTCACACAGTCACTGCAGACCACAGCTCACTCAACCCTAGAACTTACTTAAAAATGACAGAGCCCCGTTATCCCTCATTTGGAAAGATCTTCATGGAGAAAGCCCTGGAAAGCAGTATTCATGTTTTCATACTGAACGTCTTAAACAAACCACCTCATGCCGCCACTCACAATAGCCTTTTTCCGCGTAGGCTAATAAGAAAACACATAAAGTATTTTACAGAAAACTGTATTTCCCGCATTGATAACGTGGCCACCGACCGAGTTTAGCTTTAATACAGCCATTATTTGGCTCTACCCCGTTCAATCAACTCCAGTCTGATAAAAATGAGGACTGCGATGTAATACCTGCCAATACTCTTGCCAGCCTATCTTCAATGTCATGGCACATCTACAGAGAAGAACAGCCTGATGAAGTACTCGTAAATAGATTTGTTAGACGTATTGTGCCATTATGTAGATTTATACCGATGCGATGGCGTAGTGGTTAGAGCGTCCGCCTTGCAGTCGCTAGACCTGGGGTTCAATCCCTTGTCGAATCATACTAAAAAACTTTGAAAAATGGTATCCACGGCTTCCCTGCTTTACGCTCCGCATTCAGGGGAGTTTGTACAGAACAAGCCTGCAAGTTCGCTTGTTGTGTCCTTAGGCAAAGCATTTAACGGAATTCCCTTACTTTTATGTGATAGACAGGTGGCCCAGACACATAGCAATGGCAACTCCCAAGCGAGTGTGGGCGTTTCGTCCAAAAGAGAGCGATACAATTCGTTTTCTCGTGAATGAAGGATAAAAATGGCAAATAAGATTTTAAAAAATAGAGAATAGACCTCTGATATACTGCTTTCATTTGTGAGGCAGTTTTTTCATTTTTTTTGTCAAATTTTATACAAACATAAGCGGCCACTATTTTAGCTTTTGTGTTTTGCAATTTTTTGTGTTTTTTATGAGTGGGTTGTACCGCACCTTTCTTTATAGCTAACGAGGTGAGCACATAACGACACTCCTCCACAAATCCTGACAGTCAGTGATTCTGGTCTGCTGCACATCCAACAACACGATCAACAAGCACTTGCCCACTGCGAGGTCGTTTTTTTAATACTTATCCATAAAGCGCTGCAAGTACATCGACACTGAAGTCATAAGCGCTACCCTTTGAATTTACTGAGCTACTGCTGCAGTTCCAATCAACTTCGTATGCGAAAGAGCGAGGCTCTCTTGATCAACAAATACAACCCAGTTTGAGTTCTGAGCACAGCAACTACAACGTTGACGGGTGTGATTTTTTACCTGAATGTGCCTTGAGAAACAACTAAACTTCGACAGCAACATAGTAGGGCCTGTCGCTTGGTTTTTAGTAGGATTCGATTGCGTTACCACTTTTGGAATAGTTTAATATTTTATGTTTTTTGTTTGTTAAACCTCGTTTTCAACATTTATGTGTTAGCCTTTTACTCGGTACCCGCCCGTTGTTTGTTTGCTTTGCAACTTTACCACATCATTGTATTTATCCGAGAAGAAACTTATAGCTCAGAACTTTATATGAGCTCGGTAATACATATCTTGTTATTTTGTTGTTTGTCGACTTATTTTCACCCGCTGTATTGTGTCATGGCCTCATAAGCCATGAAACGTGCCATCTAGCGTCTCGTAATAATTGCACGTAATCTGCTTTTCATCACCGTTGTTTCATTAATTTTTATTTCTACTCCGTTTTGTTGTTATCCCACACCTTACTATAAATACATTAATTTTGGCTCTAAAGTATTCTCTAAATTTTTCCATTTCCTGAGCACATTATCTGTGGATAAATATAGTGATCATTTAACGTTTTGTATTACCTACTCGCATCTCTTTGAAATATTCCAATTTCGTGATTCTATTTGTCTTGCAGAAATGCAACCCCTGTATTCCCAACTTTGTCTTTCTCCCTATCAAATATTACAACCTGTGCCTTTTCTTCGTTTTTGAGTCATCAATATTGCTTAGTTTTTCAGCTAGATCGATGACTTCTAGACAACCGAAGGAGTTGCTAAACTGGAATTTGCGCGTTTGCTCTTTTTTGATAGAAGGATTAAATGAGAGCCTTAGGAAAAGCTTGGATGTCAAAGAACTCCCTATGAACGTAAGCCCTTAAATGTAGGTCAGTAGGCTCGTGGTACAGCAAGCCACGCCTTTGTCACTACACCACAAACCGCGCCGCACAGTCTCATGTATATTCGATCGTGGATCAAAAGAAATTTTAAATGCCAAATAAATTTTATGATTCACAAATTCTAGTTCCGATCATCTTTCAGCTCCGCAGTAATAAAAATCGCAATGGCATCATACGTGTGTAGTTTTGAATTTAATTTGGCTTCAGAATTTTTTTTTAAAGTTATTTATAAATTAATATTACTTCATTTTCACTTCCCGTTCGGAGCTAATATAAAACCATAATTAGGAAACGCATTTCTTTAATTTACGTAAATTTGAATTTGCTTTTACTCAAAGCGATGTGTTATTGTTCAATTTCAAATGGAATTTTGCGGTGCTTTGAAATCGGTAGATCTAGGTTCAATACAGCAGCAGTATTGAAATTTAAATGTGGTTGCAGGTCAGCTATATCAACGATTTGATGTTCGCAAAATAAACTATTGCAAGCATAAATAACGAAGTACTATACTTGGTTAAACCAAATTTAAAAGATTTTAACTTTTTATGCCAGGTGTTTGGACAAGCAAAAGCTGGCTCAGCAAAGTCTTGCAGCAATGAAACAAAAGCACAGGTAATAGCCTGCAGTTAATTTGAAGCATGTAACTAAAAGCGATTTTAAAAAATAATCAAATGCAGTACTTCATGCTTGCAATAGTTTATTTTGTAAAATTATTAGTCCTAGGTTATGACTTAATGCTACAAACGGCAACAGCATTTTATATGCCTTGAGACACAAAAAAGCTGTCTCTTAGCTGTTGTTGCTCCCAGGTCACCCTTGGGCAAGGTATAGCACCTGATAGCCTCCTCTGTTAGAGTTACAACAGAGGTTGTTCTATTTTTAATGTTGATGACAGTTGTTCCATTTTTAATGTATTTTGCTGTACCTGGAAAACACTGCCCATACTTTTTTGAGCGTGTTTTTATTTCGCTACTACGTTGCAGGTACGATGGCCATGTCACTATTTTTACATCAAAATTCTTTTCATGCGCATGTGTTTAACAAATATCGTCCAGCCATCCTCTCTCCTTTTTTTGTCCACTGTTGCCAAATTTTATTTCTTTTATGCTGATTTAAGCAAAATGAAATAAATAATTAAATCAATGAGCCTTAAGTCCTGGACACAGCAAACCTGCAACTGCATTTGAATTTCACAATTGCTGCTGCTACGTCATTCAATTCTAAATTTTTGCTGCTCAGTTGCATTATTGTGGATCTCTTTGCTGCAGCCTTACAGTGTACATGAACGACTTTAAATTCAAAAGCGTACGCAAGTGAGTACTTAGGCTTCTATATTAATATCAAACGCGTTATGAGGTCGACACTTACATCATACATAGCAATCTATGAGACGGGTGCCTCAAAACTGTTAACTTTTTGAAACCGGTATATAGCAAGAAAATCAATAATAGCAGAACCCAAAGTAACCAAGTTTTACCAGAAAATTACAATTGCTGGATATTTGAGATTAAGCTAACATCAAAAGCGTTACACAATCCGATCAGCACGATTGCATTTTGCGACGTTCCTTAAGCTAAGCAATGATTATGTGAAAACTGAATACAAACGCAAACAAAAAGGTATTGCATTAGTTAGATATGAAATACATAACTTCTCTTTACCTGTCCATCGCTGACACAGCGTTATGACAATTGTAGCAACGCAATTGCTAAAGCTACTTTTACAAAACCGTAGTCAGTTACTATGACAAATAAAGCTAATATGAATCGGCAAAATATGAACCAGCAGATTAGCCAATACAACAGAAAATAGCTTACAACGAAGCACTTGCGTTTGGAGTTGAAGGTCCTCTGAGTAAACCGGTATGAACTATTCAAACAAATCACTTTTATCAGTTTGTTTTCATGCAGGCCTCACTTCTTTGATACATTTTTTATTTCCATTATACCTGTATAAATTTGACGACAGTTTTCGGAGCTCTAATTATCACCCTGATCTGTAAGTGGCGTACGCATTCTCTGGCTACCTAGAGGAATTGCTAGGCTATACATTTTAGCAACAAACTACCACTGTCTCTGTGAATCTGTAGCATAATGAGGATGTGATTCAATTTATTTTTTGCACAAAAGCACATGATGGTAACTGCCAAAAACAGAAAAAGCCAATTTAAAGGAAAAAGGAGCGTGGCTATTTAGATGCAAATGTGAAACTGCAAGTCAAATCAATTGTTGGTGACACCACACAAAAAGTTTGAATTAATCTCCATCACTCTTAAACAATACAGTCGTTTCCTTAAAGAGCCAGGTAGTCTGGGCGTGATGAACAATCAATTGGCTTGCCAAAAAAGGGCAAAAAAGTGTGGTTGCCAAAAAAGTGTGGAAAATTTCAGCCCAAGGCACCAAAAAATATAGCGGATCACAATGTGAATCAGCCCTATACCAAACAAGCAGCCACAAAATGTTTGTATCTCAAAAAAGTTTTTTTATAAAGATGGTATCAAAAATGAAGAAGGTCTTAATGTGCAGTACCACATAGAGGCAGTTCTTTGAAGCAAGAGATCTGGGTAAAGACACAGCACTTACTGCACATGGTTCGTAACTAGACTCACTGCTACGAAGTTTCTTTGCAAGACAATTTCTCCATTATTAACCTACATACCGCTAATCTTAGTGGCAATCTTACTCAATAATCACAGTTTGCTCACTTGTAATGTGCTATGAAACATGTTATTATTTTACAGCTGGAAATGAATTTAATGTACAATACATGCATGAAGATGCTTAGCCTAATTTCTGAAACAAAAATACAGTGTTATAAAACCATGCAGTTCAGAAAATATATTAACGTAAAAAAACACATCTTGGACTATATTTTTAAAGCTTCTGTGGTTTTATATGCAGGAGCGAAACTGCTCACGCTAACTTAGCTTCCATCAGTAGGTAAAGAGTTAGGGCGACAGAGAGCAAGCGAATAACTGAGGGACAATTGTTTTCTGAGCTATTCTCTGATGTCGCCCTAGCCATTAATACCTAGTCCTTCCTGAACTCAAATTGATATTAGCAGTAGGCTCAAACTGCAGAATACATAGATGAATAAAATGCAATATTAGTAATAGAGTGCTGTACAAATTATCTTTAAAATAATTGAAAAATGTTTTATCTTTGACTTAATACAGTAGTTACTAAGAAGTTTAGCGAGCATAATACCCAACATCTACAATTACTAACTATTACGTAGGTCAAAAGTTACAATTTTAGCACAACTGTGAAAAACACATAGAGTAAGTATGAAAAAAGTTGAAACTATGTGTAAAAATAAACAGAATTTGGAAATGCAGATTAACAAATGATGCAATACTTAAATCTTGTTTACCACACAAAAGTAGCCTACTGTGTGTAGCAGGAAAAAATGCACGCAATAAAGCAAAATAAAAACTGAAGCAAATTCTAACCTCGTCAACCCCATCAAAGCACAGAGTGTTGTGAGGAAAAAAATAAAGTGTAAAAAATTGTTGAACATGTGAAAAAGCAAAATAACAACTAAAGCAGTATTTTCGACCTGCTTTAGAGTTTCCAAGTTTCAATATTCGTTTAATTGTAAGCTTGCATTACATTTAAAAAGACCAGATTTCAATGCTGGAGCCCATTATTTTACCAATGTCTTGTCACCTAGGATTGTTTTCCACGTCTGATGTTGCAGCAATGCAGTTTTTGAAAAAGCACCCCGGAACATAAATACCATCACGACCGATATAGTTGCATCTTAACAATGGCGTGAATGACGTCATTGAGACTAAAATAGTCCTACAACGTCATTTCAATTTATTAACCACATCTACTACCAAATATAATTTGCGTTAATTAGGCCTGTGATAGACTGTTTTAAAGCAAAATCAATACCGGAAGTCACTTAAGTTTAAAATAACCTTCTCTGTGTTCTAGTTTCGATTTAGTTGCCACTTGATTGACAACACTAAACTGTGGAGTTTTGTTGGTTATATTTGCTCAAAAATATAGGTGCACAGCTTATTGTTGAGCAATGATCAAATTTGAATTCCGAATCTTTGCGGATTTAACGCAATTTCATTATTTACATTTGGATCGGAAGCATGCGATAAAAATGTATCGGATACAATCAATAATTATTCAAAACAACTTTGAAATCCATGCTAAACGTGCTATTCATGGCAAATACAATATCATTACCTTTGCTCTTGTGCAGGGTTTTTTAAAAATGAGTTTGAATTTACCCGTTACCCTTTACTATCACTTATGTCCTAAATGTTTGAATGTAATCAGGAATTAAAGAGGTGCGATCGTAGCATTGCTAACTTATTTTTCATTTGTTGTTATATTTTCATTGCCAAGATTGAGTCATACATTCTCAAAACAGCTAGGGGTAGGGTTTGGAGGTAGAAACAGACGTTGAGCAATATGACGTAATAAAAGTTAGGAGACCAAGTTATTGGCGGAGGCTTCAAAATTTTTGAATCCTCAAATTTACAAGAACTTCCGAGTATGAGCTATTCACCATTGATGTCTGGTGAGCCTTCGATTCATTATTGTCCCAAAAGCCTTTGTTATGATAAACCCACCAGCTTGACTTGAATGTAATGATCAAATAAACAGGGAGGTACTTTACTCTCCGTTGTTAAACTCATGATATCCGTTTTAACTTGACTTTCGTCAAAACGTAAAACAACCCAATTTACTCTGTATCTTTGAAATAAGAATGATTGACAAGCATTTGTCAATTCTAACCACTGACAGAGATGGTGACACCAAAATTGGAAATCAGACTCGCATCACAGTTTTTTTTACTGATGCCGACACTGCATTTAATTTTAATTAATGTTAGTTTAGAAGATCAAAACTGAAGTTATGATTTTAATCAGCCTTTATCGCAATGCCTGCAGTAAGTTTGTATTTATAAATCTATTAGCAGCATTAGGTTGTTACTGATGTGGAAAACATAGTTACTGTAATATAAAATTATCTTTAGTTCATTGTTGAAAAAGATTGATTAATTTAAATAATGGTAATGCATATTACCAAAACAAGCTGTATTTTTTGATAAACTGTTGATCGATAGCTCCAAAGTGTCTGCTGGTGTAGTGTTTAAAAACCGTAAGTGCCGTTTACAAATTGTGTGACGCTTTTTCAACCGATTTTAAACCCCTTCTTTCACCATGTGACAAGTTTCGGCTTTTTTCTGAACTTTCTCAATCAGTCAAGTGACGTGTCAAAAAAAGGTACTCGAGTAAACTTTAAATAATTTGCCACAAAAACTTGTTTAACCAACCGATTGAAAATGTTAGTTTTTTTAATATAATAGCAGGATTGTCGTATAACGACATCTCTTAGCCCTCCCCCTCAATATAACACAGTTATGATGTGTCTTCATTGACTTAGGTGTCTTTGTTGAAGACGAACTCACATGGCCGGGTCAAATAAGCCAAGTTGCTCTAAAATTGTCTAAATGCAACGAAATAATATGTAAACTACGTAATTATGTTGATATTGAAACGCTGCTTATGCTATATTACAGCCTTGGATATCCTTACCTTCAAGGTAAAATCATGGTCTGGGGTACAGCGGCAAAATCGCTTTCATATAAGATTGAATTAGACAAAATAATATATTAAGAACAATCTCTTGGAGTAAAAAGTATTATCATGTAACTAAACTTGAAAAGTTTTGAATTATTAAAGCTCTAAGATATTTATAAACTTGAACTTGAAAAGCTCATTCAAAATAGTTAACAACGAACTTCAATTGAATTTAGTTAAAAATTTACTGCTTTTCAACATAAACACACACATATCATACAAGACAAACCAAAAATTTAATTTTCTTTTTGCTTTTTGTTTCAAAAGCTTTTGCTCAAAATCAGTTGGCATTTTGCGGCACTGAATTCTCGTCTGAACTCAACGATAATCTAAAGCATTTATCTATGATATGCTTTATAAAACAATTGAAAAGAGTTTTTTGGAAGTCTATTAACTACTAGATTTTCATTTAATCACTTGGTTTACCATTCGAATTATAATAATAATCTGGTCGAATTTTGCTGTTCTAATTATATTGAGCTATTCGTCATTACTGCTCTCAAGCTGGCCTCAGAAAGCAGCTTGACTAGATCACCTTTTGACTCTTCGCTGTTTTCAGGTCCACACAACTCGCAATTTTAGTGTTGCTCTGTGTTGCTTTTTTGTGTTTTGCTATTGTGAACAAAAATAAATAAATCTGTAATCTGTTATGATAGTTTTGCTTACCCCACTCTTCCCCCCTTTTTCTAGAGGCGTCAAAATGATATTTGAAAAGCTACTATGTTTGATAAAACTAAAATTTGCAAACATTCTGTTACATTCCCTTAAGACATTTTTTTCGTGGAATCGATGAAAGGCACCAGTAGCTGCAAACAAGACATGAATTTAATTCTTTTAAAAACTGTTAAAGACCTCAAGGGAATGAGAAATAACCTACATTTTTCTCAGGTAGAGTAGCCTTATTTTTCCAAGTTTGTTTGTTATTGTTATTGATAAAAACTGATATTAGAACGCCTTTTGAAATTTTTCTGTACACTTTTTAATGAGATTTTTTCCAATCTGACACTTTTACGATCCCCTTTCCCCTGTTAGCGGTGTCATATGATTTGTCAACAGGCCCTTATTTTTTACACAAAAACAGGATCTTAATTTTAAGGCAAAATAAAGCAATAACTGAAGATTGTTTTGAAATCGAAAAACACAAACTGATTTCGGAAGATTCGAAAAAGCCATTGTAATAAAGTTTTTGTCATTTGTTGTAAACAGTACATAAGGCCCTTTCCGCGTAGAACCCTCAACCTGTCGATCACATTCCTCTAATGCCTCAGAATCTACATTTTTCCTCCTTCCAAAAACTACTGGATCTTACAAGAAAGAGTGCGTAAATAGCTAATGATAAGACATTTTAAGTAATAAAACAAGTTGTAGTTCAACACTTTTTTGTAATTGCAATTTTAACAGATGTGCAATTTTATTATAAACGACATGCTGCCTATGACTATAATGGAGTCATCTGTCTTTAACCATCTTCTTAATCTCATTCCTTGACGTAGCACTAATTCTATGACGTGGATAAAAGTAACTAAACGCATTGAATACAGGTAACATTGCCTTTTTTTGTTGTTATGAAGCTTCGTGTTTACATGCTCTTGCGCATTTGTTACCACTACCAATAAAGCTGATTTTGGTAAATAATTTGCAGGTGACCTAATGCAGATTTGTTTGATAAATACCCGTTTTGTGATTTTTGCGGGAAAGTTTTTGTATATGTTTTGGTTCAACTGCAAGAGAGAAGAATTGGAGCAACTCCTTAGCAGTTTGCCTTACGTTTCCACAACAGCTGACGCTTGACATATTGAAACAGGTTGACATATTTTCGAAATTTTTCAGCGAAACATAGTTAATTACAGGCCTACATCAAGAGTACAGGTAGCTTAAAAATTTTTCTCAGCACAAATACAAGATATGCTGAATGAAATAATCGAGGCATGTTTTACAGATCGTATCTGGGCGTTACTGTTCACTGGGTTGATGGAGAAACGGTAAAATAAAAAATGGGTGCTTGGGCCAGTAAGCCTGTTGTGGGAAGGCATACGTACAACAACGTTGCAAAGTCTCTGCAGGATATCCATGTCAATTTCGGTTTAGCTGCAATGTTGCTAGTACGACGACGAACAACGGAAGCAATTTTGTTAAGGCTTTCGAGTACGTATAGGTATTACATACAGTCGGCTACTCGATTTATTGTTGCCACATTTATAGAATGATTGCCGAAGTCAGGTTTAAAGTTAAACAAAAAAACTTTCCTATTTCGCAACAAAACTGATTTATTTCCGTATTTTATGTGATATGTTTGTCCACTACAACACGAAATATAATACCGTGTTGTAGTGGACATAATACGAGATATAATATAGCGGACGATATTTCAAAGAAATTATCCAGAAGATGGCGCAAGTCATCTACAATCAGATAATGCTAAAAACTTAATTTTACTCAAAATGCTTTGTCTATTGTTCCATTAATAAGACGCAACGTAGCATGTCTGCATCTAGCTTTTGTAGCCTTACCAAGGTTGCATCAAAAAACACAAAAAAAGGAATTATTTGATGCTTTCATGTGCTTTATGCTACCACTTTCTTTTGTAATCCAAATGCGTAGTAGCCTAATCTGCTGCAGTTGCTGGTTCGTTAATCAAATAAGCCGGTGTCCAAACTCTGTTTGTTTTACAGAATTTTTTGCAATTCATTGAAAACAAAAGAAATAACAAAATCAATTGAATCGTTTAGACTGTTGAGGTTGAAGAAGATAACGATGGTGCAGTTACCTGTTTACAAGAGTATAATCATAAATTTCCGGCTTTATGTATCATTTTCAGATTTGTAAAATTGTTTTGGGATATGGACTACATTCTTGCTTGTGCAGCACACCCCAACTACAAGCTTTTGAGGTGGCTGGACTGGTTACCTGGTGTCAACGCCGAGCAAGTCCCAGAAAAACCATCTGTCACATCACGAAATTATTAACTCGAGATTCGGACAGATACAGCAGCTGCGAAGGGGAGAAATCTTCCAACGACAGCATTCCCAACGCCAACGAAGGACTGCTACGAGCACTTTATGAAGATCGTCAAGGTGGAGAAAGTGAAATAATTGTGCGAAGTTTTCTCAATGAAAAGCTCATAAAAGGATCATTTTCTGCAAAATCCATTCTAAATACACATTTTAAAGAACTGTTTATAATATTTAACAACTCTATTCCATCCACCGCTGCTGTTGAAAGAATGTTTTTGTCTGGTAAAGACATTTTAAAGCCCAAACGAAGCATACTTTCAGAGAAACATTTTGAAATTTTGGCGTTCCTAAGGCCGAATAAACAAATTGAATGCTCTTGTTTTTGTTTTTGTGAAGCAGTTTAACTTTTTTCGTAGTGCTTGTAAAATTTTTGCACTTGCCAAGCTAAATTATTTTTTACGCTAGACTTTACGCTTACGCTTACGGCGTAAACATATTTTAATGACGCATACATCACTGTAGTTAAGTTAAAAGTTTTTGCACTCAACAAACAGATTGACTCCTGGTTAAGGTGAGGTACCCAACTTGCATTGCCTGTGCACTGTTTTTGGTTGGGTTTTGTTTAGCTTTTCTTCAACACCCTAACAATCCCAAGCTATCAAAAATAACTACCTAGACCAGGGGTTTTTAAACTGGGGGAGTGAAGAGTCTTCATGGGGTGCGGAAAGGGTGTGGAATGTTGCAATGGTGCTTTTTGTGCGAGTCATGAACAGAAATAACAGTAATACGGTACTTCGTATTTGAAAAATTTGTTGATAATAGTACAGAAAAAATTTTACATATTTCAAAATTTTTTTAGAAAAAGATGATAGAATATTATTCCTACACATTTAAAATTTTAAGCATAGAATATTCTGAAAATCATTATACGTTTACGTTCAAACAGATGATTAATCCAGTTCAGACAGAAGTTAGTGATGCGAAACCAATCGTCATAATGAAAACGCATGAACCGTTTAAATAATTTGACTGAAGTAAAGCAAAAGACGTGAGAGCACATGGTATTCCTGTACCCCCTTTGGTTATCCAAAAAGTTCTTAGCGTTTTTTTCTGATTTGCAATACAATGATAAATAATGTTTCAATAAACTTTATTCAGTAAAATAACTTCCATTAATATTAATAACCTTTGTCCATCTAGCAGTAGCTCATACTGCTCAACGGGAAGCGGACCCGTTCTCGTCCTCGGATTCGTCCTAGGGGGGTTTGCTGTTCCCCCTTTGGTAGTCCAGAAAGTTCTTAGCGTTTTTTTTTGATTTGCAATACATGATAGCAACGTCACCTAACAGAACCACAGTGTATCCAATTTCATGCTTGATCAAATTTTAACATTTGTTTAATATATCTCGCATATCTTTTTTGTTCATAGCCAAATATAAATAATTGTCTTATTTCAGATACCCTGGATGTCAATAAAAATGGATAGTGAGAAATTTTATATTAGAGTGGTAATGCTTTTTTTCTTTTAAAAAGGGGAATATTTCGGGTTACTGTTAGGGTCCCGTGCCCATGTCTCACCTCTCGAAGAGTGGCATCGGAAATGCATCACACTCCCAACTTAAAGGTACCCCCTTAGCCAGGGGTGGCCCCGTTGAAATTATCAGGGACGCATGAGTTCGGGACACTCCACACCCTGCCGACAACCGACTTTGTTGATTGCGGTGTAAATCGCGAAGCGTCCCGAGAAAGCATTTTTGTCTCAACCAGCTCTCGAGGTGTAATAGATGCTAGGGCTGGCTTTGTAGATCAATCGTGGGGCCCACAGTGGACGAGAAACAGATCCACGTGGCTCCAGAGGGGGAACAGCAAACCCCCCTAGGACGAATCCGAGGACGAGAACGGGTCCGCTTCCCGTTGAGCAGTATGAGCTACTGCTAGATGGACAAAGGTTATTAATAATAATGGAAGTCATTTTACTGAATAAAGTTTATTGAAACATTATTTATCATTGTATTGCAAATCAGAAAAAAAACGCTAAGAACTTTTCGGACAACCTGATAGATTGTCCAGCAGACAAAAACGAGTCGCTTCAAGCTTGGCTCTTTTGCTCAATTTTTTTCCTTCTTGTAGCTTATCTAGTAAAAACGCATATATTGCTAGGGTTGTCATAATGAGCGCAGCTGGGGGTTGGGAAACCATGCCATATGGTCTTACTTTAGTTCCAGTGAGTATTGTGCATAACATAACAAAAGCATGAAATTTTCTGGTCGTTGTTTAGTTGGGCTCTATGCCTGAGCATAACACTAGTTTACTTGATACAATGAATGTACTGCCGTATAGTTCTGTTGAGTCATAATGCTATCTGACTGATAAAGTTTTTGAAACAAGAATTCATTTTTCTTTTTGGAATCGGAAGTGCAATTAATAATTTGTGTTAAATGCTTGTTTACTAAAAATTATTTTGCCTGCTGGGCTCGTGGTCGGCTCTAAAATCTGGGACGACCGACTCGTAGTTGATTGAATTGCAAGCTGCTGCTGTAGCTATTTAAATCCAAAAATAAATTGTGAACAAACAATATAATAATCTAGTAAAAATTAATGAATGGGAATCTAATGAAGAATTTAGTAGGGCTTGAAGCAAAAAGCGTTCCGAGTTGTTTAGGCTAGGATTGCGTACCTGTGGATTCTCCCAAAGATGTCCGTGATTGTACCATTGAATTTGAGAAATTCTTGAAGCTGTTTTAGTATCCAGGGACAGAAAATTTCAACGTTTTGTTAAAAACCACTCACGTTACTTTTCAACTGGAAAAAAAAACCCGTTATTTTTTGATTTTTGGATCTTCGCCGCTACAACTCAAGCTGTGTTGTTCAAAACATTTTGCCTCCTCTCTGCTCATGAAAGTCATGGTCAGGATTTTCCCTAACATCTCAGAGATTTTAGTGTTGAAATGAGCGCCAAGGAAAATTGTTAGAAAATGCTCAAAAATCAGAAAATCAGGAAATCTTAGCAATCAGTGTTGTACGTTTGGGTCGTCAATTTTATCGCGTGAATTAGCGGTGCTATTTTTTTCTCGCGCTTGTGCTAGCAGCAGCAGTTCTTTTCAAAAGTTAACCAAAGTGGTAACGGCGAAACTTATTTTGATGAATTGCAAGCGTTAGTGCTAAGCGTTGGATTTTTTCAAAAAATATTGTATTAACTTTCTCTTTCATTCAATGAGGTGGATATTTTGCCGTCGACGGCATTTTACACTTGGAGGCTATTTTCCCGTAACCATTTATGTATGTTTATATAACCATAATTGCCATCTTTCTGGCAGTGACGCTGTAGCGCGTGGATGGTGCAGCTGCCTTGAAATGCAATGGTTGCAGGTTGGAATCTTCACTGACAGAGCTCTTAGTCAAAGGCAGTGTACAATGAAAAGGAAGCCTTGTATGTGAATGTACGGGGACGTGTACTCTGGGAGGGAGTGTGCAGTGTGGGAGAGCACACACACTGGGGTGGAGATTTGTTTTAATTCATTATTAAAATTGACCAATCAGAAACGACCAAAAGTCACATACTTAATACGTGATTAAAATTGACCAATTATAAATGTCTGATGACAAAATAGCCTTTAAGGAAAAAATGCCATTGACCGCAAATTAGCCACTGCCTTCATTTAAACTTTATTTTTGTCAATGGTATTACAATGATTGTGCGACTCTCGATTGGTAGGCAACTTTGCCCAGTGCCTGTTATGCAACAATTGTTTTGCAATCAAGCAAAATGGTTGGAAACCCTACAGTACACAAAAAATCATTATGAACTTTTTATTTTTTTGATAATTTTACAAAGAATTTTGGAACTTTTTAATTTTTCTTCTAACTGGCAGCGCTAATGGTGGTTCTAAGCAAAGCTGTTGCAATTCCACACAACCGAAATCCAGTGTCGTTCGATTCTGCGCGTATGACGTCATAGTTCTGAGGGAATATGAGAACAAAACCAGTTTAGTTGAACATGGGTATAGTCAGAACTGTCAACAGCTTTATTGGATCGATTTAGCTTTAAACAATTTGCAAATCTTCGCTTTTAACAAGAAGTTTACGATCATTTGAAAGTTTTCCTGACAATTTCCAAGGATAAGACCAGCCAGAGACAAAAATTTGCAAAGTTTTAACTAAGTTAGAGAAATTGAAACGAGATAGGATTTGAGTCCTAGAAAGAAAGAGCAAGTTAGTGTTTTATTCAAGCATAGTGACCTCAAGCAGAAATTAAACATATCAACTCAAACTGGTAGTGCCATAACGGCAAACTTCAAAGGACTAGCCTGTAAATTGACGGTCTTCATTTTAAATTTACGGCTGTTAATATCTTAAAGCTTTAGATTTTTGAAGAAATGGATGAATATTTTTCAAGTCCAATTCGGATGTCACGTATTGCAGTGACGTCACTGGCGATGGAAGGTTGCATGGAATAATTAGTGCGCGACAATCCTGCGAAATTTTTTGTTAAGCTACCAAATTGATCATAGAATTCAATTGTTAAAGTGATTTCTCATCAAAAATAGTTCAAATTAAAATAATTTAATAAATTCTTTCTGCCAATAATTGCTCTTCATGTTTATTATCACATTGAAAGTATTCCGACCTTTCGTCCGCAACCTCACTGCTTTCGAGTTTGTCAAGATTTGTGAAAACACCTAAAATATTGTTCTGTAGCTGCTTTTACTTTCATCTTTGATGTTTGGCTTTGCAAACAGTTTTGAGGAAACAAATAGATACAATTTTTAGTAAATAGAATGAAGCCCAAATGTTGGCAAACATTTTATTAAAACGTTTGGCTTTTACGCGAAAAGCATCATCAGTTAAATGATTAGTTACTAAAGGCTAGATAAAGCTATGATGTAGCTAACCTAGATGAAGCATTGCTATCAATTTATTTGTTTAATATGTAACTTCATAGTAATAGAAAGAACATCTTTGTAGATATCAATTTAATTTAATCATAGTAAGGCATCTAAAAGGGGGAACCGCAATCAGTTGATTAAAATACCATTTTTATGACACATTTCATTCCTATTAAAACTCCTCAGGAGGATTCAGGTACTGAACCGACGACAAGCAACACGTCGTAAGATTTCTAAGAACTACTGCTTATAGTTGTACAGAAATAAACTTCTTTGCTTTAAAAAACATGATATTGTTACAAAGTTTATTGGAGTACTTTAAAATATACAGTATAGGATCAAAAGCTCTATAGATATATTTTTAGAATATAAGGATTTATGTTTTGCATAGAATATTAACACTTTCGCTGCTAAACCACGTATATATACGTTTTTGCAACTTTTTCGCTTGCATGCTATGTCACGTATAAATACGGTTTTGACTTCTTTCTGTGCGCAGGTTGCCAACACGCAACTTTTTCTCTTGTAAACCCGTATACATACGGGCGCGACTTGAGCAATAGCTGCTTTGTGACTTAATCTATTTTATAGCTGTTTTTGAGCGTTTGCCAGCAGTTCTTGTAACCAGTGTTGGATGAGCTGTGAGGCTAAAAATGTATTTATGGTTGTCGATTTTTGTACGTTGGCAGGCAATGAATGACCGATTGTTTTTTAAGAAATTTATTTTTATTTTGCATTGGTTTTAAATATTTGAAGCACCAGTAAACTATTTTTCAAAAACTCCAATGAATGTGCTTAAATAATAACAAGGTTTAGTCCACATACAAAAATTGCGAAAAAAACTCAAAAACGGCTGGCACCCTGGGTTCAGTAAAGGTAGTATTTGTGAGACTGCTTATTGCCACAGATTGATATAAAACCTGCTCTACAGAAGCTAATTGTTTATTTATAAATTAAACCGAAAAAGATCAACGTATTTTTTTGGTAGTCTACTCAAGTTGTACTGCAACGGTATAACAAACCTTGACCGCTCGCATGTCCGATATCAGTAGATTTCAAATAATTTCTGTATGGTAGTAATCAAAGTTTATTATCTGAATGTGATAAAATTCTTTACTGTGCAATATGAATTTTAATAAACTTGAGAAATAGTTTTTTTTGAAAAGTAAGTGAAATACTAAAACAAACTAAGCAACGTCACACATAATGAGATCAATGTATATTGCAACCGTTTCTTGGCAAAAATTTGTGAATATAAAACTATGCTTGTGTGTTCAAATTATACTAAAGACAGATTAAATGGGGTTTATATTTAAAGTATAATAAAAAGCTGAAAAAGTCACAACATTTTGAATAGAAAGTAGCAAGTAATTTAACAATTAAAAGTTTTTTACGTCTCTGCAAACCAACGTTGAGCAAATTAGAAAAAAACGTTCGACCTGTTCAGTTAAAGCGTTTTAGTAAAAACAAATTTTTAGAAGATATCAGCTTGTAATCCAAAGGTAATTTGTGGAGAGCAAGTCACAAAGATTGCAGACTGCTTTATTCTTCATGTTTTAACCAATTTAAACTATGTCATAAAAAATCAAATCTTTTATTTTTCTATAGCAAAAGTGAGAAAAGCAGACCTCGCGGACCAGCAACGAAATACAAGTTATCAGGATTGATTAGGATCCCTCCCAATGAGTATAACCAGTAGGCGAAATCCTGGGACTTGCTCCGACAGTTCATCTAATAAAATAAGTTATGGCTTAAATGAATAATCCACGGACGAGATGTTTTCGACGAGTGTGCACTTTTCGAAACCTGCAGGAGCTCACATCGAAATTTTGGATTTTGTTCCTCCTATTTACACTTGATTGATCTAATTTATTTTGAGATTATTCTGGCGCGCAACACTGCTGTGCAAAGGCATTCAAACGTGGAGTGACCTACATTTCAGGTTTAATATTGCAAAAAGCAGTTTTCTATTAATATGTTGGTACAGTGATTGGCAGACCAAAGAAGACGTGGATAGAGCTGGAAACAGATGATATCAGGAAAAGAAACCTAGAGGGAGTTGATCCTCAAAAGAGATGCACCTGGCGAAAAAGTTTTAAAAACCGATGGATCCTTGCTAGTAGGAACTAAAACTGAGTCACTAAAGTTGAAGAAGCATATGAGAGACACACCGTAGATAGATATGTTTAACCCTTCTAAGAATTGAACCCAGGACTTGAACTCAGAACCACTCCAATTCAATTGCGTAATTTTGCTGTGCCAGATCGTTCATGTAAATTGCTAAGAGGTGTTTTGTGTAATTAATTGCTTGCATGTTGCGTAATTTAAACTGTCTATTGTAAAGTAATGGAGTTGAAGTGGTAGAAGCATTCTGTTCGAAAGTCTGTCAAATAAATCAAGGATTATTGACAATTTACTTTATTTCATTTCGATTTAGATGTGCTGTGTTTTAGTTTACTAGAGCCTTACTTAAATAAAAGTATATTGTGTTAGTCATAAATGTGCATGACAGATAGATATGTTACCACTGTAATATACCATCTTACTTACACAGACACTTTACGCCTACTTTTTTACTTACAATTGTTAATATGCACAACTGTTGTCTGCTGCTGTTTTCACTAAAAGCATCCAAGAAAAAAAGCACAAAAATAATGGCTTAAAATTGGAAAAATCTCATAAAAAAAATCGCTTCTTGTGTTGTCAAAAAAGCTTATAATATTGTAAAATTTTGTTGTCGGAAGCAGCATTTTAACATTTTTCTACAAAGCCACTATCTGCGATTCTACTGTACGATTGTTGTTGTTAGAGATAACGAAAACAATTCCATAAACCAAGTGTTGATTGTTTTACCTTACACTCACAAAAAGGTGAAGTTTTTGAAAGTTGGTAAGTTGAAGGCTGGCTTTTATTTGAGAAAAAACGATTTTCGTCGGTCAAGAAATCCAAATTAAACAAAATTATTTTTGTAATGACGTCATGACTCTTTTAGACACTTATCCTGAGACAGTGATCAATCGTGGCCAGTTCCTCATTTCTATGCCCTGTGGTTGGAGAAGAGTTAATGCGATTGCTTACACCCACGCACGCACACATGTTCTGACAAAACTCTGCATCGTGATGTAAACGAAAATATTTCAAATCTTAAGAGTAAAAACAAAAGTCAGAGCCACTACAACTAGCGTTAATTTTTGCTTAATCTACTCGAGACAAAATTAGAAGCAGCAAAAAATAAAGCTACCGATACTAAAATGAGTAGCGCGTTAGTAAAACCCTACTTCATCAGTTCACTTGAGTAGAACTAATTTTTTACTAATCACCTCTACAAACAGAACGTGAACTCAAATGCATGAATGAATAAAAATTGGTGAGTCGTCATTTGTATTCCTTATGAGCTTTCAAAGCGTGCAGTGACGTCAGAAAAATGCGAAGCCTTGACATAAATTTTAAAAATCAAATGGAATAAAGCGTTGTGCCATTAAACAATGAAAAATAAATATTTGCAAAATATGAGAGAAATTAAATGTTTTAAATCCGGTATTGTCAACGTTAATGGAGGCGACCGAATTCATCTCATGTTCTTTGAACATTATCAACAACATAGCGCCAGTTTAAACATTTGATGGCGTATTTTATTTTTAGTCCAATCTGTTCAACCACCTGCCTTTTTAATGTGATCTTCGGTCGCTTATGCCCTCTTCTTCCAACCATTTTAGAATCTAATGCTCTTTTAGAAACAGCGTCATTATTTCTCCCCAAAAGATGTTTGCACCATCGCACTTCATTTTCTTTGAGTATGTACACAGGTTTTCAAAGCCGACAAATCCGTCAGAGCTCAACTACATGTAAAGTCTAAAAAATATTTTTTGTAATAAGATACAGTCAAACCTCGGTTTTCCAACAATTCGGTTTTCGAACAAATTGAGGAAAAGATTAATTGAGGAAAATTGAGGAATTGAGGAACAAATTGAGGAAAACACAGAGCAACCGAGCTTTGAATGTACACGTGGTGTTGAAAAATCAGGTCAAAGTAAGGAGGGCTCGCATGACATGAAGGCCGACGCAGGCTGTTGCAAGGTCCTGAGAACTGACCTTCGGCCAATATTAGTTGGCGAAGATGGCCGCGTGGTCATGATGGTCTCCAAAAAATAAAAACGTCACCACCTTGTTGTCGGACGGAAAATGCGACTGCACAGGCTGTCAAAGGCTCTTTTCAACACCGCGTATTTTCAACACCAGGTTTGACTGTATTCTTTTGATGTGTATAACGAATCAATCTCTTTTTTATTATTTCTAATGATTAGGTTTTCGAACAGCCTTCCAGAACGAATTGTGTTCGACAACCGAGGTTTGACTGTAATTGTGATGTCATTGATCCTCTTTATGACATTTAACCTGGGCCTAACATCTACATAGAGATTTATGGGATGTGTGCTCCTAAACCTTTGCCTTTAACTTCTGCGCATTGGGGTTAGGCGAGACAAGTTTCATGTTTGTATGCTCAGTAGTTTTAAAGGAATTATAATGAATGCACGTAGACTACGTATGCACAGAAAGAATTCTGCTTTAAGGCATAAGTTTTCTCAAGCCACGAAGAATCGTAGTATAGAGATTAAACATCCCTAGATTGCAGTCCCTGCTCTAGCCTGACCTAGAAAATTCTTCATAGTAAATTTCTTGCCCAAAAAAGTCTTGTCATGTGTTCCAATTACATATGCGTTGCGGAGTGCCAACTAGCGGAAAATATTTCATTGTTTGTCTTGTCAACCTTAAAGTTTGAAAACCCAGAAGCAGAAGTGAAAGATATTTTGGTTAGCTCCTCTTTCGTGTTCTGCAGGTTGGATAGATAAATATGACATTAATTCTTTTAAGATTACATGGACAATTCGGACTTGGTATAATTCTTACATTCGCAAAGCATTAATAAAAATATACCGTAGACCATTGGTTTATAGACCTTGATAGCACTTGAAAAAGTTTAGCAGCAAAAAATGTTCTTCCTCTGTTCTGACTCAAAAACAAATTGATTGCATTTAAAAAGTTGATCAACAAAGTCTGGAACCTGATTCCTCAATAAACCTACCGGTTTTAAATCTAGCCTACCGTCAATTACAAATCGGGTGCTCTGTTAAATCAAAGATTTTTTCAAGGTTTAAAAAAATGTAAATGACTCCTGTAATATATTCTTTCGGTAGAAGCTGAAGTTTGTGCAGGCTACATAAAACAGTGAAAAGAACAACGTGAACAAATTTTCTAAATTCCACATTTTTCTTATTAGAATAACGTATTCCTAGCAGGAGTTGTTAGTCCTACCGCTACCATTTAGACATATATCTTGTCTACTTTACCGGAATAAGACAAGATAATATCAAATACAACTTTATTACCATTAAACATAATAAACATCGTTTAAAAAACAAAGTTTATTTTTTGCAACATTGAATGGAATGTTTTTGAAGTCGGCTCGGGGCCATGAATCCTTTACCACACAGTGAACGTTTGTGAGGATAATTCCTTGTATGACGTGTGTTGGTGTGGTAACGTAAAGCAGATATAAGATTAAAAGCAGCAGAACATTCTTTGCATTTGTGAGATTTCACATTAGCGGGAGTTAGCATGTGTCTTCTATAATCGCTGATCCAAACAAACGTTGAGCCACAAACTTCACAAACATATGGTTGGAATTTGTCATGAACACTGCGTTTGTGCTTTTTCAATCTCCATGACTGACTAAACTTCTTACCACACTTAATGCATTCATATGGAGTTTCTTGGATGTGGATCAGAATGTATGTTTTTAAATCCAATTGTTGAGAAAACTTCTTCCAATAGATTGAACATTCAAATGGCTTTTCTTTAGTGTACGTGCGCGTATGATATTTAAAAATACTTAAACGGTCACTTGCATAGGAACAAAAATCACATTTATGTTTCTTGATAATACTTCGGTTTAGATGTTTACTTTATAAATGTGTTTATAGATTTCTTCATCAGCAAGCAATCTTTCACACTTTCCACATTTCTGATAATTAGCTGTGTGGATTCCGGTCATTAACAAAATTGTATAAATATTGGATCTTAGTTCAGTTATCCTACTTCCATAATGAAAGCACATTGTTTTCTTTGTTCTGCTTAGCAGTAATTGCTGTGACTGGTAATATATCATAATCATCGACCTAATAATGTTAAGGAATAGTGATAACGTCTTTATCTCTTGTGTGCATTCGTTTATCTTAGTGTTGCGTATGCCTGTACTATCGTATTAGTAGCTTGTAGTTTAATATACAGCTTACGTGGTGCTTTGAATTGGGCCAAAGATATATCAGCTACTACTCCCCAGTAACCGATGAAAACACCTGCGTACTATTCAAGTGAAATCAGTTTTAAACAAGCCGTTTACGTGGTGCTTGAAGTTTAATACACAACTTACGTGGTGCTTTGAATTGGGCCAAAGATATATCAGCTACTACTCCCCAGTAACCGATGAAAACACCTGCGTACTATTCAAGTGGAATCAGTTTTAAACAAGCCGTAACAAAACAAATTAAAATAAGATTTTACTCTGAAAGATACAAAGCGAGAAAAGCGTTCTCACTTCTTTAGGCTAGGACTGCGTACCTGTGAATTCTCCCAAACGTGTCTGTGATTGTACCATTGAATTTGAGAAATTTTTGAAGCTGTTTTAGTATCCGTAGGGTTACCATACGTCCCGATTTAGGCGGGACAGTCCCGCTTTTTCAGGCCTTGTCCCGCTTTAACCATGGAAAGTCCCGCTTTTTCCTTTTGTCAACCAGAATTGAACTAGGGTATGCAGCCTTCAGCCCCGATAAGCTGAGGAATTAGGACATGGGGTTGATCTCCAAAAAAAAAAAAAAAGGTCAACATCTGTTTGGTGGCACCTATTATGCCATTTTCGGCCCTAAAATGACCCCAAAGGTCCAGGTAAACAGGTGGTGACCTTTTTTTTCTTTTTTTGGAGATCACCCCTTTTTTTTTCTTTTTCTTTAATTTCGAAGCTGGTCCTCTCCCTCAAAGATCAGGTCTAGAGCTGAATTTGAACGTCCCGATTTTGTTAAAAAAATTGATGAAAAGGCCATATATTTGGTCTCGTGCAAAGTGGCCATTCATTGTCCCGATTTTTGCTTTTCCAAATATGGTAACCCTAAGTATCCGGCGACATGAAATTTCAACTTTTTGTTTAAAAACCGCACACGTTCCTCTTCAACGGGTTAGAAAAGACTCGCATTATTTTTGGTTTGTGAGAACTTCGCCGCCACAACTCAAGCCGTGTTGTTAAAAAAAATTTTGCTTTCTCTTCGCTTAAGCAAGTCATGGTCAGGATTTTCTCCGACATCTCAGGAATTTTAGTTTTAAAATGAGCGTCAAGGAAATCTGTTCGCCGATTATATCGCGTGAATTAGCGGTGCTATCTTTTTCTCGCGCATATGTTAGCGGCGGCAATTCTTTCCAGAAGTTGACCAAAGTGGCGGCGAAACTTATTTTGATGAATTTTAAGCGTTAGACTTTTTCAAAAAAATATTGTATTAGCTTTCTCTCTCATTTAAAAAGTGGATATTTTGCCATCGACAGCATTTTAAACTTGTAGGTTGTTCTGCCGTAACCATTCACGCGTGTTTAAACGTCATAATTGCCATCTTTCTGGCAGTCACGCTGTGGCGCGTGGATGGTGCAGCTGCTTTGAAATGCAATGGTTACAGGTTGGAATCTCCACTGGCAGGGCACTCAGACAAAGGCAATGTGCAATGGAGATGGAGCCTGGTATGTGAATGTGCGGGTAAGTGTATAACTGAGAGGGAGTGTACAGTGTGGGAGAGCATACACTGGGGGGAGATTTATTATTTTAATTCCTAACTAAAATTGACCAATCAGAAACGACCAAAAGTCGCATATTTAATACGTCATTAAAATTAATTAATCACAAATATCTCATCACAAATTTCTTTGTAGCTCAATATTTATAATTAGCTTTGTGGTTCCTTTTTCTGGATTGCTGTCCTTTTACGAAGGTAAAATTGTATAAAGAGCAATCTATTTTTATCCCTATTTCTGACTCGATGCATTTTTTCTGCAGTTCAATTAGTGTTGAAAGCTTTTTTGAGGTCTTCTTCTATTTCTGATTCGATACCCGTTTTTGAAGTTAATTGTTTAATCCCCATTACTGATATGATGACCTTTTTTTGAAGATCAACAAATGCAGAGCGCCGTATGTTTTTATACGTGGATTAACTCTTTCCCGCCCGCGTGAAAAGCGAAAAAAAATGTGGCAGCACGAAAAACTGTCCTAATCAATCATAATTAATCATGATTAATTACCTCAAGTTTGTTTGTAAATCATTACTCAGCTGTCTACTTCTACATTAAGTGTGATATATCGTTGAAATCTGCATTTCTTGAGGATTTCAAATAGAAAAAAAAAATTTTTTTGAATATGCAAATTTTATGCAAATTAACCCCTCCAACTAGGGGTAGTTGCCTTCAAAATTAAAGAGGTACCCTCACCTCAAAGATCACTACAGATTTAATTTTCAACCAATTTTTTTTAGAAATGGTCGCAAAATGATGCTAAGGAAATAAACTTTCAAGGTACATCACTCAAAACTTACCTAAAAGCCTAGGTTTTCTACAATTTGCAATTTTTTAAGGCAAATGACCTTTTTTTAGACCGGTACCGACCGGTACCAAATTTTGGTAGTTAAATTCAGTACCTAAAATATGATCAGTTATTATCTGCTAGAGGTTAGCCTAAACCATGTAACATTGTGTATTTTTAAACAGGGAATTTCTTCAAGATTCAGAAAATATCAAGTTTAAATAGAATATGCTGTCACTGACAATGAAACAGCCGCTTGTTTACACCCTTCCCATTTCTTGAGAAACAAGGGGGATACAGCAAACTTTGATTTAGAAAAGCCAAACTTGTGCTAGCTTTTAAACTTGTATTTCGCTTCTTGTCTCCTTGGATAGATTTATTGAGTTACAAAGGTAATCTACACACTTTATATGCATGTTCACACGAATGAAGTGGTTATTTCACAGTGTAATAGTATTGCAAATGATAAAAAGTCCCCCTCCCACAATTTGACGAGACCATCCTCGGACGCGTTTCGTCCTTTTGGACTCATCAGCAGAGCCTGTCCCGTCATGACCAAAACCAAAATCCCATATTTGCAATAATATGAAAAATTTAGTATCATTCTATTACAAATTCCTTCCAGGTTATTACGTCCAGGGCTGGTCGCGTCAAATTGTGGGGGGGCTTTTTATTATTTGCAATACTATTACACTGTGAAATAACCACTTCATTCGTGTGAACATGCATATAAAGTGCATAGATTACCTTTGTAACTCAATAAATCAATGTGTGATACAGTTATGGTGATCATGTGCTATGTTCACAGAGGTAAGGGTTTCAAATAGATCTCGTTTACTATAAACTCTTTGAGTGGTATACTGCATTGTCTCCTTGGAAATTTGATACAAAATGACGACTTTAGTGATGAAACATTTGCAATTTATTTTATCTTTTTATAGGGTGTAGTTTTTCTAAAAATTATAATTTAGTGAAGGTAAGTCAAAAAATTTTGGGGGTTTTGAACTGACATGATGTACAGTACTCATTTTTGATCAGTAAATATCATATACCACTTAGTCTAAACTATTTAAAGTTATATATTGCTGGAAAGCAAATTTCATAAGCTTTCAAATGAGACCGGTATTTAGCAACATATCTTATTTTTTACGTACTAAATTTACTTTTATCTACTTACCTTTCAAATTTGTTTGGGGGGGTTTTGAGACCCCTAAAAAATTTGGAAATTTAAAAAAGTAAAATTTATTATTATCGCTTGAAATTTTGTCAAATGATGCCCCAAAAGAGTAGTTTTCAGACTGTGTTAATGATAAAGAATTCGGTTTTGTGGTAAAGATGTAATCTCAATTTGATTTTGGTGTAGTTGACACGTGCTTAGAATTTGGTAGATTTTGTCGTCTGCAACTGGGCTCTTGGTCCTTTTAACCCTTTTTGGGTATAAAAATTCAAGATATAGGGCACAAATTATACATGTTCCGATGCGTGAGCAAATAAGCGTGATCTTTTAAAAATTTTATGAAAATCGGATGAAAAATAAAGTCAAAAATCGATTTTTTGGTAAACTAATTTTGTAACTCAATTAAAAAATATTTGAGGTAAACACTAAAAAACACGAGATCATCAATCGATGATCGCGGGAGCGAAAGAGTTAAATAGCTTGGCCAAGCTGGTAAAAATCATTCAAATTCGATTGCGGCGCTTGAAATAAAGCTTTGGTCCAATCTGAAATTATTTATTGTTAAAAAAAGACTAATACCGGCTAGCATAAAGGGGAAGCGCAAGTTTTGCGAGAAATTACTAGTTTATCATTGCTAGATCAAATTTTGCACCAAAAATGCTTGCCAGTACAACTACCGGCAGCTACTTAGCTAAACATTTGTTCATCAAAACCATACTTGGTCGAAGCGTTAAAGATTATGTCATCCCACTGTCTTCAATCGTTGCCAGTTTGGATTAATTGTTGCGTTTTCATTGGTTGACAGCAGTCTTCTTAGCTTTGATAGAAGCTGATTTGTAGACAGCCTTTGTTTATTCTCTCTATTTTCCCACTGATTGCCAGATGTTTGTGTTGGCCTTTTCTCATTGCAGACGCAAAATTTTGTTTCTTTTTAAAGTTTACAAGGGGCTGTTTTCCAAAACTAAGCTAATCCTGTAAGAGAGCAATCAGCAATTATTTTCAACCGCTCGTCTTTTCAGGTCGACCGCTTCAATAAACGTTTTTTTTAAATCCGTTAATTTAAATTTTTTCGTTTCCGTGCTACATCTGGCAATGTTAAGAAAACACAAAAGGTGAAGAATATTAATCTAAACGGACAACGTCATTATTTAAATAATAAAAGTTCCAGCGATCAAAACTGACAGTTAGTCTTTCTAGTATTAACTAAGCTCTCTATCATCATCTAGTGCAAGATCTACACAAATTTGTAATTAACCGCCGGAAATTTTTTTGTAAATCGCGTGTTGCAATCGTGTTTGTGTTTTTTCTCAACTTTAAAACCTTTTTCTGTCTGAAGATCAACTTTAAACAAAAAGTTTTTTTTCTCATTTTGGTCTCGATTTGAGATCAAAATCAAAGATCTTTTATTGAGATCAACCTCTTTAAAGTGCTTTGCTCCTGTAATGTTGTTTGGAGGGCATCGCCCTAAATTACACGACCAAATAAAATATAATGGCTCAATCGAAACAAAGCCAAAAGCTTTTATAAACCTTTGTGTTACTTAGTCTTGACGCTGACGATACCACTTTTACTTGTTGTCTTACTGACGACAGCGTAAACTAGCAGTTGGTGCTAATGCTGACGGTGTCAATTTGTTATGTTGACGCCTACAAAATTAACTATGCGTGTTTTTAAAAACCTTGATCGCCTGTGAGTAATTTCTGTAAGCTGTGGTATGCACAGCGTTATACGTTAAGCGTATACATGGCATCTGCTCATTTACAGATGGAACCAGCAGATAAAAAAGTAATTAGTTTGCATAAAATTTACATTATTAGAACTGTATGTCTGTATCAGAAGCAAAGGTACAGAAATGTAATCTTTATTTTGTCTCAAATACAGTAAAGTTTAGTTTTGGTTAACTTTACTTTACTTTGAAACACAAAATGGTTTGTTAGAATACCACTCATTGAAACTTAGAGAGGAATTGACTTTACAGACGATAACCACATTTTTATCTTGATTGTGTACTTTAATAAATTACCTATAGTTTGCTTTGCAGTTGCTATTTAATTCGAAATTGAAGCTTGCTTCTAACCTGACAAAAGGCGTTTTGATGTTTTCCACAAATTTTTTTCTTCTGGGAGAAAAATAACATTTTGTTTTGATGTTAATCAACTCCTCTACTCTCAACACAAGATGGTTTACAGACGTTTTTGATTAGAAATTACTGTTTTTTAGTGCATGCTCTATAGAACTGGAAAAAAATTTACAAATGTTATCGGTCGGTTAGCCCCATTTTTACATGAATCTGAATTTGGAGATTTTAGCTCTTGGTTTGTTGTAGCAAAAGTTTGTTATGCATGCTCTTAAATTTGATGAGTTTAAACAAGTCATTACAGTTACAATTAAGATAACACATTTGACCTTCGTTTTTCCGGACTAAATTGTGCAGGAACCGGTCCGTATAATGAAAAAGTCCGAAAAGCACGCCCAAAAGTTATGCTTCTACTGGGCAGTTCAAATGAACGCGTCTCGTCTCGCTCCGATAAACAATAACAATAAATAATAGTTAATCAAAATACATTTCGAACAAATGAGTTGATAAGGAGAACGAATGAATAGTGAAGGCGAGAGAAACGGTTTCCTGCAATAACTAAACATGATCAACAAATGTACGACACGGTAACAGCTCTTATTGAGTAAATCATCTAAATTCGTGGAGCGGGGATAATAGAATCATCAAATTATAGATTTGAACACGGAAATAATTACTTTAATGATACTTTATACAGCATGAAGTTAGATTTCATAACAATAAACATATTCCACTTACTGAACAATGATCAGACGGTGATAGAAATTTGCAACTTCGGAACGGGACGTAATCTCCGCTCGGTGCAGCAACCTTGAACAGCATAAATACCAAATAACTCAAAGACAGGTAACTCGCTTCCTAAAAAGATCAAAAACACACGTTTCCAAAAAAAAATCTCTCAAAATAAGAACTAAAATTTAAACGACATGTTATGCTCGCACATGTTGTTTAAATTTCAGTTCTTATTTTGAGCTAATTCTTTGTTGAAATGAGTATTTCTTTGTTCAAATCATGAAAAGCAACTGGTGCTACTTATAACCAAACTACGGCGAGGAAGCCCTGAGTGAGCAGTGTTGCCATAAAATGTTTTGATTTAGAAAAGTATTCAGCACCAGAGATAAGTTTAAATTTTACATACTTTTTAATTTTTTCATTTTGTTTCATCCTTCTTAGCATACAATGTTTCATTCACAAGTTATCCATTATTCTTGTTATGAAAAACAATTGACCCCGAAAAATTTAAACTCGTAAAAGTTCTGGTTTTGTCATTGCTCTTTAGTGCACACTAAAATAGATTAATTATCAGCTTAACTTCAGAAAAGTTTTTTAGAAATTGCTTGATACTTATGATTCTTATTGAAATTCTAAGAATGATCCCACAAAATAATGAAAAAAGATTGTCACCAAATAGGTGAGGCAAGTTAAAACATTTTAAACTCCCACCAATGAAATTTTTACTGGCTTTAATGATTGTTAGTCGTAAGCAGTGGCTTACGCATAAAGTTTTCAAGGGGGAGGCCAAAGTATCGTCACAAACCAGCTTTGCTTTTGCTAAAACTGCTTGATTTTTTTATTTTTAGGGTCTGAGAGGGCATGACACAGTGGCCTTCCTTCTTCGGTACGGTAGTGGTTGTAAGTATCATTAAAATTTAAGTTTTTTTATTTTAAATTACAAAAATTTGGGATTTATCGGGTTGCTCCAGGTTTTAACGACTTAAATTGGCAAACATTCTTGTCAAAACCATTCAGTTAAAAACTAATGAAATGGACCTAAAACAAAAAGTTTTATTTATTAGAATGATTTGGCCAACTCCTCTTTACTATGGTAAAGTGCTGTATAGGTCTAAACCAGAGATTGTTTTCAATTCATTTTGCATATCCTGCAAAAATCTTCTTTCACACTTCTTTCCATCAAAGTCTGCGTCACCTTGGACCAGTAATAGAATTCAACCTATTCTTACGGCTTTATGCAAAGTATGTGTTAGCTCTATGTTAGCTAAGCAACTGCTCCAAACATTCTATTCGAGAAATAAGCAACAGGGGCAAAGTTCCGTAGCTTGGATGTAGCACAGTGTCAGCTCACAGCAGCACACGGATATAACTATCAGAAACTATATTGCTCTACAGCGAACTAACAACAGCGCTCCAAAGTACCCAACAGCATGCACCACGTAGACTAGTACACCACTATTAGGTTGAGTAATGCAGGCTGGGTTTCCACAACCGAAGTAGTTATGGGAAGACAAACACCAGCAACCACCACTAAAACACCTTGAATCTATAGCAAGAAAGAAAAACAAATGGATAAGATCCTAGGCCTAGGTAAGCCAGGCCCAGCACTATAAAGCACATTTCTAGATATACCGTACATTCTAGGTTACCAGCTACTATTCCTAACAAGCCTATATCATGAATAGATACATCAATACTTAAATACACTAAATCAGCACAGGTTTTGAATTACTTGATAGCGACTAACAAAGAGATTACGTAATCGCAAACCACGCCAAAAACTATATATAACTTATCTGGTAATCGAAAAACACGAACTCTACACATTATCAAGGAATTAATGTACACATAGAGCGAAGTAGCGCCAACAGTTTATTTTGCAAATTTATGAACTCCGCAAACCGTATTACACAGCAATTTGCAATACCATTTTTTTCTATAACGGGCCAACCTGGCATGCTATTTGTGAAAGAACCGATTGTTAAAATTTTTGAATCCTATCATTACCCATGATGGATTTTAAATCAACTTAAAATACAATATAAAAGTTTTCCAAGATCTTCAACCTAAAGTTACTGGGTGCTCTCTACGAGAAAAAAGTTTATAAAATTAATTGGACTAGCTTCGTTCAGACTACTTCAAAAATAGTCCTCTCTAAAATAATGTTATCACAGGAAAGACTGCCCTGCCACCTCCTTACACGTTGACTTGGTCGGTGTTAAGCTAAAAATTGAAAGATTTTGCGCCCCAGAAGTTTCTTTTTGCACTTTATGGGGTGTGAGCACTCCCAACTGAGACCTAGTTCTATTGTGGTATAGATAAATAAAAGGCAAAACTGCTAAAAAAACTAACTACTTTCCACTTACTACTGCTAGAAACAACTAGTTAAGAAAACTATTTTGCTACTTAAGTAAATTAGCTCTCGACTACTTTTTTACTGTAACTCAACTAAAGGTGCTCATTATTACATGAGAATATTTTTGAATAAGTACCATTAATCTTACATAAGATTTTTATGCTTTGGCCATCTCTGAATAATTTAATAAATGGCTGCTGGTGCTGGAAAAAACATGAACTGCAGTAGAGGCGCAAGAATTACCTCGGTTGCGAAACTGCCTCGTGCTGGCCCTGCTTGGGACTCGATTGGCAAACAGAAGAGAGCAGCAAACGCTTGAATAAAGAGAGCTCGTGGAAAATGAAACAAATTTATGCTAAAATAAACCAGAAATTTTAACTCGTTTTTGTGATATCGTAATCACAGGATACTAATGATATCGCAACGGCATGAATCTGCAATTTCAGATTTTGGTCTTTCTGTTGGCAGATCACATATCTGCAATTGAAACGCGCCCAGCTAGCAATGGAGTGTCGAAAAAACGTTCCGTCGCAAATTGACGTGGTTCTCACGATAGTTTACTCGTCGATCCAACGTCAGGGGTAAGTCTGCAAATAACCAACGTCAGCAAATAACCAACGGCGACGTCGGCTCTGCCAAAAACCAACTTCATATGTGCGACGACGGCACAACCATGAAGCAGCGTAAATGCCCGACGTCGACTGGTACGAGACAAATCTATGCGCGACGTCAATCTATTGTACAGTAGCTCAATAAATTACACTTGTAGGAAAATCCACAACGAAGTAAGTCTTTAAGAAATTATTATTTTAACATCAACACTTCAGGAAAAGCAATGTACCATAGTTTATTTCAAGTTCTACAGGGTGATTAAAAAGTAACTCCCTACTTTAAACGATCTATAATTTTATTTTATATGCAGTTACTGTTTTCTCTATTTTTCAATGCAAGTTCCTTAATACTGTATATATTTACATCTGCAATTTTTTTCTTTTCCAATTATTTTGTTTTACCATTTGAAACCCTGCACAAATGTCCAGACGTTTAACTCTTAAGAGTGTGCTCATCTAGCGGTCTGCATGAGTGGCCAGCTGCAAGCCCTAACTCAACACCAGCGACTTTTTTTGGGATTAGAAGCAACAAGTTCTCTACAAAACCTACGACTTTAGAAGTACTTGAACGATAATTATAATAAGCTAGTTGTGCCATCACATAAGAGTTTCTGAGAAAATCAGTTGATGTGATTTCCGAGTGGTTTCAGAAGCTGAATGCAAATGCTAATGCACCTATCAAATTTTAAATAAAACGTCATATCACATGTGTTCTTTTCATTGCTATTTTTTGTAAAAATAATGATCCATCAATAAATCGTAAAACTTTTAAAATAGAGTCATATTTCAATCATCCTGTAGATTTTTTGAATTGATATCACGGTTGGCTTGATAACAAGCTTTTGATTAATTTACGAAAACACATTTTTGAAACCACTTAACAAAAGCTACCCTCACAAGTCATGAAAACAACAGGACCAAGTTTGTAATATGCCAGTTAATTGTTTTCTATATATGCACCCTCTCGCACTACATTACCCAGTCCTTTAAAAGCAAAATGTCAATTCATAACCGGATAAAATCAAACAAACAAAAAACACTTTAAAATTCACTAGGTCAGAAGATAACCTAGGATACATTATCAAAATACCACCGTAAAAATCACTCACTGTACAACAAAACTAAAAACTATTTGCTCAGCCAAATCCTGACTAAGCCTGGGTGGGTGGTGCACGCAGTTCGAATTTTCGATTTTCCAGAGAAAGTCCACGATTCAAAAATAGGATCATCTGTTACGCCGACCCCCACTTCTGTCGGAAGCGAACTTGAGCCACATTTTGATGGTTGTGTAAACTTCATGATCCGCGGCTTGTGCAGTCACGTGATATTTTCTCATTGCTTCTGTAAAATACAATCAGAACATTAAAATTACGAAGGTGCCATTTTGCTATTCCACAAAGACGTTATATCTGCAACTAACATTGTAAGTGTTGGTTACGTCTGACAAAAATAAGGAAACATATTTTACAGTAGTAGCTGCTGCTGCTTTGATCAATGACGTTTCACATTTATTTTAAAAACTCTGTGATCCGCTGATGGCGCCAAAACTGCACTGAAGCAAACATTCAGAGAGAAAAACTTCGACTGTTAAAAAAATTAAAAGTACATAGTATTTGTACGAAACAGATATTTTGCAATTCGCCTACTTTGTTGAGTTGTAAGGTAGCAAACCCACGCTTGCTTCCTTTCATATTAAATTTAACGACCAGATTACTGATCAACAGCTGCATCATAAATCTTCTGCACAAATGGAGGCATTGTGACCGCAGGCGCCGCCGGGACAAGAAAAATATTAAACAACGACTGAAAGAATTAATCAGTTCACTTCTAATCTACAATCATTAGGTGATGGTGCATCAAAACCTTACAGGTTAAAAATGCAAGCATCATCACAAGTTACCCCCACTTCCTTGTGATTGATTGTATCCACTTCTGTTATTTGAATTAAATAGAAGAAAATAAAATCAAAACAAAATTTACGTTTAAAAGTTGCTTAAGAAAACTCTGGAACAACGATTTTCCAACATTGTAAATCCAATTCCTGTGTTTTTGATAAATTTGGTGTCAGTTCTATTGCATTTTTCTAAACTACAGATCAACGCCAAAAGACAAAACTGAAATCAAAAACGGAACATTTTAAATAAAAAAAACGCGTAAAATTAACAAATGCAGATTCAAAAAGATGCTGTAAATTAGGAAACAATTACAATAACTAAAGATTCGGGTTCAGAACCACTAGTAGTACCCATAATTCACCTCTTCGACCTGCTCGGTGAGCAGTTTCACTTGGGTTTACTCTTTCTCTTCCTTGGGATGGAGGTACGGCGCAAACGGCAATCCAGGTTCACGCCGTCAACCTAACTGAATTAGACCAGGGTAAAAATGGCAGCTCATTTCAAACCAATCATGAATGCAAATTAATGACCAGTGGCCCAACCATCAACTAGGCGGACTGCCATTCGTAGGTACCCAAGAGTTGCCTCTTACAACATGCTAAATAAGCAACTTCACAATTCTAACCCGGTGAAGCACGGGCGACGATTAAGCTATTTAGAATATTGCGTAATGCAGGAATTCTCTGCATACCAAGACGTTAATCTTTATTTTTCTTGACAGCAAGTGACCAGGATTTACCTCTTTACCACCCTAGACCTGAGATTTTCCTGTGCTGTATTTCAGAGTATACCTTTTTAATACTGACTTGCCGAAGCTGGAGCCTTATTGTAGTAAGAGCTAAGAAGAGACAATGGCTGTTAAAAATGATCATAATTTCGCATCTCTGTTACAGTCAGTCAGTTATAACCAATGGAAACTTACCAAAGCCTTAAAATTAGTCTCATCTTTTAGCAAGTCTTCAACATCATCAACTACTTCCATCGAATCCAGAGGAAGTTTGATGCCGCTAGGTAGCTCTGGACAAGACGGAAGCACATTCAGACTCCATAAAGATTTTTGCAGCAACGAGTTTAAATTTGTTTGTTGTATGTGTAAAAATTAGAGCTTTGCATATACTCGTTCGAAAGGTGCTGCAAAACAAGATTTAGGTTAACACTGTGCACGTCGCAATTTACATAAAACCTTTAAAAAACAATCTCAAAACAAAACGATAAATTGGTATCAGGACGGAAAATACCTTGGAGCGAGCGATATAAAGGAACGGAGAGCAAACGATTGCTGAAGAAGTGAGGCGAATCAGGCCTGCTCCGTTAAGGGGAACAAACCGGATTTAAACTGAACCCCTTTCGGTAAAGCTGGGTTGATGCTGCTACTATTTCATCATCGCTGTCGTCAAAAATGGAGCTGCTGTTAGATTTACGTGGCCTCAGAACTGTAGGAAAGATGGCAGTAGGTGTATCAGTGATTTTTATTCTCTTGCTGCAAATGGGTTGTTTCTGATCAGTTTCAGCGTTATTTCGTAGCAGAAATGGGGATCATGGCAGAAGCGTTCACGTCGCGATCCCTCTCAGCTTTGCTGCGAATTCTGCTACCACTTCAAGCTACAAATTTTCGTTGTACTCGAATCAATGTCGTGCCGAAACCAGAAGAAATGTCATCGTCAAGGCGATATTCAAAGCTGGCTTTTTTCAAAGCCGTCGATGACGGTTATATCCCTGAACATTGAAGGACTATCATCTGCTAAAGAAGATCTTATTGCAAAAATGTGTTTCAAGCATAAAATGCAGTGTTCTTTGCTTACAAGAAACCCATCGCGGACCACAAAGCCACCGGCCCAAGGTGAACGAAATGACTTGCATTGTTGAACTTCCACGCGATAAGTATGGAAGTGCTATTTTTGTAAAAGAAGGAACAACCGTGGAATCAATACCTACAGATGACCAAAATAACATTGAAACCCTCTCTGTAGATCTTGGAAGCATTGTTTTCACATCAGTGTACAAACCACCAGCAACACCCTTCAAGCTCTCAGCTCTGTTTAAACCACACAAGAACAGGATTGTCATTGGAGATTTTAACAGCCATAACACCCAATGGGGATACAATTCAACAAATGAAGATGGCAACGCCGTTGAACAACAGACAGTAATCAACTCTCTCTGGTGCATGATGCTAAGCATCCACCTTCCTTTAATAGTGCAAGGTGGAAAGCTGGATATAATCCAGACATTGCGTTTGCAAACCAAACAATTGGTAGTTTATGCAAAAAAGGAGTTCTGGACTATATTCCCACAACGCAACATCGTCCTATTAGTGTCAGTGTCCATGCAGCAGTCACACCTACAATTGTGCCTTACCAACGCCGTTTCAATTTCCAAAAAGCAGACTGGATAAGTTTTACAACCGACCTGGAAAACCAAATCTACAATACCACACCAAATCCAAAAAATTACGAACTTTTCATCAACCTGGTTCAATATATTGCACGGAAACATATTCTCCGCGGCTGCCGAACTAGGTATGTGCCATGTCTCAACGAAGAAAGTCTGAACATGCTGGATAAGTACAAAATGCTATACAAGGAAGATCCTTTTGCTGAAGATACCATTACTGCAGGAGAACAACTCATGGCCTCCATGACTCAAGAGCGCCAACGCAAATGGCTAGATACAATTGAATCAACGGACATGTCTAGAAACAGCAAGAAGGCATGGAATCTGATGCGAAAACTAAATAACTATCCTGCCATTCCAAAACATCAACACTACCCAGTCACCGCTAATCAAGTTGCACATCAGCTCTTGGTTAATTGGCAAACAAAAGGAAAGAAAGCACCTAGGGTAAAATTTAGAAAAAACGGAAAACAAACCATGGAACCAAATCTAACATCATCATTTACAGCTCAAGAATTCTCTAATGGCATTGCTGCTCTCAAGAACGGCAAAGCGATTGGCTTGGATGGCATCTTTACGGAAGAGCTAAAACACTTGTTGTTGTTGTTGTTTACCCTTTCTCTTCCTTGGGATGGAGGTACAGTGTAAACGGCAATCCAGGTTCACGCCGTCAACCTAACTGAATTAGACCAGGGCAAAAGTGGCAGCCCATTTCAAACCAATCATGAATGCAAATTAATGACCAGTGGCCCAACCATCAACTAGGCGGACTGCCATTCGTAGGTACCCAAGAGTTGCCTCTTACAACATGCTAAGTAAGCAACTTCACAATTCTAACCCGTTGAAGCACGGACGACGATTAAGCTGTTTAAAATATTGTGTAATGCAGGAATTCTCTGGATGCTAAGACGTCAATCTTTATTTTTCTTGACAGCCAGTGACCAGGATTTACCTCTTTACTACACAAGACCTGAGGTTTTCTGGTGCTGTATTTTAGAATATACCTTTTTAATACTGACTTGCCGAAGCTGGAGCCTTATTGTAGTAAGAGCTAAGAAGAGACAGTGGTTGTTAAAAATGATCATAATTTCGCATCTCTGTTACAGTCAGTCAGTTATAACCAATGGAAACTTACCAAAGCCTTAAAATTAGTCTCATCTTTTAGCAAGTCTTCAACATCATCAACTACTTCCATCGAATCCAGAGGAAGTTTGATGCCACTACGTAACTCTGGACAAGACGGAAGCACATCCAAACTCCATAAAGATTTTTGCAGCAACGAGTTTAAATTTGTTTGTTGTATGTGTAAAAATTCGAGCTTTGCACATACTCTTTCAAAAGGTGTTGCAAAACAAGATTTAGGTTAACACAGTGCACGTCGCAATTTACATAAAACCTTTCAAAACAAAACGATAAATTGGTATCAGGACGGAAAATATCTTGGAGCGAGCGATATAAAGGAACGGAGAGCAAACGATTGCTGAAGAAGTGAGGCGAATCCGGTCTACTCCGTTAAGGGGAACAAACCGGATTTAAACTGAACCCCTTTCGGTAAAGCTGGGTTGATGCTGCTACTATTTCATCATCGCTGTCGTCAAAAATGGAGCTGGTGTTAGATTTACGTGGCCTCAGAACTGTAGGAAAGATGGCAGTAGGTGTATCAGTGATTGTTATTCTCTTGCTGCAAATGGGTTGTTTCTGATCAGTTTCAGCGTTATTTCGTAGCAGAAATGGGGATCATGGCAGAAGCGTTCACGTCGCGATCCCTCTCAGCTTTGCTGCGAATTCTGCTACCACTTCAAGCTACAAATTTTCGTTGTTCTCGAATCAATGTCGTGCCGAAACCAGAAGAAATGTCATCGTCAAGGCGATATTCAAAGCTGGCTTTTTTCAAAGCCGTCGATGACAGTTATATCCCTGAACATTGAAGGACTATCATCTGCTAAAGAAGATCTTATTGCAAAAATGTGTTTCAAGCATAAATGCAGTGTTCTTTGCTTACAAGAAACCCATCGCAGACCACAAAGCCACCGGCCCAAGGTGAACGAAATGACTTGTATTGTTGAACTTCCACGCGATAAGTATGGAAGTGCTATTTTTGTAAAAGAAGGAACAACCGTGGAATCAATACCTACAGATGACCAAAATAACATTGAAACCCTCTCTGTAGATCTTGGAAGCACAGGATTGTCAATGACAATCTTTTGTCAATGTCAATGTCAATGTCAATGACAATGACAATGTCAATGACAATGACAGCAATTTGTCAATGACAAAAAATACAAGAACAGGATTGTCATTGGAGATTTTAACAGCCATAACACCCAATGGGGATACATTTCAACAAACGAAGATGGCAACGCCGTTGAACAACAGACAGTAATCAACTCTCTCTGGTGCATGATGCTAAGCATCCACCTTCCTTTAATAGTGCAAGGTGGAAAGCTGGATATAATCCAGACATTGCGTTTGTGAACCAAACAATTGGCAGTTTATGCAAAAAAGGAGTTCTGGACTATATTCCCAGAATGCAACATCGTCTTATTAGTGTCAGTGTCCATGCAGCAGTCACACCTACAATTGTGCCTTACCAACGCCGTTTCAATTTCCAAAAAGCAGACTGGATAAGTTTTACAACCGACCTGGAAAACCAAATCTACAATATCACACCAAATCCAAAAAATTACGAACTTTTCATCAACCTGGTTCAAAATATTGCACGGAAACATATTCACCGCGGCTGCCGAACTAGGTATGTGCCATGTCTCAACGAAGAAAGTCTGAACATGCTGGATAAGTACAAAATGCTATACAAGGAAGATCCTTTTGCTGAAGATACCATTACTGCAGGAGAACAACTCATGGCCTCCATGACTCAAGAGAGCCAACGGACATGTCTAGAAACAGCAAGAAGGCATGGAATCTGATGCGAAAACTAAATAATGATCCTGCCATACCAAAACATCAACACTACCCAATTACCGCTAATCAAGTTGCACATCAGCTCTTAGTTAATGGGCAAACAAAAGGAAAGAAAGCTTCCAGAGTGAAATTTAGAAAAAACGGAAAACAAATCATGGAACCACATCTAACATCACCATTTACAGCTCAAGAGTTCTCTAATGGCATTGCTGCTCTCAAGAATGGCAAAGCGATTGGCTTGGATGGCATCTTTACGGAAGAGCTAAAACACTTCGGCCAGCAAGCTAAAAAATGGTTGCTTGAACTGTTTAATCGATGCGTGGAAACCAATCACATTCCCAAGATCTGGCGGAAATCACGCGTTATTGCTCTCCCAAAACCAGGCAAAGACCTATCATTGCCGAAGAGCTTCAGACCGATCTCCCTACTATGCCACCCATATAAACTGTTCGAAAGGCTATTGCTTGGAAGGCTTACCCCAGTTGTGGAAGCAAAGATCATTCCACAACAGGCTGGTTTTCGTGAAGGTAAATCGACAACTGGCCAATTGCTTAACCTCACGCAGCATATTGAAGATGGTTTCGAGAAGAGATTAGTGACGGGTGCTGTTTTTGTCGACCTATCTGCTGCATACGATACAGTGAATCATCGTATCTTGATGACTAAAATCTACCAGATGATCGATGATAAAGCAATTGCAACACTCCTTGGTACTCTTCTAGGATGTTTTATGTGGCTCTGAATGAGAAGAAAAGTCGATGGCGGCAACAGCGAAATGGCCTCCCTCAAGGCAGTGTTTTAGCCCCATTGTTGTATAACATCTACACCAATGATCAACCCACGGACGAAAGAACATCTCGTTTTATTTATGCAGACGATCAGTGCATTACATCCCAAGAAAGTTCCTTTGAAGCTGTTGAATGAAATCTAACAGACTCTCTTACTCTGCGAAGTACTATGTAAAGAACCATCTGAAACCAAATGCATCAAAGACTCAGGTGTGTGCATTTTATCTCAGAAATAGAGAAGCAAACCGACCACTCAGAGTTACTTGGTCCGGAACATCGCTGGAATACCACCCAAACCCTTTATATCTGGGAGTCAAACTCGATCGCACACTCAGCTGTAGAAGCCATATTCTGAGCACTAAGGCCAAGGTTAACACCAGGAACATTTTGAGGAAATTGACCAACTCAAAATGGGGATGCACACCTCATACCCTCAGAACATCAACCCTGGCCTTGTGCTATACAGCTGCTGAATATGCATGTCCTGTGTGGTCAAGATCCGTACATGCCAGCAAATTAGATCCAGCCCTAAACAATGCTTGTCGGACCATTACAGGTTGTCTCAAACCTACCAACATCAGCAACCTACACCTACTTGCTGGTATCGCACCACCCGAAATTAGAAGAGAGACAGCCAGCAGAGGGGAAAGACTACGCCAATCTACCGACCCAAGGCACCCACTATTTGGATCTGAGCCAGCACCGACGAGGTTAAAATCAAGATCTTTTCTGAGCCATGTCCAGCCCAAAGCAGAGACAAACATGGAACGATGGATCGATAAGTTAAAATCCAACCCACCCTCTGTCGATATGAGAATTCAACCATCTGAGAGTCTTCCCCCAGGAAGCAATGCACCCTGGCCAACATGGAAAACACTCAATCGGCTTAGATCTGGCGTAGGCCGTACCAGGGCAAATTTAATCAAATGGGGATACCATACTGGCGACTCCTCGTGTAATTGTGGCACAGAGACACAAACAATGGAACACCTACTGCAATGCCCACTGCTCAAAACACCTTGCTCTCGTGACGATTTGAGCACCTTTAACGACACGGCAAAGAAATGCGTGAAATTGTGGCAATCAACCATCTGAAGATACGACACTGACAGCGTTATTTCGTGTTTTTGCAAGGACTTGCTGTCTATGTTTGTTGAATACCATATTTTTCGATTCAGATAGTATTATTTTTCTAGACGACCTTTGATCTTTCAGAAACTATATTTCCCTTTCCGGTATTTTGTCATCAAATTTACATGTGCATAATAATTTGCCTCGATACGTACCAACGGTTTCAAGAATCTCGCACCGGCATCGGGACAAGTCGAAAAGTTTATCAAACCAATCTTCACTAATGGAACACTTTAATTTTTTAGCTCGTTTTCTTGCTGTTAGAAATTACATTTTTTTAGCTTATTCTGGGCACTCTTTGCTTCGATCACGGCTAAACTAGCTTTTCTCTATAAATCTATAACATCGCTAATCACTACCTGTTTTATGTCATTGAACCCTGGTCCTTTAGCTGAGAATTTAGATTCTGCATCCATCAAAACCTGCCGAACATAATAAAAGTGCTCAATAACCTCCCTATTACCCACCAACTTTTTCCTGAATAGAAAATATCCTATCTCACTAGATCTTAGAGATGCCATACTAAGGCTTTACTTTTGTTGAAAGTGTAACTGATGCTGTGATGCTGCCAATGATTTTTTATGCTAGCTGGTTAAATGATGTTTTTAAATGCACGTAATTATCGTTTACTTGCCGATCGAACAATTGTCTTTGTGACGAAATAACTATTTCATAGTAAAAATTAGTTTTGAAGAGATTCGATTACGAAATATTTTATCATTTGTGCCAACACACAAAAATACATAAAAAACACGTTGTTATTAAGAACTATTTTTCTCGTGCAGATACAACTAAATAATGTATTGAAGACAGATAGGATATCGAATAATGCCAAATAATGCCAAAATAATGCCAAATTCGTAAACAGCGTCGAAAATCCAATTAGAAACATTGGTAGCCGTTTGAAAAGTCGAAAGTAGTGAAATTATGAAACACCGTACTGTAGCTACTATTATTGACTTGCTCAAGTTGGTTCACGTGGTAAACATTCGATAGCAAAGCTTGAGTAAGAGCAAAGCAGCAAACGTGAGATTTTAAGTTATGAGCCAGCATGATTGACGTACGGCTTGTTGACAATAGGGTTTTCGCTCTGCATTTTAGGATTCATGAATGCTTCCAAATGCACTGTGGTTTACCACTAAACCGATCTTGATTAGATCCGCGCGGCAAACCTAGATGTGCCACGACGTACTTCCATTCCGAAAAATTGGAAGATCAACCGAATTTCAGCGTTTTTGAAGCAGTTTAGCTCTCTGCTGTGATAAACAGATAACTACATTACTCACGCATTCCTCCTCTGCCTCTCTTTTTATTTCCTTCGCGTAGAAATAGCTCAATGTAACGGTGTACTGTAAAACGGTAAGCATTAATATATAATGTTTCTATGTTGCTGTATCTCTTGGAAAGGCACTTGTTTATTTCTTCGGCAAGTGGCACAATTGCACTGTGCTGGCAGTGCTTGTAATTAAGTATTTTAAGCGATTTTGAACAAACTAATTTAACTGGATTTGAGCAGAAAACCTTGCAGAATGCAACAAGTTTTGTGTAGAACTTGTAAAACGGATTGCCAATGCATACAAGTAGATTTTCAGGATGATCTCAAAAAAAAGTTCTAAGTCTCGTTTTGAAAAAATTTAAAATAGGGCAATGCCCGTTTCCTACCCATGCACCTGAACAATCCATCGCCCTAAAAGTTGGGAAACGGGACTGAAACCCTCGTCCCAACAAACTTCAACAATGTGCAAAATATCTGCTTAAAGAAAAAATCTTCAAGTTTGCTTGGAACCAAAAATAGCAAGTCAATTAAAAAAACTTGATCTCTACAAAAGATCTTCAACTAAAAAGTATCTTTAGCCCCCTTCCCCATATATAAAACAAAGTAAGGATTTATGCCCACAAAATAAGCCTATTTTTAGGTTTGTTGCGAGGTAAATACGGGCCCGTTAATAAATTTTAGGATGTTCACGAATCAATTTCTTCAACCACGGGGCAGAGCAATGCCTTTTCTTTTAAAAAACGTGTAAACATTGGGTGGAAAATAAAAGTTTTGGAGAAAACACTGAGGAAAAGATTTTTCAAAAGTGAGGAAAAGATTTTTCAAAAGTCTTAAACTATTTTTTTGAAAAAGAATCAAGATGCAGTTATTTTAATAAATCTGGGTTCTCCAAAAAACCCCTGATTCGTAGGTTTTGCCTTAACTCTGCCAACGCTACTGCCTACTTAAGTTTTGCTGCAAAATTCATTTTTACGATATTGTAAGCCCGTCTTTGTGAAGCCACTTTACGGGATTTTCTCTGTTTGGTGAGTTAATTTATAAAACATTTTATACCGAATGTTGAACTTACTGTAGAAACTCTGAAATAGCTTTACATATCTGAGCAATAGGTCTACTGTACTTCAGAAATGGAAATTGAAATTTTTATCTACTACCGCTGCTACTTGGACGAAAACAGCGACCGCGTTAATACGCGACTGCTGACTCGCCGCCTACTAACCTCTCCTGTTCTCTTGTGCTCGATGAGTTGAATGGTTTTTTCAACATTCATGTAATAAATACCGGTAACGGAAAGAATCTCACTACGGCCTTTACTTCGTAAAATAACTACTGACTCATCGAATCACCATCTTTAAGCAGAGCAGCTTGCGCGTCTTGATGAGAACCGAATTCAACGTCGGTATCTCCGCCGATCCGTCCATATTTGCCATACGCGCGATGAATACGAAGAGGCCCAACAGGAGAGAAAAACTGAAAATATCAAGTTGGTAACAACCTCTAAGTTCTTACGAACATGCTGCCCGAACAGAGCATTTTTACCACAAACAGCGCAAGCAAGCAGGGAAATGTCCTACAATGTTTTTTCATATTCCTCTTTTGAACTAGCATTACGTCGAATCTATTTTTTCAAATGCCTACGACCTCCTTTATAAAGAAAACGGCTCCTCTATTTTGGAATGGAGCATGTTGTGAATAGATCGCCGCGACTCACACCATGAGTCCAATTATGTAAAATAAAAATCAAACATTCTGATCAGTTCAAGGTAAGCAACAGGATTTTTCCAACCATTTCTAAATAAAGGCTGGATGTGACACTTCAATATCGTAACCCAGCATCACAAGAGGCTCGCGTGGTCGTCTAGTGGTTAGAAAGGACTCGCTTCGCAGTCGGTAGACGAGGGTTCACTTCCCTACTGCTTCCATGCGTAACGCTCAACACGAAAGCGATTGCGTGGCAGAAAAGCCGGCAAGTTCGCTTCTTGTGCTCTTGCTTTAACTTTAAGCTCGCTTTAACAGGATACCCTCCTCCTTTAAGTGGCCAACAGATCGTGGGATGGATCAGTCAACAGGTCACGGTGGTTCAGTCTTAATAAAAACTAGCGAGCGGATTATTGGCTCAAACTCATCAATTAGTGAACCTGGTAAAACCCCTCTGCAGTTAGCAGGTCCTCCTTCTTTACATATTTCACCATCTATGAACACATGATTACACTATTGATGTCTTCATCAGTAGCTTTAAAAGGCAAGCCCCGCATATGGACGACTTGAATTTGTGATCCCATGTCATTGTAATTCTATCATCATCATCATCATCATCATACATTCCCCCACCTCCGTATTTTAGGGGTCCGTAGCAGGACAGTGCAGAATTAGATGAGCTCACGCGCATGATTGAAACATAGAACAACTACAGTCGAAACCACTTTCAGATCATCTAATTTTTAACACTCCGCTTCGATTGCTTGGTAATACCGTTTACTGCTTGCAATGTACCTTCTGGCTGAAAAGTGATTGTAGAGTGATTTTCTATTTGCAAAACAACGCAGCCGCGGATCAATGTGACGACACGATTAGATCATTGTCGCCCTAGCACGACACATAAACCCGCACTTATCAAAGGATGCGAAAGCATGAGCGATTTACCGGCATCTAACTGGTAGTAATGTAAGGCAACTGTATCCACGATAATCTTTGTGGAAACACTGCTAGCCTCTACTATTGCTGGCTAAGGATCTAGGTTATTTATCCTTCGGACAGTCACCCTCTGAAACATTGACCACCCCCGGACAGTTTAATAAGCAACAAAGTTAGGTAATAAAACAAAGGTTACAACTGAAACGCAGAAATTCCGCGGACTAACTTTAGCCCAAACGAAGAATGTCAAGTATTCAAAATTTTGGATACCGTTGGCTAGACAACAATACTAGGCAGGTTTTGACCATTCGAGTTGCATATATTTCGTCAAGAAAACTCTACAAACAGCAGTCTTTTTCATACCTTTATGCCACCTCTTTCACGTCCTCTCATCCTTGAAAAACCGTTGGCATCGTTCCACGAGTAATCCTCCTCCTCTTGATAGTCATCGTAATAGTCACCCCCGCCAAATCCATCTGCATTTAACCATCATTTGCCTGATACTAGTTACTGATATTCAACTTCGGTTGATAAAAACCAGATATACAACTCCAACCGTTGGGTCAAGATTGCTATGTTTTCCACTGTTTTGCATCTCTTCTGCATTAGAGCAACTTTTAACCAGGAACCCGAACAAAAAACCACATATTTGATTCGTTGCTGCCTCCTAGTCTTTAACGCGTGCAATTGTGAGTTGCGTTTTGCATTAGTTACTTGCGTTTTACAGATTAAAAAATATACGCACGTGTCTGAGTAGATAAGTTCGCGGCGGATATGTTGAAGTTTGTACAAGACATTAAAACACTGCTCACAAAAGGTTGCGAGTTCGAAACTTTATTGATATTTGTCACCAACAGCAATCCAGAACTTAGCGCCGTGTTTTTTCAGAAAACGTCAGGTTCGAAAGCGAGCGGGAAGAGCGGCTCACTCGCACTGAACTAGCTCGTCTAAGCGGGAAGAGCGGCTCACTCGCACTGAACTAGCTCGTCTAAGCGGGAAGAGCGGCTCACTCGCACTGAACTAGCTTGTCTAAGCGGGAAGAGCGACTCACTCGCACTGAACTAGCTCGTCTAAGCGGGAAGAGCGGCTCACTCGCACTGAACTAGCTCGTCTAAGCGGGAAGAGCGGCTCACTCGCACTGAACTAGCTCGTCTAAGCGGGAAGAGCGGCTCACTCGCACTGAACTAGCTCGTCTAAGCGGGAAGAGCGGCTCACTCGCACTGAACTAGCTCGTCTAAGCGGGAAGAGCGGCTCACTCGCACTGAACTAGCTCGTCTAAGCGGGAAGAGCGGCTCACTCGCACTGAACCAGCTTGTCTAAGGGGGAAGAGCGACTCACTCGCACTGAACCAGCTCGTCTAAGCGGGAAGAGCGGCTCACTCGCACTGAACTAGCTCGTCTAAGCGGGAAGAGCGGCTCACTCGCACTGAACTAACTCGTCTAAGCGTGACGTGGAGGGAAAAGATTGAGAAATCAAGCTTTAGCGTTGGCACCCGTGTGACCACTCCCAGAGAAAAGTAGCAGCTATCAAGTTATTCACTACTACACCTACCATAACCTCCACGGCCGAAAGATCCCATAAGGCTGCCATGACCCATGAAACGTCCACCTCTCACGCCCCTGCGGGGACGATCGTAGGGTCCTGGCCTCCCACGGAACGAAATCGGACGCTCGTGTTCGCCTGTTGCACGACGAGTGCTTTTGAATATTTCAATCTACCTAAAATGAAATGTAGGTTAGCGTAAAAAGTTTGAGCGCATGATGCTTTAACGTGGACTAACTGCTATAAAAATTTTACAGATTTAAATCAAGCAATCTTAACCACGAAAAATACAAAACTGTTTAATACAGTTTGCTAGAAAATCAATAACAGTCTGATCATAAAACCTGCCACTACACACAATGAAAAGATCAAGATTACCCAAACAGTTAAATATAAAACTAACAAACGTCTAATCTTAAAATCTACTGCTACATACTGTGAAAAGGACAAGAGCACCCTTTTCAAAAACTAAGTTCCCTTAATCCCAAATTAAACACCAGTCACCCACTTAGTATCATGAAATATAACGCGGATCACACATGTCTTATTAAGATCTTGCGTCATCGAAAAACACTACATTTAGTTCAATGGGTGACATATTTTATTACTTCTAAAAGTTCAATAACAAAAACAACAACCATACTTGGTTTGACTGCATGTACTTGAATTTTACCACACTAACATCCCAAATTTGGTAGCCCGGACAGCCCAACAACCAAACTCCCAGCCCACGAACCTGTGCCCAATCTTCTCTTTGTGTTTTTGCAGGGCCCCCTCAGACCCAGACGCCGTTGCAAACTCTACGTATGCCTCCCCCGAGCATCTTCCGGCTATCATCCACAATCATAGTAATGCCATTTGGCACTATTTCCAACCCTTTATTACACTGAAATATAGACGGTCAGTTACATAAAAACAAATTTTAAAAATAAAACGTTTTATATTTTTAATATTATTTCAAACATGTTACAAACCAAATTATCTGTGTAGTAACTGTATTGACTATAACCACACCAAACCGAACAAGGTATTTTATTCATTAATTTTTTATGAAAATCGTAACAAAACGGGAATTAATACGTCTAGAAAAGTAATGGACACTCCATCAGTGCTCCTTGAATGAAATCACTTCACTTTTTAATAATCTGAAATAAGATTTTTCATACCATCTAGATCGCCAATTCGGTTACCTTAGCACGTTTTCTATCTTAGCCAAGGTTTAATACACTTCTTGTCTTACCGTCAGCAAATTCTACAGTACTTCAGAGGATCTCTAAGAAGCTAATGTACTGTACATGCCAAACAAACAGTGACATGCTGGAAAGGAGGCAGCTAATTCAATAATGAATATTATATAGCTAATCGAACACTGTACCAGCCATCAATAAAAGGCAACTAACTGAAAATTAACGTAAGCAAGCATTAAATCCGTAAAAGCTACTTGACAGCTTTTTTCCATGGTATGCTTGCAGAATTTATTTGAAAGATACTTTAACTGACTACAGTAAACAAGCCTAGTCTGCAAGCTGTCCTATATCAGAAGACACTTTTGAAATCACATTTCATGGGTCTGTAATACAAATGCATCTAACCTTCAAAAAATTGAGATATTTCTTCCTTTCAGCATTGATATGGAAGTTCTCTTAATCTTACATAATCACCGCTTCCCGTACGAGTGGGTTCTGGTTTTTCATCGCCGCTTCGACTAAGAACGTAATCCATTTCTTTTCCACTTGATTCGAACACTGAGAAAATAATACCTTTGCAAAAAACATCCTTAACAAGCACTGAAATAGCTTTGCGAAAAACAACAATCATTGATAACAATAGAATCTTCTGGAAAACAACTTTTATTCAAGAGGATAGGCCAAAGTAGTGATTTCACTGAAACGCAATACCAAGGTGAGTGCACAGTGTATAGTATGTACCAGCCGTTTTTCCAAAAACCGTTAACTCTGTCTTTAGTGTGTGCGTTTTAACACCTCAGAAACCACTTAAACGTAGAAACACGATTGATCGCAATCAAAGATAAATTTTTATCTCAGATGGAGTACAACTCAGCTCAAACAAATCCCAGCATCCGAATTACCAAACCGTAAATAAACAGTTATTTCGGAGGGGAACTTGACAAATCAATAACAAGCGTTGATGGTTTATTTTTTTCCTTATTTTCTCAAGCAATCACTATTTAGAGTTAAAAAGCATTTTTAACCATTTTCGAGAGCAGCTTCTTTAAAAATTCTACAATGATACAACTTTGTCGGCGACGCACGAAGCAATTCTTTTTTTTAAGCATCCTTATTTCTTTTTTTTGAATGCTTTAAACATAGCTTTTCTTTTACATAAACTCATCCTTTGTATGCAGGTCTTCAGTCAGAGTGGGCCACCACGATGTGTAGACCTTTTGATCCCACCACTTGTCTGTAGACCTTTTGATCCCGCCACCTGTCTACCACATAAAGAAGGAGGAATCCTGTTACGTGCTGTATTCAAGGTACAACATACCCTCCACATACTTGGGAAAAAACAAACAAGTACAACTAAAAGGATATGTATAAAAATCGCAACTAGAGAGAACGTTTTTTGCTCGTAAATAACATAATAGGCGCACCAGCATCAGATACGAAACACTTGGGAGGGTGATAGTCCCTATTACCCAATGCACGGGCATAAAAGCGCATATAGGATACTTGTCACAAATAGAATTATAAAACCGCGTGTTTCAAGACGTGAAATCAACCACCACCAAATAAAAACCAACTAAAATCTCTCACCAAATAGTTCATCTCATTTACAGAGTAGAATTTTTTTCTATATCCAAATATGGGAGCATTAACACCTTTGCAACTACTAAGCGTATGAATGTGGAACTTGACAAGACTGATCACTGCCCTGAGGTGAGCGTTATAAAAAGATTGATAACGTCATGATGGTGCTATAATCAGAGATAATTTTTTAAATTCGTATTTTATGCTTACTCGAAAGTCCCTCCACCTTACCAATTTGTAAACATTTTAATTTTTTAAGGGTTAAAATGAAGTATAATTAATCATTATAAAACTGTTTTTTATTTTTTAAAACAATGATATCGACTAATTTAAAAAGTCATTGAACTTATGCAAAGAGTGTAAATTCTGATTTTTGGATAAGAATTTCTAGAGGCCACAATCTGTGCTTCTATAAATGACTTTTCTATTTTCTCCATTTCAGAAATCATTTCAAAATTATTTGCTCTTATTTCCTCATTTCAAAAGCAAGTTTCATCCCAATTTCCTTACACACTGTACTCTAAAAAACGTTTCAGAAAAGGTTTATTTTTTGCACTTTTTAATAACTTGCGTGGTACCAAAACACAAAGGTTAACTAAATTACATATTTTTAACAACTCAGCACTTATAAAAACACTGCCATCAGAGCTGAAAAGTAAAATAACTTAGCAGTATGGCGTAGATACAAGAATTAAAACTGAAACAACTATCTCTAAACATGTAAAAAAAAACTCGCTCATGATTCATGGTGTGCATACTTGAAAAATATACGGTAGGTGTTTTCAATTAAAGCTTTCTACATTCAATAGACAGATAGATTAGATCAAGGGTTCTTAACCTTTATTCTCTCATTTACCCCTTGACAAATTTCAAAAGTAAAATTTACCCCCAAATCTTTTTTATATTTTTACTTCTACAAATGCCTATTGTAGTAGGTAAAAGTGTGAATTTTTTGCTAACAAAATTTACCCCCAAAACAGAGGCAGGTCAAATTTACCCCCAAGGGGTAAATATACCCGGTTAAAAAACTCTGGATTAGATTAAAGGGAGCTGCCCAAATTACAAAGCTTGTGAAGTTTATGGTTGGCTTCTACCTAAAATATTACAACAATCTTAAACCTATCAGAAATAACCCACTACAACTGAGTTGCTTTCTTAAAAATAAGCGAGAAAAATTGCCTTATGTAATCTATGTGCTTGCCGTTGCAATTGCCTTAAATTCTAGTATAGAAATAACACTTTTATTCAGGAAAATTTTCAAGGCTGTGGAGTATGGGCTTTTCTTTTCCAGAATTCCTGCATTGTTGCTGTTGTTTATCATTCTTATTTTGTGGTCACAGAGAAGACCTTTCCAATTACGTATTTACTGAACTGCTAATTGCTCATGTGATTGTTTTTTTCATTCTTCTGTCATGGGAAAACTTTTGCAGTTATCCATGAAACCTTCTGAGCACAGCCATGCTTCAAAGTTACTGGTACAGTGCATTTTTACCACAAGCCTGCAACCAAAGAAAAAATCTGCATGAAATGTCTTTTTCAAGGATGCGACAACAATGCTAATAAACCAATCATCCTGGTCACAATAAACAATGCTTTAACCCACCTCACCACATTGTCAACAATCCTGTATGTTATCCTGTTACCAGTGATTGGCAAGTGCTTTTTGCAACTCACACATTTTAAAGCCTCTTTTCTTAAAAGATTTTACACTTACAATGATACACCATGGATGTTTAGTTTGTCTAACTAACAGGAAAAAACATATCATTTTTTAGCATCATTTCTTGTGCCTACTAACTAAAAAGTGTCTTTTAATTTGGAAAATATAGCAATTATATAGATTGTTTACATTAAAATGTTTTGACATAAAAATAAATGCACAATCACCACACAGTTTGAGTAACAATAACATGAAACCTTGATTAACAATAGTCTTGACAACACCTTTTTATTATTACTGTCATTTTCACACTGTTCCAAAATCTTTTGTTATATTGTAATAATCCCCTTGCTAACATGTCTAAATGACTTGATTGCAGTTTAGTTAGATTTATCGGGATACCACTAGTTTTAGTTCCACCACACCAATAAACCACCAGTAATTTACAGATATTAATACCAAAGGCAATACCTTCAATATAACGTTTTCCCATTTTAGCATGATCTTTCTTCAAAACCTTCATGACGTCATCATGGCTACTTAATTCAATATATGCTTCCCCAACTGGATGTCCTGCTTTCGTAAAGGTTCTACAAGAGTAAAAAGTACAAAATTATTTAACCCATATCAAGAAAAAAGACTATAATGCTGATAATGTATGAAGGCATCCATCAGTGAAGATTATCAAATAACTGCAGGCGTAGTTCAGCTTCTAATAACAACTAAGCCCATAAAACCTATGATCTTTCATGGGCTGAATTCTTAGGCAGTGGCTATTTGGCCATGAATAGCATTTTACCTTTGGTATCTATTTTGCTGTTGAGCAATTGTGATTGGTCTATTTTGATAATATAATGAAAAGGAAGTACCTATTCTGCCATGAACAGCATTTTACCATTAGAGGCTATTTTGCTGTCACCATTTATGTGTGTTTATAAAGCCATAATTGCTATAATTCTGGCTGGTGCTGTGGTTAGTGCAGTTACCTTGAAAAGCAATGGTCATGGGTTGGAATCTTTGCGAGCAGGGTACTTGGACAAGGGCAGTATACACTGGAAGGGGCATGGAATGTAAATATATGGGATAGTGTACACTGATAGAAAGTGTACACTGGGGGTGCAGTTTTTCCCATCTTTATTTAAATTAACCAATCAGAAACAATTAAAAGTTACATGTTTAACATGTCACCAAAATTGACCAATCACAAATGTCAGACAGCAAAATAGCCTCCAAGGGTAACATGCTGTTGATGGAAAAATAGCCCTGCCAATAAAAACAAGGCACTTGGTTGCTTCTGAGGAGTCAATTTCTATCATGTATTGAACACGTGAATGGACAAAAATTTTACTCCCAGTGATCAAATATTAGCTCCCTTATCTAGTGTACACTGCCTGTGCTGATGTACTCAGCCTACACAGACTCAAACCAGTACTAGTATTTATTGCATTTGAAGGCAGCAGCACCAATCACTACATCACAGCATCACTACAAATCTTGTAGCAAATGAGCTTATTTGAAAACACATGAAGAACAGAAAGTTTTTACAACCTTGTATTCAACAGATCAGGAAAATTGCATGTGCAAATTAGCATTTGGGGTTGGAGTTAGGCTTGGGCTAGGTTAGGTAATGTTAGGGTTAGGTTTTTATTTAAGTTAGAATTATAATGGGATTAGGGATAGTCCATAAAGTTTCACAAAATTGATGCATTTTAGTAGTATCCTACATGAATGATAACGGCAAAACAGGTTCTTAGTGTAAATTGCTATTGACAGCAAAGTAGCACTTCTTAATTCTTACTAGGAGACCAAATTTTGGTTGGTAAATTAGAAATTCATTTTTTTAATTACACATATAAATATCAGGGCACACAACAAAAAATACTGGGGCACAATAAGTGCACTCTTAGATATTTTTTGAGTCACCTAGCACATAAGTAACTGTTAACTAAAAAGTTTGTTATCGAAACAAAACAAATAGACTAGATGTTCAAGTTGAGTTAAAATATTTTCAATTAAAAACCTAGCAAGCATTTCTTTCACATTTTAAAACACAGGAGTGTACACTAGAGTGCTAACATCAATAAAGTTATTTAAAATTCTCTTCACCACAAGCATTTGCAACAATTCTTTTAATAAAGAATTGAGATTAACATTCATTACAATATTTTTTAGGCAGTGGCTATTTCGCCGTCGACGGCAATTTGCCCTTGGAATCTATTTTGCCGTGATCATTCACGTGTGTTTATATAGCCAAATTTGCTATAAACGCACCAGTGACTCTGTGGTGTAGTGGATAGAGCGCTGGTCTTGAGATACCAAGGTATCGGGTTCGAATCTCAGCTGGCCAGGGCTTTAAAAGAAAGGCAGTGTACACTGAAGGGGCAAGCCCAGTATGTAAATGTACGGGGCAGTGTACACCGCAAGGGAGTGTGCAGGGTGGGGGACCTGGGGGTGCAAAATTTTTTTTTTGGTTTTTAAAATTGACCAATCAGAGACGACCAAAAGTCACATGTTTAGTACGTCATTAAGATTGACCAATCACAAACAACTCACGGCAAAATAGTCTCTGAGGGTAAATTGCCGTCGACGGCAAAATAGCCACTGCCTATTTTTTATGCAAGGGAGACAAGTCTAATCAAAAAACAACAACAATAATTTGTCTACTTGGACATTGCACAAGATTCACACATATGCTCAAAAAAATGACATGAAAATAATTGAAATACATGTTTACTGAGGGAGCACAAAAACCATATGCCAGTCTATTCAGACAAGCAGGTCATCAAGTCTATGCCTCCTTTCTTGAGGTAATAATGTGTAACAGGACAAAAACAAACAAGATTACCATCAAATGAGATCACATGAGCACAACATGTTCAGTCAAGACTGTAACAAGCATAAATACAAACATACAAATGCATACTCATGCATAAACCCAAGTATATGCACACACACACACACACGTGCATAAACACACATATACATAAATACATACAAGCATGAACACAAATACCAACATGTCCATACACACACATATATCTACAAAGTAATCACGATTTCTTTGCAAACTTTTAAAAATCATGAAATTTATACATAATTCAACAACTGTCAGAGTCACAGTTATGCAAAACTACACAGGAAACGCAATAAATAATATCTTCCTTAGAATAATTTTGATAATTTAATAAATTCACTTTCATAAGCTCTGTGGTTTAATAACGGTATTCCTGTAAAAGTATAATCATTAAAATACGATCATATAATCAAAAATTCGCAAAAAGATTGTGATCACCCTGTACATACACTATTGGTCTGGAATAGGCCAAATATTTAATGTTGGTCCAGTTAGGCATACTAATCATGGTTCACTTAATAGATGCTTTTTCAGTTTAATTCAATTCAAAACTTTAATTCAAACCTAAGCAGATCGACTTACGCATTTTATCAACAGAAAACCCAAACAGAACCAAATAAAATACTTTTTGACATAAATTTATAGTTTAATTAACTTTTTTATTCCATTTTCATCCCCAATCACTCTGCAATCAACAAATTCAATGATCTCAGCATCTGGTGTAGACTATGGGAGACCACGCAGACGTACTACAAATCTTTCTTCAGTCATAGTAAAGCAAAGATAAATAGCGGTTTGATCAACCGCGCTTCATTGACAAGAAAATCCAAAATGAAATAAGTTTTGGGAATATGGATACAAAAGTCAAAATGTGCAAAAAACGCAAAATCAGATTCTTAAAGTTCCTAAGACCCCCAAAAAATTGTACTTTCGCGTAAAAAATCTGTGGGAGGCGCATTTTCAAAAAATCCTCACAGTATCTACCAAAAGTTTAAGATCACCCAAAAAAGTAAAGGAATTTTGTGCTACTGCATTATTTTGTATCACCTCATTGTTGTGATTGTATCGTATTTGTTTCAATTTTAGAAGCCAAGCATATTGTTTCACTGTCGTTAACACCTACGTAAAGTTTTAATCAACTCTTTCGAAATTTGAAAATAGTGAAAATGGTGCACATAAAAACCTTAAGTGAAGTTCAAAGGGCTCAAATCGTCATCTTACATGGTAAAGGATTATCAGAACGGTGGATGTCCGTTAAAATCAAGATCAGCAAGCAGTTTATCAGGCGATCAAGAAATTTTGACTGGGTAGAGCTTGTACAAGGAACTGAAAAGAAGTGGAAGACTCAGATAAATCAGCGTTTTTGACGACTCTTTGATGAAATAAATAGTCAACTCTCTCGCCGATGAGTTCTGTCAAAAAAGTTTGAACTGCGGTATAGTGGTCAGCTTATAGAAATGCAAGAAATAAGTAAACACAAAAGTCAGACACAGTTTTCTTTCAAAAATACAAACATTTCAAAATGTTTGTCGCGTAGACCTGCTTGCTTTGATTTTAATACATTTTTCGTTTAAAACAATCTTTCTACAGCAGCGCTTGATGGCACTGCTGTATTGAAATTGATAAATAAGGTTTATAATTCTGAATCTTCGAACATATCCACTTCCCAACGGTATTAGCGCAATACGATCGTGTCATCACAAATCGCATTTTTTTCCCAGAAATTCCCTTAGTTCGCCTTGGCTTACTCTTGCAGTGTTTCTTTTTTGGGTTGTAGCGTTTTTGCAAAGACAGTTAAAAGCATCAAATACATATACTGATTGATATTGGGCCAGATTTAGTTTTCGCCATTCAGAGTTCATTTACAAGTATACAAAACGGTTCTAATTCTTTGACTAAAAAGAACGGAGATGAATAAATCCAATAGAATTACGTTTCAAAGCAAAAACTTGTTACATCAAAATTTATATCATTTATGATAAGGTACGAGTTATCGAAAACACGGAGAAAATTTTTATTATAATCAAACATAAATAATTTCACAATTGCGAAATATAGTCGTTAGTGAATCAGATTCATTATGGGATTGACCTTGCATGGTTGCTAGTGCGTGATTTAGATATGATTGTCAAGTTGTTATCATTTTTACGGTCCGATAACTAAAGAGAAAATCGTGTGTACGTAACGCAGAGTAGTTCGGAATATAACAAATATGTTTTGAATTTTTAAATGCATGAAAAGCAATGAAATCCAAAAAGAAAACTTCCGTTAATAGATTAATTTTTCTTTTTTGTGTGGAAGTCCTTGAAGCATGGCGAAATCTCACACTTATCGCATCGGTATTTCGTTTCTTTCCGTTGGGCAGACTTCAAACAGATGGCACATCTCTTGTAGTGTGAGTTTTATTTAGATGAAGGATTTAGTTCCAGGAAGTGACTATCTTTGGGTCACAGACGGTGAGGAGTAGGTAGTGATCTTTTACAAACTGTTTTCCAGTAATCAGAAATTTCAGCCGACTCTAGTAATTTACGTGCTAGCATTACTTTGAACTCAGATAGAGTAATTATTTTCTGCTCATGATGTAGCTCTTTAAAAAGTAAAAACCCGTTTACTAAAGCGATGTCCACAAAGAACGGAAGAAAGAACAATCGATTATTAGCGAAGGTTATCACTTGTGCGATATATACGCGTAGTAAAACCATTAGTGAAATACAGACCCTAACATGCTCTAAACTGTTGTTTATTCGACTACCTGTGCTCAAACTAAACAATGCTGTTATTTGTCTCAAGAAGTTGGCTTTATGCTCATGAAAGCTAGCTAGAACTAGCAGAAAAGAATGAGTGCTAGCCACCTACAGCAAAAAGCACACGTCTTATAGTGCAACAAAAAACATGAATGAAATGCAGTGAATTTTCTCAACACTGTTCAGCAGCTGACAAAATAACTAATTCACGCAACAGTAACGTAAAGAAAACAGTGATAAATTGGTGATTCATCCCGTCTTCACTGCTCAGTAAGCCAGCCTAGACCGTAATAGAAACTTCAGTTAATTCACCGCATCAACACGTGTTATATGCGGGCCTGAACGCTTCCCGATACCAGGTCAAACAAAATTTGCAACTAAATAGCCGCTCTCTGTCGTTATGTCACAGAAACGCTGCACGGCTATAGCCGCTTCCCGTAGAGAAGTGAATATTGGAAGATACCAGCGTCGTGCGGCCATCAGAGCCTTTTCTTTCTAAGAAAAGATTCTAAAATTTGTCTCTCGTTCTTTTGGCTCGATTCTTTTTAAGCATGAATTTTATCAAAAAAGTCTTAATCATCGGAAGCTTTGGGAGAAACCTCCGTTTCAAAATCTTCTATGTTTGCTGTATTGGAATCGGTGGATGTTTTGCTTTTTGATCGCTTGCATACGTGATATTATTTTGTTTATTATTCGGTTTCACAGTGAATCACATCTTCGTTTAAGATGGGGCCGAGTAAACGCAGCCACTTAACTTTAAGACAAAAGTGAAATAAAGAAGCCAAGATTCAATGAATTTTCAAACCGCTTTAGCAACCCATCTTTTATTGCTGCAGTTAAAGGCAAGAAAATTGATTGGTTTACTTCTTTTAACAACGAATCCAACTTTTTGATGCATGTGGTTGAGGTTGGTAATAGTATGCCCATATAAGCATTGTCTTCTCCTTACAGAATGTCCAATGATTGACATACTGGCCTCATAATTTTGTCATACTTTTTGAAGAAGTTGATGTCCACCTAAAAACATTGACTTAACCAGTGGCGTACGCCAAAGACACGATCAATCTAAATGGTCCAGGGGCATGCTCCACCCCAAAAAATTTTTTAAAATTACGCTAAAAAGTAAGCATTTTCTTACTTTCTGGAACAAGTTTTAGGCAAATGGTTGCGTGATTTTTTTTATTAAGATGAAAAATTTTAAACCTATAGTATTAATGGGGGGTTTGACCCCCAAACCCCTCCGCACGTACGCCACAGAGCACAACTGTTTACTTGAAAATAAAAATATTGAAAGCTAACAGTCTGTCTCCTTCTCTAAAATCCTCGCTGTCCAGAGACAAACTGACTTCATGTCGAAATAAATTCTGAATCTGATTAAAATAATTCCAGTAGTACATGTTGACCTATTGCCTACTTTCTTTTTCTCTAATTATTATTAATCTCTTTTGCTTAATAAGGACACTTTAGTTAAACTAACAGCTCTGAGGGTCGTTTAAGTAATAATCGCAAGTTTCGCAATTATGAAATCAGGAGTTTTTGAACCATTTTATAGCTGCTCATGGTGTCAGAAGCTTTGCTGTGATTTCAATAGATGTTCAATTTTTTATAGAATTCTCGCAGTCACCATCTGGCAATATCAATTAGGTTTTAAATAGGAAAGAGTACACACCAGAGTCGCGAAATTTCACAACTACGTATAACTTGCGTTACCACAGCCGCTTTTGTATGTTCAGTATTTTACTACTTGATAATCGAGTCATCACAAGCGAAGCTCTATTCGGCTAAAATAGAAAATCGAATTCAATATTCCGTGTTATAATTTCTGTAAAGTAGCGACGCTACTGCTACATGGTGAAAAGTAGCGACGCTACCGCTACAAAGTTCTAACAGTAGCGGCGGTACCACTGTCGCTACTTAACAAGTAGCGCGCTACTGTCCATCTCTGCAAACAAAGAACTGAATTTTGATACAACATCGGTTAATGTATTTGAAAACTACTTTTAATGAACATCGGTTAAAGCAAGCTAAGCCGGCTAGTTTTCGTTTGAGTTAATTTTTGGATTTTTTTACCCAAAAAGGGTTAAAAAGACCAAGAACCTATTTAATTATCGCAAAAGTCCAGTTAATGGCCGATCAAATATTATATGACGTTTGTATGAGGAGCGAGGGAACAGAAAGTAATATTGTTATATTGGTATCGTGTGGGAGGAATAAAACATATCTTTATATGACAAACATGCTATTACAGGGCTGGCCAAACAGCAATTCACAAGCCGCATACAACTTTTTGGTCTTTGAATGCGGGTCTTATGACGCATGTTGTTTTCGTGTGCAGTGATGTAATGTAGGTTTGTACAGCCTGCGATGCAACTCGTTCAGTTATGTGGCCGGTGGAAGTGTGCACACGCGTAATTTTGGGATTTGAAAATGATGATCTTCAAAAAAAAACATTCACCTATTTGAGCGAGAAATGTTAATAATTTACACTTAGAAATGCGTAGAGGCTCTTTAAGTGTTAACTCTTATGATTTTTGGATCTTTAATCCAGCAGGTTTGGCCACCCATGTTCTATTTAAAAAAATTGAGGTTTTAAATTGTTTGTTGAAACAGGTTTTGTGGCAAATCTAAATAACTAAACTTTGCTCAAGTACTTTTTTGTATGACGCGTGATATGGCAGGGGGAGGATTTACAAAACAAAGTGCTGAAAATAAGGAAAAATGACACGTAGCCAGAACTTAAAAGTCTTGGCGAAAATATAGCGGCTCTCGGCAAAGCCATATAATGCTATTTTACTCAAATTCCTTTCAAAAATTTGTACTTTTGATTTCGGATTGGTATACCAACCTATGTTTGGGCATATGCGATGACTATGCAATATACGCGCAACCAGATGTTTAGACCATAAAAATGGACCAATAGTTACGTGAAGTCGTAAGTAGTGCCCCTAATATTTAATAGTTTACATTTGCACAAACAAATTAATTGATTGAACGCTATTCCACAACTTAGAGGTTATGCTTTCACGCGCTCAATGAACTAATTAGATAACAGTGAGTCAACGTATTTTCTATTTCAATCGCAAGCACGTCCAGTCCCTAAGTAAACCTATGCCGAAAATAGAGCAAGTAAGACGTTACCAGGGACTAGAGAAATTGTAGAACAAGATAGCAGCTATGCGCCAACCGAAAAGTGTTTATTAACGTCACTCTGAAAATAGCTATAAAAACATCAAGTTTTTATACTATTTTCACAACTACTTCTTAGATGAAGCCGTAGCAGCCGGCTGAACCGATATTCTTAACTCCGACGTTACTGGTGGGGACCCTGTGGACGACGACAGCAGAGCCGGCTAGTTTCACATATTTTGCTTTTGCCATATCGTTTGGGAAGAGCCATTTCTCCTAATCCCTTCATTTTATAAATGCCCCTGCGTCTGCAACAAAGTTCTACTTGTTTTGAAAATGTTAATAAAAAAATTAAAATTCTTCATAATTTTTCAGAACAATAAAGTAAGACCCTTTGCTAAATAAATTCTATTCTTCTAAATATTTGATTTATTACGCAAGAATCAATAACGATTTGACGTCACAAATGATACAATAAAAGATCAATTTAACACTAGAATTACCGGGAGGGTAATATTGACCGTGTTTGATTTTTAATCGTTTATATCTTTAATTAGATGCGTGCAATAACACTGAAACTTTCTAACTTTTCGTCTGTTAATTTTTGTTACATTGCAATGATCACAGGGTGGGATGGGAATGGATTTACCTTAAATTACCGTCAACCGTCATTTTGACTGCGCAGAAACCTCTAATTTTTTTATCATTAATATTGTCTTTGCAATTAAGTTATTTTTTATGTTATTGTGTCAAAACTATCTTGAAACAAAAACTACACTAAATGATAAAAGTTACGTATCAAAATTGCGATGGATAAATATGTTTGTCAACAAAGGGGGGAAAAGTACGGGGGCTGGTGGCTGAAGCCCCTCAGACTGGTTTCATACCCGATATTCAAATTTAAAAACTGACAAAATATTTTCTAAAATTTGATTTTCAAAACAACTTTTTCGACTTTTTTGGGAACAAAAATGCCTTCAGCCCTACCCTTTCACTCAAGAGATGTCAAAACTGGGCAAAATACTCGTTTTTGAAAAGTTTATTTCCAAAATAAAGAGTCTTTATGTTTGTTTGAAGCAGAAAACATCAAAAACGTCACTCTGAAAATATTGATCTGCAAAAAAACACAGATCTTCAACCTTTCTTTGAGACAGAAATGCTTTTAGCCCTCCACCCATGCTTAAAAAGTGTTGCGTTTATGTTAGGCTTTGATCAGGGCTCGTCATATTCAAACTCGGTTCGACTTACATGGGAAATGATTTTTTTCAAATGAATTGAATTTAAAAAACTGCTATTGATAAAGTAGAAGGCCTACATTTTGTTGATCAGAACCTATGCCAAACATTCCATGAAATAGTGGAGCTTACGACTCGTTAAACTCCCATTTACAAACATTCAAGACAGTACTAGGTGTAACAAAACTGTCAAAAGAAACATATGACACAAAATAATGTCCAATTATTAAGCATTTTTTTAGTAATTGAGCAAACTGTCATTTTGACCGCTCACGGTAGTTCCAGGTAGGTTGAAAACGCGGTAATTCTAGTGTTAAACACAAATACATTTGCTTCTCTTGATTAAACTATAAAAAATTAAACAATTTACACCAGTGGTTCCCAACCTTTAAAAACTCATCAGTTCTGCTGAACCCTACCTGGATTTTGTTTGGAGCTCAACAAACAAAACACTGATTCTTATGCTTCAGCTGCTTAAGTGCGGGAGTGAAGTTTGTTATCGTATACTTTAACATCAAGATCAGAATAACAAACTGGCTTCTCCTAAGCCCAATTCGGCCTGTTATTCCCCGTTTTAATTTTGTGGCCAGCATCATACAGGTTTTGTTCTTGTTGCAAGTCTAGTAAACTACAAATATATTGCAAATAGCAAAACTGCAGACAGTGACACTGTTTCGACCTATCAGGTCTCTTCAGTGCAGTTGGTGACCGACAAGAAGCTAGAGGCTTTTAATAAAGCATAGCTTAGACCGCCACACTTGCGGGATCTATACTAGATCCACTTGGTGGAAGGTCTGTCAGTACTGATACGGCTTTGCAGAGTACTGACAGACCTTCCACCAAGTGGATCTAGTATAGATCCCGCAAGTGTGGCGGTCTAAGCTATGCTTTATTAAAAGCCTCTAGCTTCTTGTCGGTCACCAACTGCACTGAAGAGACCTGATAGGTCGAAACAGTGTCTCTGTCTGCAGTTTTGCTATGTGCATCGCTAGCCTCTTGCATTACTATATTGCAAATACTTTTCTAATTTGACTAAAATACTGCATGATTATGATGTCATAGACTATATATTAGGTGCCTTCAATTTATTAGGTGCAAAACCACGAAATTATTTAGAATCAAAATTTAATTTAGACAAACATTATGATCGTAACTAATTTAAGGGGAGGAAGTTGCAGCCCTTCTAGTACTTAAGCATCTCGCTCATAGCCCACAGCATTAAATGAGTATGATTTCGGTGTTCAAGGATAACAAATCAATGAAAGCATTCATAGCTTGCTTTGTGAGAAACGGTCATCATTATCATAGGTTTGTAGATTGTAAGAATCAGCATTTTTTTACGGTTGTAGAATAAAACTTAATACTGTAATAAAACTTAGTACGTATGCTATTGCTGATATCTACAATATTTTGATGTCATAGCAAATAATCTTGTACAATTAGTGCCAGAAATGCAGTAGTTATTTCTTAATCAATTGCACAAACTATCAAGTTGATCAATTGTTTTTAGATTCATCAAAGCAAACAAGATCCCCTGAGTTCTTTTTATAGAACCAAGAAGTCCGCGAGACCCTAGGTTGGAAACCATTGATGTACGCATATCATCATAAGAACAATCAACTATTATCAGATAAGATGCGGTAATATTTATATTTGTAAATAGAGTTCTGTTATTGGTTATCACGGTATTTCAGCATAGCATAAAACCGAATAATTTACGTCTAAGTATAGATTTATTTCCTGTTTGATTGCCTAGCTGTGTGAGTGTGTAACAGGTTACAGAAAATTTCATGCATCTTCGTATTTCAGATCAAAATGTTTGATGCACATTAACCGAAACGTTTCTTGTTTAAATAAAACTTTTAACACAAAATGAAAACATGTTATTTTTGAGAAAAAATTATCACAAACGCTGATGACATTTCATTTAACTGTCAAGCAAACATGAACACGAATAATATTTAATTCCAAATACAAGTAATCAAGCATGCACACAAGAATATTCAACTCGTCCAATCAAAAACTGATTACCCCTCATTACCGATATTTACAATCACATGAACAAGCATTGATCAGTGCCTATTTTACCTCCCCTCTTCGAACAAACATAAGTCTCTTCTATTTCTCGTTGTGTAGAAACGCAACAAATTACAGTGATCAAGTTTGTAATTATGGTCCACAGCACAAGTCTATATATGGCTTCAATCCTAGGGGGGCAGAGTTGTTTCTGAGGCTCTTATTTACATAAAACGTTTAGGACAATACGACTCTCAAATTTTTAATAAAAAGTGTTAAAGATTAATTAGATTTTAATTCACTTACAAACAAACATGATCACAAATGATATTTATTTCCGCATACAAGTAATCAAACATGCACGCAAGATCATACAATCCACTTATTCTAAAAGTATTTAACGCCCCATCACCAATATTTACAACCATCTAACCATATATTGATCAGTTCCTATTTGCCCCTCCTAAAATAAACTTTTGTCTCTGCAATGTTCTCGTTGTGGAAGGAATGCAACAAGTTACAAAACTTCAAAAAGTTCAAACTTCTTCAACTTGTCTCCGCAGCCACGCAGCAATTCTTCCACTTCATTCTTTCTGCTACAATCTCCAATGCGAAGACATTCCATCTAAATATAACGACGTCATAGTAATTGGCAACTATAGACTGTCTGGTTGCTACTCAATAGTGCCCAACAAAAGTACTTGTGTTCGCTACCTGCATTAGCACTTTGTTTTGTATTGATCTAGTAAGTTACATTATAACGGTATGTAGATCATCTATCAGTATTTCAATTTCGAAAATATGTAATGATGAAAACGAGCTGAATTAATTAAACGCAAGATGATTGAAGAGCTTGGGAGAATACGAAGCAGCTTTGCGATATCCGTACTTTACCGGGTTACAATTGTGAAGCGGCAGTCCACCTTGTTGGTGGTGGGGCTACCAGTCACTCATGACTGGTTCAAAATGGGCTGCCATCTTTTCCCTAGCCTAATTTCAATTAAGCTGACGGCATGAATCTGAATTGCCGCTCGTGCCATACCTCCATACCGAGGAAAAGGACGGGTAATCACAACAACAACAACAACATATTCCAACTAGCAGCCATCAAAATCTTTGTAAATAGAAGCCGTAGTTTGAACCTTAAGCGTAAGTTTTCAATGCTGTGAAGTTTTCTTGAGGATGACTGTAGTCTACGGTGGAATGGTGGGAGATTAAACTTTTGTGAAATAAAATATGAGAGCATTTTTCTTGAGAAATGAACTCAAGATTTGAACAAAAACCCACCAAACCTCGTGTAAACCTGAGAAATTTTTAATATTGAAAAGTGTCAAACTTCTTAAAACTTCTTCAAACTTCTTGTCTGACGAAAAGGTTCGAGAATGAATACTCTACTTTCTGTAATTTTTAAATTCTGTACCACCAATCAACTCTTCAAATTTTTAATAATTTTATATTCTCGGCCAATGAAGATATTTCAGGGCAAACTAACTGTCAGGATAAATATTGCTGTGTCGACCATAATGACAGTTTTAATTAAGAGCTAGCTGGCTCTGCTGGCGTCGCTCCGCCCCCCCCCCCCCCCCAACCACTAATATTGAGGTTGAGAATATCGGTTCATCCTGTCAGCTCAGCTTCACCCAATGGAGTGAAAATAATAGTAAAGTGTTTATGTTTTTTGACATACTGTAGATTGCGTTTGCATAAAGCGGTTTTCAAAACCACGAACAAAAGTTTTTACTTTGCTGTTTAAAACTGAGTGCGAAGAAAGCCTTGCTCTGTTTGCACTCAGTAGCAAGAAGCGAAAACTCGTTTCAAAATCTGCTCTAAATATCAGTAAGAAGTTTTATTCGTGTTTGCAAAAACCGCTATGGGGTAACGAAGCCATAGTTAAATCTCGTTCCGAAACAAAGCTATCGTTTTTAAAAACGAAAATTATAAAAAATAATTATGGGGAGTTGCAAGTTGCCACAACATGTCTGTCAAATTTCTTGAGCTACTGGCAACCTCCTATTTGCTCCTGTTTCCACCATAGGCGTCCTTAAACTTAACAAAACTTTTATTTGTTAAATTCAGCACGTGCTTGAAAGCATTAAGTTGTGGAAGGACGCCAATGTGATTGATATGTACTGTATTCGTATTTTCAGAAATAATCTATCAAATATTAGGACCACTACTTATGATTTTTCGTAACTGTAGGCGTATTTGCATGAGTTAACACCTCTGGATGTGCGCATGTTGCTTGGTTCTGGCATAAACGTAGCCAGACAATGACCAAACTTACCCGATATGAAACACTCTCAGTTATGTTATTCAAATAGCAGGGCCCCCAATAAAAATTGTCGACTTTAAGAATATCGGTTCAGCTGGCTTTACCCAATTGATGTTTGTGAGAACAGTAATAAAGAGTTACTGTGCTGTTGAATGGCCAGTTGTTGTTCCAAAATTAAAAGTACCGTGTATTTAATGGGAATCGATTAAGACTAAAAAAGCATTCTAGGGATTGCGCAGAGCCGCTAGATTTCTCCCAATGTTTCTAAAGTACCTGACTACGTCTTGCTTGCCGTGTTTGGTACTTAAAAACTGGACTTGCTTTAAAGTTAAAACAGCCAGCGATTTCAAAAAGTTTTATTTGCATATTTTATGAAGTGTATAAAAGTGTAAATTCTAAGTTGGGTGGTAGGGGAGAGGGGGCGCCAAAATGATTGATATGTATTTTCAGGAATAACCTATTTCATATTAACACCACTTCTCACAATTTTTTTGTAACTTTATGCCCCCTTGTACTACCTAAAGTTTCTTGCTGCGCACATGTTGTTTGATCCTGACATAAATAGCTAAACAAAAAAACAAACTAACCCGAAATAAAGCCCTTACATCTAAGTTATTAGAGTTTCACAGTCCCCATCAGTAATGTCGAGGTTACGAGAATGAAATCAGCCAGCAGAGCCGACTTTACCCGATTGGAAAGGAAATTGCTTCAACATTTAGATGATATGTAGCTCAACACTAATATGTTGTTGCGAAAGACCAAGCAGGAACTCCCTTACCCCATCGTTTTGTAGAGGATCAGTGTTTGCTTGAAGTAGGTTAATATTTAAAATTGTTACAAAATAAATTTTAAAGGAATCTTTCTGAAAATTTTGATAGTTATTGCCAAAGAACTATGGTTTTAAGGAAGAACAGCCAAATGTACCAAGGAACTCTCTTAAATCTAGAAATTGCGATTTTGTGAAGCCTGGAAAACAAAGTTATAGGTGGTTTTGATCATAGGGATGCCTTTCAAAATTCTTAAAGGCATCACTTTTTTGATATTTCGTTTTTTCCAATTTAAATGGATATTCATATAATTTTATGGAATATTAAAACTTCAAATTTCTAAATATGGTGATGTCTTACCAGCATTCTCAACTTCCTTCAGTCCACACCTGCATCTCACATGCCAGCCATACACAGGTCTACCACTCAAAATCAAATTTGCACCAGCATATTGTAGGCTAGGCCACCAACAATGTTTCCCGCATGAAATTCAAATATTTTAAATCATGCCATTGATCCATTGCTGCATTGCTGCACAAACCCCATATAAGGGCAACGGTTTTGACCTATATCACGTAGACGCTTCTCATGTCTCAACTGCATTACGCTAGAATCAACAAGAAGGGGTAGTATATCCCTTAATACGCTGCCAATTTTAAGTCACATTTTTTTTTATTTTTTGTCTATTAATGTCTGCATGTAATATGCTGATATTAAATTCATATACTATCCCTGCTTGTCGATTCTAGCGTAATGCGATTGAAACATGTGCAGTACTTACGTGATTTAGGTCAAAACTGTTTCCCTTATTTGAAATTTTTGTAGTAATGCAGCTATGGATCAATGGCATGATCAAAAATTGCCCAGAAGTGCATATTTGGATTTCATGCAGAAAATACTGTAGATGGCCTAGCTTACAATATGCTGGTGCAGATTTGACTTTATGTGTGAGACCTGTGAATGGCTGGCATGTGAGATGCAGGTTGGATGGAGGAAAGTAGAGAATGCTGGTGAGGCATCACTACTCGTATATTTAGAAATTAGATAATGCCAAAGCACTAACTTTTTTAAAAAACTGAAAGTTTTTTAGGTGTAGCAGAAAACTTTTTTAACTAAAAATGGAAAGTAATATATGGCGATCAATTTTTGATCAGCCATTATAAACTAATTCCTAACCAATTAAAACTACATACTGCTGGAAAGAAAAATTTCTAATCATTTAAAGAACCTTATAGTTAGTATCCTATCATAAACTTTATGCATTAAACTCAGCTGTTTTTGCTGAGCTTATCATTTTCTTTGGCGGGAGAGGAAAGGATGGGTAAAAACTGACACTTCAGGTGTGAAAGTTCAATTTGTTTAAGATCAGTAGTGGATATTGGGTGAGGCAAATGAGGCAGCCACCACAGGCCCCCCCTTTTTTGAGTGGTCAAGGGGCCCCTTTTAAAAATGGTGTGTGTAGTTTTAGGCTATTTTGTGGCATTTTGAAATGGGTCCTTGGGCTTAACAACTGTAGAAGTGCAAACTAAAAGTGGCTATTTTGCCTTTGACTGCATTTTACCCTTGCAAGCTATTTTGCCGTTCAACGTTTGTGTGTATTCAAAATTGGCTTATTTGCTGCAGTGCTCTTAAGTATTGTTTTGGTGTGCTCATAGTTACTGTTTGGATAGTGATACTAACTATAAATAAAATGGGTAGAAGTTCAAATCTTTGCAGGCAGGGTACTTAAACAGAGGCAGTATACATTAAGGAGGGGATAGCAGTTTGTGGATATGAATGGAGGTGTAAGCTGAAAGCTCCATTTTTGTCAAATCACTTTTTGTCAATTTTAATGAATTATAGAGATTGACCAATCACAAACGACTAAAAGTCACGTTTTCAATAAGTCACTAAAATTGACCAATCACAAACATTCAACAGAAAATAGAATGCAGGGGTAAAATGTCATTGACGGCAAAATAGCCATTGCCTAAATCAAAACCAATCACTAAAATTTGTTTTTTCTAGTACTGTTTTGGGCTGAAGGTTTTCCAGTTCTTTTGACAGAAACTGTAAGCGTTAGCCGCATTCTCTTCTCTTGTCTTTCCCACGGCGCTCGGCGCGGTATCCTTTCTCTCCATTTTCTCTTTTGTGACCTAGATACTATTACGTCAAAACCTTTGTTTTCACTTCGTTTATTTAGGTTAGATTTTATGATCAAGCACGATTTCTGGTTTTATTTAGATTTAGACCTTTTGCATATTTTTTAGTAGCATAGATAGTAACAGTAGTTTTTGATGTAATAGCATGTAGCGTTAGCATTCTTTCGCGTTGTGATTTAGATTTTGTCAGTAATTAGCTCTCTCTAGTCGATTACGATAGATACAATCTATTACCCGCGCCAGGCAGGAATTAGTGTTAGCCGCCATTGTTTTTTCAATTGATTTGTGTTTTGTTTTTAGGAAGTCGACCTGCTAGCTCGGATCGGGCTAGCGGACTGTATTTAGCCGCTGTTTAGGCCTAGCTTTATGTTAGTTTGTAGTTTCATAATACACTGGATTTCTGCATGCTAATTTGAAGCCAGATTTGAGGGCAGGCACAGAGACCTTATTTGGATAGAACCAGAAAGCGACCGAGGTCCGGTTGACTTTCGTTTTCAGAAACTGTTGTGGCAATGTGGGTTTAACATATTTTTTAGGGTGGAACCTCATTTTACTGATGTGATCAGAACAACTTATATTTTTAGGTGTTTGAGCAGACCAGACTTTGCCTGTGCACTGTGATAATTTATCTATGAAGTCGGTCTAGCTTTCTGTTGTATCAAAACGTGAATTAATTAATTCATCTTTTTATGAGCGGTTTATTGATGTTAGTGAGATACTGGTGAAAGCGGAAATAAATTTGCTTTCAAAGAATAATCGGTCAGATGCGTTTGTGGTGCAAAATAATATTAGAGTTATGCAAGCACAAAAAATTTTTGCAAGATTTAAAAACATTATGTTTTAGTTGTTTGACATCTTTGTACTTGCTGTGTTCTGCTCAAGCCAATGATTCAACGGCAAATTTGCTACATCCTCATATTTAGCTTTTTAGAGGAATTCGTAAAAGGAGAATTAATTAAAGCATTATTCCTGATTGGTATATGCCACTATCTTTGATTATGATAGTAAGACAATAAAAGATTTTTGTGGCTTTAACGCTTTCTTGTCTGGTGACTCATCCAAACATGAAGTCTACTGCAATCATATTTATCAAAAAGGTTTGTTTATTCAGATTCATTTGTAAATTATCAGTTCAATTAAGATAGTAGTCCTTGATTTGCTGTATACCTTACCTCATACCAGACAGTTTTAGTGCATCGGTTGAATAGAGAATATGAAAGTATAGCATCAAAACGAAGGCGAAAGTAGGAACATGGATCATGCAAAAGTCTAATGGATAGATTTATGGTAATTAACAGCCTTACTACTACTACTGCTACAGAACTGAGAGATAAAAGTGAATTTTTAAGCATCCCAGTTATGTGTATTGATGAAACAGAAAATGATACCAGTAGCCCTATGTAATGAAGTGTCAGTGGGTTTAAAGATAATAATGTAGAGGATATTGTTATTGGTAAATTGGTTGCTGACCTGTGCTCAGCAAAAAACAAGGCAACAACCATTGTAACTAAACTTCCTGTTTTTTTTCAATAGACCTAATGCAATTAACCAGCGCCAGCATTTAAAATTTTAGGTAACTCCTATCTCAACGCATTACGATTAAATTCGATGTTTTTTTACAAGCGTAACATTTATAAGCATGTCAAGACTCATATGTTTGGTAAGTTTAAGCTTTTTCTAGCAGTACACTAGCTAAGCATATTGTCAGCCCTTATTTCACGATGTTTTGACAAAAAAAATGGCCTATGTTGCGGCATAACATCTAAATATTCTGCACAATTCTGTTTTGCGGAGTGTTTCATGACAATTAAAGTCATACCAAGTTTTTAAGGCACTTGTGTTGCAGCAAATCTATTGAATATTCCCTACAATTGTGCTGTTGTTGTAATGCTTTTGATAGCGAATTACTCCAATTTTTTTAAAGGATGATTAACTGTGTGAAATGCGGTAACTAGTCACTGCAAAAAAGCGTTTCAATATTTCTAACGTATGGCTTTGTATACGAATATATCCTAATGTATATGCATCAATTCTTTTGCAACCATCTATAGCCCACCCAATAGCGTTGTTTGATCACGATTATTTATAGCTACATCAATTTTTCGGGGCCCCTTATTAGAATTTTGCCTTAGGCCCCCAATTTTGAATATCCACCACTGTTTAAGATAAAAACAAATAATAAAGATACGTCCCATATATTATCAAAATTGCCTAGGAATAGCCTTTAATTTCTTTAAAAAAGCTCAAAAATCAGTTAAGAATTGAGATCACAAATCAGTTTTTAAATCGACTGATTTGTAAAATCTTCGCACTTTTAAAAAAATCGTCAAGTAATGACTTCTGGTAGCAAACGTGTTGATCGTACCAGGGATCATTATGGTAACATAGAACGAGTTTGAAACAAGCAGAAATAAAAGGAAGAAAAATGCTTAGAAGGCTTCTAATGCTTAAAAGAAGGATCCTTTTTTGCATCGTCAATTGAACTTTAATTGTTATAGAGTATTTTTTATCAAAAGCACTTCGCGAATATCTTTCGAAAAAATTTTAAATTGCGTTTCCACGTTCAGTACTTTTTGAGAAAATGCAGAAAACAAATTGTGCAATCGACAGTTAGCTGTAACGTCATTTTAGACCCAAACGAGTAAAATTTTTTGTAAGTTGAAGGTTGGTTTTTCGATGGATCAAAATTTCTTTTCCTGTTTTATAATATCAAAAAAAAAATTATATTTGAATGAAATGTGTGATGACGTCGCTAACCGTTTTTTGACACTCATCCCGGGGTGGTGATCGATCGTGCCAAGTTTGATGCTTGTATGCCCAGTAGTTTGGAAGGAGTTAAAGCATAGACAGAATTGCGCTTTATAGCATAGATGCATTTAGACATCAAGAGTTACCAGCAGCGCGATCTCAAATACCACTTTACACTAAGTAATGAACTTAGTATCTAAGTCGGATGCTTTACACTGCGCTATGCTACTATGCTATGCAATAAAATCGATCATGTATTGAGTGCTGTCAGTGTCAGGAGTTCATTGATGTGCACTGCGTCTGTGTAATGGTCTTCAATTTGCTTATGAACATCTATTATTATAATTTTGCAAATATTTGAAGCAAAACTTTTATAAAACTTAAGGCAAGAAATGCATGGGACAATGAAATTGCAATCACTAGTTTGGTATATGTTTAACCTGGAAGCTCCGCCAATGTCGCCTGGTAGGTCTACCATCAGTTACATCGGGTTAAATAAAATTTCGGATTTTGTTGGCTATACCATCTTTACCGCAACAATATTTGGTAAAGCAAAAAACTAACATTGGAAATCATAGTTCTTGTGCCCCTAAATAGTGACTATCCAACTCATCGATTAAGGCTGGTGTAGCTTACAAACAACCTATTATGTCATAAGCCTTTATCGTTTTTTTTAAATCAAAACTTGGAGTTGACGCCAAAATAGTGACTGGTGCGCTAAAATCGAATTGCATGAGTAGTGTATTAGCAATTGAGTTTCCATAGTGTTCATTATTACGTCATAAACACTCTCGTCCTGTCCTCGCCACTCTGTCCTCTCCCCCACCTTTCCTTTTACCTCAAGTTCACTGGCAGATCTGGCAGGAACTGTCTTCTCTCTCCTCCTGTTTTATCAGGCTACCAATGGGTCCCCGGACACTTGTTTCTCCCGGGGAACAACCCGGCTGATGAGCTGGCCTGACGGGGAGCGCTACTTGCGCCCTCTGCAATCCCTTGTTGTCTCTCTTCTCTGATCTCTCGTATCCACTCTTTTCTTTTCTCGGACTGGAGACGTACTGTCTCATCGAAATTCATTGACACACAAGTTTCCTCGATTTCCACCGAGGAGCTTGTGCTCCCTCGTCATGATCGCTGTGTTCTCTCTCGTCTATGCTGCAACGGACACAGCCTTTTGTTAAGCTCTTATCTCTCTTGGATCGGCAAAATCAAAAATCCTTCCTGCAGCGCCTGCGGACACTCGTCCCAGGACACCTCTCATCTCATTCTGCGCTGTCCAGCTACGGACTCTTTGCGCTGCTCGCTCTTTGGCGACTCTCTATCTCTTTACGACCTCTGGTCCAGACCCTGGAGATCTGGCCGGCTTCTGTGGCTCCATGGTCTTCCGCCATGCAGCCGTCCCTCGGAAGGGGTCGGGTAACAACAACAGCAACAACATCAAAATCTATCACACACAGCCTATATGTTCGCTGCCAGTAAAAGTAAAATGATAACTTGCTAACTTTAGAATCTGCTTTTTTAAAAATGCAATGGCAAGCATAAAAATACCAACTAAAATTTAGGTAGACACCAATTTAGGCTACCTTGGTACAGTGGTGTTGCACACCTGACCATAGCCGTAGGAGCCAAATATCTTTGAGGATGCTAGCTTATGTTTCCCCAAATCTCATTTGCGTTCTAGTTTTTGCCAAATTCACCAGTTTATGGGATATAGTAGGTTTTAAAAAAGTGCAGCACTATCAGGAGCTTGTTGTCCAGACCATTCAACTCTTCAGCTGTTGAAGTAATCATGTGCATCAGCAGAGTATATTCCTACTCCACTAAGATTGAAGTTTAGCTGCTCAAAACTCGTGTCTATTTGTCCATTGGACATGCTTTTCTTTTCTTTTCTTGGTGTGGTAATTAGGCTTGAACAATTGCTTCGAGCATCAATGCTTCAATAAACCATCGATATTTTCAAACCTAATAAATCTTTTTTGGACCTAACTTCTTCCTTGTTTCGATTAGTTTTGAAGTTTGAGCTTTCTGGGCTAGTTCCATGTATGTCTGTCACTATTCACTTGCATTTAGAATAGAGTCTGAATCTTTTTGAAAATTACATCCAAACTAAAAGTATCCTATACAACAGAGTAGAGTTTATTTTTGTTTTAAACACGACAACTCACTAATCAACAGTAGTCTACAAATTTTAGTACACCAGTGGTCCTGATATAGGCCTATTGGCCTGAACAACTTATTCAAGAATGCTAAGAAGCAACAGAAAAATTCTCCAAAACCAAAAATTAAACTCTAAAAGTTGTTATTTCGGAAAAAAAACATACATTCTGAGGTTTGTCATGTTTATTGACAAACAAATTAAATGTGATGTTTGTCACGAATAAGGAAATTTCTCTTGTAAGAATAGTTTTCATATCTGTGTATAGTGCAGTATTATTTTGTTCGCTCGGCTACTGATCGAAAAAAAAACTTTTTTCCTCGCAATTGGATTTGCTGTAAGTACACCTTTATTACGTCACAATTGTTTATGACATAATAAATAATCCAGATTGATCTAGTGAATCTAGCTTCTTCGAAGAATTTTGTTGGCCGGTTACATTACTTATAACGTAACTTAGTAGTGCTTTTTTTCCTTTTTCACGTGATTTTGCTTTAGCGTTTTCTGGATTGTGTTTTGATTTATATATAAGCCGACAATGCTTTTACGAGTAGCGAGCATAGAGGTGGTAGAGAAGCGTTGTAGTGGGGAGATAGAGATTGATTGACGGTGTAGAAAAAGGCCTACTGTTTTTCTGATAACTTATTTCGGATTCTGTGGACGTGCAAGCATTGAACAGTTATTGGTGGAATTAGTTTTGGCGGTTTCCTGCTTGTATAGTAGAGTGATTAGTTCTGAGCTCGTCGAGCGAAGAAGCTTGAAGTCGTGAAGTATTATTTCTGTAAATGCATTATTCTGTTCTTAACGTGGTTTGAAGTGTTTTTTTTTTGTGGAAGCCAATCTTTTCCCAGTTTTTTAAGTTGCAGCCAGACTTAATTATCCGAGCGATATTTTACGTCGCCTCAATTTTAAAATAAATTAAGATTGAGATAGAACCGAAAATTCTATTGCAAAAACGCGACAATGTTGTGCTGGAACTAAACTAGGCTTTCCACAGTGAGTGAAAACATCGAGACTACCAAAGAAAAAAGCGGATTTCAAAAACGATGAATTTTTCAACAGATTGTAAACCGCTATTGATGTTCACATTTTTGAGCACAATCCTGTAATTGCATAAAACCTCCAATGATGAACAACGGCGTTATCCCTCAATTACAGTAATTTTTTCCACTTTACGGCTTCAACTTCAGTAAACCCAAAGTATTAATAGTCTTCCAGTCATCAATCACCAAAGCTCAGATGCTAAATTCCTTACATAGTTTCGACAAGTTACTTAGTTAGAAATTTGTTTGATTAAAGTTGCACAAAATGTCGTTGTGATTTAGGTAAAATTCAAAACCTTTTGCCCACATTTCATTTGAAAAAATCAAAATATGTGAAAACTTTTCTAAGATCATGCAAATTTTGCAATTACAAGAAACAATGAATACCAGTAACATAAAAATAAGGGGCTGCTAAAGATTAAGCCGCGAAGCAGATATCAGATCCTGGAAAATACAAACCTCTCAATAGATTGTAAGTTGTATGGAGAGCTTGGTATTAGGGTGCTGCCCCAGCAAGCATTATCTTTCAAATCGACATGTGTTTTGAACCTCTTTTTTTCTTGTTTATCGCCTGGCTTTATGTTTACGTTGACCGATATTTCCTTATTTGGCGTTGTTTCTCGCAAGCCTCGTCGTTTAATTGATTTCTAGATCAGTGGTTCTCAACCTATTTAGGTTTAGGACCGGTAAATTTCAAAATAAATTTTGCATACCGGTGGACCTTGAAAATTAACCAAAAATCTCAGAAACACAAAAACAAGGTACCCAATTCAATAGCACTCAAGCATGCAGTCCCGTAGCACTCCAACTTCGGGCCCCCCCCAAAGTAAGCGCAAGAGCCCCTGCGCACAGGTCATATCACTTTAGAGGTGTCAAATTGAAAAGCTGCATTAAGAAAATACACCACAATTTGTACATAAGTAAACAGGCTAATGTCAGAATAAAGCATGCCGATACCGAAGGTGCAAGTCATAAAAAATTCGGCACCGATGCCAGAGTTCAGTAGGACATTTATGCAGACACTGCAAAACGAAAGCAATGACACTGAAAAACATGAAAAAGTTATAAAAACACAGTATCATTTAAATAGTCTGGAGCGAACCTTTTTGTTCGCAAATGCTGTTATGACATTGTCATAATCAAGAGATCGGGCGCAGTCATTTTCGATTGACAACATGGCTAATGAAGATAGTCTACTGTCTGTCATAGACGTTCTATTAAAAGTTTTGATCAGTTTCAATTTGCTGAAGCTTCTTTCAGCGCTGGCAACAGTCACGGGGCAAGTTAGTAAGATTCGAAGTGCGATGTACACATTCGGATACAATTCAAATAAATGAGTCTTTAGAAGATAGTTCAGAAAGTCTTGAGCCGTATTGAGATTGCGTTTTTTTTGTAAAATTAAAACAAACCGCTGTAGCTCAGCGCTCATTTCATCAGAATCAATGTCACCGAACTTTTTTTGGAACTCTTTACAGCAAGTAAGAAGAGCATTTTCTTGTTGCACAAGCAAAAGTTTGTCTCATGTGTACAAAAACGAAAAGGCGGAAGAAACCTCACGTAACAAATTAAAGCGCTCCTTTATTGACATAATAGCCTGGTCTACTAATGGATAGAAAAAGTTGCTTTTAAATTTCAGTTCAGGAGTAGCTCGTTGTTCCTCTTCACCTTGGTAATCAAACAATCTTCTTTTCTTTCCACTTCTTGACGGAGGAAAAGAAGGATCAATATCCAATTCCTGTGCTATTTCAACAGCAGATGTTGCGGCACTGTCATAACCCGTTGTGCGATAGTTTTGCAAAAACTTTTCAGTTGCCTGGATTTCCGTTTCCATTGTATGAAGGGAGACTCCATACGATTGAAGAATCTTGCTTGCTTTATTGACTTGGAATAGGATATCATACCAAATAAACACCGACAAAAGAAAACTCCATTTTGATAAATGAGCTATCAACGATTTTGTTTCTGAAGCAGCTCTTCCATCTTTTCTTTCTATGGAAATGGCTTCCAAGTCTTTCAGTGCCAGCAACACCTCTTTTAAATTGTATCGAAGAGGTTTGATGCATTTAATTCTGCTTTCCCAACGAGTATCAGATTGTGACTTTATAGACAGCTCCACATGTTTCTTCAAAATTTCCCAACGCTGAGCATAGGACGAAAACAGCACATACAACCTTGTAAGTACTCCAAAAAATGTCAATGCTTCCGTTGATGAATTAGCACTGTCAACAACAACTAAGTTAAGGGTATGGTTTGCACAGGGCACGTAAACAGCTTTGGGATTGATGTCTAGCATTCTTGCTTGGACCCCAGAATGTTTTCCTTTCATGTTAGCACCATTATCCTATGACTGACCTCGACAATCAGACAATTCGAGTTGCAGTTCGATCGCTTTTTCTAAGAAAGCGTCCAACAAGCCTTTCCCAGTACTGTCACTTATTCTCAAGTAGCCAAAAAATGTTTCTTTAACAACAGCAGCTTCTTCATTACATAGTACATAACGGAGAATGACAGACATTTGTTCATGATGTGACATATCTGGAGTGCAGTCCAAAATTATAGAAAAATATTTTGCCAATTTCAATTGCTGTAAATTTTCTTTTTCAACTTCTGTCGCTAGCAATTCAATTACTGTAGTTCATTTTGTATGGTAGGACTCAAATAGTGATCTTTAGTGTTTTTATTCTTGATTCTGTCTTGAAGCTCTTTTAGGATCGGATCTCTTCTTGCCAAAAGCTCAAATATACCCAGAAAATTTCCATTGTGAGGAGATCCTAAGACTTCTTCAGATCCTCTAAAAGCAAGATTCCTTTCCGATAAAAACAAGGCAATGTCGATAAGTCTCTCTAAAACATTTCTCCAAAAACGTCTTTCATTGAAAAAAATATTCATCTCGCGTTTGTCGATAGTGGATGAATTTCTTATCCCTTCAGCTAGCAACATCCATTGACTGCAGCATTGTTGGTGGGAAATGCCGTTTTCATGGTCTTTCAGTTTTTTCGAAAAACCCTCCCATGTATTTATACCACTACAAAAGGGGCTTAGTGTTTTTCCAAATAGCTTACAACAGAAGCAAAAAACTTGATCTGATTCCCCAGAATAAACTAGCCACGACCGTGAAACACTTTCACCATTAGGTAACACACGTTTATAATGGTTGGAGGGAAAACGTCGCCTTGGAGTTGTGTTATTATGTGGAAAATTCATTATTAGTTGATGTGGTCCACGATTTACTATATCACATCGTTGAGCATCAGAAATACTTTCAGGCCATTTACATGGGTCATCAGGGATAGGGGTAAATTGAGATTCAGATATTTTTGATATTGAAGGTTGCGTATTGGCAGGTAAATCACAACTTACATTTTCTGGAAATTCACAATCACTTTGATGCTGATCGTCATAGTCTTCTTTTTCTTGTACACTATAGTTTTCTTCATCCCTCTCGGTACTAGTGCCAGGTCTACTCTGCTCAGTAATCTTGAAAAAATCTGTCATCTTGGGCAATTTCGCTACAGCATCTCGAGCAGTGGCTGCTTCTTTTCTCTTTTGAGCACCACTTTTTGAACGTTTCATTCTATACAATGTCAATAAAATACTTTATCTGCACTCTGCAGTGTATATATATTGTCCCGGTATTTATAGCCAAACAGAATTCCAGACCATTCTATGATTGTTGCATAACAACGGCATTGTTACGTCAATCGAATATTCAAGATTCTACCAGAAAATCAATCGAAATATTCTAGATTCTGCGAGATAAAATGACGTTGCATTCACTTATGATGTCACAAGCCAATTTCTTCCTACAGTTTAAATCGGTTGTAAACAAGTCTGCTGAACTGAAAATAGTTACGTAGCCAAAAAGCAATTTCAGACTAACTTGGGCCCCCAAAGTTGGCCTGGGCCTCCCCCAATTGGGGGGTTTGGGGTGCGGCTGCTACGTCTCTGCAAGCATGAACAATTCAATGATGAATTTGCTGGTGTCTTTTTGATATTAGAAGTGTTAGACGCGATTATAGTGAAGTTTCTGAAAGACGAAGTAGAGCGTTAATTTCCGTACGATTTTTCTGTTTGGTCTTGATGAGAGATAAAGATGAAAAGCTTTTCTCACATAGGTAAGTTGCAGAAAAAATTAGCAGTATATTGATTGCTTTGTTACTCAGCTCGAGATATTCGGCTGTAAGCGATAACCAAAACTGTGACCGAGGTAAATCTTTATGCTTGGACATCAACGTGGTATCGCAGAAAAGTTACATAAGCGATTCTTTCTCAACAGTGTTAAGATTGCATGAATCGATATCCTCTGCAAAGAGATTAATGATCCAAAAGTTTCCTTTTCGAGGATCTGCATTATCTGATAAATATTGGCCAAAACTGATGGTTGGCTCTTGCAAGTGTTGACTTATAAAAGCAAATAACTCTCCTGTGTCAACAGAAGCATTTGCCACGACATCTTGCAAACATGGAAACATATCGATATTGCCTTTCTGCTCTTTGCTTTTCCAAAACACCGGTTTCTTTTTGAAAGCATCAGTTTTGTTACGCAATGTAAAAATATTGGTGTGATTACCTTGCAGAGAACAGTGAGGTCGTTCAAGCGGTTGAATATGCCCGCTAAGTATGCTAGTTTGGCTGTCCACATTTCATCGGATAAGAGGTCTTTTTAGTAGAGAGATTTTTTTCACAAAAAACTGCTTTTCTTTTTCTCTCAATTCAAAAAGATGAGTAAGTACGCGTCCTATCGAAAGCCACCTAATTTCAACATGAAACAAGAGATGATGATGGTGTGAACCTATGCTATCACACAAAGCCTCAAAGAGCCTCGAGTGCAATGCTCGGCCACCTATATCATTTACGATCTTCACTGCACCGTTCAAAACGTCATTTAATTCAGGAAATAGTTTTTTGGCAAATAAATTTTCCCGGTGAAGAATACAGTGTGTAATCAGCAGATCTTTATTTGCCACGTCTTTAATTTTTGCAGTTACACCCGTGTGACATCCCATCATGTTAGCAGTGCCGTCAGTACAAACCCCGATACATTTATCCCAATCTAAATCTTGCTCTTACACATATTTATTAAGAGACCTAAATATTTCTAAACTGGTCGTCCGTCCAGGTAGTTTGAGGTTACAAAGAAAATCTTCCATGACTCTTCCTTCATCTACATACCGAACAAAGCATACAAGAATAGTACAGTTGCTCAAATCTGGTGATTTGTCAAGCTGTATAGCAAATTATTTCGATTTCTTTACTTGTTCAATAAGTTGCTCTTCAACGTCAACTTCCATATCCATTATTCTCCTTTGACTATGTCTTTTGAAATTGGTATCGCTTGAAGTTTGTTTGCTGCTTCCGGACCCAAAACCTCTGCAGTAGCTGCTAACATGCACGGTTTTATTAAATCTTCCCCAATGGATGTTTAGTTTTGCCGATTTGAAGAGAAATCAAATAGGAAGATTTGAGAAGGGCTTTATTAGTCCTTGTTATCTTTTGCATATCAATTCTTTGCCTTGCTGTTTTACTCAGTAGTCTTTTGAAATATGCAAGAGGCTTGCCAACGAGGTTGCTATGCTGCGAGTGAAAATGCCGAGTAAGCTTTGAGGGTTTTATTGCGTCGTTTGAAAGAACTTTGGCGCAGACTAAGCACATAGAAAGCGGCAATTTTTCACTGCTAGGAGCAATGGTGAAACCAAGTTTCAAGCACGTCTTATCATACTGCCCAACAAAGTCTCGTCTTCGCTTTTTGTTTGTCTGTGCACAATCCATATCACCATCACGTGATCGTTTCCTGCCATGTGATACATTTGAAGTAGTAGGCCTATCTTCTTCTTCTTTTCTGTTAAAACCACCAACTTGATTTTGACTGTTGGGTGTCTTTTGAAAGAACTGGAAAATATATAGCTGTTTGCTTGTTTCCATTTTACTGCCAGATTTCGTTAAATTTTGATTTGTAGCGAACACTATGCCTTTGCTGCCCATTGTTTTTACTATGACGTCATAACGCTGACTAGGCAGTTATAAACCGCTGTACATTATCATTCGTTCTTTTTGGACAACATGCGCTGTTCAAGAAAAAACTGATGTGTGCTGTATCGCCAGCTGAAAAAAGACCGTTGCGCTGTGGGTGGAACCAGACGTTCCCAAACTTTTTGCCTCGCAGACCCTTTTTTTCCGAATCTGCTGCTTTGCAGACTTCTTTTGCGGACCCCAATTACATGTGACATTACTTTTGTCGCCCGACTCACTTCCAATTGTAATAGTTAGCATACGAATACAAAAGAAAGTGGGGCTGTCCTCCAAAAAAAAGGTCAACACCTGTATTACTGCCGCGATTACGTAACCCGCGATCCGATTCATCGTCAAGCTAGAGTTACTTTTCATGATTTCACTGAAGTGACTTTCCGGAGCAAACGTTGGTTGATTGACTGACCGAGACGAAGTCACGGACCCCTGTGCGGTCGTCAAGGAACCCCAGGAGTCCGCGGACCCAAGTTTGGAAATCTTTGGTTTAAACATATTTTTTCTTTTACATTCTGCTACAAGAACTTGTCTTAAATGAGTTGTTATGCGTACCACGTGCGAAGTTCTCAATCAAGTGAATTAACCATTTGCATCAAGCGCTTCGTCTCACCTGCCACGTTGATTTTTTAGAGAAAAAGGCAAAATTAGATTAGTCGGCAGAGCGCATAAATTCGTCGACCGGCTATTGAAAAAAAATCATTGTGCGCGCATGTTAAGCGTCTGACTAGACTGACTTGGTCTGACGGCCGCAAGTGCTTAATAATGGATCAGCCTGAAGCATTTTCCAATTGAGATAAAAATTGAAATAAACTTTGCGGACCGGCAGGAAAGTAGACGTGAACCGGCGGTTGAGAAACGCTGTTCTAGATAACATTGTAGCCTTTTCTGACCAAGCTTTTTACCCTTGGCAACTTGTTCTTTAATCATTGTTACCACTCAAATAAAGCTGACCATTGTTTTACTCGTAGTCAGTTTGGAATTTTAATGAATCCCTGTTTAGTTTGCTCGAAAGCTACTGTTATTTGAACGCTTACAAATACTGTTTGATCGATTTTTTTGATCTGATTTCCGGTCAAGCTATAGTAGGTGAGTGCTTCAGTGAATTTACGTTGGTGTTAACCTGTGTTTTAAGTATTTTGCAGAAAACTGTACCGCATCGTACCGTACTGCATCATATTATGTCGCGGTATACTGTACATCTTTCAGTATAATTATCAATTTCGTAATCCCTTCGTTTAGCATTTATTTCAATTATTTGCTCCGTGTGGAACCTGTGGTGCGCGTAATTCTCGAAGACAGTGTTAGGCGGTACATCAGACTAGAAGTTTCTGTAACAGGTGTCATTTCCTAAAATCAAAAAATAAGTAACACCACTTTAAGAAAAAAAAACTTGTTATGACGTTATTCATCATTTTCCGCGACCTTTTTCCTCAGACCAGCTTAGACTTTAGTAAACCCAAAAACAAGAAAACCCAAAACCGTAAAAAAGCCTAATTAATTGTCTAAGATAATCAAATATTACTATTAAAGCCAATATTTGGCTGAGAAGTGTTTAAAACTTTCCGAATTATTGACAAAAGTTTTCATTAGGAGATGCGGCTATATCGCCAGCATCATTTGCTGACTAATGCCTAATCTGATTAATCTCAACTTCTAAAACATATTGATTATCAAAGTTGCAATGAAGTAATATGGACTTTGATTGCACACGTATGACAAAAGTAAAATCAAGTTTTGTTTTGAGCTTCTGCAGCTTTCATAAAAAATATCTGTTTTCTCAGCACAAACAATTGATGAATGGTTTCATTATGTTAAGCCATTATCTTTAGTAATAACTGAACTATAGGTGCTCTACTCGGAGATGCTTTGTCTGATATTTTTTTTAATTTGAGGTACACAAACCTCACTGATTAAAGGAAAAGGCCTTTTCGTCTACCCTGATTATTTTCAGGAAAAGAAACTATAAGTTTATTCACAATTAGAAATTACAAACGTAATTGCAAAAAGTCGTGAGTACCCCAACCAGTAAACACATAGCTTATTCCTGTAAACGTATCAATCACTTCGGCGTCTATCACAATTTTCATTTTTTTTTACTCACCGCAGCACTTTGAGAATGGAAAGAATAAAAATTTATAAAACGAAACCATCTTTGTGAACAAAACTACTTTTGAATTCAAATGAAAAGGCTGGATTGGGGGCAGTTTGGAGCCTACCCACACTTTTAATCAGTGTCCTTATCTCTTACTTAAAAAAGGAACAGTAGAGTTAAACGAATATTTGTAAAATATTTGCTACTTGTAAATAAGAGCGAATCGACTTCACTTAGAAGTAGGAAGGATGCGATTAATAAAATGAATGCATGCAATAAAGTCTCGATTTTGAAGTAAAAGCAAAATAAAATTAATCTATCCATGAGTAAAATTGCAGCTAAAGAGAATATTTTCGTTTGAAAAGGACTTAATATTATCATTGGTATTAATTACAAGACATTGGGGGAAAGCATAGCCTCTTTTTTCGCTATGCTGTGACCAGGTTAACAGGAGCAGCAGAGGGACTTGATGTAACAAACGTGATTATGAAAAGCGTGTTACACGTCATGAAATGAGCCTACCACTATAAATAGATAGTTTACTGCAATCGGGCAATTGTCAAAACACGATATTTTATTTAAGCGCACCAATCACCATTTTGGCGCCGACCTCAAGTTTTACTTGCAAACAACAAATAAACGCTAATGAAATGATAGGTTGTTTGTGAGTTGCATCAAACTAGATCAAAGCGTTAGTTAATCACTATTTAGGCGTACATAGACGATGATTTATATACCAAGCAAACTTTGGTTTTTGCTCTTACAAGTATTGTTGCGGTAAAGACGACGCAGCCAGCTGATCCGGAATTATTTTAAGCCGACATAATTAATGTGTAGACATGCTGGGAGAGGCCAACAGAGCCGGCTAGTATAAAATAGTACTAACCTTGTTCAAATTCACCAGGGACTGATCTGTTTTGCTTAATGACCAAATTTTTATAGACATAGTCAGGCAACAATATTTTAACAAATATTGAAACTAATAATGCATAACAAAGTTTTGCATCATATTTTTGGTAGGCGATATTTTTGGAAAATCTAATTCTATAGTCAACCAAATAAAACAAAATGTTTATTTTTTTATTTGTCAGTTAGTCATACATCGTTGTTAAAACTTCTTTTTACTTTTGCTGACTGTTGATGCAACCCAAGAACTCTCAAATCTATTAAACCTTATTTTATATAATTATAATGTTGTGCCGTTTTTGATATTTTTCAATGTTTCTGTGGCTGTGACATGTGACTAAAAGTGGCGAGTGCATGGGAAAATAAGATCTGAAAGATATAGAACTGATTGAATTTCAGAGCAACACGTTATTAAATGAAAAGCAAATTCTAGAAGCATCAACCATAATTTTATACATATTTATTTGGCCAGTGATATCATTGTTACATGCGACAAATCAAAGAAACTTAATTTCTGTAATCAGAAGTAATGATTTTGCTTCCGCTATATAGGCCTAGTTTTGCGTATTTTAAGAATTTAAAATCTCAATCAGTGTCTATGAGAAAAATATACAGGGTGAAGCAGAAGTAATGCCCTTTTTGTTATCTGAGTGTTCTAGTTTCTGTTTGATTTTCTCTTTATATCAGAAATACACCATTTTTGTATCCGAGATTTAATAAATGTTTGTTTTTTAGTTTAGAAACTGTTTATTTATGAGTGAATGATTTTATACTTAATAAATACACGGCTGCGCCGACTCCACCAATATAACCTTTCCAACATTAGTTTCAAATAACTGTTGCAAATAAAAGCATCGTCCCTATGCCCCTCATTTCAATAAACGTGGATTGTCTGGCTTTGAGCATCATTGCATTTGTATGTTGTGGCCCTGGTCTGGAATAGGAATGAGCTTAAAGTAGTAATTTAGTCATTAAGGCGTCGTCACAACGATAAAAGTTATTTGTACTTTTTCATCGCTGCAGCACATTAATGTACATGCAGTCTGAGCAATGGTGGATAAATTGAAATATTCTGCTGTTTTGTTGGCGCTACTATAATTGCGACACCGTTTCAACGCCAGAACATATATCAATGTGTACTCAGTGAATTACGCACTGCTTACATTTTATTGAGCAGATGATGAGCTCTATTGCTGAGTGCCAAGTAGGAAATCAACAAACACTGTTTTTAAAGTTATTGGCATCAATCGACAACGGAATTGAACACAATTCTACCAAATGCGAAACGAACGCTCTCACCACCACATCACTGCCATGATTAGGCGAACAAAACAGTTGACTAAACCCCATAATTAAGCGTTTGCAATAGAAAGTAATTGCAGCAGAGCTCCTATGTTTTAGGGTCTGTGGGCCAAAAATGCGTTGATTTCGATTATTTTCGAAACGCTTCACTAATTTAGAAGAAACTTTGGATTCTAATTTATATTTCGATAACTGTTGTTAACGCAAATGTTGTTCTCATTTACCTTGACTAAAATATGCAACTTTCACAACATAACACAATCAAAAAATAAATTGAATAATAAATTGGTCCCCCTGTTTAATTGTTATTAAGGCTGTGTGGTAGCCTTTATCGCCGTGAATTTTCGTTCTGCGCACGCTGGGAGGAGCTGCGCATATTTGTGAATAAAACACTGCAAGAAAGCTTCAACCGCTTCCTGTTTTTTGTTTGACGAAGCAGAAAGGATCTGTAGAGCTAATATTACTAGTTCTACAAAACAACTCTACTGGTTCAGTGTTAATCAACGACGGTACGCTTGGCGCGGGAATCAAAGAGTTGAAACCTGGTGCTGCCGCAGCATAAAATCGAAACGTAAACTGCTCGATCGAAGATTGAAGTTGTATCAACCAGCAAGAGATCAAGGCATCTTCTACATTTTTGAAATTTGTGAAGTGAACGTACGATAGAAGACGCCAGAAGGGGCGAAGCTACACCCCTACAACGAAGGTATTGATATTTGTTGTATTTGTATAATCTCAGGCTGCTCGAGACGGCTTAACGCGTGTTTAGCCGAAACATTTAAATTGTTTCTTTGCTGCTCCCTGAATTCAAAGTATTTGGCTTTCTGTGCATTTCACGTTTGTTAGATATATTACGTGTTTTGAAGTGATTTTTTTTGTGAATGATGTCGCTAGTAAGTGGCGGGCTAAAGCATCCCGCAGCGGTTGAGGGTGCGTCGGGCTGTGTGACCAAGGAATCGGTTCTCCCGGGCTTGACTAGGGCATCTGGGGAGCAGCATCAGTTACCCGGTGGTAGCGTCGCTTCCACTGAGGGAGGTAAATTTGAACGTGAGGTGCGTTGTCAAAAAAGGTGTTTTATTGCCCGCATTGGGGAACTTGGTCAAGAGCTCTCATTGTGTACCGATAGGCGAGAAGTTTTGCTTTGCTGGGATAAGCTCGAAAATTTGGGCGAAGACGTGAGAAAATTTTATCAATTGTTAAATGATAATGGAGACACTGCTGCGTCTGCTGATGTGCAGGACAAGGTGGGGCTCACGTTTGAAAGTTTAAAGCTAAAATGTCGGGATAAGATGAACCAAATATTAGAGCAGCCCCATTCCGATGTGCAGTCAGAGGATAGCGTGTCCAATGTAGGCACAGCCCCTTCTAGAAGTTCTGTTAATGCTTTGATTCAAATCGATTTGGAACTCCAGTGAGAAGAACTTCAAATTGAGGCTAAAAAGGCTCAAGCGCAAATGCAAGCTGAATTTGAACTGAGGGATGCTAAACTGAGGGTGGAACAGCGCAGGCAAGAAATTTTGGCTACAAGCAATTTTAGAGAGGGCTCCCGGATCAGCCACAAAAGTAGATTTTCCAGTAGGAAGTCCTACTCAGGCACGGGAGCCGATGTGGCCACCATTTTTGTGCGCAGCAAGAAGGTGGACAATCAGGTTGTAGCCCCTCGAACTGGAGAGACTGATGTGGGTCTCGAGGCCGCTGGTGACGCGTCGCACTCGGTTGAGCCCTTGCGTGGGATTGCCTGTGGGGAAACCGCGTTGTCTGAACCTTGGGGCTCTAATGCCATTTTGAATGATATTTCTAACCCAGCTGCTCAAACAAAAAATTGTGTAGCGCCTTCAGCTGCGACTAACCCTTTCACACAAAAGTACCCTCCTGTTCTTGTACAAGATGGTTTGTCTGCTTGTGGAGCCGGTAAATGTTCGGGGCCGCCCCGAGCGAAGGTGCCACCAGGATTCGAGTGTGGCTTCGTTCAAGATTCAAGGCCGAGTGAAGTATTACCACCACGTAGGGCTGATTGTCATGTATCTGAACGTGTGCGGGATATGAACGTTGTGAGTCGGTTTCCGCAGCGTGGTGACGTCAGAGAGTGCGCTTTAAGCCGATATCCACCGCCGGAGAAAAATCGTCAAACCTCGGTAGAATTACATGACGGCTATCAAAACGAATTGGCTAGGAATGCTAGCAATGGCAGAAATATCGGTTTCTCGCCTTCATCTGGTAATTCGAGCGCAGATCAGCAAAACTGCTTTTTTGAATATCAGAATAGTAAAACCTTTATGATAAAGCGGCGTTGATTGGCTATGATGGCGCTAACATGCCCTTTATATTCTTTAAAAATCGTATCTATGCGTTAATGGATAGTTGTCCCTTTGAGGGGGTTTGTCTCACTCTGCTGCAAGCAGCTTGTGCTAGAACAGCTGCACAAACAATCGCTAATTTGACATCTGACACGCCTGGCTTGTCGGAAAAAGACAGAATAGAAATGTCTTTAGAAAGATTGTCACAACGATTTGGTGTCCGTGGTGGGTTTCTCTCGGAACCTGAAATTAGGAAGTATCGCTATGGTAATAAATTGGTCTCTTCGTCCGCGAATATTATGAAAGAGTTTAAAGATCAATTAGATCAATGTCTTCTGTATGCTAGAGCGTATAATCAGCGTGAAAAATTAGAAGGTAGTTTTGTTTTGGATTTCGCTAAAAGGCTTCCCTTTGAAGCTAAGCAAAGGTATTTAGAATTTCTTCTCGATAAATGCGGTAGCCCAAGTGAGCCCACTTATCAAAGTTTGGTCAATTTTGTAAAACGTGAAGAATTGTGTAAATCCACTGATTTTGGAATAATGTTGTTAGGTGAGCCACAGAGCCATCAAGAAAACAAAAAATTTGATAAAAATAAAGCCACGTGTAGAGTAAGGCAGACCACGGCGAAATCAAACGAGTCGCACCCCTTGACAAAATCATCGGATAGTGCTCCTGTTTACCGCGCAGGTGACAGCCGGAGCCCGACAGGTGGTGGCGCTAGAAATGCACCGTTGTGCATTTATTGTTCTTTAAGTGGTAAGGATCAACACCACTGGTTGTCAAACTGTAGAGACTTTTTGCACTTAAATCCCAAAGACCGCAGGGATGTCGTGATGAAATCTGGGAAGTGTTTGAATTGCTTGCTCGATCATTTTGTGAAAGATTGCACGCGTGATAATAATTGCCGTAGATGTGGTAATGCTTGTGATAAAAAGCACTATTTTCTCCTACACGATTACTTTGTTGATTCCGGGCATAGGCCGCCTGAAACAAGTTCTGAACCCGCAGTAACTGTGCGCAGTGTCAAAATTGAGAGCGTGAAAGCGGCGTATAATCGTGTGACTGCCGCACGCGTGATGAACCCCGCGACTGGCCACTCAAAGTTAGTGTACTGCCAACATGATCCGGGGTCTCAGCTGACATTCATCGCCAGTAGCTTAGTAGAGGATCTAGGACTAGAGCCGTTTGAAACCGCGTCCTTTAAGTTGGATACTCTGGTTGGCGACAAAAATACTTCGGCTAATTTGGTTAAGTTCAATATTCAGTCTATAGATACCGAAGAGCTGTTTGGTGTCGTGACTGCGGCCGTTATTTCCCCTTGGGTAGATGACGTCGAAACCTTGCCGCATAAGCAGGATTTGAGCAATTTGCAACATTTTGACGGTGTAAAACTTGTTACTCTCGACAATTGTGATACTGTCGACATTATTATCGGCAATGACAATGCATTTTTAATGTGTACGAAGGAAGAGCGCATGGGAGAAAGTCGAGGTGAGCCTCATGCTATATTCACCCCCCTGGGTTGGATGGCTTCTGGAGGAAGATCGCCCTTATATGCCAGGGCCACCAAGGTTCTTAGAGTGCAAACTTGTGTGGCTAATGACGATCTGTCGCAGTGTAAGCTTGACCTGGAAGCCCGTGATAGGGAAATTGCTGCATTGAAGGGTCAGCTTAGGGACTTGGCTGTGCAGAACGAAGCTTTGGATTTATCTCGTACTGACGAAATTGCCAAAGGTTTGGTAGAGCCAAATGTTAAGCTGTGCGATGATCATTTTGAAATTCCGCTGCCATTGAAAGCTGATATTGAGCTGCCCAATAATTTAGCGCTTGTTAGAGACAGAGCTATCGCTTTGAGAAAAAAGGCTTTAAAGCAACACGATCTCTGCGAATTTCTTGTGGAAACTATGCAAAGTTTAAAATCTAAAGGCTACATTGAAAAGGCTAATGAGTCTGTTTATAATAGTAGGCATGAGTGGTATTCGCCATCCATTCGCGAACTAGATTTGGAGACGAATAGTGTCGCTATGCCGTCAGCTAAAACTTTAGGCTGTGTGTGGGTAACGGAGTCTGACGAACTGCGCATCCAGTGCTCGCTAAAGCCTCTGACAAAGTATACTCGTAGAAGCATGCTTAGCCAACTTGGACAGAACTTTGATCTTTTAGGATTTGGCTCTCCGTTTTTTCTGAAAGCGCGTCTGATCTTGCAACAGTTAGCTATAGAGAAGTTTGACTGGGACGAAGAGGTGCCCGAAAGTGTCGTGAAAGAGTGGGAAGCGTGGCTTCACTCGTTAGAAATGTTAAAAGATTTTTCGCTGCCAAGATCGTATTTTTTGAATGCTGATTTGAGCAGCCCTGATGACAACGTTGAGTTCCAGTTGCATGGGTTTAGTGACGCTTCGAATCTAGCATTTTCTTCTGTCATCTACTTACGCAGATTAGTGAATGGTATACCAGCCGTGTCGTTTGTTTTTGGTAAATGTAACATTGTCTTGGCTAATCAGTCTTCATGGCCCATTGCTAGGAAGGAGCTCGTCGCAGCTTTGAACACAGCAAAGCTATTGAAGCAAGCCTCTGACGCATTGGAAATACCTAATTGCAGTAATTTTTTTTGGTGCGATTCCCGTACGGTGCTACAATGGCTTAAGAACCCTGACTTACGTTTGAATAAGTTCATTACGCGAAGAGTTAACCACATCTTGATGTTGTCTAGTGAGACTGAATGGCGCTTTTGTTCTAGTAAGTTGAATGCGGCTGACGTGGGTTTGCGACCGGATCTCATGCGTAAAGCAGAAGCACGTGATTTGTGGATAAATGGCCCGTCACTGTTGCAACAATATGCAACAGAGCCATTGGTAGAGAATGTAGTTCAAGTTGGAGCGCGTAGAATAAATTTGTCAGGGCGTAGTGGTATCGACGGCATTGATAAACTGATTGAGAAAGCACCTAATTTATATACTCTGCAAAAAAGAGTAGCTTATTTGTTTGCCTTTGTCGATTGGTTCCAAAACTGTAAAGTAAGAAAAAATAACTTTATAAAGCCGGTGCTCAATGCTGCTTACTTAGAAACGGCTCTACTGATCATAGTGAAGTTGGTTCAGAACAAGGTATATGGCAATGTGATTTGTTCGATGCAGGGAAAATCTGCTGATGCACTTGACGAAGTGATCAAACAATGCAATGTTACCGCGTCGCCAACCCAGAAAAATCGCTTAAAAGAGTTGCGATCGCTAAAAAAGTATAGGCCTTGTGTAGACGAGGAGGGAAGGCTACGTATAGAAGGACGCTCAAGCAAATCCCCAGATATATCATGGGAAGCAAAGCATCTCCTCCTCCTTCCGTTTAAACACCCCCTGACTAGGTTAGTGGTATTGTTCTATCACTACCGAGACTGCCATTGTGGTGTGCAACACACGCTGATGTCTACACGACAGAAGTTTTGGATTGCGAATGGTAATGCTGCTGTGAGACGATATGTGCGTGATTGTGGTGTGTGTGCTATTGAAAGGGCAACGCCCATTAGACAACTCATGTCTGACTTACCGCTGGCACGCCTTACAGCACATAAAAAGCCCTTTATCTATCCGGGGTGGATTACCTTGGCCCTCTAAATTATGCAGAGGGAAGAAGCAACAAGAAGGCGTGGGGGCTCCTGTTTACATGCATGGCATCTCGGGCTATTCATGTTGAGTTGGTAACATCTTTGTCGCTGGATGATTTTTTACTGGCCTTTACTCGATTTACAGACCTGCGTGGACAGGTCAATACGATCTACTCAGATAATGCAAGCACGTTCCAGGCCGGGTCAAAAAAGCTTCCGGACTTGATAGAAACCAAGGACTTTCACATTTCCCTGAGAGGAAAAGGAATAAATTGGGAATTTATACCTCCGTATGCTCCGGCGCAAGGTACAAGCTTGGGAGGATAGAGGAGGTGATTCCTCAAATTAGAAATGAAAACCCATAGTGAGACGGGCCAAGGTGGCCGTAACTAAAGTGAATGAAACCACGGGGGATATCTTATACGATAAAGCAGAGAACTTTTGTTTTTTCTTGGTGCGCTTACTCCTTCAAAACCACTGGACGTACAAAATTCAAATTGGGCACGACTGATCACTGCTCCAAGGTAAATATCGTAAGGGGTTGTTGACATGATGATAACGCTAAATCTGACATTAAAGTAGAGTTTTGTGTGCACGTTTGTAGATACGTGGGCTTTAACACCTCCAAAACTGCTGGGCGCACAAACATGAAATTTGGCTTGATTAATCACTCGCCCGGTGTAAGCGCCATATGGGAGTTTGTGACTTAGTAATCAAAGAAACTTTTTCGTTTAATTTGCATTTTTTGGAGGAAGAAAGCAGTGTTTTTTCAAACAAAAGCCAGCCCCCAACTAACCATCGCTCAAAATTTTGCCCTTTAAAGCGTAAGATTATTTTCTTCATTTTCTCAAAACGCATTTGACTTAGAGACGCGATTGAAAAGTTTTTGGGGAGATAGTAACGAGGCGCTTCAGATGAAAAAATTCTGCCGCAATTTATGCTTATTGACAATGCAACAACAAACCATTTTTTCAGCATTTTCTGAATTCGAATCATGTTTTCTTTCTTAAATGCCTCAAAATATTGTCATTTTCTCATAATGCAATCTGCGATATCAAAATGAAAACAGCATCAGGCAACAGCTGGAATTGAAGATATCAATCACTGTCATTTAAACAACAAACGACTGACATGCTGATTGTTGAAGAAGAAGGATACAGTACAGAATTGACATACTGTACTAGTAGGCCAAAAAACTGGTATTTCAATAATGCAATGGCAAGTTAGAAAAGCTTTGTACGGTCATGTCATTAGCCTGACTATTCTCAACCTTTAAGACTGACTGTGCATTATTCTAGTGAAACAAGATGAAAAAAATTGATGAGTTTTCAAATGAGATGATGCAGGAATCGCAAAAAATTATCAAAATCCTCAGCAAAAAAACTGATAAATGGAGTATACTCTTGAACTATAACCTCACTTATTGCACTGACTTATATGTAAGTGCTTGACTTCGGGTTTATTTTGCTTTTCCCTGGCGGCGCGAATGCCAAGACCAAGCATTATACGCGCAGCCGTAAGCATTGGGTGATACAGACAGGCCTATAACTACGAAAAGTTGTAAGTGGTATGCCTAATATGATGTAGCTTGTTCTTGTAAATACACCACAATCCCTTTGGTGCCCTTCCACAACTTTAAATTTATGCGTTCATGCAAATGGTGAGATAAATGGATAAAAGTTTCTGAAATTATTGGCTGCTTTAATTGTTTTTAAGCCTAGCTCCTAAGTGCATCTTTGTTGGAAACAAGGGCAAACAAGACGTTGCTAGGGACTTCGAAATTGTTGGGGAAAATAAAGCGGCTGTGAGCAACCACCATAATGTTTTCCAACTTGATTTGTCATTAAAAAACGATAGCCTGCTCCAAATTTTGGAACGAAAATTGGTTGCCTGAAAAAACCATTAACTTTTGATTATGTTTCTCACAACTACCAATTCGGAGAAGCCGGCGCAGTCTGTAGAACCGATATTCTTCATCTCGACATTACTGATTTAATAACTTTACAGTAAAAACTAGATTTCGGGTTAGTTGGCTGCTTTTACGCCACGACCAAGTAACACGCGCGAAGCCCGAAGCTTTAGGTCGTAGGCTATCAAAAACTCGTAAACAGTGAGTCTAATATTTAAAAGATGATTTCTGTAAATACACATCCATCACTTTGGGGTCCTCTGACAGGTTCAAATTTATGCATTCCATGCACCTCATGAAATGAACGGACATGGTTTCGGAAATTGTTACGATTGGTAAATCTTTGTAAAGAAGACAGACATGCAGCAGTTTCTTATTTGATATCCACTGATTGTTAAACCAATACGTATTGAAAATATATCATGCATTTTATTGAATGCAGAACAATCTAAAGGAAAGCTCTGTGGTATCTCACGGTATATGGACGTTCAGTAAAAATATTTACTTAAAATCCCCAAAATGACGTTTTTCGCTCATGACTTTTAAAAACAATAGAACAAAATATTCTCTGAAAGCACATATAAACTTGACCCTTACGCTCATTTTGATGTATGTCTTATCTTTCTAGCGCAAGGATTAATCAAGATAGCCAATGGTATTTTTCATAAAAAAGCAAATGGGTTTTTTCATAAAAAAGCAAAATTCTGGTCTATGCTATAAGCAAGGTTTTATGAACCAACAGCTGGTTTTATGAACCAACAACCAGGATTGTTTAAACAAATAAAAGCAAACCAAACAAAAATATCTCTTCTTGGTACTTATTTCAGGTCTATGCTATAAGCAAGGCCAGGGCTACTCAACTGGTGGAGAGCGGTCTGAATGTGGTTCGTTGAAGCATTAAAACTAGACTTCAAGTTTCAGGATGAGTAACAGTAGATGTAGCCATGGGGAGCGAAAAAGACCAGACCCTTTTTTCAGTACTAAGTTATTTTCAAACAAAATGGCAAAAACTTTTCGCGTCTTTGGTGCAACTGCATATTCTTCGCTCTGTTTAACGGCATCTTTCGAAAAACAAATAAACGACATGATCAGCAAGAACAACCAGAAAAACCTAACTATTTCCTACATTTACTCATATTGACAGTTTATTTTCATTGCATGTTACAAATTTTGCAGGGCCTGTGGAAATATTGAACTTGTCCAGCCGGACCTTTGTTAAAATTAGCTGAGTAGCCCTGCACTAGCTGATTCACCATTACAGTTTTTCAGGCATTCTGTTGTTTGTCTTTTATTGACACAATGCTTGACTAACTCAGCTAAATATTTGCTGTGATCTTGTTGATTGCATAAAACTCCAATTTTTTATACTATCTGTCTGTGTAAAGCATGGCATTTGCTTTGATGAGAACTTCTATTTTCCCTTTGTAGATGACAGCATTGACGCAGTGGAGATGGAATTTATGCGATGGCGTTCATATTGGCCACGCCACGATGGTGATTCTTTACCGTACAACACTTTAGGCGTGTTGCTGTCTGCCAAAAAAATACATGCGTATCATTTTTGGAAGTTCTACTTCAAATCATTGACAACTGGTCCGGTTACTACAGCAACAAATGAGCGTTCGTTTAGTGCTCTGAAAAATTTGGAAACCTACTGTATGTGCGGTTCACAACGAAAAAAGCTCGTTTGAATGGATTGCTATTGTTGTTTGTTTATAACATTAATCTTAAACATGCGATTGATGAATTTTCACGTAAAAATTGTAGAATAATTTTCAATTAAATTAAATTTTGACATACAGCACCAGTAAATTTGTTTGGTTTGCCAATCACTATTACCAATCAGTTTGTATTAGTAAATACTTTGGATGCAATTGTGCAGGGGCAAAATTTTTGTGTGTGCAATTGCGTTAAATTTCTTTACGTTCTGTTAAAAACCGCACACACCTCTCATTTCCTGGGGAGAAAAACATCGATATCCTTATTGTGACTAGATCCTGAGGATTTTGCCACTGCAACTGGGCTGTGTTGTTCAAAACACTTTGAACCTCACCCCCTTGAAGAAATTCTGGCTGCGTCACTGATGCGAACGCATATTTAGAGTCCAGCCACATTAAGCTCTAATTGTTCAATAATTTACAAAATAACTTCAATTCAAAATGGATTTGTGCACTTATTTTACAATTGATTTTGTACTTTGGTCCTGGAATAGTGGAAATGGGTCTGTACCGCGTAAATGGATCTGTCTGCAAATGGGTCTGACTTGTCTTCACAGATTTGATTACATATTTGATTTGAAATGATTTAAAATCATAGTCAATAATAGTGACCTATTTATTTCCAGAGTGGTTTCAATGTCTGGTCAGCTTCAATGATTTGATTGTCAGGCAGTGAAAATGTGAATCGTCTGTAGCAAAGCACTGTAAACTGCACGACATAATGCTTTAGTCTGTTTGATATAAATTTGATTACGTGTGCTCTCATTGTTATGTCGTTATAAAATCACTCATAGATTCCGCAAATCTAGATGACGGATTCCTAGTGTTTTTAATGCGTCGGACCGTTTTGAAAACTGGGCTGATGCTACAATCATTCCGAATCAATAACCAGCTCTAGTTGTTCCAAACTACCAAAATACAGAGCTTACTCGCAAAAGTATTGGGTATTTCACCACATTTGTAGATCCTCACTCATCATCATTGCAAAGCAGTGGCGTAGCCAGAAGATCATCGGGACACTTGCTCCCTCATTACTTTGAAGTAGACAGCAACAGCCTACGTCCGTTTTACATGAAACTTGTGAGTTTTGAGATGATATTATGACAAAATTGGCAAAAGTTGTTTCTATATCAGTAAGTTTATTATAAAGTTGGCTGATACACAGAGTTGTTAAATGGATAGATGTTTTATAACTTGTTTGTAACAGTTTTAGGCCTATCGGGCGTTTTCCGTTTGGAGGACATGTTGTAACTGCCATCGTTTTCCTGTCTATCATAAAAGAATCGAAGTCACAATCTTTCGCTTAATGAGTAATCGAGGCTGGGCGACTTACTGTTTGCCTGTAATTAAGATTTATCAGTTTGTGTATAACGCACGAAATGTTCAGACTGCTTGCTGTTTTTAGTTATTGTAGCTTTGGTGTGTTCTATTGTAGTCAGTCAATAATATCAGCTTGTACAATAGATGTGAAGTGACCTTGAATCTGTTTGAGTTTATTCGTAAAATTTAGTAAGTAAATTCTAGAGTTACAGTCATGATTAAAACTATTTAGTTAGAATTTTGTGAAATTCTTTGGTTAGGGAAAAGATTGCCCATTTAAAATGTGCTACAGAAATAGCTTGTTTTTTGATTGTTGAAAATGCATCACTTGACACAACTTATCTTGACATTTGTACGGCATACATGATGTACTAGTATATGACAGTACTTGTAACAGTTGCTCGACAGAGAGGTCTTGTTCATAAACTAAAACTGATCAAAAACTTTCTTCGAAGCTTCATGTCTCAAGAAAGTCTTGGCGGTTTGGCTTTCCTATCGATAAAAAGTGAAGGAGCTAAAAATTTCGATTTCAGAAAAGTTATCCGGCAGTTCGCTAGTGCAAAAGCAAGACGGACAAATTTCAAGTTTTTCAATTACCTGCAAGTAAATTACGGTAGTCTACTTAATTGACCTCAACGTATTGTATTTTATTAGTTTGTGTGTTTTGTGGTGATGTCATTGTACTGCACTTGAATTCTTTTTGGTTTAAACAATTTATCTGCATTGTATAGCATCTTTCCATTTCGCTGAAATATCGTTAATAGCACTCACAAAGCACCTTGCCTCAAAAGGTTGCACATAATTTTTTGGCAGTGGCTATTTTGCCGTTGACGGCAATTTACTTTCAGAGACTATTTTGCTTTGAGTTATTTGTGATTGGTCAATCTTAATGACGTACTAAACATGTGAATTTTGGTCATTTCTGATTGGTCAATTTTAAAAACCAGTTAAAAAAACTTTGCACCCCCAGGTCTCTATCCCCCACCCTGTACTCTCCCTTCCAGTGTACACTGTCCCGTGCATTTTCATACCGGGCCTGCCCCTTCAGTGTACACTGCCTTTCTTTTAAAGCCAAGAACGGGTAGAAATTCATGCGAACCCGTTCTTGGAGTGTCGTGATAATCAGCGAACCCGTTCTTGTTTTTTGTTATAGACCTTAGACGACCGCAGCAAATGGGTTTCCTATAATTAGGGAACCTGTTGTTAGTGAGTTTCATAAAAAAAAGAACCTGTTCTTACAATTTTGAATCCCATCACTGGCTTTAGGTCTCTGTACCTGTTTAGGTCAATGCGTTTTTGTCTGATTATTTCAATTGAAAAAAAATCTATTTATAACGCGGTGTTGTCAATAGCTCCTGTGCTGAGAAAATTGAATATTAAGTACAGAAAAATAAGGGCCCCATGATAGATATTTTCACTGGGGCCCACCTGACGATGTTACGACCCCGATCTTATCGAATTGTGCTTGGAATTGCTGTCACTGCCCGATGATGTGAAACAAACTCGTACAGAAAACAAGCAACAGAATTTGAGTTTGCTAGTACGCATGCGCTAAGTAGTCACTGTATGGAAAAGCATGGCAAAATGGTGGCAGCAGATTTCAAAGCAGAAACAGTTGTAAAATGATAGGAAATCTTTTGATTTGCCGGTCAGGTTTGAATAATTTTATCTATAGTTACCCTGCGTTGCATTTAGCTAGAGAGTTCAAGCAGTTTAAAAGAAGTCAAAAATACTCGCATATTTTTTATTGTTCGGTCTGAAAGTCCATTGAAAATGTAAGTTACATCGAGCTTCAGCACATTGAGCGTGCGTGATGCTGCACGTGCATGTCGTGTATGGAGAGCCAATCAGGTTTGAGTTTGGTTGTGCGCATGCTCTATAGTTGTAATGGTCCAGTAGCAGAAGAGAATCAGTGAAATATGGCGGCATCGAATTTGAAAGCAAGCACATTTTTGTAAGTTCGATGAAAATGAGATTATTTTTCATAATATCAGTTTAATATTTGACAGTTATATTAGGATTAGTTCTGTTAAATTAGTTGAACAGCTCAATATGAATGAAAAGTGTTGTCAGTTTTCTTGCTTAGAAGGCCTTAGTTTGAGTGAGGGTTTAGCTCAGTCTGAAAGTCTAACTAATAGGAAATAGGTAATTTGTTGATTGTGGGGGATTTCTAAAACAAGATTTATGTCATTGGTTGTAGAGAAATTTGTCGACTTTATTTGATTTTATCTCCACACCTGTTTTATGAATAGTTATAATAGTCACGTCAGCATTATGCGAGATTCAATTGAAAGTTAGGAAGTGGCTAGTTTGCTGTCGACAGCATTTCACCCTTAAGACTATTTGGTGATCACGATTTATGTGTGTTTAAATAGCCATTCTGACAGTGACGCTGGGGCGCATGAATAGTGCAGCTGCATTGAAATGTTATAAGTTGGAATCTTCACTAGCATGGCACTTAGACAAAGGCAGTGTACACTGGAGGGGAGAGCTTGGTATGTGAATATGCAAGGTGGTGTAGACTGGAGGTGCAAATTGTATTTAATTTGTCATTAAAATTGATCAATCGTAAACAAACTAAAAGTGACATGTATAGTAATGCAAGAGGCTAGCGATGCACATAGCAAAACTGCAGACAGTGACACTGTTTCGACCTATCAGGTCTCTTCAGTGCAGTTGGTGACCGACAAGAAGCTAGAGGTCTAAGCTATGCTTTATTAAAAGCCTCTAGCTTCTTGTCGGTCACCAACTGCACTGAAGAGACCTGATAGGTCGAAACAGTGTCACTGTCTAAAAGTGACATGTTTAACACATCATTGAAATTAACCAATCAAAAATGTGTGGCGGCCAAATTCCCTCCAAGAGCAAAAGGATAAAATGCCGTTGATGCCAACATAGCCACTGCTTTAATGTTATAGTTAGTTGCATTATCATGCATATTGTGGACATTATTATCACTTTTTTATCTGTTTGTGCGAACGTCAAAGAGCTGCAAATACTGAAATACTAATTTTAAAGTCTTTGATGTGATTTGACGTGGAACTCAAACAAAGAGGCTACTGATTGTAGCAGAGCTCTACCCACCTGGCCTCTTGCCTATATAAAATATTTGCCTACATGGAACTCTCTGCTTCTATACCGTTTGAACTATGTGGTGATGTGGCATAATTGCAGAAGGTGAAGTCTAGGTTAGTTAGCTTATTGAAAATGAAATACACCATGTTGTCGTTGTTTAGGCTTAGTACTGAGAAAAGCTTGGCAAAAATGTGCTGGCAAAGCAGTAGTAGCATTAAAAACTAAGTGTTAAAATTTTTAATACTGGCAGTGCTATTTTGCCGTTGACAGGATATTGGCCTTAGAAGCTATTTTGTTGTTAAATGCTTCTGATTGGTCAGCTGGTCATAGAATTATGGTTTGCTACTTACTGCAGTTTAAAGCTAGAAAACTGCCTCCCTTCAATTTTTTCTCCACGACGACAAACAAGTATTTTAACTTGAGTAGTGAAGTTTTCAAATTTTAAAAGTACTGCCTAGACTTATTACAACTGAGTCTATCCAGGTAGCTGGTCACACGATTATCAAACAGATAAAGAAACGGTAGAAGCAATGTACTGTGACCCATAATCAATAACTATGAGTGATTGATGAATCAGAACAAAGCATTCAATGGCAAAATAGCCTTTAGGAAAAAATGTCATCAATCACAAAATAGCTACTACATATATTTAAAGATTGTTACATTTATTCATCATTTTATCATGCTTATCGTGTGCATGTTTGTCAAAAGCATTTTGTTAAAAGTGCTTCGTCTGGAAGTGAGAAGAGTATTTTCACTTTATGGACAAAGAGGAGCCTGCTGCTTCTGATGTTGCTGATCACAGTCAATTTATGTCACCTTTTTGAATCAGAGTTTACTTCGCTGTATATGTTATGTAGAGAAAAAAATATGCTTAAACTTTCTCAAATCCATAATGGGCAAAATTGTATAGGCAGTTGCTATTTTGTCATCAGACATTTGTAATTGTTCAGTTAACATTATAACTTACGGTCATTTCTGATTGGCCAATTTCAGTGACGAATTTAAAACATTTTCTGCTCTAGTGTACCTTGTCCCACATTTTACACTCCTTCCCAGTGTACACTACACATACATTCACATACTGGTCTCCCCCACTAGTGTCTGCTTCTATTGTCCAAGTTTTTGCCAGTACAAACTCCAATTCATAACAATTACATTTCAAGTCAGCTGCACTAGACACTACACCACAGCATGCAATCCTCTTGCTATGGTTGTTTGAAGCTAAATTATGGCTATGACACTATTTTACAGTCATTACTTAAATGACCTTGAAATTTTGGAAAAAAGCGGTGACAAAGTGCACAAATTGAAAGGTGGCGTGCAATCTATACCAGCTAACATTTCGGGCAGTGATGACATTGGTGGTTTTAGAAGATATTTTAGTAGTGATAAGTTTAATGGATTTTGTATATGTGACTACTAATTTGCCATTTAAAGATCAGATCAAACGACTTTATTTTAATTGAGGATTCCCTTTGATCATTTAAGGCATATGGAGGCAGTAAATGACAATCCTTACCTGACGTCACATTATGGTGTTAGAAAAAAAGCAGCTTTAATAGCTTGGCATTGTATGTGCTGATTTTAAGTTTGCCTTCGGACATCGTGCATAATTCATCAGAGGGAAATGTTCCATTGACTTTGAAAGTAGTGTTTCAGTTTATATTAACAATGGACAATGTAACCAAACTGTCACTGCTAAAAGACTTTCGAAAATTCATTTAAATTGCTGGGAATAATCGGATTCTTCATTATGTTTCAGTAATCGACCTGATTATTTTGTTGACTTTGAGTGGTCAATATTCAATTTTCCAGTGCCTTTGTCAGAAACGTTGGTTAATTTGTGCCCACAGTTACCGGTAAGTTCAGTTATTTGTGTAAAAGGTATGGACTTGACTTCATAGCACTACAGGATTGGGGATGTTCACATCATTGAAGTGACTGATCATGCATATGCTTTGTAAGAATTGATGTTTTGGCATGCGTCAATGAGACGTGGCATATTTATGATAAGCGATTATGCTCTGGTGCGTTTGGTAAAAGGCTGCATAGTTACTCAGTAATTGAATGTGACATTTGGCATGTGTTAGAAGTAAGTGAGCAATTGTCTTCTCACGCTCTAGACATTGAGAAGTATAAGGGATATCAATTTATGAAATGGCGTTATGCCTTGCCATATGAGAAATAACTTCGACAGTGAGAGATAACTGGTGTATTACTTAGAGTTTGGAACTGAGTGCTGGTACTAGCCTATGTTGTATTATTATTTTGATGTCATTAATGATTGTGATTGTATTATGATTAATCGTAGATATTAAAGAAGTGGATATATTTACTGCAACTCTGCTGTGTTTTGTGTTTGGTGTTTGTTTTTGTTTATTAGTTACATCATAATTCTAGAGGTGTGCTAATATTCCGGTCCAACACGATTTTAGATTTGAATTAAGATCTGTTTAAACTTCGTATTGTGCAGCAATCACCAACCACATAATTAGTAATAAAAATGTTTGATGTGACATTTGAAATATCTAAAAACTTATTAGAAGTGATTTTAATTCCTTGCATGGCAACATTGAAAATGCTATTTAAATGGAAAATTGAATATTGCATGGCAAAATGTTTAATTATGTAGCCGTGTGTGTGCGTGTGTGTGTGCGTGTGTGTGTGTGTGTGTAGATTTGAATCTCAATTAATAGTCCTTTGTTTGGGTACAAAGATTTTTTTTGTGTAGCTAGTATAATGTATTATTAGTTGGATTCGTGTCTGCACTAATTGTGTGTGGTTTTGATTTTAAAGCTGCAGTCGTATCTTGGACCTATACACAGTTGTAGTGTTTATATTTATGCTGAAGGCATTCAGTACTGACTAAAATCGGTTCTATTCCAACCATTTTTTTGGTGATCCAAGCAAAATATGAAAAATTTCGAGAGTTTATGCAAAGTTAGAAAACCAAAGTAGGGATAAAAAGTAGAAACGACTTATGAGCCACGGATAAAAATTACAAAGTGTTTTCAAACAATTGGTTTTCCCTGTGAATGCATGGAAGTGATTTAAAACTGACTAAAATTAGTTGTTGCCTGGCCATTTTCACATTATTTGTAAAATCTCAAAAGAAATTCAACAATATTTGAGAATCTCATGCAAAAAAGACAGGCAATCATACCATGTGCTGCAATTACTGCTGAAACCTTTCGTTTGGTCACATCGTATACACGACACAGGATTCCTTTTATACATCAGAACTACTGTATTTGACAACATATATGATGCACTTTTTTTCTTAAAGTTTTGCTCAAAAAATTGCCCTTGTCTAATACGCGAAGTTGAAATGTGGCTTAGGCTAGTCTTCTACCCGACGATCACTAACCTAGTTTATGATTAGTAATTCTAGCTATCCTAACTGCTAACTCCATGCGTCATTTTTTATCGCCGAAATTACTAATTGTATAACGAATTTTATTGCAAAACTTAAAGCACTCTAACCTGGTCGGCTGTGATGCATGTTTATAAATATCAGCTGATCGGCACCAGACTTGATGCCATCTGACAGTGGGGAGTAAAACTAGGGATAGTTTGTATAATGTGCTGCTAGATTGTGTTTAGCAATGTATGCTTAACTACACTAAAAACGTTTTTTTTCTTGACTCTGATCTGCTGAAATGAGGGTGCGTCTGATATGGCAGTGCGTCGTATATGCCGTCGAATACGGTGATTGTTGCAATTTTGTTTCTAGGTACTGGTGCTGATCCTGTGAATATTGATAAGAGTTGGAATGGCGAACTGTGACATCACGTGATGACAATATCCTAGAAGGGACGCAGGATGAAAGCACCTGATCTGATTTGATGCAGGAAGATTTTTCTATACATTATAATAGTGCCTCGGCACCAGTAGACGTTATGGTCGGTGTAAACTACGTCATAGTTCATGGCTCTTCCTCATAGCTAACAGAGTCCACAGTAACAGGTACTTTTAGACAAAAAGACAGTGGAGAGCTCCATATACATTCCCCTCATTTTTCTGTTAACGTGATTGAGTACTTAACTCAAATGAGCAAGGGAATGGAGACACTAGCACCTTTTTATAAACGACGAAATATTGATATTGCGATTTATTAACATACCAGATATAAGTTGCGTTTTTTGTTGTATTGATTTGACATTAAGATTGGTATAAATCTTGAAACGTAAGCATTAAAATGTTTCGATCTGTTTTGTTTCTGTGTTTTCTTATAAAATTGCCAATATTTCATATTCAGTTTTTTAAATAAATGTTGTATACTGTATATCAATTTTATAATTTCAATTTCAGTCAATTAGTTTCTTATTGACTGAAACAAGTCGATTTTCTCAAAAACATGATTAGACACAAGTCCTTGCATCTTATTTTTTCTGTATTGTTGTCTTGACTTGTAGAGTTTTCTTGGTTATGTAGTACATTGAACATCACTGCATTACTTGCTGCATCAAGTGGTATCATTCTCGTTATCTTAAAGATTATTACCATAAATTCTAAAGCTTCATTATGTCACTTTTCTGAACGGAACTTGATATATTTCTTTGTCCGAAACGAGAAGTTAAATTACTACTTATTTTCACAATGTGCCTAATTCTACTTTAAGGCTGAGCCAAAATAACAGTTTTATGTGTTGCAGTTACTCATTGCTGAAAGTTTCCACCAAGATGTCGATATTAATCTAGTGGGATCGGACGAAGATACGTTTCAAAGCAACCGATCTTTATTGTCCCAAGACGTGATAAAAGACAGAATGAGCACGACGACGTGGCATCTGCGAGGGCAAAAGGATAAAGACAGTTCTTCAAAACTATCCGTTGCCAAAGGATGGGACTAGGATTTGGCTGCAACCGTTATATTGGTTCTTTTTTTGTTAGGTAGGTATGATGAGTTGGTTGCATCTTTTGATAAGTTTGCTTAACTTCGCACAAGATGAGTTGACTTGTATTTTTTGTTGTTAAATAAATGTATCGTTGGAATTGATTGATAACTGTTGCTTCTAAACGCCAGCCAAAAATACCTGTCAAAAACCTTTGCTGTTACAGCAATTGTGTTGAAGTTGAAAGGTGTTGTGTTGGTAGTTTGTTTCTGTTGAGCAAATGTCATTGGCATGTGAGCTATAGCGATTTAATTCTTTAATGTTTCCAATCAACGAGACGATGATGGAGGTTTTTGAATTTTTACTGGGATAGAGTTGTAAACCCGTCCGTTCAGCATGTTGTATCCAAGTAATGTTTACATAATAACCAATCCGCTACGTTGTAGTGATGATGTGATTAAATTTTGATTAACATGCTTTGTTGTGCCAAATTTTTCGATGGCAATATGACTAATTCTACCTGCTTAATGCTCACCTGTGATTGTAGAAGAAGAAGAGTAAGTTTCGTATGGTCATGCTTTCCGGTTAGATATGAACAAGAGGAGTAATAAAGCCTTACCTTTATAATATACCATTATTTCTTCGTTTAGATAGTGAATGGAGTTGATAACAAAGATCAGTTGTATGGAAAATTTGTTTACTGAGAAGATGGAGCAATTGTTACGTTTGGTGAAGTGGAAGGAAGTATCACCTCAAATTAAATGAGCTTTTGGTAAATGTTTTGGTCGTCTTTTTAGTATTGCTTATGTAGCAGCTCTAGTGTGATGAATATAGTTTTTGAGAGTGGAGAATGGGTGAATGGATAAAGGCCGGTGTTTTAAACCTCATAGGCGTTAAGTAAATCTGTATCCAGCATCATTGTTGGAAAGATAGTGCTGCATGACGATGTGTTGTGAACCCCAGCAACCATCAGCCAATAGATTTTTCAGACGGGTAGCACCACCACGTAAAGGCTACATGCTGTTAAACGGATTTGCTATGTTATTTTGCTAAAGTACAAAAGATATACTGGAAAGAGCTTCCTGAATTGTGTAGTGCTGTGTTGTTATAAAATTTAGATTTTAATGCATGTCACTTTAGATTGATTTACACTGAGCAAGCGACTTAGAACTTTGCGTTGAAAGTATGACATAATACGTGCTTTTTTATTTAAAGGTGTGCACATTTAGCCCATTAGCCCATCCACATGCCCAAACGCCATGGACTTAAATTGGCTGACATTTTTTTCCTGAGCCACTAGTAGTATGGCCCAAGAGCCCGCGATATTGCTGATCTCATCAGTCCTGTCAAATAGGTGGTCCGGGAACCTTGAATATATAAAGGTGTGGGCGTTTTCTAGGCAATTGCAGCAGAAGTCTTTCCTTGTCATTATTCTAAAGCAATGATTTTACTGATAAGAGATCATGAAAGGTTTGTAACAGACTAAGCCACAAAATGTTATTAACCTAATTGAAATATGAATTCATGAAAGTTATTCTACAAAAAGTAGGCCAATTGCTACTAAAGTCATTTGCAAAAGTTTAAGACCAGTCATTGAGATTTAAGTCATTGTGGTTTTTATGATTGTGATTGTTGTATAATGCAGTTTTATATGACACAAGATCTTACTGAAATTGCATCAGCCACCTGTCCATCACCAACATATGGTTTACTTTCACTAAGAACCTGTTTAAGTTTATTTCAATTGATTTTACAGCGTAATTACTTGTGTATAAGCTACTGTTTGAGATCTTGAAAATGAGCAAAAAATCGTTACTTTTAGAGACAAAAATGTCCCAAATCGTAATTTAAGTAAGAAAGGCTACTCAGAACGAGAAATCAATGCGAAGATTGTTGCAGCAAGACTGCTGTGCATAAAGGAGTTGCAAATTTCAATAATTATGTGAGTTAGAAAGACTTGAATAGAAGTGGAAATGCAATGAAAACATCCCCCGAGATGATCTAATGATAAGGCGAATTGCTATATGCGCTCCAACAAGTTCTTAGGAAAAAATTTGTGCTACTCTACTTTGAAAGGGGAGAGATGTTTACATTACCACAATTTCACGGCGTTTGAGATTCAGATTGGTCTTAAATTATATAAACCAGCTCGCAAACTTGTTGGTGAGCATATCACAATTTACTTGATTAATAGATTCTCTCAGGGAATATTGTCATTAGCCTCCCACTTCTATTCAAGTCTTTCTAACTCCCAAAATTTGCAGTTGCTGTATGCACAGCAGTGTTGTTGCAACAAATCTTCGCACTGATTTCTCGTTCTGAGTATTCTTCCTAAGTTAAAACCACGATTTGGGACATTTTTGTTTCGGAAAGTGACGACTTTTTGCCCATTTTCAAGATCTCAAAATGCAGCTTATACACAAGTAATTACGCTGTAAAATCAATTGAAATGAACTTAAACAGGTTCCTAGTGAAAGCAAACCATATGTTGGTGATGGATAGATGGCTGATACAATTTTAGTCGTATAAAACTGCATTATACAATCACAATGATAGAATCTGTAAATGCTTGAAATCAAAATGACTGGTCTTAAACTTTTGCAAATGACTGTAAATTTGATCGATGAGATGAAGTACCCTAGGTTAGCTTATTAACTGCAGTAGAAACAACTTTAAAAATGAATAACTGTTTAATATATTGATCAAGTGTTCTAGCCTATATGTTGTTTGAGCGGTCCCCGTGTATCAGCATAACTGCGACTGGGGCAATTTGGTTAAAGATTATTAGCCTGGTTGGCTTCATTTTAAATGATTACATCTATTAGTTTATCATAAGGCAATATTTTATTGTTACAGCAATAAGTAGATTATTACGTTGGTGTGCAAGTAGCAGGGTAATGCTGGAAGATAATACCAGTATGTAAAGTTTTCTTTTGAATCTAAGGCTACATAAAACCAATTTTAATGATGCAGTATTTTGATTATAATAATGTGAAATAGGGATAGAAACGTCTCTTTATTTAAAAAGTTATTCATGGTACCGATAAAGTAGTGTCCTGTCGTTTGACTCTAATAAATATAAAAGCGTAGGTCTTTAAATACTATTTTAAACGATTGGATGAAAATGTGAAGAGCCCAAGATGCTTTGGCCCGGTTATGACTAGGGAGACCGAGAGTTTCTGGGGCTTGTGATTCGGTTGATTGTGTTTTTTTCATTGTGTATCACCATGAAACTGAGAACGCCCATGTTTCCAGCTTAGTTTATTTGGTTTGCGTTATTGGCTGACATCGATGCTATGTTTAGATTATGATGGCTGTGGATTGTTGGCGTTGCCTACAGTATTGAATGAAAATATAAGTGACATGTTCTTATGTAATCAGCAGGTAAGTCGAGTGTTTTTTTTAGTAGTTATATGAGCAATTGTTATTGCACTGTTGAGTTATGGTAAAGCTGAACACTACAGTTCAAATGTCATAGAGAACTTTGACGTTATTTGTTTATATATAGCTACTGTGTTTAGCTAACTGAATAAAATAATCGTTGTTCATATATTTATGAAATTGAAGCCAAGGCTGAATAAGGTCCTTTGTAGAGCAATAACAAATGGTAACAATATTGATTTTCTCAAAAGCATGATTATGTTAGTATTGCATTGCCGTTGTTGCGAATACTAGTTGCATAAATACTTGTTTTCCTACTCTGTGTCCAAAGCATCAGTGGTGTAGGGAGGCCCTGGGTATCTGGAATCGTCGGACAGGCCAACATCCATTTCGACCAAAATCAACATGGTCAGGGACCACACCGTCACCACGTTGAGGTAAATGATGATTGGAGCAGTCCATTTTGGATGAGTTTAACAAACCCAAGCCGAGCTTTCGGACGATTCTTGCTAGTATTGACTTTGCTAAAACTTTTGTCTCTGTTTGCCATCCCGGTCACTTGGACAAGCTTATTTCGGTTGTTTTTCTGTTTTGCTTTGTTCACTGGACTCCCATGTTTTCACTCTGACAGGCACGTTGACGTGGTTTTTTATCAACGATTTCTCGGTGTCACTTAAGTTTTTCCGTCAGCTGTTATGCTGACAACTTGGCCATCTGATGGCAGACTTGTTGGTGGTGCCAAGACCAGCAAAGAGTTTGCAGAATAGCGCAGGCTTCAGCGGAAAAACTTGAGTATACTGGGCCTGCTGACAAGGAAAGAGTGGCCTCGGTGCAACAGAGAGAGCAGTTGGCAGGTATGCCAGAGCCGCGGTTGCGAAAAGGAAATCGAACAGTTGTTTGTCCAGAGCACCAGATTGTAAGGTGGGAGAGAGTCAAGGTGAGCGAGAGCCGCACCTTGGCGAGATAGAGAAAATCAAATCGGAAACGTGGAGAGGAAAGGGTGGACTCCACAGCGAAGAAAGGCAGATTCCAAGGTGGTGAGGGAAAGAAAGCAAGAAGAGCCTCCCTAGGAAGTAGAAGGAAGCATGAGTGGGGGAGTGGACGAGAAAAGAATGAGAGCGAGGAAGGTTGTTTAGAGATGTGTTGACCCGTACATAATCAGAGTTGGTGACAAGCAAAAAAAGAGATGAGGTAGAAAGTGCACAGAAGGATAAGACTTTGTTTGATGAAAATGTTGATGCTGCCGCTATCGTGCATGGCATCAAGAGAACAAGGTCAGACCGGGAGTGGGCCCAATCAAATCGCAGAGCAGAAAATCCAGGGATCCGGAAAGAGGAAAATGAGTTAAGGTTACAAATATGGTTGAGGGAGTAGAACGAAATAAAGTGTAAAAGTTCAGTGTTCCTGGCTCGGAGACACCCAGCATTCCATTGAAGAATCCTGAGGGAGTCAGGGGGCAAGAGGAAGCAGAGGATCATAGAGAAACAACCAGGAGCATGAGGCGATGGTGAGGGTGCAGAGGGAGAAGATACAAAGTATGCCAAAGAGCTTTGAAAGCGAGGGTGGGTGGAAGTGCGGCAGAGGGGTGACATATTGAACAATGGAGGTATACAAGCTAGAAGAGTCTGAGGAGGAAGTCGCAGTGTTGGTAGGTGTGGGATCTCCACAAGAAGCAGGGGGACCGCTCCAGGAGTGAGAGTTTTTAAGAGTTTTGAATCTAGAAAAGGAGAGTTGTAAGCACTTTAAATGGACCCATTTGGAGTAGATGCAGCATTGCACTGACCTACCCATCCAAGTCACATTTCCAGCACACACTAAACAAGGCAAAACGGGAATAGGGTTAGGATAAACGTTGCTGCTCATCAGAAGGAGAAGACGAAGACGGCCAAGAGAAAGGCAGGAGAAAAGAGAAGACAGGCGACCGATTATAAAGAGGCTGCGTGCTGTCCTTCAGCTGTCATTCAGGGGAATGTAGTAGTAGTTATTCAGTTTTTATCCGGTGTTTTCCCTTTAGCAGAGATGGCCGGATTTACCCCATTTCTTCTGCAATTTTACGCACTCCGTCCCTCCACTTGTCTCGTCTCAGGGCATCTTCCTTCTTCAAACCAATCTTCTCTGTCTCCTCTTCCACTTGCTTCTTCCAGGTCTTCTTCGGTCGTCCTCGCTTTCTCTTGCCAGTCACTTCAAGATTCAGAGCAACCCTCAAAACACTATCGTCATCCCTCCTCAGTACATGTCCATACCATCTAACTCCATTCGCTGTTGCTAACCGGTCTATTGTTTCCTTCAACCCCAACATATCCATCTGTTCTTCAGTCGTCTTTCTGTCTACCACTTTCTGACCGCACATGGCTCTCACCATAGCTCTCTCTGTTCTTCTCAAAATCGCTTTTTCATTTTCTTTGAGACACCATGTCTCACTTCCATACAGTATTGCTGATCTTACGCAACAACAATAAACTTTACCTTTCATCTTCAGAGGGAACCTATCTCCAAGCAACAACTCTCCACATTTCCTGAATCTTACCCAACCGATTCTTACTCTTGCTGTGACTGCCGCTTCACAACCACCACTAGCATTCAGTCTGTCTCCCAAATAACAAAATCCATTCACTGTCTCCACTTCATCGCACAACTTCTCGATCGAATCCATCGTCCCTTCCATTATTCCTTTACATTTCAAGCAAACAAAATGCATTGCCAACCTAGCGGTAACTCTCTTCATTTTTGCACATTTGCCATGAACCCAGTTTTCACATTTTGTGCACAACACTGAGTTAGCCATGCCTAAAATACGGTTTGTGTGAGGGGAGTACCCGGGGTAACTGGGACCCTCGGTAAGACCAACAGACATTTCGACCCAACACAAACGGGGTCGGGGACGGCACCACCACGTTAAGACGGCTGTTGATTGGTGCAGCACTTGTATTTTTGCTGAAGGCCAGATTGTTTCCTTGTCTCAAAGCTATACGTTTTATCTGTTGTAATACTTTTAAACTCCCAAAGGTATCTTTTTTTATATGGAAAACTTTTTTTGTCCCGCTCTCACTTATGCTTCACCTAAATGGTTTCCTTTTTTCAACGTCACCAAGTTGGAACGTTTACAATGAGCGGCCAATTGCGCTATCACCGATTTCCTCTCGTCCTCCACTATCCTTCTCTTCTCTGAAGCGTCCTTACCACCACTACAAGTCTCTCTAACTCATTTTTCTCTGTCATGTTATTAGCGGGCCCTTCATCTTGCACAACTCCTTTTTCATTTCAGGTTGGCCAGACTCGAAATGAAACCGAGACTCGCCAAGTTTTCCTAGAGAATCTTTGCATCTACACATCTGCTCATGCTTTTTCCTACTTCTGCCAGGAAGGCTCTCTCTGGTTGCCTTGCCTTGGTTTTTGACACTCGCTTTGTTTAGTGTGGAGTTCATTTTTCACCATCCTCTCGCTGCTTCATCTCGTAATTTGTGCGAATGGCTCTGTCCGTTTTACTAGCGATAAAAGAGACTTAAGTGCCTTGCCAACTGATCACAGACGTACTGTTTTATCTAAATTTGTTTTTCACACACGTTTCCACAGTATCCAGTGAGGAACTGGTGTTCCCAGGTCTTTGTGTCTTCCCTTGTCCTTGCTACAACGGACACAACCTTCTGTTAATCTCTTATCTATCTTGAATCAGCAGTATCGAGATCCTTCAGCGTCTGCGGTTATTCAACCAAGACACTTATCTGATTTTGCACTGCTCTGTTAAGGACTTTGCGCCGCTCGCTTTTGAGCAATTCCTTTTCGATGTACGACCTCTGGTCCAGGCGTTTGGGGCTCCATGGTTTACTACCACGCCCCATTCCTCAAAAGGAGTGCGGTAACAGCAACAAGCAGCGATGGCATTGGTCGAATATGTGTAGCTCAAATGCATTTTGCAAAAGTTTACTCCGCTTGTCGGGTTTTAACAATCACAAAATACAAAGAGAACAAATTAATGCCCATGCGTGATCATGAAAACCGGCTATTCAGTCACTTTCCCGTGGATTGAGGATAATACATGAAAAACGGGCAACCAAAGTCGTACTACAAGTCAGCATTTACTTGGATGTGGCGACAGTTGCAATTAGGAAAAGCACATCTTGTTGAAATCATTTAGAAAACAATCTAACTTTTGAAGGAGTGACTCCTGCTTGTAACTGGGTTGGAGTAGAAATCAAATATGCTTGTGCAAAATATTTTTGCGTAGTATTTCCTTAGCATAGAAGATTTTATCAGTCAATAGACTGCAACTGTGTGGTACAAAATGGGAAACAAGTGCAAAATGTTCCCCAGAAGACCATGGTTGCAGGTTCGAATTTCAGCTGGCAGGGCATTAAAAGTAAGGCAGTGTACACTGGAGGGGCAGGCCCGGTATGTAAATGTATGGGGCAGTGTACACAGGAAGGGAGTGTACAAGGTGGGGGATAGAGACCTGGGGGAGCAATATAAGCCCGCTGGGATCAAGTGCAAACAGTTCCCCACATTGGAAAATTTTTGCACTTGATCCCAAAATTGTACCTACTGAAACTGTAAAAACTTGATAAACAAAACCCAGTTTTGAATATTTGTATTTTAAATATTCTAGACGGAGTCGCTGCATCCGACATTGTTGTACGACTCATCGACAAAGCGCTTTTCTGTTTAGATCGAAGATGATGCAATTGGAAGTATAGAACATGGCAAGTTTAGTTAGGCAGTGCTTTTCGACAACTGGACATTTAATTTGAAGTTGCCCCAAAGGTTAAACAAGACCTTTTGTTGTTTTGAAGTTATGTGCTCAGTATAACTTGCATCAAATTGCGTTTGTTTTTTGATTAGTATTCAATGTTTTTTATGCGTGAACAAAGCGTAGTCAGCAGAGAATTTTCAAAATCTAGTTTCTATCCCAGATATAAAATAGCATTTAATAAATTTTGTTATTTTCTTAATTATTCGCATTCAAACAAGTTTCAAATGTTTTGTGAAGGGCAATTTCCTCCCCTTGCATTCCGTCGATTACCTCTGTGTTTGAATTGTTTTATTGTAATTGCACTTTAATTAAACCGTTTGAAAAATAGCTTTGTTTAGTTTTATAATTACGTCTGCGCTGCCAATATAAGTTTTTGAAAAAAGTCATATATGAGACAAGTTTGTACTATGTATCGGTAGTTGTAAAAGTGGTGAAAAGTGATCCAACACTATTTTAAAAACAAAATATTGGCAATGGTAAAACAGCGTTATATAGATGTTAGCTGCCACCGATAAATGATATGTTATAACACCAGCAACGTTCGTTTTGGTGGAAACTGTCTAGCCACCCATCTAAACACAAAATGGTGCAATTGGTGAACCATCAATTTTGTTGTAAGGTCTCCACCAATTATATTTACAATGCAGCTTGGTCACAGGAAGCTTTTATATAGGTGCCGGTTGTGTTAACGTGATTTATGTGCCCTTTCATTGGTTTAGTTGTTTTGTCGTTTGTGAAGTAACTGTTAATGCTTTTGATGTTCTAGTTGTTCGGAAGCTTTCGCCTTTTAAGCTGTTGTTTTTGCCGCCTCATTTAATAGATTGTCATTCGTAATAAGTGAGGAATAGGAATGTTTTGTAGTATGTGATGCAGAATGAATTGTTTTTATATTTTACAAGTTATTTTCTATTACGCTCAACCCTTAATGGAAGAAACCGTAAGTTTGGTAGAGTGAATCATTAATAAATTAATAGGGCAAGTTGTTTTCTCTTTACTAACGCCTATCATTCTCGTTTCTTGTTAATGGTTATGTGACAATTTCGCTGATTGATCTTATATTTGTGGTTTAAATAGGTCTGTTGACTGTTTATGAGCTCACTCTACTTTGGCAGTGTTTTTAGTATGGGATGGTAGCGAATAGAAAACCTAATGTTTTATCAGTAACTGATGCTAGTGGCAAGTTGTTTATGTATTTCCAACAGCGCTTGTCTGTGTCTCATATCAACCGGGAAACAATAAGCAGCTCGTATTGTCAGCTAATGTTAGCCTTAATTCGATAATATAGGCTTGTTTCGCGTTCGCTTATATCTTTGTTTGCATGATTGAGATTTCTCAGTAGTCTTTAATATCTTGTAACAAGTAGAGCCAGATACTCCTAGCGTATCGCAATTGATGCATGTGGTAGAGCTAATTTGTGAGGAAACTTTCTGTTTACCATTAATACAGTCTTGATGTTCTGCAAGATGGTGTGTGCTCGTGCGTCGAGGACCTCAGGTGAGCAAGACAGCTAGAGACAGGGTCTCCAAAATAGAAGCAGCAGTGAAACAGCCAGTATATCTGTTCCTCACTGCAACACAAGTTAAAGACTATTGAAACTCTCCGATAGACTATAGAGTGAAATGATGGTCTAGATTCGGCCAGCTCCGTGGTAAAACCTCCTGCCGTGGCTGCGCGTTTTTTTCAGGACCAGTGGGTTTGGTAAATGTTTATCCCAAGAAGGCTAACCCCAACGTACTAGGCAGAGATGCATTGAGTGTTGTCAACGCTCAATCTCTAACATCGTCGACGCCTGGTTAGCCGAGGTGCGCTTGCAGCACATTCGACAGGAAGAAAAGCTAAAGGCACTGGCAGCTGCGCAAGAATTGAGAAAGTTCGAATCGAAGCAGATTGTTTTGCAGACCAAAAAGGAAGTAGCAGAAGCAAATATTATTGCGGATGCAGTCTCAAGTTGTGATGAATAGCTGGGTGACGTTGGTCCTTCTCTGGAAACTGGAGACAAGGTTGGTGATTTTTTGTTGAACTTGTCGCTTTCAGATCAGATTGATGTGCCCAACAACTTGAACAGTCAGAAGTTGGTGCCACACAAGCAGCGGCTCACGATGGGGTCACCAGATGGTACGAAGCAGTGTTCCCTTTAAGATTTTAGTAAGTGCGTAACCGCCGGCACAAGTGCGAAATTGCTAGCAAATATACGAAAACCGCCGGACAAATTTGCAGGAAAAGGAAAGTTAAAACTGTGACAATGCGCTTCGGTGATGTAATGATTAGCGGGACTTTGTCAGCTCCAGAATGTTCACAAACAGGTAGCCTATCGGTTATTATGGTAGCCTATCGGTTATTATAAGGCGGCGGCGAAATACCTGGCTATTTTTCTTCAGTAAGTTAATTGTGGTTAAGTTTAATCTCAAACTTTACAGCCTTTGCAACAGTGATTCGTAAGCACTTGGGAATGACAGGTTAACAATGCGCGTAAATAAAATTAATCCTTTGCCGACGCTCGACATGAGCATGAGAAATAGGACTTTTATAAAGTAATGTGATGTAGAATAGGTTGTTACGACTATGACAAAACAAAGATTACTGCAAACTTTAATTGTTGCTTGATTACGGTAAATAATTGAACAACTTACATTTCTCTATCGTAATCAATTAAACAACAGGTTTTTACAATTGCAAGCAAACTTTCAATCTCAAATCGGAAAGTATTTGAAGAGAATTCAAAACTAAAATTGGTTAGAAGTCATATTCTTTTTTATTTTAGTGTTAATAAATGGCAAGTAAAAGGCTATTTATTCGTTACGTACAAACACTGAACCATTCCCTCAAAAAATGTCTTTTTTTGTGCTTAACTGAAAGCGAAAACTATGTGCTTTTTTATCTTGACAAGCACGATTGAAGTTAGCGTTGAAGCGTAAAGAAAACATTAAGAGTTTAAGCAAGTTTAGTTTCAAACTTCCCTCGAAAAATGATGTCTTTTATTAAAACTGAAGTTTGAGAGCTGCTTTCTATTACTGCTCTTTAGCTACGATTAAAATCGACTGGGAAAAAGTAAACAAAAAAAATTGATTTCACTTTAGATTAATTGCTGGAGAGATAATTTGTTATACAAAAAAAAGTGGCAATGGCGCGCGCGATATGTTAAGTCGCCGTCACTCGCTGTTGCGCGATGTTTGCGTGAAACGTTGCACTGCTTTAAAAAAGCCTCTGTTCTAACTTGGATTTCTTTTCACTGTCTCCCATGCATTTAACAGTTGGTTAAGATTTTGCTAAGAAAATTGCAAAAATTTTAACAAAGTGAAAAAGTTACCAAAAACCGCCGGACATTTTTTACGAACTGTTGAATTTTAACTGCGAATCCGCCGGACATAATTTCCCAAAATCGCACTTTTTTAGCATTTAAAGGGAACACTGACTACAACTCTCTAACTCATTTTGCTCTGTCATTTTATCAGCGGGCCCTTCATTTTCCACAACTCCTTTTTCATTTCAGGTTGGCCAGACTCGAAATGAAACCGAGACTCGCCAAGTTTTCCTAGAGAATCTTTGTATCTACACATCTGCTCATGCTTATTCCTACTTCTGCCAGGAAGGCTCTCTCTGGTTGCCTTGCCTTGGTCTTTGACACTCGCTTTGTTTAGTGTGGAGTTCATTTTTCACCATCCTCTCGCTGCTACATCTCGTAATTTATGGGAATGGCTCTGTCCGTTTTACTAGCGATAAAAGAGACTTCATTGCCTTGCCAACTGATCACAGACGTACTGTTTTATCTAAATTTGTTTTTCACACACGTTTCCACAGTATCCAGTGAGGAACTGGTGTTCCCAGGTCTTTGTGTCTTCCCTTGTCCTTGCTACAACGGACACAACCTTCTGTTAATCTCTTATCTATCTTGAATCAGCAGTATCGAGAATCCTTCAGTGTCTGCGGTCATTCAACCAAGGACACTTATCTGATTTTGCACTGCTCTGTTGAAGACTTTGCGCCGCTCGCTTTTGAGCAATTCCTTTTCGATGTACGACCTCTGGTCCAGGCGTTTGGGGCTCCATGGTCTTCCACCATGCCCCATTCCTCAAAAGGAGTGCGGTAACAGCAACAAGCAGCGATGGCATTGGTCGAATATGTTTAGCTCAAATGCATTTTGCAATAGTTTACTCCGCTTGTCGGGTTTTAACAATCACAAAATACAAAGAGAACAAATTAATGTCCATGCGTGATCATGAAAACCGGCTATTCAGCCACTTTCCAGTGGATTGAGGATAATACATGAAAAACGGGCAACCAAAGTCGTACTACAAGTCAGCATTTACTTGGATGTGGCGACAGTTGCAATTAGGAAAAGCACATCTTGTTGAAATCATTTAGAAAACAATCTAACTTTTGAAGGAGTGACTGCTGCTTGTAACTGGGGTGGAGTAGAAATCAATTATGCTTGTGCAAAATATTTTTGCGTAGTATTTCCTTAGCATAGAAGATTTTATCAGTCAATAGACTGCAACTGTGTGGTACAAAATGGGAAACAAGTGCAAAATGTTCCCCAGACGACCATGGTTGCAGGTTCGAATTTCAGCTGGCAGGGCATTAAAAGAAAGGCAGTGCACACTGGAGGGGCAGGCCCGGTATGTAAATGTATGGGGCAGTGTACACTGGAAGGGAGTGTACAGGGTGGGGGATAGAGACCTGGGGGAGCAATATAAGCCCGCTGGGATCAAGTGCAAACAGTTCCCCACATTGGGAAATTTTTGCACTTGATCCTTAAATTGTACCTACTGAAACGGTAAAAACTTGATAAACAAAGCCCAGTTTTGAATATTTGTTTTTTAAATATTCTAGACGGAGTCGCTGCATCCGACATTATTGTACGACTCATCGACAAAGCGCTTTTCTGTTTAGATCGAAGATGATGCGATTGGAAGTATAGAACATGGCAAGTTTAGTTAGGCAGTGCTCTTCGACTACTGGACATTTAATTTGAAGTTGCCCCAAAGGTTAAACAAGACCTTTTGTTGTTTTGAAGTTATGTGCTCAGTATAACTTGCATCAAATTGCGTTTGTTTTTTGATTAGTATTCAATGTTTTTTATGCGTGAACAAAGCGTAGTCAGCAGAGAATTTTCAAAATCTAGTTTCTATCCCAGACATAAAATAGCATTTAATAAATTTTGTTATTTTCTTAATTATTCGCATTCAAACAAGTTTCAAATGTTTTGTGAAGGGCAATTTCCTCCCCTTGCATTCCCCCGATTACCTCTGTGTTTGAAGTGTTTTATTGTAATTGCACTTTAATTAAACCGTTTGAAAAATAGCTTTGTTTAGTTTTATAGTTACGTCTGCGCTGCCAATATACGTTTTTGAAAAAAGTCATATACGAGACAAGTTTGTACTATGTATCGGTAGTTGTAAAAGTGGTGAAAAGTGATCCAACACTATTTTAAAAAGAAAATATTGGCAATGGTAAAACAGCGTTATATAGATGTTAGCGGCCACCGATAAATGATGTGTTATAACACCAGCAACGTTCGTTTTGGTGGAAACTGTCTAGCCACCCATCTAAACACAAAATGGTGCAATTGGTGAACCATCAATTTTGTTGTAAGGTCTCCACCAATTATATTTACAATGCAGCTTGGTCACAGGAAGCTTTTATATAGGTGCCGGTTGTGTTAACGTGATTTATGTGCCCTTTCATTGGTTTAGTTGTTTTGTCGTTTGTGAAGTAACTGTTAATGCTTTTGATGTTCTAGTTGTTCGGAAGCTTTCGCCTTTTAAGCTGTTGTTTTTGCCGCCTCATTTAATAGATTGTCATTCGTAATAAGTGAGGAATAGGAATGTTTTGTAGTATGCGATGACTAATGAATTGTTTTTATATTTCACAAGTTATTTTCTATTACGCTCAACCCTTAATGGAAGAAACCGTAAGTTTGGTAGAGTGAATCATTAATAAATTAATAGGGCAAGTTGGTTTCTCTTTACTAACGCCTATCATTCTCGTTTCTTGTTAATGGTTATGTGACAATTTCGCTGATTGATCTTATATTTATTTGTGGTTTAAATAGGTCTGTTGACTGTTTATGAGCTCACTCTACTATGGCAGTGTTAGTATGGGATGGTAGCGAATAGAAAACCTAATGTTTTATTAGTAACTGATGCTAGTGGCAAGTTGTTTATGTATTTCCAACAGCGCTTGTCTGTGTCTCATATCAACCGGGAAACAATAAGCAGCTTGTATTGTCAGCTAATGTTAGCCTTAATTCGATAATATAGGCTTGTTTCGCGTTCGCTTATATCTTTGTTTGCATGATTGAGATTTCTCAGTAGTCTTTAATATCTTGTAACAAGTAGAGCCAGATACTCCTAGCGTATCGCAATTGATGTATGTGGTAGAGCTAATTTGTGAGGAAACTTTCTGTTTACCATTAATACAGTCTTGATGTTCTGCAAGATGGTGTGTGCTCATGCGTTGAGGACCTCAGGTGAGCAAGACAGCTAGAGACAGGGTCTCCAAAATAGAAGCAGCAGTGAAACAGCCAGTATATCTGTTCCTCACTGCAACAAAAGTTAAAAGACGATTGAAACTGTCCGGTAGACTATAGAGTGAAATGATGGTCTAGATTCGGCCAGCTCCGTGGTAAAACCTCCTGCCGTGGCTGCGCGTTTTTTTCAGGACCATTGGGTTTGATAAAAGTTAATCCCAAGAAGGCTAATCCTAACGTACTAGGCAGAGATGCATTGAGTGTTGTCAACGCTCAATCTCTAACATCGTCGACGCCTGGTTAGCCGAGGTGCGCTTGCAGCACATTCGACAGGAAGAAAAGCTAAAGGCACTGGCAGCTGCGCAAGAATTGAGAAAGTTCGAATCAAAGCAGATTGTTTTGCAGACCGAAAAGGAAGTAGCAGAAGCAAATATTATTGCGGATGCAGTCTCAAGTTGTGATGAATAGCTGGGTGACGTTGGTCCTTCTCTGGAAACTGGAGACAAGGTTGGTGATTTTTTGTTGAACTTGTCGCTTTCAGATCAGATTGATGTGCCCAACAACTTGAATAGTCAGAAGTTGGTGCCACACAAGGAGCGGCTCACGATGGGGTCACCAGATGGTACGAAGGTAAAGCCCAAGTGTACCTTCTCGCCAGAAGTAGGAAACCACGCCGAACCTGCGGTCCGTACTGCTACGTCAAGACGTCCACCTGGTTTCCCCCCCTCCAACTTGCATACCTGGGATTATCGTTTTGCCATCATTCGGAGTTGATGTAATGGATCCAGCAAAGTTTTCATTGGGTCCTGTTCCCAGTGGGATGTTTCATGGGCCGGCTGTTGCTCCTGAAAATCTGAGTCCAATGAATGGTCATGGAGTGACTGCCAAGATCGACGTAGCAGAACCACCAATTCATGGGCCGGCGAACACAAGGGAAAGATCGCAGGGAAGGTACAGTACTGATCTTGGATTACCAGGTGAGTGGGTTCATTCTTTGAGTGATATCGCTAAGATGCTTGTTCGTTGCAAGGCTCAGAGGCTGTGACTGAGCATAGTAAATTTACGGGTAACTCCCTAGTCTACTTCAAATTTATTCGCCAAGTGATTCATTGCTTCTTTGCCCGTTTTTGGATGATGAGCGGGAAAAAGTACACATGAAAGCTTTGTGTACATATGAGAATGGGCATTATCAGATTGGAATACCTTGGAGGGATGGCTGCCCTGACTTACCGAATAATTACTTGATGGCTTTGTCTCGATTAAAGTGTTTTGGCAAGCGCTTGCTAGCTGACCCCAGATTACTGGCTAAATACAAGGAAAAGGTTGAAGATTTGATCTTGCAAGGGCATGCTGTGGAAGTTCTTCATAATAGTGCGCAATTAAAGGGTAGGAAGTGGTACATACCTCACCATTGTGTAACAAGCAAGTTCAGGGTTGTCTTTGACGCTGCAACTCAATTTCAGCAAACTTCCTTGAATGATCAAATTTTTTCCAGATCTTGATCTAACCAATAATCTAGTTGGAGTGCTGATTCGCTTTCGGAAATATCCGGTGGCTGTTGTAGGGGATGTGCGAGCGATGTTTATACAGGCTCGAGTAGCTCCTGTAGATCAATCAGCCTTGCGTTTTTTGTGGTGGAACGATAGCGACCCGACTCGGCCACCAAAGGATCATCAGATGACAGTCCATTGTTTTGGTCTCACCAGTTCACCATCGGTAGCTGGGTTTGCTTTGCGCCGAACTGCTGAAGAAAATCGGGCGAGTGTGTCGGAGGATGTGGTAGAGGTAGTTCGTAAAAACATTTATGTGAATGATGTGTTGACTTCGGCGCCTAATGTTGATAGTGCAGTTAAGCTTGTGCATGATGTCGAAGCATTGCTGAAAGGTGGCGGTTTTGAACTTGCAAAGCTTTCGAGCAACTTACCAGAAGTGCTTGAAGGACTGCCAGCCGAGCGCTTAGCGTCTGAGCGAAGTCAAGTTGATTTATATGCAGAGATTCCAAAACAAAAGATGCTGGGTTTAGTGTGGTATCCTCAAGAGGATGTACTAGAGGTAAAGGTTTCGGAAGTGACATATTGTATTCACGGGGTATTTCCCCTTCGCAGCCATATAAAGCTAAGATGTGGTTGATTGGACCTAGCTTTCTGTTTGAACCAGAGGATACATGGCCCACTACACCAAGGCAGCCAGAAAGCACAGTTGTCACTACTAATAATTCTTCTTTGCATTAAACTGATTTAAGTCCTGAGGAAGTCAATTTAACTGAGGGTGTTCTTGGCCGGATCATAAACAAATACGGCTTTCTCCATCGAGCTGTGCGCACCGCAGCCTGGTTGTTACGACTGAAACGTGAGCTTTATGCCAGAATAACAGATAAACCTATCGGCAATGACTTATTAGCGGATTATATTGACGCCAACGAGTATGATGCCGCACTTTTGGCTCTTATTTCCCTGGCGCAACATCATGAGTTTGGTAGTTTAGTAAAGGCATTCAAGCGTCATCCGTATCACAAAATTGAGTCCGGAGAGTGAGGTGAAAACCTGAAACTGCTTATGAAGCCTATTGTGAAACATTGCCCATTTGTGGAGGCGGGTATTCTTCGCATTGGTGGGCGTTTGCAACGTTCGGGCGAGTCCTACGATGTAAAAGCGAACAGATGCCTTTATTTTAATTACAGCAATAAGCTTAGATTTAATGGCATAGTGGTTAGAGACGCGATGGCGTAGTGGTTAGAGCGCCCGCTTCGCAATTGATAGACCTGGGGTTCATTACCCTTGATATCAAAAGACTTCAAAAAATGGTATCTATAGCTTACCTGCTTGGAGCTCGGCATTTATGGGAGGTTGTGGAGAACAAGCCGTTTTGTCCTTAGGCAAGGCACTTAATGGTACCCCCACCTTTATGTGCAAGACAGGTGACCGGGAAATGGCAACTCCCAAGCGAGTGCGGACTTACCGTCCAAAACATAGCAATACATCGCTTTCTCGTGAATGGAGGATAAATATGGCAAATGAAATAAAATAAATTTAATGGCAATTATTTACTAGATTGTTTTTTAAATAAACTTGCCACTTACAAAGTCGCGACAGTCAGAGAAATATGTTAAAACTATTGCAAATGGACTTGAAAAATCTTTTTTAAATATCATTCATTCATTGTGGTGCCGTTTATCACGTCTGCTTCAAGATAGATGGCTTTGAGTTCAAATACGTGTTGTCGTTGTTGCATGTTTTTTTGCAATAAGACTGTTACAAAATCAAGTTTTTTTAAGTGAGTATTTGTTAGTAAGATTGCTGGCATGGAAGAATGGAAGATGAAAAGCAAGCTATTGGATGGGAATAGTCGTCCGTGGATATGAAATGCTCAAATCTCAGCTTCATATTTTCCATGTCAAGAATATGTGTGTTGCTCTGAGTGCCAAGTAGAAAATCAGTAAACACTGTTTTCAAAGTTATTGGCATGAATCGACAGCTACCGAAAGCGAAACGAACGCTCTTACCACCACATCACAAAAATAAAATCGGTAAAAATATAAAGTCTGTAGTGATCTTTGAGGTAAGGGTACTTTAACTTCGAAGACAACTCAGCATTTATTGGGGTAGGTAATTAGCATAAAATTTGCATGTTCATAAAAATCTTTCTTTTATATGTGAAATTCTCAAGTAATAGAGATTTCAACGAAACAAATAAAATAGGTAATAAACAATAAGTAATGATTTAGAAAGAAACTTGGGGTATTTTATGATGACTACTTATGATGGATTATGACAGTGTTTCGCTCTGCCACGTTTCGGACAATTTTTTTGCAATGCACGTCGCCGCGAAAAAGTTAAAACACATATTCTTAATACACACACATATATATACGACATAAAACTCAACCATTGACCAGAATAATATTAAAACACATTCTCGTATTCAACAATAATTGAGTTACTGCATTACTCACAGCCGTTGGTCGATTTTTTATGGCCGTTGATAGAATCTCCCAACCATGCATTGTGACTTGTTCAGCATCAAACCCCAGTTCCTCTATTTTATCAACACACGATGCGATCCCAGCAATTGATTCATCGTTCAATGGATCATATAACACCAACCTTCTCATCTAAATATAACAACGAAATGATGAAACACGTCAAACATCTCATCAAACATATTAGAAAATAGGTAATACCAATAATATTCAATTTTTAATCAGTATTCAAAATAATTCGCTGTGAAATTGATAATTATTTTGTTAAAACCAAATTGATAATTATTGCAAAATGTTTGTCTTGCTATATCTTGCAAAGTGATTATTGAGCAAAATGTTTGATTTGATTAATATGTTTGTTCTTGCAACTGTGATTAGAGATACGTGCAGGTTTATTCTTTATTAAAGCGTACAGATGTTCAAGTAAAGAAATGTTTTGCAGTATTGTGTTTTTATCCCCCAGACTCTCGAAACAGCGACAGTTGTCATAAACATAAGTCTCTGGAGCTAATTTGTAGCGTCAGATTTCACCTTCTGCTTGAACTGCTTGGTATTATTTTCGATTTTATTTTAAAATAATACCAAGCAGTTCAAACAGAAAGGTTTTATTTTGCGTTGTTCTCATTTACCTTAGCTAAAATATGCAACTTTCACAACATAACAAAATCAAATAATAAAATGAATAATATTTTTATCAAGTGTATTTGTAGCTTGCACATGATAGCAAATAACGCACTGCTGAGTACCTAAGTTGTTATTTATATGTAGGTTAAGCACTTTACCAGAGTTACTCTAAAACCATTTGGTGGACATTTGCGACAGGTTGGTTAGTGACCGGATATACAATTTGAAATTGTTTCGTTTTCACAACATTTGTCATGACATTTTCGCCACTTACGAACGCCTTAAATCGGCTTTATTGTTTTCTCTGAGCTGTGTGTCATCATTGCTCTCAATAGATTGCTTGCTCACCAACAAATCTACCAGCATCAATGCAAACTGTCGGCGTGTTACGCAATCCATACTACTATAACTTTCTCGAAGATAACGTGGTAGTTGATGCCAGCAATGTCGAAAGTGTTCCTTCAAACAGCTACGGGCCATCTTCGAGATGTTGATTGCTGACTTTGTGGGGTACAACCAGGCCATCTGATCAAAGCGGTCAACTCCTAATTTGTTTTTATCATCTTCTGGCTTTTTTTTTCAATGCTTGAATTCACATCTGCAGAACTTATGCATGCTGGAAAGAAAGCAAATTGATTTTTTTGACTGATACTTTACAAACAAGAAATTTGTTGTGTCATGCCAATAAAAATTACTGGAAAGTGCTGCATTTTGTGAGCGCAGTCATCTCTTTGCACAATTAACGACAATTTTGTCGCATTGTTCCGACTACAGACACTTTATCTTTCGCCAGTTTTTGGGCAAGAGGGACAGACGGGAAAAAATTATCACATGTTACGTTATAACTTTTTCCTTTTCCCTTTGAATTGTCGTTTAAATTGAATGAGCCAAAAATGAAGTTTGTAGAACATGGACTTAAATCGCTAAAAGTTTGGCCACTAGCGCACTACTTTTGAAGTAGCGGCAACGCTAGCGTTGCATCTTGTAAACTGCAGTAACGAGTTCTGGTAGAGCCGCTAGGTTTATTACCTATTAGCCGTAGCGTTGCTAATTGTGCACCTTTGGCGGAGTCGCTTCCTGTACGTTAACAACTTGTTATTGCCACAAGATATTGAATATCGTTTCACATTTTTGTCTGCTGGTGCTCAGTTATAATGATTTGATATTCGGGCAGTGAAAATGTGAATCGTCTATGGCAAAGCAACCTGCGCGACATAATGTTTTAGTCTGTTTTGTTTAAAATCTGATTAAAATTACTATCATTTTTTGATTGTAAATCCAATCAAGAAAAACATGGTTGTTACGCAGCAAAATGCAAAAAAATTTGAGCATCCGGTTGGATTAAGCAAATTTTTCAATACTCGTTATCGCATGCCGTTATGAAATCATTCATAGATTCCAAGCATCTAGGCGACGGATTCCTAATATTTTTGATGCCGCGGATCGTTTTGAAAACTGGGCTGATGCTGCAGTCATTCCGAATCAATAACCAGCCCTAGTTCTTCAAACCATCAAAACGCAGTGCCCACTCGCAAAACTATTTGGTGTAACCACATATGTAGATCCTTAAATCACCATCACAGCAAAGCAGTAACATAACCAAGAGGGGCAACGGAAGACTGGCTCCCTTTCTTTAGAAAGACATCAACAGCCTACGTCCGTTTTGCATGAAACTTGTAAGTGTTAAGATGCTATTTTGACAAAATTTACAAATGTTGTTTCTATACAGTAAACTTATTATAAAGTTGGCTGGTACAGAGAGGTTAAATGGATACATGTTTTATAACTTGTTTGTAACAGTTTTAGGCTACCATAGGTTTTCCTTTCGGAGGAAATGTCCTCCTTTTTTTGATGAAAAGGAAATTTGTCCACGAGGACATTAAAACACGGCGAAACGCCATCTATTTTGCTACTAGATCTGCAGTACTAATTTTAGTTTTTTTGTAATTCATTGCCAACATTTATAGTGTTGATAATAAATATCAAACACCTATTTTCAAGTTTATTATCTCATATATTCAAGAAAGGCCACTCCGCATTAAAGCAATTATTTATTCCCACCTCTACTCCGCAGCAGAAACGGGATGCTAAAATATTATCTGCGTTATGTTTTTGAACGGTTTTTGTATGGCCTTATCTCACAACTTGAGGACCGTTTTTGAGAGCATGCTGCTTCAGTAATGCAGTTTAGTTCCTTGTTACCAGCTAATTATGTCAACGCACGGTTTAGCGATACTGAATCGATCGTTACCCTATTCATGCTCTTGCTGCAAACATCTGTTGCTGAAGTCGAAGCTCGATTTCCACTTTGGCAAAACTCAGTGGACAACATCTCGAGATTTGAGATTGGAAGAGCGCATATCAGCTATGTGATATTGACGTTTACCAAGCCGTTCGTCTGTTATTCAGTATTTTTGGTAGATATACTGTTTCTTCGGCAATGGCAAAGAGGTCATGTTCTGCATTACGTCTTCTCAAATCGGACTTGAGAACCACCACAAATTTATCTTTTTACATTGCTGCAGCACATTAATGCACATGCAATCTGAGCAGTGGTGGATAAATTGAAATATTCTGCTGTTTTGTTTTCGCGATTACAATTGCGACACCGTTTTAACGGCAGGAAATATTTCAATCAGTAAATTTCGCACGGTTTAAATTTCGTTCTTCTAAATAGCTCTATTGCTGAGTGCCAAGTAGAAAATAAATGCCATTTATTTTAATGTCAATTATTTTTATTTAAATGACATAAATGCCATTTATGAAGTTGTTGCCATGAGTCGACAACGGAATTGAATCAAATTCTAGCAAATACATAACGAACGCTCTAGCCATCACATCACTACCATGATCAAACGAACACAGTTGTTGACTAAACTTTAGAGTTAGGCCTTTACAATAAACAATAATTGTAGCAACGCGGCCAGTTTTCTGGTTCCTTGAAACAAAACTGCGTTCGATTGCAATGAGAAAATGTTTTATTTTCGAGGCGCTCCACAAATTTCGAAGAAAATTTGATTTTATGATATTTTAGATAACTGTTATTGACTTTTACCCTGCGTTCGCAGATAACGGTTTTCGTAACAAGGAAAAAACGTTCTTACCGATAGTGAAAAGAGGTTTTGAAACGAGGTTGTGCTGCTTAATACTGAATGTGAAGAGAGCATTGTTGTGTTTGCACTCAGTATCAATGAGCGAAATCTCGTCTCAAAATCTGCTCTAAATATCGGTAGAACCATTTATCCCTCGTTGCGCAAACTGCTATGTGCGAACCAGAGGGGCCACTGTGACATGTCCCCTTCCTTTGGTCCCAGATCAAGTTAAGCACAAGACAAACAATGGCCCGAAAATTTGCTGGTAGCATTGGGTTTCATGCCTGAGGTTAACACATGAGCTTCAAACTTTCTATAGTTATCTTGATATAAACCAAAAATCACACGAGCAAGTTTTTTTGCGCAAGAATCATGCAGCAATAATCTATTGGTGTCTGACGAGGTGGGCAAGAGTACTGTACAACATTATTAGCAATGTTGCACAAAAACAAGTAGCTTGTCACGAGGAAGAGCGAGTTTTGTGCTTTCTGGAAAAGTTTCACAAATATTGCCAAGAATAGGGTATGTCTCTATATTTCAGCAAGTTATTTACCAAATCATTTGACGAGCCTGGCTTTATAGTTGACGATTTAAATTTTCTAATTTTAGTCAAAATGCTTTGGACTATAGACTGTTGAGCAAACAAAACCATCAATTAGCAAAGTAAAAATTCGAGATTCTCTCTGAAATATGTTTTAGAAGACTATAAAAAACGCAATAAAATGTTTAATGAGTGGACAAAAGTAACAGAGACGCTGCAATCAGAGATAGCACAAGTTACAGTCACATTCTTTGGCTTGCAACGTACGCAAAATTCAAGCATGCGTAAGCATTATGAAAGACATGCTGGTATTTTTTCTAATTCTCAAAAACCTCTTTCGCTGCTGCATGCTCAAGTTAATGACAAATGTCTTGATTCTTCGCGTTCGCGTTTGAAGCGTAATTGTTCCACAAAGTGGATTGAGAACTATACTGCTGTCTTTGTTTTTAAGAAGTTTTATCCGGCGGTTGTTGGTTCTCTCGATCAACTGTCAGAATCGAGAGATGGAGAAGTTCTTGAAAGGACCGTGCCTTATTTAAAAGCGATAACAACAGCTGGAGTTTTGGTTATCTTAGAAGTTATCAATGCTACGCTAAAACTTACCAAAACAGTTGCAAAGAAGCTACAGGGCATCAAGAAATTATTTTGACTGCATTAGATACTACGAGAATTACCAGTTGCAAAGATGTTATCCAGGCTTTTCGAGACAATGAAAAAATATTTGTTGTACTCTTTAGACATACCGAAAGTGTCTACGAGGAATCCATACCCATGCCTCGAATTGTGAATCGGCAAGCCAATAGAGCGAATCCACTAGCTCAGGGCTACTCAATTGGCGGACCGCGGTCCGAATCTGCACCTTTCAAGTATTGCAACTGGACCTCAAGCTCCAAGATAAGTTACAGTAAGTGCAGCCACGGATTTCGAAAAAGCCCATGCCCCTTTCACCAAGTTTGTTGACTTATTCTCGGTTATTTTCAAACAAAACATCAAAATATTTTCAAGCCTTCGGCGAAACTGCACATTCTCAGCGTTGATTAACGGCACCTTAAAAGGACTAACAAACAACATGATCAGCATGAAAAACAGGACAAAATCTATTTTCCAGCGCTCAAGGTCTGTTATTCATGCTTGTCTCGTCCACCAAATTTGCCTCGGAAATCACACTGATCAAGTGTGGTAAAGTTCACAACCCAAACAATATTCCGCCACATATTCTCAAGCACTGCTGCCCCAAATGTGTTACATGGCTTCAAAAATGCTATGTAGCCTGCGTGATCTATCAAACAATCCTCACAATATGGCGACTGGCCATTGTTATCTCGGTATCAGAGCCTGGCAATGTAGCTGAAAGAGCTTCCAGCCCATATCGCTGCTGAGGGTTTCTTACAAGCTTTTCGAGCGGATACTCTTGATGCGTCTAGAACCTGTTTTTGACCCCCAAAGTTGGCTTCAGGCTTGGTCAATGCATAACCGGTCAAGTGTTTAAACTAACCTATGGCATTGAGCACCGCTTTGAAGAAAATAAATCAGGCATTGTGTTGGCGAATCATACTGCCGCACAAGATTGCCTACTGTATGGTACCAGGGCCAAACATTCCATCACCGCCTTTAATTTGGTGTTACTTCTATGGACAAAATTTTAAGTACTGGCCAGAAATAAGAAATGCGCTTTTTTCACAAAATTAGCAGAATACAGTACAATAAGCTCATATTATTTTTAATTTTGATAATTAGTGCACACTTGAGAAAATCCAAGTATTTTTTTTGTAGTTACTGGTAATAATAGTTTTATTTTTATCATTGCAAATCAAAAATTCAACTGGAGTTGTTGAAATACTGAACTTCTCCAACTGGACCTTTGTTAAAATTAGTTGAGTAGCTCTGCTCTAGAGACTTAATCATTTTAGTTATGCAATGCGACAGATTAACAACAAAGCTACGATATACAGGATAATTCAAGAACGTTCCAGAAAAATGCGTCCCCAAACGTCACAAGGGAGGTCTACGACGTATTAATGAAAACTACAAATTTAAATTTAACTGGCGAATATTTAATATCGTGACACTTGGGTTTTGCAATAGTAGTGAAGGCCTCTGCAAAGCTACCTAGTGAAGGTTTTTGCTTGTGGTCCCCAGAGAACCGCTCTGTGGCCCACAAGGGAGACCGAAGGCCCCGTTTGAGAAATCCTGCTCTGGTGGAAATTTTGTCCAAAGTCATTGAAGCCCAGTCAGAAAGAATGTGCGTGGATTTGGATCTACAAGTATCCAATTAACTAGCCGAAAATAATCATTAACTTTAAAGCGTCACACACGTTACAGCCATGGCCACCACTTAATGACCATCGACTGTTGCATCATCGTTTCTTAATTGTTGATCTACAACAGCTGATAGACTATCTTATACGATAAAGCAGAGAATTTTTGTTTTTTCTTGGTGCGCTTACTCCTTCAAAACCACTGGATGTACAAAATTCAAATTGGTCACGACTGATTACTGCTCCGGGGTAAATGTTGTAAGGGGTTGTTGACATGATGATAACGCTAAATCTGACATTAAAGTAGAGTTTTGTGTGCACGTTTGTAGGTACGTGGGCTTTAACACCTCCAAAACTCCTGGGTGCACTAACATGAAACTTGGCTTGATTAATCACTGTCCCGGTGTAAGCGTCATGCAGGAGTTTGTGACTTAGTAATCAAAGAAACTTTTTCGTTTAATTTGCATTTTTGGCGGAAGAAAGCAGTGTGTTTTCAAACAAAAGCCAGCCCCCAACTAACCATCGCTCAAAATTTTGCCCTTTAAAGCGTAAGATTATTTTCTTCATTTTCTCAAAACGCATTTGACTTATAGACGCGATTGAAAAGTTTTTTGGGGAGATAGTAACGAGGCGCTTCAGATGAAAAAATTCTGCCGCAATTTATGCTTATTGACAATGCAACAACAGACTATTTTTTAAGCATTTTCTGAATTCGAATCATGTTTTCTTTTTTAAATGCCTCAAAATATTGTCATTTTCTCATAATGCTATCTGCGATATTAAAATGAAAACAACATCAGGCAACAGCTGCGCTTAAAGATATCAATTACTGTCATTTAAACAGCAAACGACTGACATGCTGATTGTTGAAGAAGAAGGATACAGTACAGAATTGACATACTGTACTAGTAGGCCAAAAAACTGGTATTTCAATAATGCAATGGCAAGTTAGAAAAGCTTTGTACGGTCATGTCATAAGCCTGACTATTGTCAACCTTTAAGACTGACTGTGCATTATTCTAGTGAAACAAGATGAAAAAAATTGATGATTTTTCAAATGAGATGATGCAGGAATCGCAAAAAGTTATCTAAATCCTCAGCAAAAAAACTGATAAATGGAGTATACTCTTGAACTATAACCTCACTTATTGCACTGACTTATATGTAAGTGCTTGACTTCGGGTTTATTTTGCTTTTCCCTGGCGGCGCGAATGCCAAGACCAAGCATTATACGCGCAGCAGTGAGCATTAAGTGATACAGACAGGCCTATAACTACGAAAAGTTGTAAGTGGTATGCCTAATATGATGTAGCTTATTCTTGTAAATACACCACAATCCCTTTGGTGCCCTTCCACAACTTTAAATTTATGCGTTCATGCAAATGGTGAGATAAAAAGGTAAAAGTTTCTGAAATTATTGGCTGCTTTAATTGTTTTTAAGCCCAGCTCCTAAGTGCATCTATGTTGGAAACAAGGGCAAACAAGACGTTGCTAGGAACTTCGAAATTTTTGGGGAAAATAAAGCGGCTGTGAGCAACCACCATAATGTTTTCCAACTTGATTTGTCATTAAAAAACGATAGCCTGCTCCAAATTTTGGAACGAGAATTGGTTGCCTGAAAAAACCATTAACTTTTGATTGTTTTTCTCATAACTACCAAATCGGAGAAGCCAGCGCAGTCTGTAGAACCGATATTATTCATCTCGACATTACTGATTTAATAACTTTACAGTAAAAACTAGATTTCGGGTTAGTTTGCTCTTTCCCTGGCTGCTTTTACACCACGACCAAGTAACGCGCGCGAAGCCCGAAGCTTCAGGTCGTAGGCTACCAAAAACTCGTAAACAGTGAGTCTAATATTTACAAGCTGATTTCTGTAAATACACATCCATCACTTTGGGGTCCTCTGACAGGTTCAAATTTGTGCACCTCATGAAATGAAAGGACTTAGGTTTCGGAAATCGCTATCCCTTTCAATTGCAACTAAGTCCTGTTCGAAAGTACACCGCTGTTGGGTGTACTTTCGAACAGGACTTAGTTGCAAGTAAGACGTTTTTAGGACTTCAGAAATGTTGGGAAAAATATAGCGGCTCTGCGCAATTGCCATAATATTTTTCAATTTAATTGCCGTTTTGAAATGTTTTAATTGTTTTACTTTTGGAACGAGAATTGGCTGTGTCAAGAAAACATTACTTGTTGCACGAAGCCGGTGCTACCGGCTGAACCGGTATTATTGATTCCGATATTGCTGATGAGGGCTGTGCTGGTAATGTCAGTAGAGCCGGCTTGTGCTCCAATAAAATCATGATTAGGAGTTGTTATGACTGGTAAATCTTTGTAAAGAAGACAGACATGCAGGAGTTTCCTTTTTTATATCCACTGATTGTTAAACCAATACGTATTGAAAATATATCATGCATCTTATTGAATACAGAACAATCTAAAGGAAAGCTATGTGGTATCTCATGGTATATGGACGTTCAGTAAAAATATTTACGTAAAATCCCAAAAATGACGTTTTTCGCTCATGGCTTTTAAAAACAATAGAACAAAATATTCTCTGAAAGCGCATATAAACTTGATCCTTACGCTCATTTTGATGTATGTCTTATCTTTCTAGCGCAAGGATTAATCAAGATAGCCAATGGTATTTTTCATAAACAAGCAAATGGGTTGCCATAAAAACGCTGCATCCGATTGTCCAACGTAAATATTTTTCAAAATATTCTTTACCACAAACGTTTTTCATATAACCCGCAACTTTGAGGAAAATCTGATAAAATTTTCAAAATCTTTTTAAATGTGGTCCGGTCAGGTAGTCACGCATTTCGAAATCAGAAGCTGACTACTGTGTAAAGCAATACTCGGTTGCAAAATCGTCTTTTTATTGCACGCTTAACAGCTGGTTTTATGAACCAACAACCAGGATTGTTTAAACAAATAAAAGCAAACCAAACAAAAATATCTCTTCTTGGTACTTATTTCAGGTCTATGCTATAAGCAAGGCCAGGGCTACTCAACTGGTGGAAAGCGGTCTGAATGTGGATCGTTGAAGCATTAAAACTAGACTTCAAGTTTCAGGATGAGTAACAGTAGATGTAGCCATGGGCAGTTCCGTAGCACTCCAACTTCAGGCCCCCCCCCCAAAGTAAGCGCAAGAGCCCCTGCGCACAGATCATATCACTTTAGAGGTGTAAAATTGAAAAGCTGCATTAAGAAAATACACCACAATTTGTACATAAGTAAACAGGCTAATGTCAGAATAAAGCATGCCGATACCGAAGGTGCAAGTCATAAAAAATTCGGCACCGATGCCAGAGTTCAGTAGGACATTTATGCAGACACTGCAAAACGAAAGCAATGACACTGAAAAACATGAAAAAGTTATAAAAACACAGTATCATTTAAATAGTCTGGAGCGAACCTTTTTGTTCGCAAATGCTGTTATGACATTGTCATAATCAAGAGATCGGGCGCAGTCATTTTCGATTGACAACATGGCTAATGAAGATAGTCTACTGTCTGTCACAGACGTTCTATTAAAAGTTTTGATCAGTTTCAATTTGCTGAAGCTTCTTTCAGCGCTGGCAACAGTCACGGGGCAAGTTAGTAAGATTCCAAGTGCGATGTACACATTCGGATACAATTCAAATAAATGAGTCTTTAGAAGATAGTTCAGAAAGTCTTTAGCCGTATTGAGATTGCGTTTTTTTTGTAAAATTAAAACAAACCGCTGTAGCTCAGCGCTCATTTCATCAGAATCAATGTCACCGAACTTTTTTTGGAACTCTTTACAGCAAGTAAGAAGAGCATTTTCTTGTTGCACAAGCAAAAGTTTGTCTCGTGTGTACAAAAACGAAAAGGCGGAAGAAACCTCACGTAACAAATTAAAGCGCTCCTTTATTGACATAATAGCCTGGTCTACTAATGGATAGAAAAAGTTGCTTTTAAATTTCAGTTCAGGAGTCGCTCGTTGTTCCTCTTCACCTTGGTAATCAAACGATCTTCTTTTCTTTCCACTTCTTGACGGAGGAAAAGAAGGATCAATATCCAATTCCTGTGCTATTTCAACAGCAGATGTTGCGGCACTGTCATAACCCGTTGTGCGATAGTTTTGCAAAAACTTTTCAGTTGCCTGGATTTCCGTTTCCATTGTATGAAGGGAGACTCCATACAATTGAAGAATCTTGCTTGCTTTATTGACTTGGCATAGGATATCATACCAAATAAACACCGACAAAAGAAAACTCCATTTTGATAAATGAGCTATCAACGATTTTGTTTCTGAGGCAGCTCTTCCATCTTTTCTTTCTATGGAAATGGCTTCCAAGTCTTTCAGTGCCAGCAACACCTCTTTTAAATTGTATCGAAGAGGTTTGATGCATTTAATTCTGCTTTCCCAACGAGTATCAGATTGTGACTTTATGGACAGCTCCACATGTTTCTTCAAAATTTCTCAACGCTGAGCAGAGGAAGAAAACAGCACATACAACCTTGTAAGTACTCCAAAAAATGTCAATGCTTCCGTCGATCAATTAGCACTGTCAACAACAACTAAGTTAAGGGTATGGTTTGCACAGCGCACGTAAACAGCTTTGGGATTGATGTCTAGCATTCTTGCTTGGACCCCAGAATGTTTTCCTTTCATGTTAGCACCATTATCCTATGACTGATCTCGACAATCAGACAATTCGAGTTGCAGTTCGGTCGCTTTTTCTAAGAAAGCGTCCAACAAGCCTTTCCCAGTACTGTCACTTATTCTCAAGTAGCCAAAAAATGTTTCTTTAACAACAGCAGCTTCTTCATTACATAGTACATAACGGAGAATGACAGACATTTGTTCATGATGTGACATATCTGGAGTGCAGTCCAAAATTATAGAAAAATATTTTGCCAATTTCAATTGCTGTAAATTTTCTTTTTCAACTTCTGTCGCTAGCAATTCAATTAGTTCATTTTGTATGGTAGGACTCAAATAGTGATCTTTAGTGTTTTTATTCTTGGTTCTGTCTTGAAGCTCTTATAGGATCGGATCTCTTCTTGCCAAAAGCTCAAATATACCCAGAAAATTTCCATTGTGAGGAGATCCTAAGACTTCTTCAGATCCTCTAAAAGCAAGATTCCTTTCCGATAGAAACAAGGCAATGTCGATAAGTCTCTCTAAAACATTTCTCCAAAAACGTCTTTCATTGAAAAAAATACTCATCTCGCGTTTGTCGATAGTGGATGAATTTCTTATCCCTTCAGCTAGCAACATCCATTGACTGCAGCATTGTTGGTGGGAAATGCCGTTTTCATGGTCTTTCAGTTTTTTCGGAAAACCCTCCCATGTATTTATACCACTACAAAAAGGGCTTAGTGTTTTTTCAAATAGCTTACAACAAAAGCAAAAAACTTGATCTGATTCCCCAGAATAAACTAGCCACGACCGTGAAACACTTTCACCATTAGGTAACACACGTTTATAATGGTTGGAGGAAAAACGTCGCCTTGGAGTTGTGTTATTATATGGAAAATTCATTATTAGTTGATGTGGTCCACGATTTACTATATCACATCGTTGAGCATCAGAAATACTTTCAGGCCATTTACATGGGTCATCAGGGATAGGGGTAAATTGAGATTCAGTTATTTTTGATATTGAAGGTTGCGTATTGGCAGGTAAATCACAACTTACATTTTCTGGAAATTCACAATCACTTTGATGCTGATCGTCAGAGCCTTCTTTTTCTTGTACACTATAGTTTTCTTCATCCCTCTCGGTACTAGTGCCAGGTCTACTCTGCTCAGTAATCTTGAAAAAATCTGTCATCTTGGGCAATTTCGCTACAGCATCTCAAGCAGTGGCTGCTTCTTTTCTCTTTTGAGCACCACTTTTTGAACGTTTCATTCTATACAATGTCAATAAAATACTTTATCTGCACTCTGCAGTGTATATATATTGTCCCGGTATTTATAGCCAAACAGAATTCCAGACCATTCTATGATTGTTGTGTAACAACGGCATTGTTACGTCAATCGAATATTCAAGATTCTACCAGAAAATCAATCGAAATATTCTAGATTGTGCGAGATAAAATGACGTTGCATTCACTTATGATGTCACAAGCCAATTTCTTCCTACAGTTTAAATCGGTTGTAAACAAGTCTGCTGAACTGAAAATGGTCACGTAGCCAAAAAGCAATTTCAGACTAACTTGGGCCCCCAAAGTTGGCCTGGCCCCCCCAATTGGGGGGTTTGGGGGGCGGCTGCTACGTCTCTGGCCATGGGGAGCGAAAGAGACCAGGTCTCTTTTTTTAGTACTAAGTTATTTTCAAACAAAATGGCAAAAACTTTTCGCGTCTTTGGTGCAACTGCATATTCTTCGCTCTGTTTAACGGCATCTTTCGAAAAACAAATAAACGACATGATCAGCAAGAACAACCGGAAAAACCTAACTATTTCCTATATTTACTCATATTGACAGTTTACTTTCATTGCATGTTACAAATTTTGCAGAACCTGTGGAAATACTGAACTTGTTCAGCCGGACCTTTGTTAAAATTAATTGTGTAGCCCTGCACTAGCTGATTCACCATTACAGTTTTTCAGGCATTCTGTTGTTTGTCTTTTATTGACACAGTGCTTGACTAACTCAGCTAAATATTTGCTCTGATCTTGTTGATTGAATAAAACTCCAATTTTTTATACTATCTGTCGGTGTAAATCATGACATTTGCTTTGATGAGAACTTGTATCTTCCCTTTGCAGATGACAGCATTGACCCTGTGGAGATTGAATTTATGCGATGGCGTTCATATTGGCTGCGCCACGATGGTGATTCTTTACCGTACAACACTTTAGGCGTGTTGCTGTCTGCCAAAAAAATACATGCGTATCATTTTTCGAAGTTCTACTTCAGATATTAACAACTGGTCCGGTTACTACAGCAACAAATGAGCGTTCGTTTAGTGCTCTGAATTATTTAGAAACCTACTGTATGTGCGGTTCACAACGAAAGAAGCTCGTTAGAATGGATTGCTATTGTTGTTTGTTGACAACATTAATCTTAAACATGCGATTGATGAATTTTCACGTAAAAATTGTAGGCTAAATTTTAATTAAGTTAAATTTTGACATACAGCACCAGTAAATTGATTTTGGTTTGCCGATCACCGTTGAAAATCAGTTTGTATCAGTAAATACTTTGGATGCATTTGTGCAGGGGCAACATTTTTGTGTGTGCAATTGCGTTAAATTTCTTTAGGTTCTGTTTAAAAATTGCACACACCTCTCATTTCCTGGGAAGAAAAACCTCGATATCCTTATTGTGACTAGATCCTGAGGGTTTTGCCACTGCAACTGGGCTGTGTTGTTCAAAACACTTTGAACCTCACCCCCTTGAAGAAATTCTGGCTGCGTCACTGGTGCGAACGCATATTTAGAGTCCAGCCACATTAAGCTCTAATTGTTCAATAATTTACAAAATAACTTCAATTCAAAATGGATTTGTGCACTTATTTTACAATCGATTTTGTACTTTGGTCCTGGAATAGTGGAAATGGGTCTGTACCGCGTAAATGGGTCTGTCTGCAAATGGGTCTGACTTGTCTTCACAGATTTGATTGCATATTTGATTTAAAATCATTTAAAATCCAAGTCAATAATAGTGACCTATTTATTTCCAGAGTGGTTTCAATGTCTGGTCAGCTTCAATGATTTGATTGTCAGGCAGTGAAAATGTGAATCGTTTGTAGCAAAGCACTGTAAGCTGCGCGACATAATGCTTTAGTCTGTTTTATATAAATTTGATTACATGTGCTCTCATTGTTATGTCGTTATAAAATCACTCATAGATTCCGCAAATCTAGATGACGGATTCCTAGTGTTTTTAATGCGTCGGATTGTTTTAAAAATTGTGCTGATGCTATAGGCCTAGTCATTCCGAATCAATAACCAGCTCTAGTTGTTCAAAACTACCAAAATACAGAGCTTACTCGCAAAAGTATTGGGTATTTCACCACATTTGTAGATCCTCACTCATCATCATTGCAAAGCAGTGGCGTAGCCAGAAGACCATCGGGACACTTGCTCCCTCTTTATTTTGAAGTAGACAGCAACAGCCTACGTCCGTTTTACATGAAACTTGTGAGTTTTGAGATGATATTATGACAAAATCGGCAAAAGTTGTTTCCATATCAGTAAGTTTATTATAAAGTTGGCTGATACACAGAGTTGTTAAATGAATACATGTTTTATAACTTGTTTGTAACAGTTTTAGGCCTACCGGACGTTTTCTGTTTGGAGGACATGTTGTAACTGCCATGGTTTTCCTGTCTATCATAAAAGAATCGAAGTCACAATCTTTCGCTTAATGAGTAATCGAGGCTGGGCGACTTACTGTTTGCCTGTAATTAAGATTTATCAGTTTGTGTATAACGCACGAAATGTTCAGACTGCTTGCTGTTTTTAGTTACTGTAGCTTTGGTGTCTTGTATTGTAGTCAGTCAATAATATCAGCTTGTACAGTAGATGTGAAGTGACCTTGAATCTGTTTGAGTTTATTCGTAAAATTTAGTAAGTAAATTCTAGAGTTACAGTCATGATTAAAACTATTTAGTTAGAAGTTTGTGAAATTCTTTGGTTAGGGAAAAGATTGCCCATTTAAAATGTGCTACAGAAATAGCTTGTTTTTTGATTGTTGAAAATGCATCACTTGACACAACTTATCTTGACATTTGTACGGCATACATGATGTACTAGTATATGACAGTACTTGTAACAGTTGCTCGACAGAGAGGTCTTGTTCATAAAACTAAAACTGATCAAAAGCTTTCTTCGAAGCTTCATGTCTCAAGAAAGTCTTGGCGGTTTGGCTTTCCTATCGATAAAAAGTGAAGGAGCTAAAAATTTCGATTTCAGAAAAGTTATCCGGCAGTTCGCTAGTGCAAAAGCAAGGCGGACAAATTTCAAGTTTTTCAATTACCTGCAAGTAAATTACGGTAGTCTACTTCATTGACCTCAACGTATTGTATTTTATTAGTTTGTATGTTTTGTGGTGATGTCATTGTACTGCACTTGAATTCTTATTGGGTTAAACAATTTATCTGCATTGTATAGCATCTTTCCATTTCGCTGAAATATCGTTAATAGCACTCACAAAGCACCTTGCCTCAAAAGGTTGCACATAATTTTTTGGCAGTGGCTATTTTGCCGTTGACGGCAATTTACCCTCAGAGACTATTTTGCTTTGAGTTATTTGTGATTGGTCAATCTTAATGACGTACTAAACATGTGAATTTTGGTCATTTCTGATCGGTCAATTTTAAAAACCAATTAAAAAAACTTTGCACCCCCAGGTCTCTATCCCCCACCCTGTACTCTCCCTTCCAGTGTACACTGTCCCGTGCATTTTCATACCGGGCCTGCCCCTCCAGTGTACACTGCCTTTCTTTTAAAGCCAAGAACGGGTAGAAATTCGTGCGAACCCGTTCTTGGAGTGTCGTGATAATCAGCGAACCCGTTCTTGTTTTTTGTTATAGACCTTAGACGACCGCAGCAAATGGGTTTCCTATAATTAGGGAACCTGTTGTTAGTGAGTTTCATACAAAAGAGAACCTGTTCTTACAATTTTGAATCCCATCACTGGCTTTAGCTCTCTGTACCTGTTTAGGTCAATGCGTTTTTGTCTGATTATTTCAATTGAAAAAAAATCTATTTATAATGCGGTGTTGTCAATAGTTTCTGTGCTGAGAAAATTGAATATTAAGTACAGAAAAAATAAGGGCCCCATGATAGATATTTGCACCGGGGCCCACCTGACGATGTTACGACCCCGATCTTATCGAATTGTGCATGGAATTGTTGTCACTGCCCGATGATGTGAAACAAACTCGTACAGAAAACAAGCAACAAGGTTTGAGTTTGCTAGTACGCATGCGCTAAGTAGTCATCGTATGGAAAAGCATGGCAAAATGGCGGCAGCAGATTTCAAAGCAGAAACAGTTGTAAAATGATAGGAAATCTTTTGATTTGCCGATCAGGTTTGAATAATTTTATCTATAGTTACCCTGCGTTGCATTTAGCTAGAGAGTTCAAGCAGTTTAAAAGAAGTCAAAAATACTCGCATATTTTTTATTGTTCGGTCTGAAGTCCATTGAAAATGTAAGTTACATCGAGCTTCAGCACATTGAGCGTGCGTGATGCTGCACGTGCATGTCGTGTATGGAGAGCCAATCAGGTTTGAGTTTGGTTGTGCGCATGCTCCATAGTTGTAATGGTCCAGTAGCAGAAGAGAATCAGTGAAATATGGCGGCATCGAATTTGAAAGCAAGTACATTTTTGCAAGTTCGATGAAAAATGAGATTATTTTTCATAATATCAGTTTAATATTTGACAGTTATATTAAGATTAGTTTTGTTAAATTAGTTGAACAGCTCAATATGAATGAAAAGTGTTGTCAGTTTTCTTGCTTAGAAGGCCTCAGTTTGAGGGTTTAGCTCAGTCTAAAAGTCTAACTAATAGGAAATAGGTAATTTGTTGATTGTGGGGGATTTCTAAAACAAGATTTATGTCATTGGTTGTAGACAAATTTGTGGACTTTATTTGATTTTATCTCCACAACTGTTTTATGAATAGTTATAGCAGTCACGTCAGCATTATGCGAGATTCAATTGAAAATTAGGAAGTGGCTAGTTTGCTGTCGACAGCATTTCACCCTTAAGACTATTTGGTGATCACGATTTATGTGTGTTTAAATAGCCATTCTGACAGTGATGCTAAGGCGCATGAATAGTGCAGCTGCATTGAAATGTTATAAGTTGGAATCTTCACTAGCATGGCACTTAGACAAAGGCAGTGTACACTGGAGGGGAGAGCCTGGTATGTGAATATGCAAGGTGGTGTAGACTGGAGGTGCAAATTGTATTTAATTTGTCATTAAAATTGATCAATCGTAAACAAACTAAAAGTGACATGTTTAACACATTGAAATTAACCAATCAAAAATGTGTGGCGGCCAAATTCCCTCCAAGAGCAAAAGGATAAAATGCCGTTGATGCCAACATAGCTACTGCTTTAATGTTATAGTTAGTTGCCTTATCATGCATATTGTGGACATTATTATCACTTTTTTATCTGTTTGTGCGAACGTCAAAGAGCTGCAAATACTGAAATACAAATTTTAAAGTCTTTGATGTGATTTGACTTGGAACTCAAACAAAGAGGCTACTGATTGTAGCAGAGCTCTACCCACCTGGCCTCTTGCCTATATAAAATATTGGCAGTGGCTATTTCGCCGTCGACGGCAATTTGCCCTTGGAATCTATGTTGCCGTGATCATTCACGTGTGTTTATATAGCCATATTTGCTATTATCGCACCAGTGACTCTGTGGTGTAGTGGATAGAGCGCTGGTCTTGAGATACCAAGGTATCGGGTTCGAATCTCAGCTGGCCAGGGCTTTAAAAGAAAGGCAGTGTACACTGAAGGGGCAGGCCCGGTATGTAAATGTACGGGGCAGTGTACACTGCAAGGTAGTGTGCAGGGTGGGGGATAGAGACCTGGGGGTGCAAAATTTTTTTTTGTTTTTAAAATTGATCAATGAGAGACGACCAAAAGTCACATGTTTAGTACGTCATTAAGATTGACCAATCACAAACAACTCACAGCAAAATAGTCTCTGAGGGTAAATTGCCGTCGACAGCAAAATAGCCACTGCCTAAAATATTAGCCTACATGGAACTCTCTGCTTCTATACCGTTTGAACCATGTGGTGATGTGGCATAATTGCAGAAGGTGAAATCTAGGTTAGTTAGCTTATTGAAAATGAAATACATCATGTTGTCGTTGTTTAGGCTTAGTACTGAGAAAAGCGTGGCAAAAATGTGCTGGCAAAGCAGTAGTAGCATTAAAAACTAAGTGTTAAAATTTTTGATACTGGCAGTGCTATTTTGCCGTTGACAGGATATTGGCCTTAGAAGCTATTTTGTTGTTAAATGCTCCTGATTGGTCAGCTGGTCATAGAATTATGGTTTGCTACTTACTGCAGTTTAAAGCTAGAAAACTGCCTCCCTTCAATTTTTTCTCCACGACGACAAACAAGTATTTTAACTTGAGTAGTGAAGTTTTCAAATTTTAAAAGTACTGCCTAGACTTATTACAACTGAGTCTATCCAGGTAGCTGGTCACACGATTATCAAACAGATAAAGAAACGGTAGAAGCAATGTACTGTGATCCATGATCAATAACTATGAGCAATTGATGAATCAGAACAAAGCATTCAATGGCAAAATAGCCTTTAGGAAAAAATGTCATCAATCACAAAATAGCTACTACATATATTTAAAGATTGTTACATTTATTCATCATTTTATCATGCTTATCGTGTGCATGTTCGTCAAAAGCATTTTGGTAAAAGTGCTTCGTCTGGAAGTGAGAAGAGTATTTTCACTTTATGGACAAAGAGGAGCCTGCTGCTTCTGATGTTGCTAATCACAGTCAATTTATGTCACCTTTTTGAATCAGAGTTTACTTCGCTGTATATGTTATGTAGAGAAAAAAATATGCTTAAACTTTCTCAAATCCATAATGAACAAAATTGTATAGGCAGTTGCTATTTTGTCATCAGACATTTGTAATTGTTCAGTTAACATTATAACTTACGGTCATTTCTGATTGGCCAATTTCAGTGACGAATTTAAAACATTTTCAGCTCTAGTGTACCTTATCCCACATTTTACACTGCTCCCCAGTGTACACTACACATACATTCACATACTGGTCTGCCCCACTAGTGTCTGCTTCTATTGTCCAAGTTTTTGCCAGTACAAACTCCAATTCATAACAATTACATTTCAAGTCAGCTGCACTAGACACTACACCACAGCATGCAATCCTCTTGCTATGGTTGTTTGAAGCTAAATTTTGGCTATGACACTATTTTACAGTCATTACTTAAATGACCTTGAAATTTTGGAAAAAAGCGGTGACAAAGTGCACAAATTGAAAGGCGGCGTGCAATCTATACCAGCTAACATTTCGGGCAGTGATGACATTGGTGGTTTTAGAAGATGTTTTAGTAGTGATAAGTTTAATGGATTTTGTATATGTGACTACTAATTTGCCATTTAAAGATCAGATCAAACGACTTTATTTTAATTGAGGATTCCCTTTGATCATTTAAGGCATATGGAGGCAGTAAATGACAATCCTTACCTGACGTCACATTATGGTGTTAGAATAAAAGCAGCTTTAATAGCTTGGCATTGTATGTGCTGATTTTAAGTTTGCCTTCGGACATCGTGCATGATTCATCAGAGGGAAATGTTCCATTGACTTTGAAAGTAGTGTTTCAGTTTATATTAACAATGGACAATGTAACCAAACTGTCACTTCTAAAATACTTTCGAAAATTCATTTAAATTGCTGGGAATAGTCGGATTCTTCATTATGTTTCAGTGATCGGCCTGATTATTTTATTGACTTTGAGTGGTCAATATCCAATTTTCCAGTGCCTTTGTCAGAAACGTTGGTTAATTTGTGCCCACAGTTACCAGTAAGTTCAGTTATTTGTGTAAAAGGTATGGACTTGACTTCATAGCACTACAGGATTGGGGATGTTCACATCATTGAAGTGACTGATCATGCATATGCTTTGTAAGAATTGATGTTTTGGCATGCGTCAATGAGACGTGGCATATTTATGATAAGTGATTATGCTCTGGTGCGTTTGGTAAAAGGCTGCATTGTTACTCAGTAATTGAATGTGACATTTGGCATGTGTTAGAAGTAAGTGAGCAATTGTCTTCTCACGCTCTAGACCAGGGGTCGGCAACCTACGGCCCGCGGGCCAGATCCAGCCCGCCTAACAAAATCATCCGGCCCACAGCCCTTTTACAAATTTTAGTAATCGAACTTTGTGGGCTGGCGTAAAGCTTTGATTGACTATAAATATTTTCCGATCGTATTTGTTTGTGCAAACGTGATAATGGTGAATGCAAGTAACTCTGTTCTATGCTCCTAAGCTTTTTTAAGCCAAAGTCGCATTCAACTACTTTCTTGTGTACTGCTGCTTAAGTAAATCAAGCGTCTTTTATTCGATGACATATTGCATTCGTAACTGATAACTGACAGCAATTTGTGTTACATTTGCGGGTACTTGTGGGTTATCTGTCACCACTTTTTTTCACCAGGTATTAAATTACTATTATTTAACTGTATATATAATGTTTAAGCCTAAAATGAGTTTGGAAGGCAGTGTACACTGAAGGGGCAGGCCCGGTATGTAAATGTATGGGGCAGTGTACACTGGAAGGGAGTGTACAGGGTTAGGTTTATTAAATTAAAAAAAAGTGGTGACAGATAACCCATAAGTACCCATTTGCGTTTAACCTTGCTTTCAAATTTGGTGGTATATTTTATTTCAAGTAGTATAGCTACCGCCCAAGGAGAGAATTGAGTAAAAGTCATAGGAAGGGTTGCATAGAGGTGCTTGGGGGTTTTAGCTTTGTAATTGAAATGTACGATTTATCTTAATTTGTAATTGTAACTTTATTTAATATTTACCGTAATTACAGAAGTTTGGCTAATAATAGCCATTAAGCATATATTTATCAATTTTTAGCAATCTGGCAATGTTGACAAAACGTAGAAAAGTTGATGCTGAGTGTCGAGCTTTTAATAAAGAATGGGAGAACAAATACTTTTTTGAGCAAACTGCACAAGACGCATCGCTTTCCTGTTGTATTACTTTCAGTCCTTTTTATTAACAATTTTGGTAAACTCACGTGTTTGATTTGCAACGTTTCTGTTGCTGTAAATAAGGAATTTAGCACAAAGCGTCTTTATGATACAAAGCATACTAATTTTTCCAAGTTTACGGGTCAAGCAAGAAAAAAACAAACTTAATCAACTTAGAACCACCTTAAAATAGCAGAGTTCTGTGTTTCAAAGGCAAACCACTGAATTGGAAAATATTACTCTTGCTAGCTACAAGGTAGCACAATTAATAGCGAAAGACAAGAAACCGTTTACTGATGGCGACTTTGTGAAAAAATGTATGATGGCTGTTGCTGAAACCGTATGTTCGGAGAAAATAAAACTGTTTTTTGATGTCAGTTTTTCAGCAATAGTCACAACCCGACGAACAAGAGAGATTTCTGACAACGTAAAATATAACCAGAAAAATTGTTTTGAAGATCTACAGTTCTTCTCAATAGCGATAGATGAGAGCACAGATACAGCTCAGCTGGTGGTATTTGTGAGTGGAGTAAACGGAGATTTTCATGTTGTTGAGAATTTTGTTCAACTGCTTCTTATGATGGGTACTACTTCAGGACCCGATATTCTGAAGACATTACTTCAATGCCTTGAAGCCATGAATATGAATGAATCTCTCAAAACTGGTTTCAACAACGACTGATAGAGCCCCATCAATCGTCAGAAAAATATGAGTGTCGTGTCTTTGCTTCAAAAACGCATGGAAGACGATAGAATTAATAACGACATTTAAAGTTACAGTGTCACATTCATCAGGAAGCATTGCTCGCAAAGGTATCAACCTCAAAGAGCGTCATAGACATAGTGGTAAAATTTCGCCAACTACTTTTACAAAGAGAGATTTGTATCAAGATTTGCTTTATTTCTGCAATGTACGTTGGTTTTATCTAGGTGAAATGCTACGAAGAGTGTAGATATTGAGAGAAAAATTGTCAATCCTTTTTGAAAAAAACATAAATGCTACCGGATTTCGCAATCAAGAATGGGTTCCTAACTTGACATTTTGGGTCAATTTAACATCATCACATTTGGACAACCTGAATTTGCAGCTTCAGGGAAAGCTCCAATTGATACATGAGATGCGGAGTTATGTACGTGCATTCGAAACAAAACTAAGACTTTGGGAAATTCAGTTAGGAAATGCAAATTATGCTCACTTTGCTACACTGCAAGAGAACAAACCTATGAGCACTACTTTATTTGTATCTATGATACGACATTTAAGAACTGAATTTTCATCTCGCCTTGCCGTGCTTCACCGGTTAAAGAATAGTGAAGCTGTTTACCCAGCATGTCGTAAGAGGCGACTATTGGGCACCTACCAATTGCAGTCTGACTGTTAATGGTGGGGTTGCCAGCTTAATTGCTTGGTTGGACCACTCATGTCAGAAAACTGAGGTTGGGGGTAAGCAAGGGCATGCTCCCTGTAGAAAAATTTCGCTCCAACAAATCCCCATCCATGGGGTAAATCCGGCCATCTCTGCTAAAGGGACAACACCGGATGGAAACTGAATCACTACTTAGTGACATTTGTTCTCGCGAAAATGATATCAAATTGTTTAGTACTCCATTTGACATACAGGTCGACGTTGTACCAGAAAGATATCAAATGAAGCTAATTGAGCTGCAGTGTAAAACGAGATAAAATCGGAGTTTAGTGTGAGCATGTATCACTGTTTGACTTTTATAAGAAATATCTTGAATCCAAACGTTATCCCAACTTGGTTAAACATACCACAAAAATGTCATCCATCTTTGGAAGCACTTATGCTTGTAAACAATTATTTTTGACAATGAAACTAACCAAGACCAAGTTGAGAGCACAACCTACTGATAAACATTTGCAAGATGTTATGCTTCTTTCCTCATCAAATATCACCTTCAAAAACTTTCAAATCAAACACAACATGATATATCACAATAACGTTTCCTGCGGGTATCAATAAATGTATGTATGTTGCATATTATGCTGCCGTTATGAACTGTTAAAATCAGCAGTTATTTCGATTAAAATTTCAAAAATTCGCAAGTTTTAAAAGCAACACTGTTAATGGTAAATTTATACGGCCCGCTGGCACCTTGCAGATTTTAATTTTGGCCCTCAGCTAGCGAAAGGTTGCCGACCCCTGCTCTAGACATTGAGAAGTATAAGGGATGTCACTTTATGAAATGGCGTTATGCCTTGCCATATGAGAAATAACTTCGACACTGAGAGATAACTGGTGTATTACTTAGAGTTTGGAACTGAGTGCTGGTACTGGCCTATGTTGTATTATTATTTTGACGTCATTAATGATTGTGATTGTATTATGATTAATCGTAGATATTAAAGAAGTGGATATATTTACTGCGACTCTGCTGTGTTTTGTGTTTGGTGTTTGTTTTTGTTTATTAGTTACATCATAATTGTAGAGGTTTGCTAATATTCCGGTCCGACACGATTTTAGATTTGAATTAAGATCTGTTTAAACTTCGTATTGTGCAGCAAACACCAACCACATAATTAGTAATAAAAATGTTTGATGTGACATTTGAAATATCTAAAAACTTATTAGAAGTGATTTTAATTCCTTGCATGGCAACATTAAAAATGCTATTTAAATGGAAAATTGAATATTGCATGGCAAAATGTTTGATTATGTAGCCGTGCGCGTGCGTGTGTGTGCGTGTGTGTGTGTGTGTGTGTGTGTGTGTGTATGTGTGTGTGTGTGTGTGTGTGTGTGTGTGTGTGTGTGTGTGTGTGTGTGTGTGCGCGTGCGTGTGTGTGTGTGTGTGTGTGTGTGTGCGCGTGCGTGTGTGTGTGTGTGTGTGTAGATTTGAATCTCAATTAGTAGTCCTTTGTTTGGGTACAAAGATTTTTTTTGTGTAGCTAGTATAATGTATTATTAGTTGGATTCGTGTCTGCACTAATTGTGTTTGGTTTTGATTTTAAAGCTGCAGTCGTATCTTGGACCTATACACAGTTGCAGTGTTTATATTTATGCTGAAGGCATTCAGTACTATTCCAAAATAAAATCGGTTCTATTCCAACCATTTCTTCGGTGATCCAAGCAAAATATGAAAAATTTTGAGAGTTTTTGCAAAGTTAGAAAACCAAAGTAGGGATAAAAAGTAGAAACGACTTATGAGCCACGGATAAAAATTACAAAGTGTTTTCAAACAATTGGTTTTCCCTGTGAATGCATGGATGTGATTTAAAACTGACTAAAATTAGTTGTTGCCTGGCCATTTTCACATTATTTGTAAAATCTCAAAAGAAATTCAACAATATTTGAGAATCTTATGCAAAAAAGACAGGCAATCATACCATGTGCTGCAATTACTGCTGAAACCTTTCGTTAGGTCACATCGTATACACGACACAGGATTCCTTTTATACATGAGAACTACTGTATTTGACAACATATATGATGCACTTTTTTTCTAAAAGTTTTGCTCAAAAAATTGCCCTTGTCAAAAACGCGAAGTTGAAATGTGGCTTAGGCTAGTCTCCTACCCGACGATCACTAACCTAGTTTATGATTAGTAATTCTAGCTATCCTAACTGCTAACTCCATGCGTCATTTTTTATCGCCGAAATTATTAATTGTATAACGAATTTTATTGCAAAACTTAAAGCAATCTAACCCGGTCGGCTGTGATGCATGTTTATAAATATCAGCTGATCAGCACCAGACTTGATGCCATGTGACAGTGGGGAGTAAAACTAGAGATAGTTTGTATAATGTGCTGCTAGGTTGTGTTTAGCAATGTATGCTTAACTACACTAAAAAGGTTTTTTTCTTGACTCTGATCTGCTGAAATGAGGGTGCGTCTGATATGGCAGTGCGTCCTATATGCCGTCGAATACGGTGATTGTTGCAATTTTGTTTCTAGGTACTGGTGCTGATCCTGTGAATATTGATAAGAGTTGGAATGGCGAACTGTGACATCACGTGATGACAATATCCTAGAAGGGACGCAGGATGAAAGCACCTGATCTGATTTGGTGCAGGAAGATTTTTCTATACATTATAATAGTGCCTCGGCACCAGTAGACGTTATGGTCGGTGTAAACTACGTCATAGTTCATGGCTCTTCCTCACAGCTAACAGAGTCCACAGTAACAGGTACTTTTAGACAAAAAGACACTGTATACAGACAGTGGAGAGCTTTATATACATTCCCCTCATTTTTCTGTTAACGTGATTGAGTACTTAACTCAAATGAGCAAGGGAATGGAGACACTAGCACCTTTTTATAAACAACGAATTATTGATATTGCGATTTATCCACATACCAAATATAAGTTGCGTTTTTTGTTGTATTGATTTGACATTAAGATTGGTATAAATCTTGAAACGTAAGCATTAAAATGTTTCGATCTGTTTTGTTTCTGTGTTTTCTTATAAAGTTGCCAATATTTCATATTCAGTTTCTTAAATAAATGTTGTATACTGTATATCAATTTTATAATTTCAATTTCAGTCAATTAGTTTCTTATTGACTGAAACAAGTCGATTTTCTCAAAAACATGATTAGACACAAGTCCTTGCATCTTATTTTTTCTGTATTGTTGTCTTGACTTGTAGAGTTTTCTTGGTTATGTAGTACATTGAACATGCATTACTTGCTGCATCAAGTGGTATCATTCTCGTTATCATAAAGATTATTGCCATAAATTCTAAAGCTTCATTATGTCACTTTTCTGAACGGAACTTGATATATTTCTTTGTCCGAAACGAGAATTTAAATTACTACTTATTTTCACAATGTGCCTAATTCTACTTTAAGGCTAAGCCAAAATAACTGTCACGGATCGAACATTTCTTAAATTTTTATTTTGGCAAATGTGCTGTTTGCTCGAATTCAATGCTTGATTTTCACTCTGCTGGAGACCTTTAGTTTATGTGGTCCAAAACTGTCTGCCAGCTGTTGGATATTTGTTTTTAACTATAAAGAAAAACCGAATGTGCTAATTAACTATTTCGCCGTTTGTCTGTTCGCTTTGTTTTAGGAGTATTTATTTGCACAAAGACGAACCCCCGTAACTGCCTTCATCAAATTTGGACATACGTAACAATTGAATGCTTTGTTCTGCCACCAGACAATCTAATCGTGTCTTTACTTTTCGCTCTACGCACCACTTAATTTCGAAACTGTGATCCTACTGTTTAACTTGCGAAATGTGACAATTGGAATCTATAGAACAAGATCTGAGAAATTCCGGCTTGATTATTCTAGAAAATTTACTACACGTGGCCTGTATCGTGAATTTTGATTGGCTGTTGCTACCGTATATAAGGCCTAAGAGCGTAGTTCTTCGGTTCTGTAAAAAGTTTGAACCAGAGGAAATAACAGTGTTTTGCTGCTGACGACAATCTTGAAAATTAATAATTTGCGTGGGACCTCAAATAGTTCAGTAAGTTTGTATGTATCTTGCATGTACTTAGTAAGTTTGAATGTGAATTGTTGGCTTGCGACGTAGTATTTGTAAATTTTCCATCACAACATATGTTACACCGTCGCAACGCCGTTTTTGATCTTCGAATTTGCATCGAAATCCCTATTTTTAATATGTTTACATTATGAAGTTAGTTAAGTGTTTATCGTAGCTGTTTGTTTACACTTGCATTGTGTTTTAGAAAACCTGTCGCCCTATCAAATATACCATGTGGTCATTTTGGATATCGGAGCTGTAATAAAATTTCGTATCTCAACATCATCACTTTGTGGACACTTGATTTAGCGACTGAGTTTGCGGCTATTTGTCGTGAATTTCCCTATCCCAAACCATATAGCCTGAGCAGCAGCTATAATAACAGTTTTATGTGTTGCAGTTACTCATTGCTGAAAGTTTCCACCAAGATGTCGATATTAATCCAGTGGGATCGGACGAAGATACGTTTCAAAGCAACCGATCTTTATTGTCCCAATACGTGATAAAAGACAGAATGAGCACGACGACGTGGCATCTGCGAGGGCAAAAGGATAAAGACAGTTCTTCAAAAATATCCGTTGCCAAAGGATGGGACTAGGATTTGGCTGCAACCGTTATATTGGTTCTTTTTTTGTTAGGTAGGTATGATGAGTTGGTTGCATCTTTTGATAAGTTTGCTTAACTTCGCACAAGATGAGTTGACTTGTAGTTTTTGTTGTTAAGTAAATATATCGTTGGAATTGATTGATAACTGTTGCTTCTAAATCCCAGCAATAAATACCTGTCAAAAACCTTTGCTGTTACGGCAATTGTGTTGAAATTGAAAGGTGTTGTTTTGGTAGTTTGTTTCTGTTGAGCAAATGTCATTGGCATGTGAGCTATAGCGATTTAATTCTTTAATGTTTCCAATCGACGAGACGATGATGGAGGTTTTTGAATTTTTACTGGGATAGAGTTGTAAACCCGTCCGTTCAGCATGTTGTATCCAAGTAATGTTTACATAATAACCAATCCGCTACGTTGTAGTGATGATGTGATTAAATTTTGATTAACATGCTTTGTTGTTCCAATTTTGTCGATGGCAATATGACTAATTCTACCTGCTTAACACTTTCGGTGCGGAAGGACGTAAATCTACGTCTTTAGCAACAATACGTTGGGTGCGAAAGGACGTAGATTTACGTCCGAGAAAAAATTTCATCAGTTGGGTGCGGGTATCAATTCAAATGCTTCTGCAGGGACGTAAAATCTACGTTTTTGTGCTTTGTGAATGATCGACCCATGATTGATACAAAAAACTATGCCACTCATTTGACCGAGCTAGCTTTTCAGACACCTCTGATGATGAAGCTCCACCACCCAAAGCACCTCGAAATGACCCACCAAGTCGACTTTTTGGTGGATTCAAAGCCCACCACATAAATTCGTTTCCAGCAACAGATGGAAAGAAGTATCCACAGCGAAAGTGTAGGTTGTGCACTAAAAATGGTATTCGTAAGGATACTAGATTTTATTGTAAGGAGTGTGGCATTCCACTCTGCAAAGCTCCCTGCTTTGGCGACTATCATGCAAAGAAGAAATATTTTACAACATGATTGTAACAGACAATAAACATCTTTGATTTTCTCACTTGTTTGACTGTTTATTTATTCGTGCTTTTGTCTTTTTGTGGACTAAGTTTAGCACTAACAGATAGTTTGCAGTGTTTTAGAAATTAGAAAATATTGCTTTGTACGCTTTATCTCAACAACACACTGCACGCACGTATAAGCGAAAACTGTCCGCCCTGCAGACATGACGTCTCGAAAACATGACGCACCGAAAGTGTTAATACCCACCTGTGATTGTAGAAGAAGAGTAAGTTTGGTATGGTCATGCTTTCCGGTTGGATATGAACAAGAGGAGTAATAAAGCCTTACCTTTATAATATACCATTATTTCTTCGTTTAGATAGTGAATGGAGTTGATAACAAAGATCAGTTGTATGGAAAATTTGTTTACTGAGAAGATGGAGCAATTGTTACGTTTGGTGAAGTGGAAGAAAGTATCACCTCAAATTAAATGAGCTTTTGGTAAATGTTTTGGTCGTCTTTTTAGTATTGCTTATGTAGCAGCTCTAGTGTGATGAATATAGTTTTTGAGAGTGGAGGATGGGTGAATGGATAAAGGCCGGTATTTTAAACCTCATAGGCGTTAAGTAAATCTGTATCCAGCATCATTGTTGGAAAGATAGTGCTGCATGACGATGTGTTGTGAACCCCAGCAACCATCAGCCAATAGATTTTTCAGACGGGTAGCACCACCACGTAAAGGCTACATGCTGTTAAACGGATTTGCTATGTTATTTTGCTAAAGTACAAAAGATATACTGGAAAGAGCTTCCTGGATTGTGTAGTGCTGTGTTGTTATAAAATTTAGATTTTAATGCATGTCACTTTAGATTGATTTACACTGAGCAAGCGACTTAGAACTTTGCGTTGAAAGTATGACATAATACGTGCTTTTTTATTTAAAGGTGTGCACATTTAGCCCATTAGCCCATCCACATGCCCAAACGCCATGGACTTAAATTGGCCGACATTTTTTTTGCTGAGCCACTAGTAGTATGGCCCAAGAGCCCGCGATGTTGCTGATCTCGTCAGTCCTGTCAAATAGGTGGTCCGGAAACCTTGAATATATAAATATGTGGGCGTTTTCTAGGTAGTAGCAGCAGAAGTCTTTCCTTGTCATTATTCTAAAGCAATGATTTTACTGATAAGAGATCATTAAAGGTTTGTAACAGACTTTCAGCAACAAAATGTTATTAACCTAATTGAAATATGAAGTCATGAAAGTTATTCTACAAAAAGTAGGCCAATTGCTACTAAAGTCATTTGCAAAAGTTTAAGACCAGTCATTGAGATTTAAGGCATTGTGGTTTTTATGATTGTGATTGTTGTATAATGCAGTTTTATATGACACAAGATCTTACTGAAATTGCATCAGCCACCTGTCCATCACCAACATATGGTTTACTTTCACTAAGAACCTGTTTAAGTTTATTTCAATTGATTTTACAGCGTAATTACTTGTGTATACGCTGCTGTTTGAGATCTTGAAAATGAGCAAAAAATCGTTACTTTTAGAGACAAAAATGTCCCAAATCGTAATTTAAGTAAGGAAGGCTACTCAGAACGAAAAATCAATGCGAAGATTGTTGCAGCAAGACTGCTGTCCATAAAGGAGTTGCAAATTTCAATAATTATGTGAGTTAGAAAGACTTGAATAGAAGTGGGAATGCAATGAAAACATCCCCCGAGATGATCTAATGATAAGGCGAATTGCTATATGCGCTCCAACAAGTTCTTAGGAAAAAATTTGTGCTACTCTACTTTGAAAGGGGAGAGATGTTTACATTACCACAATTTCACGGCGTTTGAGATTCAGTTTGGTCTTAAATCATATAAACCAGCTTGCAAACTTGTTGGTGAGCATATCACAATTTACTTGATTAATAGATTCTCTCAGGGAATATTGTCATTAGCCTCCCACTTCTATTCAAGTCTTTCTAACTCTCAAAATTTGCAGTTGCTGTATGCACAGCAGTGTTGTTGCAACAAATCTTCGCACTGATTTCTCGTTCTGAGTATTCTTCCTTAGTTAAAGCCACGATTTGGTACATTTTTGTTTCGGAAAGTGACGACTTTTTGCCCATTTTCAAGATCTCAAAATGCAGCTTATACACAAGTAATTACGCTGTAAAATCAATTGAAATGAACTTAAACAGATTCCTAGTGAAAGCAAACCATATGTTGGTGATGGACAGATGGCTGATACAATTGTAGTCGTATAAAATTGCATTATACAATCACAATGATAGAATCTGCAAATGCTTGAAATCAAAATGACTGGTCTTAAACTTTTGCAAATGACTGTAAATTTGATCGATGAGATGAAGTACGCTAGGTTAGCTTATTAACTGCAGTAGAAACAACTTTAAAAATGAATAACTGTTTAATATATTGATCAAGTGTTCTAGCCTATATGTTGTTTGAGCGGTCCCCGTGTATCAGCATAACTGCGACTGGGGCAATTTGGTTAAAGATTATTACAACTTGGCCAGCTGATGGCAGACTTGTTGGTGGTGCCAAGACCAGCAAAGAGTTTGCAGAATAGCGCAGGCTTCAGCGGAAAAACTTGAGTATACTGGGTCTGCTGACAAGGAAAGAGTGGCCTCGGTGCAACAGAGAGAGCAGTTGGCAGGTATGCCAGAGCCGCGGTTGCGAAAAGGAAATCGAACAGTTGTTTGTCCAGAGCACCAGATTGTAAGGTGGGAGAGAGTCAAGGTGAGCGAGAACCGCACCTTGGCGAGATAGAGAAAATCAAATCGGAAACGTGGAGAGGAAAGGGTGGACTCCACAGCGAAGAAAGGCAGATTCCAAGGTGGTGAGGGAAAGAAAGCAAGAAGAGCCTCCCTAGGAAGTAGAAGGAAGCATGAGTGGGGGAGTGGACGAGAAAAGAATGAGAGCGAGGAAGGTTGTTTAGAGATGTGTTGACCCGTACATAATCAGAGTTGGTGTCAAGCAAAAAAAGAGATGAGGTAGAAAGTGCACAGAAGGAAAAGACTTTGTTTGATGAAAATGTTGATGCTGCCGCTATCGTGCATGGCATCAAGAGAACAAGGTCAGACCGGGAGTGGGCCCAATCAGATCGCAGAGCAGAAAATCCAGGGATCCGGAAAGAGGAAAATGAGTTAAGGTTACAAATAAGGTTGAGGGAGTAGAACGAAATAAAGTGTAAAAGTTCAGTGTTCCTGGCTCGGAGACACCCAGCATTCCATTGAAGAACCCTGAGGGAGTCAGGGGGCAAGAGGAAGCAGAGGATGATAGAGAAACAACCAGGAGCATGAGGCGATGATGAGGGTGCAGAGGGAGAAGATACAAAGTATGCCAAAGAGCTTTGAAAGCGAGGGTGGGTGGAAGTGCGGCAGAGGGGTGACATATTGAACAATGGAGGTATTCAAGCTAGAAGAGTCTGAGGACGAAGTCGCAGTGTTGGTAGGTGTGGGATCTCCACAAGAAGCAGGGGGGCCGCTCCAGGAGTGAGAGTTTTTAAGAGTTTTGAATCTAGAAAAGGAGAGTTGTAAGCACTTTAAATGGACCCATTTGGAGTAGATGCAGCATTGCACTGACCTACCCATCCAAGTCACATTTCCAGCACACACTAAACAGGGCAAAACGAGAATAGGGTTAGGATAAACGTTGCTGCTCATCAGAAGGAGAAGACGAAGACGCCCAAGAGAAAGGCAGGAGAAAAGAGAAGACAGGCGACCGATTATAAAGAGGCTGCGTGCTGTCCTTCAGCTGTCATTCAGGGGAATAATGCCTAAAATACGGTTTGTGTGAGGGGAGTACCCGGGGTAACTGGGACCCTCGGTAAGACCAACAGGCATTTCGGGCCAACACAAACGGGGTCGGGGACGGCACCACCACGTTGAGACGGCTGTTGATTGGTGCAGCACTTGTATTTTTGCTGAAGGCCAGATTGTTTCCTTGTCTCAAAGCTATACGTTTTATCTGTTGTAATATTTTTAAACTCCCAAAGGTATCTTTTTTTATATGGAAAACTTTTTTTGTCCCGTTCTCACTTATGCTTCACCTAAATGGTTTATTTTTTTCAACGTCACCAAGTTGGAACCTTTACAATGAGCGGCCAATTGCGCTATCACCGATTTCCTCTGGTCCTCCACTATCCTTCTCTTCTCTGAGGCGTCCTTACCACCACTACAAGTCTCTCTAACTCATTTTTCTCTGTCATGTTATTAGCGGGCCCTTCATCTTGCACAACTCCTTTTTCATTTCAGGTTGGCCAGACTGGAAATGAAACCGAGACTCTCCAAGTTTTCCTAGAGAATCTTTGCATCTACACATCTGCTCATGCTTTTTCCTACTTCTGCCAGGAAGGCTCTCTCTGGTTGCCTTGCCTTGGTTTTTGACACTCGCTTTGCATAGTGTGGAGTTCATTTTTCACCATCCTCTCGCTGCTTCATCTCGTAATTTGTGCGAATGGCTCTGTCCGTTTTACTAGCGATAAAAGAGACTTAAGTGCCTTGCCAACTGATCACAGACGTACTGTTTTATCTAAATTTGTTTTTCACACACGTTTCCACAGTATCCAGTGAGGAACTGGTGTTCCCAGGTCTTTGTGTCTTCCCTTGTCCTTGCTACAATGGACACAACCTTCTGTTAATCTCTTATCTATCTTGAATCAGCAGTATCGAGAATCCTTCAGCGTCTGCGGTCATTCAACCAAGGACATTTATCTGATTTTGCACTGCTCTGTTGAAGACTTTGCGCCGCTCGCTTTTGAGCAATTCCTTTTCGATGTACGACCTCTGGTCCAGGCGTTTGGGGCTCCATGGTCTTCCACCATGCCCCATTCCTCAAAAGGAGTCCGGTAACAGCAACAAGCAGCGATGGCATTGGTCGAATATGTGTAGCTCAAATGCATTTTGCAAAAGTTTTCTCCGCTTGTCGGGTTTTAACAATCACAAAATACAAAGAGAACAAATTAATGTCCATGCGTGATCATGAAAACCGGCTATTCAGTCACTTTCCAGTGGATTGAGGATAATACATGAAAAACGGGCAACCAAAGTCTTACTACAAGTCAGCATTTACTTGGATGGGGCGACAGTTGCAATTGGGAAAACCACATCTTGTTGAAATCATTTAGAAAACAATCTAACTTTTGAAGGAGTGACTCCTGCTTGTAACTGGGGTGGAGTAGAAATCAATTATGCTTGTGCAAAATATTTTTGCGTAGTATTTCCTTAGCATAGAAGATTTTATCAGTCAATAGACTGCAACTGTGTGGTACAAAATGGGAAACAAGTGCAAAATTTTCCCCAGACGACCATGGTTGCAGGTTTGAATTTCAGCTGGCAGGGCATTAAAAGTAAGGCAGTGTACACTGGAGGGGCAGGCCCGGTATGTAAATGTATGGGGCAGTGTACACAGGAAGGGAGTGTACAGGGTGGGGATAGAGACCTGGGGGTGCAATATAAGCCCGCTGGGATCAAGTGCAAAAATTTTCCCACATGGGGAAATTTTGCACTTGATCCCAAAATTGTACCTAATGAAACTGTAAAAACTTGATAAATAAAGCCCAGGTTTGAATATTTGTTTTTTAAATATTCTAGACGGAGTCGCTGCATCCGACATTATTGTACGACTCATCGACAAAGCGCTTTTTTGTTTAGATCGAAGATGATGCAATTGGAAGTATAGAACATGGCAAGTTTAGTTAGGCAGTGCTCTTCGACAACTGGACATTTAATTTGAAGTTGCCCCAAAGGTTAAACAAGACCTTTTCTTGTTTTGAAGTTATGTGCTCAGTATAACTTGCATCAAATTGCGTTTGTTTTTTGATTTGTATTCAATGTTTTTTATGCGTGAACAAAGCGTAGTCAGCAGAGAATTTTCAAAATCTAGTTTCTATCCCAGATATAAAATAGCATTTAATAAATTTTGTTATTTTCTTAATTATTCGCATTCAAACAAGTTTCAAATGTTTTGTGAAGGGCAATTTCCTCCCCTTTGCATTCCCCCGATTACCTCTGTATTTGAATTGTTTTATTGTTATTGCACTTTAATTAAACCGTTTGAAAAATAGCTTTGTTTAGTTTTATAGTTACGTCTGCGCTGCCAATATAAGTTTTTGAATAAAGTCATATATGAGACAAGTTTGTACTATGCATCGGTAGTTGTAAAAGTGGTGAAAAGTGATCCAACACTATTTTAAAAAGAAAATATTGGCAATGGTAAAACAGCGTTATATAGATGTTAGCTGCCACCGATAAATGATATGTTATAACACCAGCAACGTTCGTTTTGTTGGAAACTGTCTAGCCACCCATCTAAGCACAAAATGGTGCAATTGGTGAACCATCAATTTTGTTGTAAGGTCTCCACCAATTATATTTACAATGCAGCTTGGTCACAGGTAGCTTTATCATAGGTGCCGGTTGTGTTAACGTAATTTATGTGCCCTGTCATTGGTTTAGTTGTTTTGTCGTTTGTGAAGTACCTGTTAATGCTTTTGATGTTCTAGTTGTTCGGAAGCTTTCGCCTTTTAAGCTGTTGTTTTTGCCGCCTCATTTAATAGATTGTCATTCGTAATAAGTGAGGAAGAGGAATGTTTTGTAGTATGTGATGACTAATGAATTGTTTTTATATTTCACAAGTTATTTTCTATTACGCTCAACCCTTAATGGAAGAAACCGTAAGTTTGGTAGAGTGAATCATCAATAAATTAATAGGGCAAGTTGTTTTCTCTTTACTAACGCCTGTCATTCTCGTTTCTTGTTAATGATTTTGTGGCAATTTCGCTGATTGATCTTATATTTGTAGCTTAAATAGGTCTGTTGACTGTTTATGAGCTCACTCTACTTTGGCAGTGTTTTTAGTATGGGATGGTAGCGAATAGAAAACCTAATGTTTTATCAGTAACTGATGCTAGTGGCAAGTTGTTTATGTATTTCCAACAGCGCTTGTCTGTGTCTCATATCAACCGGGAAACAATAAGCAGCTTGTATTGTCAGCTAATGCTAGCCTTAATTCGATGATATAGGCTTGTTTCGCGTTCGCTTATATCTTTGTTTGCATGATTGAGATTTCTCAGTAGTCTTTAATATCTTGTAACAAGTAGAGCCAGATACTCTTAGCGTATCGCAATTGATGCATGTGGTAGAGCTAACTTGTGAGGAAACTTTCTGTTTACCATTAATACAGTCTTGATGTTCTGCAAGTTGGTGTGTGCTCGTGCGTCGAGGACCTCCGGTGAGCAAGACAGCTAGAGACAGGGTCTCCAAAATAGAAGCAGCAGTAAGACAGCCAGTATATCTGTTTCTCACTGCAACACAAGTTAAAAGACGATTGAAACTGTCCGGTAGACTATAGAGTGAAATGATAGTCTAGATTCGGCCAGCTCCGTGGTAAAACCTCCTGCCGTGGCTGCCCGTTTTTTTCATGACCAGTGGGTTTGGTAAATGTTAATCCCAAGAATGCTAATCCTAACGTACTAGGCGGAGATGCATTGAGTGTTGTCAACGCTCAATCTCTAACATCGTTGAACAGGCGACGTGTCGACGCCTGGTTAGCCGAGGTGCGCTTGCAGCACATTCGACAGGAAGAAAAGCTAAAGGCACTGGCAGCTGCGCAAGAATTGAGAAAGTTCGAATCTAAGCAGATTGTTTTGCAGACCGAAAAGGAAGTAGCAAAAGCAAATATCATTGCGGATGCAGTCTCAAGTTGTGATGAATAGCTGGGTGACGTTGCTCCTTTTCTGGAAACTGATGTTCTAGTTGTTCGGAAGTGTACCAAGTATCGTTTTGCCATCATTCGGAGTTGATGTAATGGATCCAGCAAAGTTTTCATTGGGTCCTGTTCCCAGTGGGATGTTTCATGGGCCGGCTGTTGCTCCTGAAAATCTGAGTCCAATGAATGGTCATGGAGTGACTGCCAAGATCGACGTAGCAGAACCACCAATTCATGGGCCGGCGAACACAAGGGAAAGATCGCAGGGAAGGTACAGTACTGATCTTGGATTACCAGGTGAGTGGGTTCATTCTTTGAGTGATATCGCTAAAATGGTTGTTCGTTGCAAGGCTCAGAGGCTGTGACTGAGCATAGTAAATTTACGGGTAACTCCCTAGTCTACTTCAAATTTATTCGCCAAGTGATTTATTGCTTCTTTGCCCGTTTTTGGATGACGAGCGGGAAAAAGTACACATGAAAGCTTCGTGTATATATGAGAATGGGCATTATCAGATTGGAATACTAATTACTCGATGACTTTGTCTCGATTAAAGTGTTTTGGCAAGCGCTTGCTAGCTGACCCCAGATTACTGGCTAAATACAAGGAAAAGGTTGAAGATTTGATCTTGCAAGGGCATGCTGTGGAAGTTCTTCATAATAGCAGGCAATTAAAAGGTAGGAAGTGGTACATACCTCACCATTGTGTAACAAGCAAGTTCAGGGTTGTCTTTGACGCTGCAACTCAATTTCAGCAAACTTCCTTGAATGATCAAATTTTTTCCAGATCTTGATCTAACCAATAATCTAGTGGGAGTGCTGATTCGCTTTCGGAAATATCCGGTGGCTGTTGTAGAGGATGTGCGAGCGATGTTTATACAGGCTCGAGTAGCTCCTGTAGATCAATCAGCCTTGCGTTTTTTGTGGTGGAACGATAGCAACCCGACTCGGCCACCAAAGGATCATCAGATGACAGTCCATTGTTTTGGTCTCACCAGTTCACCATCGGTAGCTGGGTTTGCTTTGCGCCGAACTGCTGAAGAAAATCGGGTGAGTGTGTCGGAGGATGTGGTAGAGGTAGGGTTACCATATTTTGAAATGCAAAAATCGGGACATTGGATGAAGAATTTTCACGAGACAAAATTTATGGCCCCTTCAACGTTTTTTTTTAAGAAAAGCGGGACGGTGAGTTGCGGTTACGGGCTTGATTGTCGAGGCAAGGGTGCAGATCAGAGACCAAAGACGAAAATTGGGGTGATCTCCAAAAAAAAAAAAAAAAGGTCATCGCCTGTTAGTTCCACGTTTTGTGTCATATTCAAGCCCAAATGTGGATAAATTTTGTAACCGTGTGGGCGTTGACCTTTTTTTTTCTTTTTTTTGGAGATCACCCCAATTTTCGTCCTTGGTTTCTGATCTGCACCTTTGCCTCAACAATCAAGCCTGCAACCCCATCTCACCGTCCCACTTTTGTTGGAGAATTAATTGAAATGTCCATAAATTTGGTTAAATCCGTTCTGTTTCACTGAAGCAAAAAGCGGGATTTTCGATCAAAAAAGCGGGACAAGGCCTCAAAAAGCGGGACTGTCCCGCCTGAAGCGGGACGTATGGTAACCCTAGGTAGAGGTAGTTCGTAAAAACATTTATGTGAATGATGTGTTGACTTCGGCGCCTAATATTGATAGTGCAGTTAAGCTTGTGCATGATGTCGAAGCATTGCTGAAAGGTGGCGGTTTTGAACTTGCAAAGCTTTCGAGCAACTTACCAGAAGTGCTTGAAGGACTGCCAGCCGAGCGCTTAGCGTCTGAGCTAAGTCAAGTTGATTTATATGCAGAGATTCCAAAACAAAAGATGCTGGGTTTAGTGTGGTATCCTCAAGAGGATGTACTAGAGGTAAAGGTTTCGGAAGTGGCATGTTGTATTCACGGGGTATTTCCCCTTCGCAGCCATATAAAGCTAAGATGTGGTTAATTGGACCTAGCTTTCTGTTTGAACCAGAGGATACATGGCCCACTACACCAAGGCAGCCAGAAAGCACAGTTGTCACTACAAATAATTCTTCTTTGCATTAAACTGATTTAACTCCTGAGGAAGTCAATTTAACTGAGGGTGTTCTTGGCCGGATCATAAACAAATACGGCTTTCTCCATCGAGCTGTGCGCACCGCAGCCTGGTTGTTACGACTGAAACGTGAGCTTTATGCCAGAATAACAGATAAACCTATCGGCAATGACTTATTAGCGGATTATATTGACGCCAACGAGTATGATGCCGCACTTTTGGCTCTTATTTCCCTGGCGCAACATCATGAGTTTGGTAGTTTAGTAAAGGCATTCAAGCGTCATCCGTATCACAAAATTGAGTCCGGAGAGTGAGGTGAAAACCTGAAACTGCTTATGAAGCCTATTGTGAAACATTGCCCATTTGTGGAGGCGGGTATTCTTCGCATTGGTGGGCGTTTGCAACGTTCGGGCGAGTCCTACGATGTAAAAGCGAACAGATGCCTTTATTTTAATTACAGTTTGTTTTACAAATTTGAAGAAATACATATTGTATAAATGACAGGGTGACCATATTTTCATTGCCAAAAAGGAGGACGTTTTTAGATAATAATTATTATCAGCCCTACAAGTTGCTCTGCAAGGCTGGTAAAATTTCTCTGGACATTTGTTGGACACTGACCACTTTTGATAATTAGTGCAAATACAGCAGTTTAGTTTTTTGGCAGTGGCTATTTTGCGGTCGACAGCAATTTACCCTCAGAGACTATTTTGCCATGAGTTATTTGTGATTGGTCAATCTTAATGATGTACTACACCTGTGACTTTCGGTTATTTCTGATTGGTCAATTTTAAAAACCAACTATAAAATTTTGCACTCCCAGGTCTCTATCCCCCACCCTGTACACTCCCTTCTAATGTACACTGCCCCGTACATTTACATACCGGGCCTGACCATTCGGTGTACATTGCCTTTCATGTAAGGCCCTGCCAGCTGAGATTCAAACCCATGCCCATGGTATCTGAAGACCAGTGCACTATCCACTACACCACAGTGTCACTGGTGTAATTGTAGACAATTTGGCTATATAAACACACGTGAATGATTACGGCAAAATAGATTCCAAGGGCAAATTGCCATCGACGGCAAAATAGCCACTGCGTTATTTTTCAAACTAATTCTTACTCTTTCAAACCTAAAGCAACAGTCAGTCTAAGGTAGACCGTTAGAAAACTCTCTTTTATCATTTCTTACCAGTTAAACTTATTATCACTTAAACTAATATGCAGTGACATAATTTTTTAATCGCAAAGTAAACGTATAAAGGAAATTTTCGAACAACTTTGGGTGATCAAATTAGTTTTTATTAAAAAGGAGGACAAAAAAGGCATTTTTCGACATCTTTGGAAGACCAATTACTTTTTACCAAAAAGGAGGACATGTCCTCCAAAAAGAGGACGTATGGTCACTCTAATAAATAATATCTTAGGTAGAGGAATTTTGTTAGGAGTTTTTTCATCGTTTTTGACAAACTGGCTTTTCTAATCATGAATCGTGGCAACAATTATACTGTCCAGCAAGTACTTCAGCGGTTACAAACTGGTCAGCTTGATGACTCTTGTGATGAGAATGAAGAAACTGAATTGCAAGATAAAGAATTTGTTTCTAATTGTTGTGCTGGTGTCGAAAGTTGTGACAGTGATATCGACAGCGGTGAAGACGAACAAAGCTCTGCTGCTCTTTCTATAAATTTTCTTTCTGAAAGTGATCAATCAGTATCTCAAAATACTGCCGGACAGGTGAACGCACGAAACGGAACTGTGTGGAAAAACATAACAGGTGCTCCAGGTCTGGGAAGATCATCTTCGTCCAATGTGTTTTTGGAACGTCCTGGCCCAACGTTTTATTGTCACAGATCTGTTGAACGGTAGCCCTTACAGTGGTTTTCATTTATTTATAGATGAACATATGCTCAGGTGTATTCAAAAACACACTATCAACCATGGAAAGAAAGATAATGACAATTTTGATTTACATGTTGATGAGCTGGAAAGTTTTATAGGTCTTCAAATCGCTCGAGGAGTGTTGGTCGGGAAGAATACACCAGTAAAGCAACTTTGGAGCAAGAAATGGGGACAACTAATCTTTCAAAATACAATGAGCCGTAATAGGTACCAGGAAATCATGAAACATTTGAGGTTCGATGACTTTTTTAGTCGGAGGCAAAGGAGAGAAACTGACAGATTTTGCTTGATTTCCGAGGTGTGGAATTGCTTCACAGAAAATTGTAAGAAATGCTATGTACCAAACTGCGATTTGACTATTGATGAACAACTTTTTCCATGCAAAACCAGATGTCCTTTTATAAAATATATGGCGAACAAGCCAGACATATTTGGAATTAAGTTCTAGCTTTTGACTGATGCTCAATCAAAATACTTGTGCAATGGCAAACCATATTTGGGAAGAGATCCTAGCCGAAGCAGATGTAGCGACCTTCCAGGTGATGTGTGCTTGACCCTTTTACAACCTTATTATAAAAAAGACTACAATGTCACCACCGACAACTACTTTACCAGCCTAAAGCTGGAGGAAGAACTTAAGCAGAAAAAACAACAATCCTTGGCACTATACGGAAACAGCGACGAGAAGTGCCAAGCACTGAGCTGATAATGAAAGACAAGGAATTACATGCTTCTGAAATATTTTCTTCGCCATCCGTTTGCAGCTTGACAATATACAAAGCAAAGAAATAAAAAGTTGTTTGCATCCTGAGTTCAATGCGCAGAAACGTAAATATTGATCAATGCCACAAGAAAAAACTGCCAGAGACAATACAGTATTACAACAAGTCCAATGTGGGCGTGGATGTACTGGACCAGATGGCTCAATACCATACCAACAAGAGTTCCACTAGAAGATGGCCTGTGGCTGTATTTTTTAATATTCTCGACTGTGCCTGCATAAATGCTTACATTATATTTACTGCCTTACAACGAAATTGAAATTATCAAGAAGACAGTTTATGCTTGAGCTTATAAAAGAACTCTGCAAACAAAAAATGGAGTGGGCTCAATACCTCCTTCTCCAGCAGTGGATCACATAGTCAGCATTGCATTGCCGGGAACCAGTGGTTTAGCACACCAAGCACGGAAAAGAAAAGAGTGCCAATTTGTAGCATGTACAAACAAATCTAGCTCTTTTTGCCAAAACTGTGGGAAAGTATGATGTGGCAAACACACATCCCAAAAAGTAACAATTGTAAAATGCAAAAATTGTGATGATTGAGTGTCAATAAATTTGTATACCTTGTATTGCCACTTATTAATAATCATAAAAATGTCAAAAACTTATTCAAAAAAATATCAAATGCGCAAGAATAGTTTCTTTGTGCTTTTCATACAGTATAAGTCGAAATTAATGAAAGAGAGAACCTATTAAAACCGATTTACAGATAACCGGTCAAAAATGACCGCATTCGTCCTTATAGGTAGGGAAATAATTCAGGGCTTCTAGTGTTAAATGACCTTCAAACTTTGGATAAAAGCAGTGACAAAGTGCACAAATTTAAAGGCGGCTTGCAATCTATACCAGCTAACAATTTGGTCAGTAATGACATTGGTGGTTTCAGAAGATGTTTTAGTAGTGATAAGTTTTGTGGATTTTGTATGTGTGACTACTAATTTGCCATTTAAAGATCAGATCAAAAGACTATTTTAATTGAGGATTCCCCATTGATCATTTAAGGATATAGAGGCAGTAAATGAAACTCCTCACCTGACGTCACATCATGGTGTTAGAAGAAAAGCAGCTTTAATAGCTTGGCATTGTATGTGCTCATTTTGAGTTTGCCTTCGGACATCATGCATGATTCATTGGAAGAAATTGTTCCATTGACTTTGAAAGTAGTGTTTCAGTTTATATTAACAATGGATAATGTAACCAAACTGCCACTGCTAAAAGACTTTCGAAAATTCATTTAAATTGCTGGGAATAGTCGGATTCTTCATTATGTTTCAGTGATCGGCCTGATTATTTTGATGATTTTGAGTGGTCAATATTTAATTTTCCAGCGCCTTTGTCAGAAACGATGTTTGATTTGTGCCCACAGTTAAGTTCAGTTATTTGTGTAAAAGGTATGGACTTTATAGCACTACAGGATTGGGGATGTTCACATCATTGACGTGATTGATCATGCATATGCTTTGTAAGAATTGATGTTTTGGCATCATCAATGAGACGTGGCATATTTATGATAAGTGATTATGTTGTGATGCGTTTAGTCAAAGGCTGCATGCTGCATGCTGTCAAAGGTTACTCAATAATTGAATGTGACATTTGGCATGTGTTAGAAGTAGGTGAGCAATTATCTTCTCACGCTCTAGACATTGTTAAATACAGGGTCCGGCAAAATGATCTGACACATTTGTAGGTTTAATAAAAGCCAAAAAAAAATAAAGAAACAAAAAATGTTTTCATTTTCGAAAAGTACAAATAATGCCATTTTGTTTCTATAGGTTTTAAAAATTAAGCCAGTCAAATAGGACCCATTATTGTCCACACACTGCCGAAGGTGTTCATGAAAGTAGTCTATAACTTGGTGGGTCATTTCAAGTGGAATGGAAGTAATTTCTTGACAAATTGCATCTTTAATTTGTTCAATAGAGCAAGGGCGATTAATGTACACCTTTGACTTGAGGTATCCCCAGAGGAAAAAATCGCACGGATTTAAATCAGGTGAATGAATGGACCAACTGATGTCACCACGCAATGAGATTAAATGACCAGGAAACATCTCCCTCAAAATCCCCATTGCACGTTAAAAAGTGTGGGCTGTTGCCCCATTCTGTTGAAACCAAGCATTGTTCATATTGTAGAGCATACCGTATATACTCGTTTTACCGCCCGGTCTTGATTAAGGGCCCGTTTGAATAGCCGCCCGTGTGAACAGAACATAAAAATAAATAAGGGCCCGTGCTTGAATAGCCGCCCGATGTAAAAGCTGATTTTTCAGTGGTAGAGAACAATAGGAAATAAGAAGCAGCTAAGAAGCGCTTGTGTCACAACTGTTAATAATATTAACTAATATGAGGGAATTACTCTTAAGACGTGAATAATTTGCGTTTGACGTGAATAAATTGACATGGAAAAAGGATTAATGTCGTGAAATATTTGTCTTCAACGATAATTTTTGTGCATAATTTTACTTTGAAAATAACAAGCGCCCGTGCTTGAATAAGGGCCCGTTTGAATAAGGGCCCGGTAGTGAGTTTGGTTGAAAAAAATAAGGGCCCGGGCTACAAAACGAGTAAATACGGTATTCAATTTTGGTCTGAGAAATGTCTTTAGCATCTCACAATATCGATCAGAGTTCACAGTCACTGTAACGTCTTCTTCGAAGAAGTATGGACCCCATATACCGAATTCTGCCACTGCACATCATATAGTCGCCTGATGACAATGCAAAGGGCGTTGATGCAAATCACGAGGGCTGTTCTCTAATCTAAAGTTTTGCTTATTCACTGTGCCACACAGGTGAAAATGTGCCTCGTCACTGAACAACACAGCTGTTGCATGGGGATATGTTGTTGAATTTTCAAACACAATGCTCTGCAAGTTTCAATGTCTCTTTTGCAGAGTTCTTTTGACAACATCATTTTGTATGGATGCATTTTCAGATCCTTGTGAAGAATTCTTGACAAATTTCTTTTTGAAAGCCTAAGAGCCTGGGCGCATTTAAATGCTAAACAATTATATGAAACAAAATGGCATTATATCTACTTTTCGAAACTTGAAAACACTTTTTTGTTTCTTTATTTTATTTGGATTTTATTAAACCTACAAATGTGTCAGATCATTTTGCCGGACCCTGTAAGGGATGCCAATTTATCAAATGGCGTTATGCCTTGACATATGAGAAGTAACTTTGACACTGATAAATAACTGGCGTATGACTTAGAGTTTGGAACTGAGTGCTGGTAGTAGCCTATGTTGTATTATTATTTTTATGTCATTAATGATTGTGATTGTATTATGATTAATCGTAGGCATTAAACAAGTGGATATATTCACTGCAACTCTGCTATATTTTGTGTTTGGTTTGAATTTTTTTGGTTTTGTTTTTGTTTATTAGTCACACCATAATTGTAAAGGTGTACTAATATTCCCGTCCGACACGATTTTCGATTTGAATTAAGTTTTGTTTAAACTTCGTATTGTGCAGGAAACAGCACATAATTAGTAATAAAAAAATGTTTGATGTGACATTTGAAATATCTAAAAAGTTATTAAAAGTGATCTTAGTTCCTTGCATAGCAAAATTTTTGACTATGTAACCATGTGTTACAATATTTTGACGACAAGTATTTTGAAGAATGGGCAGATGTGGAATCTTGACAGGGTTGTTGCAAATATGGCTAAACTGAGAATGTTAGACTTGTAAAATCAGTAATAGGCAATGCTGTTGCTTTTATTGCTAGAAAATATATATGTAGAAATGCATCAATTGGTTGTGTGCGTGCGTGCGTGTGTGTGTGTGTGTGCGTGCGTGTGTGTGTGTGTGTGTGTGTGTGTGTGTGTGTGTGCGCGCGTGCGCATCTGTGTGTGTGTATTTCTTTGTCCAACACGAGAAGTTAAATTACTACTTATTTTCACAGTCTGCCTAATTGTACATTAAGGCTAAGCCAAAATGACAGTTTTATGTGTTGCACTTACTCATTGCTGAAAGTTTCCACCAAGATATCGATATTAATCTAGTGGAATCGGACAAAGATACGTTTCAAAGCAACAGATCTTTATCGTCCCAAGAAGTGACAAAAGACAAAATGGTATCTATATACGTTTGAGCACGACGACGTGGCATCTGCCAGGGCAAAAGGATAAAGACAGTTCTTCAAAAATATCCGTTACAAAGGATGGGACCAGGATTTGTCTGCAGCCGTTATATTCTTTCTATTTTTGTTAGGTAGGTATGATGAATTGGTTGTATCTTTTGATAAGTTTGCTTAACTTCGCACAAGACGAGTTGACTTGTATCTTTTGGTGTTAAGTAAATGCATCGTTGGAATTGATTGATAACTGTTGCTCCTAAATCCCAGCAATAAATACCTGTCAAAAACCTTTGCTGTTACTGCATTTGTGTTGAAGTTGAAAGGTGTTGTGTTGGTAGTTTGTTTCTGTTGAGCAAATGTGATTGGCGTGTGAGCTATAGCGGGTTAATTCTTTCATGTTTCTAATCGACAAGACGATAATGGAGTTTTTCGAACTTTTACTGGAAGAGAGTTGTGAACCCCTTCGTTCAGCATGTTGTATCCAAGTAATATTTACCAAATAACCAATCCACTACGTTGAAGTGATGGTGTGGTTAAATTTTGATTAACATGCTTTGTTGTGCCAAATTTTTCCATGGCAATATGACTAATTCTACCTGCTTAATGCCTATCTACAATTGTAGAAGAAGAGTAAGTTTGGTATACTCGTGCTTTCCAGTATAGTCAACTCCAGCTACTATAAGCCAAAAGATTTTCCGAACGGGTAGCAACACCACGTAATAGATACATTCTGTTAAACGGATTCGCTATGTTATTTTGCTAAAGTACGAAAGATATACTGGGAAGAGCTTTCTGGATTGTGTAGTGCTGTGTTTTTGTTATAAAAATTAGATTTTAATGCATGTCACTTTGGATTGATTTACACTGAGCAAGCGACTTAAAACTTGTGGTTGAAAGTATGACATAATACGTGTTTTTTTATTTAAAGGTGTGCACATTTAGCCCATCTACATCCCTAAAAGTCGCGGGCTTAAATTGGCCGACTTTTTTGCTGAGCCCCTAGTGGTATGTGCCAAGTGCCCGCGATATTACGGATCTCGTCAGTCCTGTCAAATAGGTGGTCCAGGAACCTTGAATATATAAATGTGTGGGTATTTTCTAGGCAGTAGCAGCACAAGTCTTTCCTTGTCATTATTCTAAAGCAATAATTTTGCCGATAAGAGATCATTAAAGGTTTGTAACAGACTTTCAGCAACAAAATGTTATTAACCGAATTGAAATTTGAATTCATGAAGGTTTTGCTACAAAAAGTAGGCCAATTGCTACTAGAGTCATTTGCTAAAGTTTAAGACCAGTCATTGAGATTTGAAAGATTGTAATTTTTGTGATTGTGATTGTTATATAATGCAGTTTTATATGACACAACATCTTACTGAAATTGCATCAGCCAATGAAAACATTCCCCGAGATGATCTAATGATGAAGCGAATTGCTGTATGCGCTCCAACAAGTTCTTAGGAGAAAATTCGTGCTACGGTGCTTTGAAAGGGGAGAGATGTTCGCATTATCATAATTTCTCGGCGTTTGAGATTCAGTTTGGTCTTAAATCATATACACCAGCTCGCAAACTTGTTGGTGAGGATACAACAATTCACTTGATCAATAGATTCTCTGAGGGAATGCTTTCATTAGCCTCCCACTTCTATTCAAGTCTTTCTAACTCCAAAAATCTGCAGTTGCTGTATGCACAGCAGTGTTGTTGCAACGAACGTTTGCACTGATTTCTCGTTCTAAGTATCCTTCCTTACTTAAAGCCATGAATTGGGACATTTTTATGTTTTCAATCGACGAGACGATGATGCATTATACAATCACAATGATAGAATCTGTAAATGCTTCAAATCAAAATGACTGGTCTTAAACTTTCGCAAATCACTGTAAATTTGAACGATGAGATGAAGTACGCTAGGATAGCTTATTAACTGCAGTAGAAACAACTTCAAAAATGAAAAACTGTTTAATATATTGATCAAGTGTTCTAGCCTACATGTTGTTTGAGCGGTCCCCGTGTATCAGCATAACAGCGACTGGGGCCATTTGGTTAAAGATTATTAGCCTGGTTGACTTGATCTTGAATGATTACATCTATTAGTTTACCATAAGGCAATATTTTATTGATATAGCAATAAGTAGATTATTACGTTCGTGTGTAAGTAGCAGGATAATGCTGGAAGATAATGCCAAAATCTAAAGTTTTCTCCTGAATCTAAAGCTACATAAAAACCAATTTTAATGATGCAGTGTTTTGTTTATAATAATGTAAAAAAAGCGATGGAAACGTCTCTTCATTTAAAAAGTTATTCATGGCACCAAGAAAGTAGTGTTCTGTCGTTTGACTTTAATAAATATAAAAGCGTAAGCTTTTAAATGCTATTTTAAACGATTGGATGCAAATGTGAATGATCGATGCGCATTAAACTATGATGACAAGCGGTTTTCAATCCTCGCCGCAGCGCGCAGCTCCTTCCATCTTAATCTTTTAGAGGCTACTTATATCAAGACCCGACGCCCGGTGTTATGCAGACAGAAAGAGTTTGTTTACACTCTCAAACTCTTTCGATAATCGTGGCCTTTGGCCTCCTGCTGCGCCTTCTCTAACTTTCGCAATTGCGAAATCTTTTTTTGGCGCGCTTTGCAATACTAGCGCTATCATTGGCTTGTCTTGGATGCGTAACGTCCAAATTATTCACATAAAAGACTTATTCACTCTAGATCTTCCCTTTTGACGCGACACCGCCACTGACGAGAGCGTCACGAAAAGCTTATGGCTCAAACAGCTTTTTTCAAAGCTATATTAAGATTTTCTTTTTGTAAAAGTATCAGTTGCATGCAGTGTTCTCTCTAAGATTTTAGTAAGTGCATAACCGTCGGCGCAAGTGCAAAATTGCAAGTAAATGTATAAAAACCGCCGGACAAATTTTGGTTGACATTGCTGAACAAACCGCTACAGCAGCCCATGTAACGTATTTTAAAGTTGTAAATAAACATGCTTGTGATAGCGTACTACACTAAGTATGTACGCTAAGCTCATAAAAGATGTCTTTTACCCCGATTTAGATCTTCGATCATTTGTTCTAAATTTTTTCAAAAGCAGTTAAGCGTCAGTGATTTGCAAGCTACGCACGCACTGTTTCCACGCTTTTATTGTACAGTAGAATCAGTCTAATGGCTTTATTTATGACATCAACCTGTTTTTAATAACGTAACGTTTCCCTCAGTCCCTGCAGAATTCCAGTATTTCAGATACTTAAAATTTACCAATAACGTTGATTTGCGTATAACCGCATCCTTTGTTTTTCCCTCAGTCGCATTTTATTCAAATATGGCATGCTAAACCTAGTTCAGTTCTTTTTAACCGTTTTATGTATGAAGCCCATTTTCGAAACGCACAGAGACACGTGGCCCGATCATTAATTTTTCTCGATTTTATTGGCGACCTCAAAGTTGTCAATGTAAATAGATAAGGTATTGGCCCCGTGAAGACCGTGGTTCGCCGATTGAAAATCTCTAATTTAGGCCATCATCATCTGTCACGAACAATCTTTATTTATTTGATTCGATTTAATACGCCAGCTTGCGAGTTGTATCTTGTTTACTCCGTTACGTCTTTCGCAGCAAGAACTGGAGTTAACTACGCGTTAAAAATCTTTAAAGATAATCTAAAAACAAGTCCAAACAACAACTATAGGTGTAAGCGCAGAGTTTTCAAAATTTCTGGGGTAAGAGAAGAAGCTAGTTGTGCTTTGATGACAACTGTTACGTTGCGCTTCGATGGCGTAATAACTGGCGTAATAACTGGCGTAATTATGTCAGCCCTAAAAAAGATTTACTAGTAGCCTGAAAAGGAGAAGATAAAGATTTTTGTACGATGTAGTAGTCATATTGTTTGTGTCTTGCTTTCTTGTTTAAAGGTACTTCAGAAAGCAATATTGTTGATATGCGATAATAAATTTCACCAGAGTCTTGTCAGCTACTTTCACAAACCACGCACGGAAACAAACGAATTAATTTTCAGGAAGTTTTGTCCCAAATGTGAAAAATAGCGAAACCTTGTTAACTGGCTTGGTATTGTGGCAAAAGTAGTGGTAGTTTAAGTTTAGCAACAGAAAAACCTTTCTTCGACAAATAATTGCTGCACTGGCTACAATAAACCTGATCTGTTAGATTTAAATGGCACAATATAAAGGTTTTTTGCCTGGGCTCCAAAACCCATGTTTTTCCGAAATTATTTTATGATTAGGTTTTTGGCTATGTGTTATTTTCCAATGTAAAAGTGCTTTTGCTGTTTTTTTCCAAAAAAGTGCCATTTTAATGGCGGACGGCAATGGCGCTTGCTGTCTAATTTGTGATCTTGGCTGGCCAAAAGTCAGCTTCCGCATTCCATGGCTGTCCAAATTGCTCTGGCAGTCCAGGGTTTTTCAATCGCACTACCGCTGTTTTTTGCACAAAAAGGTTTGGATTTTTCGCGCTTTCCCTATCCAAAAACGCTTTTGCCTTCTCTTGATCCTCGCAGTCTGTAGCGTGTTGAACAGTTATAAACCACAAATAGAAAATTCGTTAAAAAACATATTAAAACCGTTAATGTCTTGCGACTACGAGAAAAATAAAATGTATAGGAAAACTTGTAAACAACATGTGTATATACATAAAACTATTGCATACTATTAACCACAACTGCAAACCAGATTTCATCAACCCGTAATGCATATTTCAATTACCAGAGTTGCACAGGTTGGTAAATTGGTGATCATTAAGCAGCGAGAGGAAGTAAATGAGATATTGAGTAGAGTTTACCATGCCAACTACTATGAGAAAAGTAAACCTCTTTAGTGTACTGATTTGGATAACTCCATGATGCAGTCGCAAATTAACGAACCACGCGTACTCCAGTTGCCTATTAACTCAAACTTTATTGTTGTTTCATTAGCAAATAAAATAAAAGTTTGAATAAGTACATTCCTGTTAATGCTGCTTCAGAATGGGTGGGCTTTAATTGATTTGTTGTGATCTTTTGACTATGCTAGCTACAACATTGTTTTGTTTGCGGGTCTTGTTATATTCTAGGGAAGAGCAGGTAGTGATAAATTTAACTTTTAATGGTTACACTGTTAGTGATAAGGTTACTGGTATCCAAGATGATACTGCAGTTCTTTCAATAGATGATTTTTTTAATCATATTACACGTAAACTAGCTTTATGTAAATGCTTCTTTGCTTAGAACAGGGGTTCTGAACCTTTATTCTCTCATTTACCCCTTGACAAATTTCAATAGTAAAACTTTCCCCTAAAACATTTTTTTATATTTTTACTTTTACAAATGCCTATTGTTAAAGGTAAAAGTGTGAATTTTTTGCTAACAAATTTCACCCTCAAGGCAGGTCAAATTTACCTCCAAAAGGTAAATTTATCGCCGGTTAGAAACCCCCGGCTTACAACATAGGTTATTCTTGTATTGCAAATATTTTAATGCATTTTCAAAAGTCTCGGTTTGAAACAAGCGCTACGATGCTTCAGCAATAAATCTGATTCAAAGGCTACTGTGTGTCGGTATACGTACACTTAATCAGTACATTGTAAGTTTGCAACAGCACTGGAAAAAATCTAAAATCAATTTGTTTGGTTTTAGTAGTGCCAACTGTCCTGCGCGGACATGCTGCCAAAAAAATGAAAAAGCGAGGAAATGGAAAAGACACGCTTGACAATACTTGAGAATCTGATTGCTGTAATAATCTAGTGTCAACTAGTTTCTTCGCGGACATGTTTTTGCTGCCAAAAACGTGGCAAAATAAAAAAGCGAGGAAATAGAAAAGACGCGCTTGGCAATACAGTATTTTAAAATCTAATTGCTTCAATAATATAGACAGAAGTTCCATAAATGAAATGAAATTGTGGTAAAAGATATTGTATAAGAGTTTGTAAGTTTAGAACTGGAACCTGCCCAAACTAGAAATGAATTGCAGAGAATGAACATTGAAAATAAATGCGTGAGCAATGGGTGAATTTCAATCTATTTAAAATTGGTGCGACTGAATAGTATGGTAGAAGAGAAAAGGTCAGAATCCATGATATGCTACGGCAACAACATGATGATTGATGAGAAAGATGATGGAGAAAGTACAGTTTTAAAAATGGCCGAAACAATAAAACTTAATCTCAATTCTGCAGTATTCTGTTGTTAAACTGTCAAGTGTTTTTTATCAAGAGTATAAAATTAACCAAATCTATTTATTTTTCACAGTTTTTCTCGTTAAGATCTATTTTTAATGCCGGTACTGTAATAAACAAATGGCTTGCACAATATATTTTTCTGAATCGTCCGAGTCATATGTCGGCGATGACTCAGAATCCTGTGTCTGTGATGCCTCGGATATTGACAAAGAATACATTCCAGGATCAGGTAAATCAACAGCTTTTATAGAACATCTATGTGAATGTAATGGGGAGTAGTATGCACTGGGGGTAAATTTTTGTGTTTATACGTCATGGAAATTGATCTATCACAAATGTTCGATTACAAAATAGGTTCAAAGGGTAAACTGCCGTTGACGGAAAAAATAGCTACTGCCTTATTTTTACTATGCTTAAAACTGTAATAAATGTAATCCATAAATACAGTGCACATATCTTTTTTTACAGATTCTGATGATTCACAAGTAATAATTGAAGTAAGTAAATGCATGCATATCAGTTTGCTGGGCGCAACTGTATCGTTGTTTGATTTTTGATTTTAGGAAAGGGATATTACTCATAATTTACCATGTTAATCAGTGGCTAACTTTTACAAATCAGCAAATATGCTCCATAATGCTAATGTATAGTATTAGATAGTTTTTGCTTGATCAGCCAATGAGAACTCCAAGTGATGGTAAGCAATCTGTGCCCTATAAATCGTTATAAAATACTGATACAAAAGAGCATATAGAACTGAAATCTATCTATGAGTTTTTGTGATGTTATTCTTGTTATAATGGTTAATGTGCACTACCAACATCAAAAGTCGTTAAGGATGTTTATATAGAGGCTAACATTACTATTGAGTGACACATTCCTGCTCCGCTTCTGCTCCCCATTATTGTTCCTGTAAATAAGTACTCTGCTTTATTTAATGGTTAAAAGAGTAAATTTCTTTTAGGTTTTCTAAAACAAATTTAGATTTAACTAGAACACTTTAAATTTCCTAAGCTTTTGATAACAGTTAAGCGATGATACAATGACCAATTATCTTGTTTCAGTATAAAAATTTTGTGGAGCAGATGCTTTTGTTTGAAGATTGTTGAAAAGGGTTTAAAAGTTAATTATTCTTTTTCGGTGACTTTTGCATTTATTTTATATCAATTTGTTTTTAGAAGTCAGTTTGCAAGAAAACAATATTACTGAAGAAAAGAGCTAAGACATGTATCAGTATTCATAAAAGAAAAAATGCTATCAGATTGGTAAAAATACACAATAATAACCATCTAATTCTTTAGTGTGACTGGCCAAGTTCTCATATATGCAGTCCTTGCAAGGTCACTATATCTTTGGGAAAAACGCATTACGATGAATTTGTTTTTGGCTGAGTCTTAACACCCAATAAATTTATTACAACAATACTTTGCGATTTTGGTAAAATGTTAAAACTTGGTATCTCTGTTGTTTTTTTCTAGACAAATGTTTGTAAGAAACTTTTTTAAAAATTCCAGTAGTTTAGTTACTGTGGTTCAACCAATTTAGCATGATTGAGTATAAATGTGGAAACAAGTTAGCTTGCAAATGTTGGAAAGCACATTTTTAAAAATCTATTGGTTTTAAATATTGCGCTTTAAGTAATTAGTTTGTTAGTTCTTTGTCTTTGCTGCACTTTTACCCTTTATTCACTCCATTTACTGTGAAAACACTTGAGTTTTTTAAGTTTATGACCTTTTCCGATGCAAATTCCAGGCACTTAACGGGATGCCTCCATCTTTACGTGGCAGACAGGTGGTGGGGACAAGCAGTCTGCCTGTCGTGGTGGCCCAGTCTGACTGATGACTCGCAAAAAAAGAATGAGCTCTTACGCTGTAAATGTACATCTTCCTGCAAAATGCTCGGCACTAAAGCTGAAACGAAAAAACAACTTGAAAGCACACTTTTTCAAATCTATTAGTTTTACACAATGTGCTTTAACCAGTTTATTAGAAAATGGACGTAGAAAATATATCTCTTACTTTTGACTATTTGCATAGAGTAAGGGTTGCACCTTATTTTTATTAACACAAAAAAGATGTACAAAGCATTATTGATTGAATTCTACGTAAATATTTTACAGAAAACGCACGCTATCATCAATCATAAAAAATCACACCCAAAAGATTTGCATGTTCTTATTTGTTTTGCATTAAACGAGTGTTTTTAAACAAAGTCGTTCATTTATTAACATTTACTTTGGTTTATTTAAGGCCTGGTCCTCATCAGGGTTGACCAGTAGTCTGCAGCGACTACTCCACTTGTTTCTATCCTGAGTATCTTCAGGTGTTAAATTTCTATTTTTCATGTTATTCTTCATCATCTGCTGCCACATTTCTTGTGTTTTTTCCAATCTCCTTAATTTTTTTTCTCTCGCTAAACTCTTCGCGTTGATTCACTTCAGATGCTCTTAGCGTCTCAGTTAATGTGTTGTAATTTTGATGTAATCTGTATTGTGTCAGTTTGACGACACCACGTGTATGGACTGTTGATACATGAATTGATTTGAGTGCTTAGTTTTTAGGTAGCCATGGTGCTCTTTTCATTCAAAATTTGAGTTTTTCGCGCAATGATAGTAGCTAAAATTTATAAACTTAATGAATTGTTTTGCAGGCATTTCTCCTCGGTATTGAGAGTAGTCAAAAAAGGAAATCACGGAATTCTCTGTCACTTGCCACATTTGCAAAAAACAAGTGAGCTGAACAGTTGTAATTAGATAATTCCATAATTAAAGTGCCGAAACAATGTAAAAACTTTATTCATGGTCTCAGATATTGAAGAGACTTGGCACACTAGTTTCAAAAAATCACAGAGTAAGCAGTTTTAAATAAAACAGCTTTTGCATTAAAAATGATCCACCTTTCCAAAATTTTTAAGACCTACATTTGTGCTGTCATAGACATTTACAAATTACCAAAAAAGGCTGCAGTTTGCTTAAATCATGATCGATTTTTTGCTTAAAAAAACATTTCTAGGAATATCAAATTAAAATTCATATCTGGTTGCTGAATTCAGTTTTATATTTAAATAACCGTATTTGCATGAAAAATATTTTAAAGCAACAACTTGCATTTATATGCAAATTTTCCTTTTGTTTGAGGTGCTGAAAATGTAGAAATGCAAAACTTCGATCTATTTGTTTCTCGAGAATTTTACTTTCTTCCCTAAATTATTTTTAGCGTTTTATGTAGTGTATCAAAGTCGAGCAGTGATCAAATTGTGTACTTTTTCATCTTAAACTGATATGCTCCCATCATCTTGCCTATGTCAATGACGCAGCTCAAGGGCATTTGCCAAACACAAAGTTTCAGCAGAAATGTCCCTTCAAAAAAATATCTATGTAAGATAACATCGGTTATCAATGTATCAAAAATAGCCAAATTTACACACAGACAATGTTTTTTATTGGTATGCAAATTGGATGAATATTACATAATTCTGTGAAGTTTGTCTAATTGATAAAAGAAATATGCTGTGCTGGCGTAGAACAGGTTCAAAGTAATTAGACTTTTTGCAAAACAAGCGTTTTTACTGAAAGCAGAATTACAGACAAGGTTATCACGATTATGACAGAACATATGCAAGTAAAGTTACAGCTACTTTGTTTTAGTGAAAAGTTTATGTAAATTTCTGTCTTAAATTTATCATAAGGTCACACTAGATTGCTCTGTCGGCGTGCTTGCGGGGCCTCGATCAATAATGTCGGGGTAAAGAATATCGTGCGTTTCAGCCGGCTGCTAAAGAAAAATGTTTTTTTGACATTGAGAATTCTCATATCAAAATCAGAAGTATCGTTTTTTTAATAAGAAATCAGTTAAAAAAACGTTTAGGGGGTTTGCGCATGGGCAGTATCTACAAAGCTTTTTCCAAGTTAATTCAGTTCTACAAATATTATTTGTGACTTGTTCATGCCATTAAACTTTTATTAAGAGAATGCATGTGAAAGCAGACTTCGTAGAGTCAATATCTCTTTATTCCGTTGCCGCATTTTGATGTATTTTTTGTTTCGTCACTTTTGCAACTTTTCAAACGTAGCTGGCCACAAAAGATTTTAATTATACATTGAAAAATGTCGCTTACAAAAGGTATGGTAAGTCCTGCCATAGTCCTGCCATAGACAAATCTTATATGTTTATGATGCCAGAATTCAAAGTATACTAATACCTATATTTTTTTGGCTTCGTGTCCTTGTCAAGCTTTCAGCTCATTTTTATCTTGTGTTAGTGGAGAAGTTAAGTTAAATATGATGTTTGACTTGTTCTGTTACTTGTTAGAACTGGTTGGAAGGAAATGCCGGTGGTGGCAACGTAACCAGCTCCAACAAGAAAGTTGTTTCTGAGGTTCAAAATATCTTTGAACGTATTGGACACGTATCCCTAGATGAGAATGAAGTACATGATGCTATATTTGTCAAAAACTACCAACCTAATACCATTTTAAATTTGATAAACAGCTATAAAGTATTTGTGAGGTAAGTTATAGCTTTGTTGCTGCTTACTGCCTAACGTTGTTTCAAAATTTCGCTTTTCATGGAGTTATGTTTTTCAAAAGATATTATAGTTATGTTGTCTTTGCATGTGAAAAAGTAGTTCTCTTTTATACAAAATTTAGAAAAAAATTTTTTTATTATCAATTGATATTTCTCGACCGTCCTGTTCAATGGTACTGTATAAAGTAAATACCTATTTGATGTATAATTATTCTTGTTATCATGTTGATCGTTACAGGTTTGCAAATTTGGAAAAAGACATTTTTAATGAAGAAAATTGTGATAAAATTTCAAATGTTATCAATAAATGGGCTCGTAATTACAAAAAAAAGGCCCAAATAAGATCAAAGGAGATTGCATTAGAAGCAAGCAGTAAGACATTTAGCGTAAAGAAATCTCTGATTATTTGTAGCTGTTACCAATTACCATCTTAATACTGTTATCATTAGAACCTTTGTGATGGTAAAATTACCATTTGAAAGATTTCCATGTTTTTATCAGCATACGCAAGCTAACATTTTTATACGAGTTTACGTCAAGCTTTGAATATTTAGAAAATCTTGTGACCTCAAGTGATCGAGACAATTATCAGAAGAGCAAATTTGCGGAAAAATGCAAAAGAGGGATGAAAGGAGAAAGAGTGAGTGGTCTAAGCTGATCGTTAATACAAGGCCATTTGATGCTTTCAATAACTCTGCATAATGCTCAGCGCCCAGCTACAGTTGCTAATTTGCGTTTGATTGATTTTCAAGATGCAGAAACAATGCCAACTGGAGACAGAGTTGCAAAAGTAAGCTGACAGCGAACAGAATTATTTTTACGTAGCCAAAAAGCAGTAGTTATTGTTTGCTGTAATAGTCAAGTCAGTTATGAGAGCGCTGAATTGTTAGTTTAGCCATAGAAGGGCAATTGAAGTAAGATGTAGCCAGTTTACTGGTTTTTTAATAGTAATTTAGTCTTGTTAGTACGATTTTTAAACAGTAGTCAACAGAGAGCAATACTTATGTTATGCATTGCTTTGTCTTACTTGGTAATATAGCTGGATAACAGCAAAACTTATATTGATTGCATCGCGTTATCATTAAGAGAACTTAAAGTCATTTTGTATTTCAATAGTTTGCAAAAAAGCAGTTCAAAGGTTCCGTTGTTAACCTCACTCATAAATGCTTAGCTCTGTCTAATATAATTGTTTCCCGTTTAAAGATCATTCGTACTAACTGCTGCTAGTTGCTATACTTTCGGCAGTGTTTTATTTTTTAGCGTTGCCAAAGCTGAGGCATGGCAGAAAACTTTGGTCTGTCATCTTTTCATTAACGATATGTTTAGCCTAGATGTTTTTGTACAACTTTTTATTGTTATCTTTGCTGTGTCTTCAAGTTCTAGATTGTGCGTATTCCATATCGTATTCCTGAAAATATTTAGTTTGTTTTTGTGTGAAAATAAATACACGTAATTAACTTTCCGTTTTCTTATCAACTCATTTGTTACAATACTATTTTAAGCTAATTGTTCTTTTGGAACCCGAGCTCAGTTTAAGTTGTGCATTCCTATTTTAGTATGACATCACTTCAAATGGGGTGCGATTCTATTTTTAAGTGTATTTCTTATTGTTCGAAATATCTAAACAAATTTTATTTTGATATTGAAACTGAAATTTTTTTGATCGAAACACTTCGTTACCCTTCTTAATTGTCTCATCATGTTTGTCTTCCCAAAAAGGTCCGTTTTAGGGTTGATGAACAGTAGTCAAGGAATGCAAATTCTTTACTTACCTTAGCACTCTCGATTTTGTTGATGCACCGGCGCATAATTCTGGTACCCCTTGAGATGTACTATGCAACCAGTTGGCCAACTCTGGTTTCAGATAATTTATTACTTATTATAAACATTTTTGTATTTTTCAGGTGTTTGAGCACAAAACAAATCGATTGTTTGGAGCGGCAGCATTAATTTTTACTGAAAAGTTGTATCAATCCGTTTGGGATTATGCACTAACGTTTAATTCAGAGAAGTACGTTTTCTATACCACATCTCCAGGAAGAGCAATGCTGCCTTCTTCAGTGGCCAAACAAATTGCTGAAGCATGGAAACAGGGTGGGAGTTCTAAATCCTTTTCTTGTACCAAGTGGCGGAAATCCGTCGTAACCGCGGTAAGTAATTATCTCACGGGTGATATTGTAGATTTTGCTTGTATACAATTGTTTTATGAATGGTTTCCTTGTCACGGTTTAATGATTTTGTAGTAAAATATTTCTCTCTAAAACTACCTTGAACTTTGAGGTACAGTAATGGAAATAATAAATAATAAAGCAGCTTGATTACTTGGTTTGCAATATCAAAAAAATTGTTTTGTTTGCAGACACACAAGCTACGACCGGAACTTAGTCAACGCTTAGCTCATCAAATGAGTCACAGTGAAACTACAGCGAAATCCATCTATAACTGCATTAACTCGACTAGAAACTCATCCGAAGTAACCAAGGAGGTAAGGTGGTTACTGTTGAAAGTATTTCTGAAACTCTTCAATCTTATTTCCTAAATTTTCATATGTCATTTTACTGAGATCTTTTGAACAAAAGCTCTTTGTTGCTGCCAGAGACTTTTTGTCGTATTATGATTTGCTGTCCTCCGTGAAGCTGCTTTGCTGCTTATTCTTAGTTTGTGCATCATCAGGCTTAGTAATTTTTTGCTGTTAGCTTCACTATATCGAAATGTCTTTATCAAGGAATCACTTATTATAGTTTACACGCCTCCTCAATTCACAGAGCTATTTGTAAAAGAGCTTTTTTTCTTTGCTTGTTTTTCTTCCACTATGTTCGAGAGCGAGAGCTTCTAGTTCGAGTTAGTTAGTGTAAGTTTTTTGCTACTCCACACTTGCTTGAATTTTCTTCCTCACAGTTCAATGTAAAGCCATTAAATTGTTGTTCAATGTAAAGCCATTAAATCTTATACGATAAAACAGAGAATTTTTGTTTTTCTTGGTGCGCTTACTCCTTCAAAACCACTGGATGTACAAAATTCAAATTGGTCACGACTGATCACTGCTCCGGGGTAAATGTCGTAAGGGGTTGTTGACATGATGATAACGCAAAATCTGACATTAAAGTAGAATTTTGTGTGCACGTTTCTACGTACGTGGGCTTTAACACTTCCAAAACTCCTGGGCGCACAAACATGAAACTTGGCTTGATTAATCACTGTCCCGGTGTAAGCGCCATATGGGAGTTTGTGACTTAGAAACAAAGAAAGTTTTTCGTTTAATTTGCATTTTTTGGCGGAGGAAAGCAGTGTGTTTTAAAACAAAAGCCAGTCCCCAACTAACCATCGCTCAAAATTTTACCCTTTAAAGCAGTGATTCCCAACCGGTGGTACGCGTACCACTAGTGGTACTCGAAGGTCTATCAGGTTGTACGCGAGTTGATTATTTTTTTTGAAGGTTGATTTTTTATTTTCAGTTTGTAATATTCTATTCCAACTAGTACAGCATAGTTTAACACTTTCGCTGCTGCAGGTGATAGCGCTTTCTGAGTGTACTGCCGCGCACGCTATTTAAATAACTGCGCGAAACCCGGCATCTGGTATTGCGGCAGCTAAAGTGTTACTTGCGTAATCTGCTACTTGCTGTCTTAAATCATTAGTAAATGAGATCTATGACGTAATCAAGACTTGTCACCGCTTTACAGCAGAGGTTCTTTAACTTTTAGTGATAAGGAGCCCATGAATAGGTACGCCATTACTTACGTAGCCCCACAATAAGGACATGGTGGTCTCCAAAAAATAAAAGGTCATCGCTCACTTGTCGGACGGAAAAAAGCTCTTTTGACATCGTTTTCATGTCCAAATTTTTGTTAGAAAACCGAATTGTTAGAACTTCAGGACATTCAAAAACCGAGAACGAATAACCCGCGGAGCTTTTTTTTTAGGTTTCTCTCGCGGAGCCCTGGTTCTCCGTACGGAGCACTTTGAGAAACTATGCTTTGTAGACGCAATTTCCGTCCGACAAGAGGGAGATGACCTTTTTTTTTTCTGCAGACCACCATGTCCTTATTGTGGGGCTCCGTAAGTTATGGTGTACCCATTCATGGGCTGCTTATCACCAAATGTCAGAGAAACTCTGCTTTACAGTCTTACAGCAAAATTTGATTAAAATAATTTAGTGGTAGGCGCATTCAACGCATGACGTTATTTTGGTACACGATGGCAAAAAGGTTGGAAAACACTGCTTTAAAGCGTAAGATTATTTTCTTCATTTTCTCAAAACGCATTTGACCTAGAAACGCGTTGATGCTGCCGCTATCGTGCATGGCATCAGGAGAACAAGGTCACACCGGGAGTGGGCCCAGTCAGATCGCAGAGCAGAAAATCCAGGGATCCGGAAAGAGGAAAATGAGTTAAGGTTACAAATAAGGTTGAGGGAGTAGAACGAATTAAGTGTAAAAGAATAGTGTTTCTGGCTCGGAGACACCCGTCATTCCATTGAAGAACCCTGAGGGAGTCAGGGGGCAAGAAGAAGCAGAGGATGATAGAGAAACAACCAGGAGCATGAGGCGATGGTGAGAGTGCAGAGGGAGTAGATACAAAGTATGCCAAAGAGCTTTGAAAGTGAGGGTGGGTGGAAGTGCGGCAGAGGGGTGACATATTGAACAATGGAGGTATACAAGCTAGAGGAGTCTGAGGAGGAAGTCGCAGTGTTGGTAGGTGTGGGATCTCCACAAGAAGCAGGGGGACCGCTCCTGGAGTGAGAGTTTTTAAGAGTTTTGAATCTAGAAAAGGAGAGTTGTAAGCACTTTAAATGGACCCATTTGGAGTAGATGCAGCATTGCACTGACCCACCCATCCAAGTCACATTTCCAGCACACACTAAACAGGGCAAAACTGGAATAGGGTTATGATAAACGTTGTTGCTCATCAAAAGGAGAAGACAAAGACGGCCAAGAGAAAGGCAGGAGAAAAGAGAAGACATGCGACCGATTATAAAGAGGCTGCGTGCTGTCCTTCAGCTGTCATTCAGGGGAATAATGCCTAAAATACGGTTTGTGTGAGGGGAGTACCTGGGGTAACTGAGACCTTCATCTTGCACAACTCCTTTTTCATTTCAGGTTGGCCAGACTGGAAATGAAACCGAGACTCTCCAAGTTTTCCTAGAGAATCTTTGCATCTACACATCTGCTCATGCTTTTTCCTACTTCTGCCAGGAAGGCTCTCTCTTGTTGCCTTGCCTTGGTCTTTGACACTGGCTTTGCATAGTGTGGAGTTCATTTTTCACCATCCTCTCGCTGCTACATCTCGTAATTTATGCGGATGGCTCTGTCCCTTTTACTAGCGATAAAAGAGACTTCATTGCCTTGCCAACTGATCACAGACGTACTGTTTTATCTAAATTTGTTTTTCACACACCTTTCCACAGTTTCCAGTGAGGAACTGGTGTTCCCAGGTCTTTGTGTCTTCCCTTGTCCTTGCTACAATGGACACAGCCTTTTGTTAATCTCTTTATCTATCTTGAATCAGCAGTATCGAGAATCCTTCAGCGTCTGCGGTCATTCAACCAAGGACATTTATCTGATTTTGCACTGCTCTGTTGAAGACTTTGCGCCGCTCGCTTTTGAGCAATTCCTTTTCGATGTACGACCTCTGGTCCAGGCGTTTGGGGCTCCATGGTCTTCCACCATGCCCCATTCCTCAAAAGGAGTCCGGTAACAGCAACAAGCAGCGATGGCATTGGTCGAATATGTGTAGCTCAAATGCATTTTGCAAAAGTTTTCTCCGCTTGTCGGGTTTTAACAATCACAAAATACAAAGAGAACAAATTAATGTCCATGCGTGATCATGAAAACCGGCTATTCAGTCACTTTCCAGTGGATTGAGGATAATACATGAAAAACGGGCAACCAAAGTCTTACTACAAGTCAGCATTTACTTGGATGGGGCGACAGTTGCAATTGGGAAAACCACATCTTGTTGAAATCATTTAGAAAACAATCTAACTTTTGAAGGAGTGACTCCTGCTTGTAACTGGGGTGGAGTAGAAATCAATTATGCTTGTGCAAAATATTTTTGCGTAGTATTTCCTTAGCATAGAAGATTTTATCAGTCAATAGACTGCAACTGTGTGGTACAAAATTGGAAACAAGTGCAAAATTTTCCCCAGAAGACCATGGTTGCAGGTTCGAATTTCAGCTGGCAGGGCTTTAAAAGAAAGGCAGTGTACACTGGAGGGGCAGGCCCGGTATGTAAATGTATTGGGCAGTGTACACTGGAAGGGAGTGTACAGGGTGGGGATAGAGACCTGGGGGTGCAATATAAGCCCGCTGGGATCAAGTGCAAAAATTTTCCCACATGGGGAAATTTTTGCACTTGATCCCAAAATTGTACCTACTGAAACTGCAAAAACTTGATAAACAAAGCCCAGTTTTGAATATTTGTTTTTTAAGTATTCTAGACGGAGTCGCTGCATCCGACATTATTGTACGACTCATCGACAAAGCGCTTTTCTGTTTAGATCGAAGATGATGCAATTGGAAGTATAGAACATGGCAAGTTTAGTTAGGCAGTGCTCTTCGACAACTGGACATTTAATTTGAAGTTGCCCCAAAGGTTAAACAAGACCTTTTCTTGTTTTGAAGTTATGTGCTCAGTATAACTTGCATCAAATTGCGTTTGTTTTTTGATTTGTATTCAATGTTTTTTATGCGTGAACAAAGCGTAGTCAGCAGAGAATTTTCAAAATCTAGTTTCTATCCCAGATATAAAATAGCATTTAATAAATTTTGTTATTTTCTTAATTATTTGCATTCAAACAAGTTTCAAATGTTTTGTGAAGGGCAATATCCTCCCCTTGCATTCCCCCGATTACCTCTGTGTTTGAATTGTTTTATTGTAATTGCACTTTAATTAAACCGTTAGAAAAATAGCTTTGTTTAGTTTTATAGTTACGTCTGCGCTGCCAATATAAGTTTTTGAAAAAGGTCATATATGAGACAAGTTTGTACTATGTATCGGTAGTTGTAGAAGTGGTGAAAAGTGATCCAACACTATTTTAAAAAGAAAATATTGGCAATGGTAAAACAGCGTTATATAGATGTTAGCTGTCACTGATAAATGATATGTTATAACACCAGCAACGTTCGTTTTGGTAGAAACTGTCTAGCCACCCATCTAAACACAAAACGGTGCAATTGGTGAACCATCAATTTTGGTGTAAGGTCTCCACCAATTATATTTACAATGCAGCTTGGTCACAGGTAGCTTTATTATAGGTGCCGGTTGTGTTAACGTGATTTATGTGCCCTGTCATTGGTTTAGTTGTTTTGTCGTTTGTAAAGTACCTGTTAATGCTTTTGATGTTCTAGTTGTTCGGAAGCTTTCGCCTTTTAAGCTGTTGTTTTTGCCGCCTCATTTAATAGATTGTCATTCGTAATAAGTGAGGAATAGGAATGTTTTGTAGTATGTGATGACTAATGAATTGTTTTTATATTTCACAAGTTATTTTCTATTACGCTCAACCCTTAATGGAAGAAACCGTAAGTTTGGTGCAGTAAATCATTTATAAATTAATAGGGCAAGTTGTTTTCTCGTTTCTTGTTAATGGTTATGTGACAATTTCGCTGATTGATCTTATATTTATTTGTGGTTTAAATAGGTCTGTTGACTGTTTATGAGCTCACTCTACTGTGGCAGTGTTTTTAGTATGGGATGGTAGCGAATAGAAAACCTAATGTTTTATCACTAACTGATGCTAGTGGCAAGTTGTTTATGTATTTCCAACAGCGCTTGTCTGTGTCTCATATCAACCGGGAAACAATAAGCAGCTTGTATTGTCAGCTAATGCTAGCCTTAGATCGATGATATAGGCTTGTTTCGCGTTCGCTTATATCTTTGTTTGCATGATTGAGATTTCTCAGTAGTCTTTAATATCTTGTAACTGGTAGAGCCAGATACTCTTAGCGTGTCGCAATTGATGCACGTGGTAGAGTTAACTTGTGAGCAAACTTTCTGTTTACCATTAATACAGTCTTGATGTTCTGCAAGTTGGTGTGTGCTCGTGCGTCGAGGACCACAGGTGAGCAAGACAGCTAGAGACAGGGTCTCCAAAATAGAAGCAGCAGTGAAACAGCCAGTATATCTGTTCCTCACTGCAACACAAATTAAAAGACTATTGAAACTGTCCGGTAGACTATAAAGTGAAATGTAGACTATAGACTATAGAGTGAAACTGTCTGGTAGACTATAGAGTGAAAATTATGACCAGTGGGTTTGGTAAAAGTTAATCCCAAGAAGGCTAACCCTAACGTACTAGGCAGAGATGCATTGAGTGTTGTCAACGCTCAATCTCTAACATCGTCGACGCCTGGTTAGCCGAGGTGCGCTTGCAGCACATTCGACAGGAAGAAGAGTTAAAAGCTAAAGGCACTGGCAGCTGCGCAAGAATTGAGAAAGTTCGAATCGAAGCAGATTGTTTTGCAGACCGAAAAGGAAGTAGCAGAAGCAAATATTATTGCGGATGCAGTCTCAAGTTGTGATGAATAGCTGGGTGACGTTGCTCCTTCTCTGGAAACTGGAGACAAGGTTGGTGATTTTTTGTTGAACTTGTCGCTTTCAGATCAGATTGATGTGCCCAACAACTTGAATAGTCAGAAGTTGGTGCCACACAAGGAGCGGCTCACGATGGGGTCACCAGATGGTACGAAGGTAAAGCCCAAGTGTACCTTCTCGCCAGAAGTAGGAAACCACGCCGAACCTGCGGTCCGTACTGCTACGTCAAGACGTCCACCTGGTTTCCCCCCCTCCAACTTGCATACCTGGGATTATCGTTTTGCCATCATTCGGAGTTGATGTAATGGATCCAGCAAAGTTTTCATTGGGTCCTGTTCCCAGTGGGATGTTTCATGGGCCGGCTGTTGCTCCTGAAAATCTGAGTCCAATGAATGGTCGTGGAATGACTTCCAAGATCGACGTAGCAGAACCACCAATTCATGGGCCGGCGAACACAAGGGAAAGATCGCAGGGAAGGTACAGTACTGATCTTGGATTACCAGGTGAGTGGGTTCATTCTTTGAGTGATATCGCTAAAATGCTTGTTCGTTGCAAGGCTCAGAGGCTGTGACTGAGCATAGCAAATTTACGGGTAACTCCCTAGTCTACTTCAAATTTATTCGCCAAGTGATTTATTGCTTCTTTGCCCGTTTTTGAATGATGAGCGGGAAAAAGTACACATGAAAGCTTTGTGTACATATGAGAATGGGCATTATCAGATTGGAATACCTTGGAGGGATAGCTGCCCTGACTTACCGAATAATTACTCGATGACTTTGTCTCGATTAAAGTGTTTTGGCAAGCGCTTGCTAGCTGACCCCAGATTACTGGCTAAATACAAGGAAAAGGTTGAAGATTTGATCTTGCAAGGGCATGCTGTGGAAGTTCTTCACAATAGTGGGCAATTAATAAGTAGGAAGTGGTACATACCTCACCATTGTGTAACAAGCAAGTTCAGGGTTGTCTTTGACGCTGCAACTCAATTTCAGCAAACTTCCTTGAATGATCAAATTTTTTCCAGATCTTGATCTAACCAATAATCTAGTGGGAGTGCTGATTCGCTTTCGGAAATATCCGGTGGCTGTTGTAGGGGATGTGCGAGCGATGTTTATACAGGTTCGAGTAGCTCCTGTAGATCAATCAGCCTTGGGTTTTTTGTGGTGGAACGATAGCGACCCGACTCGGCCACCAAAGGATCATCAGATGACAGTCCATTGTTTTGGTCTCACCAGTTCACCATCGGTAGCTGGGTTTGCTTTGCGCCGAACTGCTGAAGAAAATCGGGCGAGTGTGTCGGAGGATGTGGTAGAGGTAGTTCGTAAAAACATTTATGTGAATGATGTGTTGACTTCGGCGCCTAATGTTGATAGTGCAGTTAAGCTTGTGCATGATGTCGAAGCATTGCTGAAAGGTGGCGGTTTTGAACTTGCAAAGCTTTCGAGCAACTTACCAGAAGTGCTTGAAGGACTGCCAGCCGAGCGCTTAGCGTCTGAGCGAAGTCAAGTTGATTTATATGCAGAGATTCCAAAACAAAAGATGCTGGGTTTAGTGTGGTATCCTCAAGAGGATGTACTAGAGGTAAAGGTTTCGGAAGTGACATATTGTATTCACGGGGTATTTCCCCTTCGCAGCCATATAAAGCTAAGATGTGGTTGATTGGACCTAGCTTTCTGTTTGAACCAGAGGATACATGGCCCACTACACCAAGGCAGCCAGAAAGCACAGTTGTCACTACTAATAATTCTTCTTTGCATTAAACTGATTTAAGTCCTGAGGAAGTCAATTTAACTGAGAGTGTTCTTGGCCGGATCATAAACAAATACGGCTTTCTCCATCGAGCTGTGCGCACCGCAGCCTGGTTGTTACGACTGAAACGTGAGCTTTATGCCAGAATAACAGATAAACCTATCGGCAATGACTTATTAGCGGATTGTATTGACGCCAACGAGTATGATGCCGCACTTTTGGCTCTTATTTCCCTGGCGCAACGTCATGAGTTTGGTGGATTAGTGAAAGCACTCGAGCGTCATCCGTATCACAAATTTGAGTCCGGAGAGTGTGGTGAAAACCTGAAACGGCTTATGAAGCTTATTGTGAAATATTGCCCATTTGTGGAGGCGGGTATTCTTTGCATTGGCGGGCGTTTGCAACGTTCGGGCGAGTCCTACGATGTAAAAGCGAACAGATGCCTTTATTTTAATTACGAGAATAAGCTTAGATTTAATGGCATAGTGGTTAGAGACGCGATGGCGTAGTGGTTAGAGCGCTCGCTTCGCAATTGATAGACCTGGGGTTCATTACCCTTGTCGAGTCATATCGAAAGACTTTAAAAAATGGTATCTATAGCTTACCTGCTTGGAGCTCGGCATTTATGGGAGGTTGTGGAGAACAAGCCGTTTTGTCCTTAGGCAAGGCACTTAATGGTACCCCCACCTTTATGTGGAAGACAGGTGACCGGGAAATGGCAACTCCCAAGCGAGTGCGGACTTACCGTCCAAAACATAGCAATACATCGCTTTCTCGTGAATGGAGGATAAATATGGCAAATAAAAAAAAAATTTAATGGCAATTATTTACAAGATTGTTTTTTAAATAAACTTGCCACTTACAAAGTCGCGACAGTCAGATAAAAATGTTGAAACTATTACAAATGGACTTGAAAAATTTTTTTCAAATATCATTCATTCATTCTGGTGCCGTTTATCACGTCTGCTTCAAGATAGATGGCTTTGAGTTCAAATACGTGTTGTCGTTGTTGCATGTTTTTTTTGCAATAAGACTGTTACAAAAACAAGTTTTTTTAAGTGAGTATTTGTTAGTAAGATTGCTGGCATGGAAGAATGGAAGATGAAAAGCAAGCTATTGGATGGGAATAGTCGTCCGTGGATATGAAATGCTCAAATCTCAGCTTCATATTTTCCATGTCAAGAATATGTGTGTTGCTCTGAGTGCCAAGTAGAAAATCAGTAAACACTGTTTTCAAAGTTATTGACATGAATCGACAGCTACCGAAAGCGAAACGAACGCTCTTACCACCACATCACAAAAATAAAATCGGTAAAAATATAAAGTCTGTAGTGATCTTTGAGGTAAGGGTACTTTAACTTCGAAGACAACTCAGCATCTATTGGGGTAGGTAATTAGCATGAAATTTGCATGTTCATAAAAATCTTTCTTTTATATGTGAAATTCTCAAGTAATAGAGATTTCAACGAAACAAATAAAATAAGTAATAAACAATAAGTAATGATTTAGAAAGAAACTTGGGGTATTTTATAATGATTAATTATGATTGATTATGACAGTGTTTCACACTGCCACCTTTCGGACATTTTTTTCGCAATGCACGTCGCCGCGAAAAAGTTAAAACACATATTGTTAATACACACACATATATATACGACATAAAACTCAACCATTGACCAGAATAATATTAAAACACATTCTCGTATTCAACAATAATTGAGTTACTGCATTACTCACCGCGGTTGGTCGATTTTTTATGGCCGTTGATAGAATCTCCCAGCCATGCATTGTGACGTTACGAGCATTAAACCCCAGTTCCTCTATTTTATCAACACACAATGCGATCCCAGCAATTAATTCATCGTTCAATGGATCATCTAACCACAACTCTTTCATCTAAATATAACAACGAAATGATGAAACACGTCAAACAACTCATCAAACATATTAGAAAATAGGTAATACCAATAATATTCAATTTTTAATCAGTATTCAAAATAATTCCCTGTGTAAATGATAATTCTTTTGTTAAAACCAAATTGATAATTATTGCAAAATGCTTGTCTTGCTATATCTTGCAAAGTGATTATTGAGCAAAATGTTTGATTTGATTAATATGTTTGTTCTTGCAACTGTGATTAGAGATACGTGCAAGTTTATTCTGGATTAAAGCGTACAGATGATCAAGTAAAGAAAGTTTTTCAGTATTGTGTTTTTATCCCCCAGACTCTCAAAACAGCGACAGTTGTCATAAACATAAGTCTCTGGAGCTAATTTGTAGCGTCAGATTTCACCTTCTCTGCTTGAACTGCTTGGTACTATTTTCGATTTTATTTTAAAATAATACCAAGCAGTTCAACCAAAAAGGTTTTATTTTGCGTTGTTCTCATTTACCTTAGCTAAAATAGGCAACTTTCACAACATAACAAAATCAAAAAATAAAACGAATAGTATTTTTATTAAGTGTATTTGTGGCTTGCACATGATAGCAAACAACGCACTGCTGAGTGCCTAAGTTGTTATTTATATGTAGGTTAAGCACTTTACCAGAGTTACTCTAAAACCATTTGGTGAACATTTGCTACAGGTTGGTTAGTGACCGAAATTATACAAGTTGAAATTGTTTCGTTTTCACAACATTTGTCATGACATTTCCGCCACTTACGAACGCCTTAAATCGGCTTTATTGTTTTCTCTGAGCTGTGTGTCATGATATTTTACAAATACTTTACAAACAAGAAATTTGTTGGGTCATGCCAATAAAAATTACTGGAAAGTGCTGCTTTTTGTGAGCGCAGTCATCTCTTTGCACAATTAACGACAATTTTGTCGCATTGTTCTGACTACAGACACTTTATCTTTCGCCAGTTTTTGGGCAAGAGGGACAGACGGGAAAAAATTATCACATGTTACGTTATAACTTTTTCCTTTTCCCTTTGAATTGTCGTTTAAATTGAATGAGCCAAAAATGAAGTTTGTAGAACATGGACTTAAATCGCTAAAAGTTTGGCCACTAGCGCACTACTTTTGAAGTAGCGGCAACGCTAGCGTTGCATCTTGTAAACTGCAGTAACGAGTTCTGGTAGAGCCGCTAGGTTTTTTACCTATTAGCCGTAGCGTCGCTAATTGTGAACCTTTGGCGGAGTCGCTTCCTGTACGTTAACAACTTGTTATTGCCACAAGATATTGAATATCGTTTCACATTTTTGTCTGCTGGTGCTCAGTTATAATGATTTGATATTCGGGCAGTGAAAATGTGAATCGTCTATGGCAAAGCAAGCTGCGCGACATAATGTTTTAGTCTGTTTTGTTTAAAATCTGATTAAAATTACTATCATTTTTTGATTGTAAATCCAATCAAGAAAAACATGGTTGTTACGCAGCAAAATGCAAAAAAATTTGAGCATCCGGTTGGATTAAGCAAATTTTTCAATACTCGTTATCGCATGCCGTTATGAAATCATTCATAGATTCCAAGCATCTAGGCGACGGATTCCTAATATTTTTGATGCCGCAGATCGTTTTGAAAACTGGGCTGATGCTACAGTCATTCCGAATCAATAACCAGCCCTAGTTGTTCAAACCATCTAATAGCAGTGCCCACTCGCAAAACTCTTTGGTGTAACCACATATGTAGATCCTTAAATCACCATCACAGCAAAGCAGTAACGTAACCAAGAGGGGCAACGGAAGACTGGCTCCATTTCTTTAGGGAGACATCAACAGCCTACGTCCATTTTGCATGAAACTTGTAAGTGTTAAGATGCTATTTTGATAAAATTTACAAATGTTGTTTCTATACAGTAAACTTATTATAAAGTTGGCTGGTACAGAGAGGTTAAATGGATACATGTTTTATAACTTGATTGTAACAGTTTTAGGCTACTACAGGTTTTCCTTTTGGAGGAAATGTCCTTCTTTTTTTTGATGAAAAGGAAATTTGTCCACGAGGACATTAAAACACGACCAAACGCCATCTATTTTGCTACTAGATCTGCAGTACTAATTTTAGTTTTTTTGTAATTCATTGCCAACATTTATAGTGTTGATAATAAATATCAAACACCTATTTTCAAGTTTATTGTCTCATATATTCAAGAAAGGCCACTCCGCATTAAAGCAATTATTTATTCCCACCTCTACTCCGCAGCAGAAACGGGATGCTAGAATATTATCTGCGTTATGTTTTTGAACGGTTTTTGTATGGCCTTATCTCACAACTTGAGAACCGTTTTTGAGAGCATGCTGCTTCAGTAATGCAGCTCAGTTCCTTGTTGCCAGCTAATTAAGTCAACGCACGGTTTAGCGATACTAAATCAATCGTTACCCTATTCATGCTCTGGCTGCAAACATCTGTTGCTGAAGTCGAAGCTCAATTTTCACTTTGGCAAAACTCAGTGGACAACATCTCGAGATTTGAGATTGAAAGAGCGCATATCAGCTAAGTGATATTGATATTTACCCGGCCATTCGTCTTATTCAGCATCCTTGGTAGACCTCCTGTTTCTTCGGCAATGGCAAAGAGGTCATTTGCTGCATTACGTCTTCTCAAATCGGACTTGAGAACCACCACAAATTTATCTTTTTACATTGCTGCAGCACATTAATGCACATGCAATCTGAGCAGTGGTGGATAAATTAAAATATTCTGCTGTTTTGTTGTCGCGATTACAATTCCGACACCGTTTTAACGGCAGGAAATATTTCAATCAGTAAATTTCGCACGGTTTAGATTTCATTCTTCCGAATAGCTCTATTGCTGAGTGCCAAGTAGAAAATCAACAAACACTGTTTTTGAAGTTGTTGTCATGAGTCGACAACGGAATTGAACCCAATTCTAGCAAATGCGAAACGAACGCTTTAACCATCACATCACTGCCATGATCAAGCGAACACAGTTGTTGACTAAATTTTATAGTTACGCCTTTACAATAACAATAATTGTAGCAACGTGGCCAGGTTTCTGGTTCCTTGAAACAAAACTGCGTTTGATTACAATGACAAAATGGTTTTAATTTCAAGACGCTCCACAAATTTCGAAGAAAATTCGATTCTATGGTGTTTTAGATAACTGTTATTGACTCTTACCTTGCGTTTTACCGATAGTGAAAAAATGTTCTTACCGATAGTGAAAACAGGTTTTGAAACGAGGTTGTGCTGCTTAATACTGAATGTGTAGAGAGCATTGTTGTGTTTGCACTCAGTATCAATGAGCGAAACCTCGTCTCAAAATCTGCTCTAAATCGCGGTAGAACCATTTATCCCTCGTTTCGCAAACCGCTATGTGCGAACCAGGGGTGCAGCCAGGGGGGGGGGCACTGTGACATGGCCCCTTCCTTTGGTCCCAGATCAAGTTATTCACAAGACAAACAATGACCCAAAAGTTTGCTGGTAGCGTTGGGCTTCATGCCTAAGGTTAACACATGAGCGTCAAACTTTCTATAGTTATCTTGATATAAACCAGAAATCACAGGTGCAAGTTCTTTTGCGCAAGAGTCATTCAGCAATAATCTATTGGTTTTTGACGAGGTGGGCAAGAATACTGTACAACATTAATAGCAATATTGCACAAAAACAAATAGCTTGCCACGAGGAAGAGCGAGTATTGTGCTTTCTGAAATATTGCCAAGAATAGAGTATGTCTCTATATTTCAGCAAGTTATTTACCAAATCATCTTGACCAGCCTGGATTTATAGTTGACGATTTAAATTTTCTAATTTTAGTCAAAATGCTTTGGACTATAAACTGTCGAGAAAACAAAACCATCAATTAGCTAAGTAAAAATTCGAGATTCTCTCTGAAATATGTTTTAGAAGACTATAAAAATCGCAATAAAAAGTTTAATGAGTGGATGAATGTAACAGAGACGCTGCAATCAGAGATAGCACAAGTTACAGTCACATTCTTTGGCTTGCAACGTACGCCATATTCAAGGATGTGTAAGCATTATGAAAGACATGTTGGTATTTTTTCTAATTCTCAAAAACCTCTTTCGCTGCTGCATGCTCAAGTTAATGACAAATGTCTTGATTCTTCGCGTTCGCGTTTGAAGCGTAATTGTTCCACAAAGTGGATTGAGAACTATAATGCTGTGTTTGTTTTTAAGAAGTTTTATCCGGCGGTTGTTGGTTCTCTTGATCAACTGTCAGAATCGAGAGATGGAGAAGTTCTTGAAAGGGCTATGTCTTATTCGAAAGCGATAACAACAGCTGGAGTTTTGGTTATCTTAGAAGTTATCAATGCTACGCTGAAACTTACCAAAAGAATTACAAAGAAGCTACAAGGCATCAAGAAATTATTTCGACTGCATTAGATACTACGAGAATTACCAGTTGCAAAGATGTTATCCAGGCTTTTAGAGACAATGAAAAAATATTTGTTGTACTTTTTAGACATACCGAAAGTGTCTACGGGGAATCCATACCCATGCCTCGAATTGTGAATCGGCAAACCAATAGAGCGAATGCACTAGCTCAGGGCTACTCAATTGGCGGATCGCGGTCCGAATCTGGATCTTTCAAGTATTGAAACTGGACCTCAAGCTCCAGGATAAGTAACAGCAAGTGTAGCCACGGATTGCGAAAATGCCCATGCCCCTTTCACCAAGTTTGTTGACATATTCTCAGTTATTTTCAAACAAAATATCAAAAATTTTTCAAGCCTTCGGTGCAACTGCACATTCTCAGCGTTGATTAACGGCACCTTAAATGGACTAACAAACAACATGATCAGCATGAAAAACAGGACAAAATCGATTTTCCAGCGCTCAAGGTCTGTTATTCATGCTTGTCTCGTCCACCAAATTTGCCTCGGAAATCACACTGATCAAGTGTGGTAAAGTTCACAACCCAAACAATATTCCGCCACATATTCTCAAGCACTGCTGCCCCGGATGTGTTACATGGCTTCAAAAATGCTATATAGCCTGCGTGATCTATCAAACAATCCTCACAATATGGCGACTGGCCACTGTTATCTCGGTACCAGAGCCTGGCAATGTAGCTGAAAGAGCTTCCAGTCCATATCGCTGCTGACGGTTTCTTACAAGCTTTTCGAGCGGATACTCTTGATGCGTCTAGAACCTGTTTTTGACCCCCAAAGTTGGCTTCAGGCTTGGTCAATGCATAACCGATCAAGTGTTTAAACTAACCTATGGCATTGAGCACCGCTTTGAAGAAAATAAATCAGGCATTGTGTTGGCAAATCATACTGCCGCACAAGATTACCTACTGTATGGTACCAGGGCCAAACATCCCACCACCGCCTTTAATTTGGTATTACTTCTATGGACAAAAGTTTAAGAACTGGCGAGAAATAAGAAATGCGCTTTTTTCACAAAATTAGCAGAATAGAGCACAATAAGCTCATATTATTTTTAATTTTGATAATTAGTGCACACTTGAGAAAATCCAAGTATTTTTTCTGTATTTAGTGGTAATGATAGTTTCATTTTTATCATTGCAAAACAAAAATTCAACTGGAGTTGTTGAAATACTGAACTTCTCCAACTGGACCTTCGTTAAAATTAGTTGAGTAGCTCTGCTCTAGAGACCTAATCATTTTAGTTATGTAATGCGACAGATTAACAACAAAGCTACGATGTACAGGATAATTCAAGAACGTTCCAGAAAAATGCGTCCCCAAACGTCACAGGGGAGATCTACGACGTATTCATGAAAATTACAAATTAAAATTTAACCGGCGAATATTTAATATTGTGACACTTGGGTTTTGCAATAGTAGTGAAGACCTCTGCAAAGCTACCCAATGAAGATTTTTGCTCGTGGTCCCCAGAGAACCGCTCCGTGGCCCACAAGGGAGATCGAAGACCCCGTTTGAGAAATCCTCCTCTGGTGGAAATTTTGTCCAAAGTCATTGAAGCCCAGTCAGAAAGAATGTGCGTGGATTTGGATCTAAATGTACCCAATTAACCAGCCGAAAACAATCATTAACTTCAAAGCGTCACACACGTTACAGCCATGGCCATCACTTAATGACCATCGACTGTCGCGTCATCGTTTCTTAATTGTTGATCTACAACAGCTGATAGACTATCTTATACGATAAAACAGAGAATTTTTGTTTTTTCTTGGTGCGCTTACTCCTTCAAAACCACTGGATGTACAAAATTCAAATTGGGCACGACTGATCACTGCTCCGGGGTAAATATCGTAAGGGGTTGTTGACATGATAATAACGCTAAAACTGACATTAAAGTAGAGTTTTGTGTGCACGTTTGTAGGTACGTGGTCTTTAACACCTCCAAAACTCCTGGGCGCACTAACATGAAACTTGTCTTGATTAATCACTGCCCCGGTGTAAGCGCCATATGGGAGTTTGTGACTTAGTAATCAAAGAAACTTTTTCGTTTAATTTGCATTTTTTGGCGAAAGAAAGCAGTGTGTTTTCAAACAAAAGCCAGCCCCCAACTAACCATTGCTCAAAATTTTACCCTTTAAAGCAATGGTTCCCAACCGGTGTTACGCGAAGGTCTATCAGGTTGTACGCGAGTTGATTATTTTTTTTGAAGGTTGATTTTTTATTTTCAGTTTGTAATATTCTATTCCAACTAGTACAGCATAGTTTAACACTTTCGCTGCTGCAGGTGATAGCGCTTTCTGAGTGTACTGCCGCGCACGCTATTTAAATAACTGCGCGAAACCCGGCATCTGGTATTGCGGCAGCTAAAGTGTTAATTGCGTAATCTGCTACTTGCTGTCCTAAATCATCAGTAAATGAGATCTATGACGTAATCAAGACTTGTCAGTGCTTTACAGCAGAGGTTCTCTAACTTTTGGTGATGAGGAGCCTATGAATAGGTACACCATTACTTACGTAGCCCCACAATAAGGACATGGTGGTCTCCAAAAAAAAAAAAGGTTATCGCTCACTTGTCGGACGGAAAAAGGCTCTTTTCACATCGTTTTCATGTCCAAATTTTTGTTAGAAAACCGAATTGTTCGAACTTCGGGACATTCAAAAACCGAGAACGAATAACCCGCGGAGCCCCTAGGTTTCTCTCGCGGAGCCCTGGTTCTCCGTACGGAACACTTTGAGAAACTATGCTTTGTAGACGCAATTTCCGTCCGACAAGAGGGAGATGACCTTTTTTTTTTCTGCAGACCACCATGTCCTTATTGTGGGGCTCCGTAAGTTATGGTGTACCCATTCATGGGCTCCTTTTCACCAAATGTTAGAGAACCTCTGCTTTACAGTCTTACAGCAAAATTTGATTAAAATAAATTAGTGGTAGGCGCATTCAACACATGACGTTATTTTGGTACACGATGGCAAAAAGGTTGGGAAACACTGCTTTAAAGCGTAAGATTATTTTCTTCATTTTCTCAAAACACATTCGACTTAGAGACGCGATAAAAAGTTTTTGGGGAGATAGTAACGAGGCGCTTCAGATGAAAAAATTCTGCCGCAATTTATGCTTATTGACAATGCAACAACAGACCATTTTTTAAGCATTTTCTGAATTCGAAGCATGTTTTCTTTCTTAAATGCCTCAAAATATTGTCATTTTCTCATAATGCTATCTGCGATATCAAAATGAAAACAGCATCAGGCAACAGCTGCGCTTAAAGATATCAATCACTGTCATTTAAACAACAAACGACTGACATGCTGATTGTTGAAGAAGAAGAATACAGTACAGAATTGACATACTGTACTAGTAGGCCAAAAAACTGGTATTTCAATAATGCAATAGCAAGTTAGAAAAGCTTTGTACGGTCATGTCATAAGCCTGACTATTCTCAACCTTTAAGACTGACTGTGCATTATTCTAGTGAAACAAGATGAAAAAAATTGATGATTTTTCAAATGAGATCTTGCCGGAATCGCAAAAAATTATCTAAATCCTCAGCAAAAAAACTGGTAAATGGAGTATACTCTTGAACTATAACCTCACTTATTGCACTGTCTTGTATGTAAGTGCTTGACTTCGGGTTTATTTTGCTTTTCCCTGGCGGCGCGAATGCCAAGACCAAGCATTATACGCGCAGCCGTAAGCATTGGGTGATACAGACAGGCCTATAACTACGAAAAGTTGTAAGTAGTATGCCTAATATGATATAGCTTATTCTTGTAAATACACCACAATCCCTTTGGTGCACTTCCAAAACTTTAAATTTATGCGTTCATGCAAATGGTGAGATAAATGGATAAAAGTTTGTGAAATTATTGGCTGCTTTAATTGTTTTTAAGCCCAGCTCCTAAGTGCATCTATGTTGGAAACAAAGGCAAACAAAACGTTGCTAGGGATCTCGAAATTTTTGGGGAAAATAAAGCGGCTGTGAGCAACCACCATAATGTTTTTCAACTTGATTTGTCATGAAAAACGATAGCCTGCTCCAAATTTTGGAACGAGAATTGGTTGCCTGAAAAAACCATTAACTTTTGATTATTTTTCTCACAACTACCAATTCGGAGAAGCCGGCGCAGTCTGTAGAACCGAAATTCTTCATCTCGACATTACTGATTTAATAACTTTACAGTAAAAACGCCACGACCAAGTAACACGCGCGAAGCCCGAAGCTTTAGATCGTAGGCTACCAAAAACTCGTAAACAGTGAGTCTAATATTTAAAATCTGTAAATACACATCCATCGCTTTGGGATCCTCTGACAGGTTCAAATTTATGCATTCCATGCACCTCATAAAATGAACATACTTATGTTTCGGAAATTGCTATTCCTTTTAATTGCAACAAAGTCCTGTTCGAAAGTACACCCCAGTTGGGTATAAACAGGGCAAGTAAGACGTTTTTCGGACTTCAGAAATGTTGGGAAAAATACAGCGGCTCTGCGCAATTGTCATAATATTTTTCAATTCAATTGCCGTTTTGAAAATCGCTCTTTTAATTTTGGAACGAGAATTGGCTGTGTCAAGAAAACATTACTTGTTGCACGAAGCCGATGCTACCGGCTGAACCGATATTATTGATTCTAATTTTGCTGATGAGGGCTGTGCGGGTGACGTCAGTAGAGCCGGCTTGTGCTCCAATAAAATCATGATTAAGAGTTGTTATGACTGGTAAATCTTTGTAAAGAAGACATGCAACAGTTTCTTATTTGATATCCACTGATTATTAAACCAATACGTATTGAAAATATGTCATGCATCTTATTGAATGCAGAACAACTTAAAGGAAAGCTATGTGGTATCTCATGGTATATGGACGTTCAGTAAAAATATTTACGTAAAATCCCAAAAATGACGTTTTTCGCTCATGGCTTTTAAAAAAAAAATAGAACAAAATATTCTCTGAAACCACATATAAACTTGATCCTTACGCTCATTTTGATGTATGTCTTATCTTTCTAGCGCAAGGATTAATCAAGATAGCCAATGGTATTTTTCATAAAAAAGCAAATGGGTTGCCATAAAAACGCTGCATCCGATTGTCCAACGTAAATATTTTTCAAAATATTCTTTACCGCAAACGTTTTTCATATAACCCGCAACTTCGAGGAAAATCTGATAAAATTTTCAAAACCTCTTAAAATGTGGTCCGGTCAAGTAATCACGCATTTCGAAATCAGAAGCTGACTACTGTGTAAAGCAATACTCGGTTGCAAAGTTGTCTTTTTATTGCACGCTTAACAGCTGGTTTCATGAACCAACAACCAGCGTTGTTTAAACAAATAAAAGCAAACCAAACAAAAATATCTCTTCTTGGTACTTATTTCAGGTCTATGCTATAAGCAAGGCCAGGGCTACTTCAACTGGTGGAGAGCGGTCTGAATGTGGATCGTTGAAGCATTAAAACTGGACTTCAAGTTTCAGGGTGAGTAACAGTAGATGTAGCCATGGGGAGCGAAAAAGACCAGGCTCCCTTTTTTTAAGTACTAAGTTATTTTCAAACAAAATGGCAAAAACTTTTGGCGTCTTTGGCGTAACTGCATATTCTTCGCTCTGTTTAATGGCATCTTTCGAAAAACAAATAAACGACATGATCAGCAAGAACAACCGGAAAAACCTAACTATTTCCTACATTTACTCATATTGACAGTTTATTTTCATTGCATGTTACAAATTTTGCAGGGCCTGTGGAAATAATGAACTTGTCCAACCGGACTTTTGTTAAAATTAATTGAGTAGCCCTGCACTAGCTGATTCACCATTACAGTTTTTCAAACATTCTGTGTTTTGTCTTTTATTGACACAGTGCTTGACTAACTCAGCTAAATATTTGCTCTGATCTTGTTGATTGAATAAAAGTCCAATTTTTTTTATACTATCTGTCTGTGTAAATCACGACATTTGCTTTGATGAGAACTTCTATCTTCTGTTTGTAGATGACAGCATTGACGTTGCGGAGGTTAAATTTATGCGATGGCGTTCATATTGGCCACGCTACGATGGTGATTCTTTACCGTACAACACTTTAGGCGTGTTGCTGTTTGCCAAAAAAATACATACGTATCCATCTTTGAAAGTTCTTCATCAACTATTGACAACTGGTCCGGTTACTACAGCAACAAATGAGCATTCGTTTAGTCCAGATGTGGCCAACCTTTTAATTTCATGCGGCAATATTTTTCGCCATTAGGTCACATGCGCCACAATGTCAAAAATGTGTTGTCAAATCGTCACAATGTTAGTTACTGAACTACATTCTCGCGAGCAAAATCATATACTGCAGGAATGTCAAACTCGTGGGCTTCTGGGGGCCAATTTGCATATATGAGCAATGGTGCAGAGGGCCACATGAGTGGGGCCTCATTGCACATGTGGTTTTGGATTAGGGGATCACCCTCTCTCTGGGCAACGACCTCTGAAATTTGGCCCAGGGATGGATCGATCTCCAAAAAAAAAGAAAAAAAGTCTTCACCTTTCTGACATCGGAAAAGTTGCCTCTGAATGACAAAATTTGTACCTCTACGGTGTGGCCTTTTTTTGTAAGGGACTAAACCACAGGTTGGCCACCCTTGGTTTAGTCCCTTACAAAAAAACATCGGTAACTTGAACTTACCGGTAAAAACATAGATTTTACCGGGATTGATGCTTCTATTTATTTATTTACCAGGAATTACCAGGATTTTATATTTATGTAATTTCAGAAGTTCATTTCAAATTTAGATACATGGGCATATACCGGTATTTTACTGGGAACGTAATTGGCGATACAAAATTTACCAGGAAGTACAAGGAATTTATTGGGATGTAGTTGCAGTTCATTCCGGTAGTTATACTAATACTGGCATAAACTTAGATTTTACTGGGATTGAAACTGATGATACAAAAAATACCAGAAAATATCTGGAATTTATTGTAATGTTGTTGCAGCCCATCCGGTAATTGCACAATTACTGGCAGTCCCGTAGCACTCCAACTTCGGCCCCCCCCCCCAAAGTAAGCGCAAGAGCCCCTGCGCACAGGTCATATCACTTTAGAGGTGTAAAATTGAAAAGCTGCATTAAGAAAATACACCACAATTTGTACATAAGTAAACAGGCTAATGTCAGAATAAAGCATGCCGATACCGAAGGTGCAAGTCATAAAAAATTCGGCACCGATGCCAGAGTTCAGTAGGATATTTATGCAGACACTGCGAAACGAAAGCAATGACACTGAAAAACATGAAAAAGTTATAAAAACACAGTATCATTTAAATAGTCTGGAGCGAACCTTTTTGTTCGCAAATGCTGTTATGACATTGTCATAATCAAGAGATCGGGCGCAGTCATTTTCGATTGACAACATGGCTAATGAAGATAGTCTGCTGTCTGTCATAGACGTTCTATTAAAAGTTTTGATCAGTTTCAATTTGCTGAAGCTTCTTTCAGCGCTGGCAACAGTCACGGGGCAAGTTAGTAAGATTCGAAGTGCGATGTACACATTCGGATACAATTCAAATAAATGAGTCTTTAGAAGATAGTTCAGAAAGTCTTTAGCCGTATTGAGATTGCGTTTTTTTTGTAAAATTAAAACAAACCGCTGTAGCTCAGCGCTCATTTCATCAGAATCAATGTCACCGAACTTTTTTTGGAACTCTTTACAGCAAGTAAGAAGAGCATTTTCTTGTTGCACAAGCAAAAGTTTGTCTCGTGTGTACAAAAACGAAAAGGCGGAAGAAACCTCACTTAACAAATTAAAGCGCTCCTTTATTGACATAATAGCCTGGTCTACTAATGGATAGAAAAAGTTGCTTTTAAATTTCAGTTCAGGAGTAGCTCGTTGTTCCTCTTCACCTTGGTAATCAAACAATCTTCTTTTCTTTCCACTTCTTGACGGAGGAAAAGAAGGATCAATATCCAATTCCTGTGCTATTTCAACAGCAGATGTTGCGGCACTGTCATAACCCGTTGTGCGATAGTTTTGCAAAAACTTTTCAGTTGCCTGGATTTCCGTTTCCATTGTATGAAGGGAGACTCCATACGATTGAAGAATCTTGCTTGCTTTATTGACTTGGAATAGGATATCATACCAAATAAACACCGACAAAAGAAAACTCCATTTTGATAAATGAGCTATCAACGATTTTGTTTCTGAGGCAGCTCTTTCATCTTTTCTTTCTATGGAAATGGCTTCCAAGTCTTTCAGTGCCAGCAAGACCTCTTTTAAATTGTATCGAAGAGGTTTGATGCATTTAATTCTGCTTTCCCAACGAGTATCAGATTGTGACTTTATGGACAGCTCCACATGTTTCTTCAAAATTTCCCAACGCTGAGCAGAGGAAGAAAACAGCACATACAACCTTGTAAGTACTCCAAAAAATGTCAATGCTTCCGTCGATCAATTAGCACTGTCAACAACAACTAAGTTAAGGGTATGGTTTGCACAGGGCACGTAAACAGCTTTGGAATTGATGTCTAGCATTCTTGCTTGGACCCCAGAATGTTTTCCTTTCATGTTAGCACCATTATCATATGACTGACCTCGACAATCAGACAATTCGAGTTGCAGTTCGGTCGCTTTTTCTAAGAAAGCGTCCAACAAGCCTTTCCCAGTACTGTCACTTATTCTCAAGTAGCCAAAAAATGTTTCTTTAACAACAGCAGCTTCTTCATTACATAGTACATAACGGAGAATGACAGACATTTGTTCATGATGTGACATATCTGGAGTGCAGTCCAAAATTATAGAAAAATATTTTGCCAATTTCAATTGCTGTAAATTTTCTTTTTCAACTTCTGTCGCTAGCAATTCAATTACTGTAGTTCATTTTGTATGGTAGGACTCAAATAGTGATCTTTAGTGTTTTTATTGTTGATTCTGTCTTGAAGCTCTTATAGGATCGAATCTCTTCTTGCCAAAACTCAAATATACACAGAAAATTTCCATTGTGAGGAGATCCTAAGACTTCTTCAGATCCTCTAAAAGCAAGATTCCTTTCCGATAGAAACAAGGCAATGTCGATAAGTCTCTCTAAAACATTTCTCCAAAAACGTCTTTCATTGAAAAAAATATTCATCTCGCGTTTGTCAATAGTGGATGAACTTCTTATCCCTTCAGCTAGCAACATCCATTGACTGCAGCATTCTTGGTGGGAAATGCCGTTTTCATGGTCTTTCAGTTTTTTCGAAAATCCCTCCCATGTATTTATACCACTACAAAAGGGGCTTAGTGTTTTTCCAAATAGCTTACAACAAAAGCAAAAAACTTGATCTGATTCCCCAGAATAAACTAACCACAACCGTGAAACACTTTCACCATTAGGTAACACACGTTTATAATGGTTGGAGGAAAAACGTCGCCTTGGAGTTGTGTTATTATATGGAAAATTCATTATTAGTTGATGTGGTCCACGATTTACTATATCACATCGTTGAGCATCAGAAATACTTTCAGGCCATTTACATGGGTCATCAGGGATAGGGGTAAATTGAGATTCAGTTATTTTTGATATTGAAGGTTGCGTATTGGCAGGTAAATCACAACTTACATTTTCTGGAAATTCACAATCACTTTGATGCTGATCGTCATAGTCTTCTTTTTCTTGTACACTATAGTTTTCTTCATCCCTCTCGGTACTAGTGCCAGATCTACTCTGCTCAGTAATCTTGAAAAAATCTGTCATCTTGGGCAATTTCGCTACAGCATCTCGAGCAGTGGCTGCTTCTTTTCTCTTTTGAGCACCACTTTTTGAACGTTTCATTCTATACAATGTCAATAAAATACTTTATCTGCACTCTGCAGTGTATATATATTGTCCCGGTATTTATAGCCAAACAGAATTCCAGACCATTCTATGATTGTTGCGTAACAACGGCATTGTTACGTCAATCGAATATTCAAGATTCTACCAGAAAATCAATCGAAATATTCTAGATTGTGCGAGATAAAATGACGTAGCATTCACTTATGATGTCACAAGCCAATTTCTTCCTACAGTTTAAATCGGTTGTAAACAAGTCTGCTGAACTGAAAATAGTCACGTAGCCAAAAAGCAATTTCAGACTAACTTGGGCCCCCAAAGTTGGCCTGGGCCCCCCCAATTGGGGGGTTTTGGGGGCGGCTGCTACGTTTCTGATTACTGGTATAAACGGGGATTTTCCTGGGAGCGTAATTAATCATACAAAATATACCAGAAAACGCTAGAATTCTGTTGGATGAAGATGCAGTAATTGTACAATTACCAGTACAACTTGGATTTTACCATGATGTTATGTAGGATGTAAGTGTCTAAGTGACGCATGTAATCATACAATATAGGAAGGTTGCACGCACGTGATCAAACGTCATCAAAATGCGCTTTCGAAAAAAGTGGCTGACCAGATTCAGAGAATTTGCATTGAATTGAATAGGAGTGATATATTTTTTTGGAAATCAAATGAAGAAACGTGACAGCTGTTAAATGAACGTTAAATATGTTGTTTTACTGATGGTAAGGAATAAATCTGAGGTAAAAGTAAGATAAGAGGTGCTAGGGTTTGCTTGTTATTGCTAATAGTTGGGCTAATTTTATGGGCTAAACATGCAAGCTTATTTGTAGCAAGCTTCTGTGAGGGTTTCACATTCAATTAATCAGCGTGTTTCGGAATGCTGAGTTAAAGTTAATTGTAATGTGTAACTTATAAAGTATATTTAGTGGCATAAGCATACTGAAAAGTTGAAAACTTAAGTTATACTTTAGCCTAAATGACAGGGCAGACTTCTGTGCCGTTTGTCATATGCTGGATTAGTTATTGTTGGATAAAACTAGTAAGTTTTTGAAATTTTTGTCAATAGTAATTGCAGGCCAGTCATATTGATATGTCAGATGTAATTGTGTGGCCTTAACTACTCCTTAAACAATTGTTTGGGCTATTACCTAGGCTGCTGGACCAAGGGTAATGTAAAAATTACGGTACCGAATTATTCATTCATGTGTATGAGCTCATGCTCTGTTTTCATGTCTTTCGTCACACTAGGTCACCAAGACGGGTAGACTGCTTGGTCTCAGCACCTGTTTGCCACATAAAGATGGAGGCATGCCGTTAAATGCCTTGCTCATCGACACAACAAGTAAGCTTGCCGGCAAGTTTATCGTACCGGTAGTAATGATCAAATAATGGTTGTTTTTGCTAATGTACCTACTGGTATCTAATAGGTATAATTTATTTTTAAGTGAGGAGCAAATGGTAGTTTGATGGCACTTCAGTTAGGGGCATTTTTTAAAAATTAGCACACTGTGCTAGGCTTATACTAGCCAACTGAAAAACCAAATCTCAACCTAATTGCTTTTGGTCACATTTATTTGTTTCCGAGAATCCAACTAGCAATAATTCATTCCAAATTTTAATTAATTTTTCATTAGTTTACAAAAAAAACCCAAAAGTTGGTGTTCGCCCTTCAGCATAAATTACAGCTTTTGGTCAGCCAGTTTTTTTGGCGTGAAATGTGTGACGTCATATGCAACCTTCCCATTAGTTTATTAATTAGTTTATGAGCACATTGTTTGTTATTTTTATGTTTTAGGGTTACGAGAAAATACATCTACGTAAACCAAGCGAGTGTTTGAAACAGAGGCACGCGGTGCTCCCCCAAATCAGGCCCTATACCTCTCCAGCATAAATTACAGCTTTTGGTCAGCCTGTTTTTTTGGCGCGAAATGTGTGACGTCATATGCAACCTTCCTATTGATGTGTTTCCACAATCTATATTGGAAACATTATTTTTTAAACTTTAGCAGAAAATTTTGAATCAACCACGTCTTTGTATGTTTTGAACAGCAGTAGATGTGGATTGATTGGGTATTATACTTTTTCGACATTAATGTACCGTACGGTAAAGCATATAATTTGGTAAGAGCATCCACAAAAAATTAAAGTGACCAATATTTTTGAGAATTGGTCTAGCAAGTTTTTAAAGACAGCGATGTGCATTTGCAAGTACAAAATCCAATGATTTTCTAATTAGTGCTGGCAATTAACAAGACACCCGTTTGAACTTGCTGCCCAAGATTTAATCACTAAGTATTATGATATCATTGAAGCGAGCTAAGTGAATTTTGTATGGGTTAGATTGTGGCGAAAGTGCGTTTTTGGTTTCTTTTTTTGATTCCTGACCTTGATCTACTGTCAAACATGCACTTGAGGTGTACCAAATTTTACTGCTATTCCACACTGTATAGCTGACGTAAATAATATGATTTTCTGCTAAAAATAGATGTTTTGTTACAAAGTTATCAGGTTATTGGCAAGCTTTTTGATAGTTTTATCTGTAATTTAGATACTGGTACATTTTAGATATCAATAGTACTGATACTAAGAGTTTGCCACAAGTGTGCATATCACAATCAAATCATTTTGACATATGCAGCTGTTTTGCCATTGACAGCAAAATAGGCAGTAGACAGGTAGACTTGCTAGCTACTTTTTGTATATGATTACTGTGACTTGAGATATGCAAATTTGAAATGTTGCACAAAAAGAAACTGCTGATACAGTAGTACTATAGTACTAATATTGTTGTGTTTAAATGCCAAGGTGAAGTTTTAATCTTTACAATAGTTTTTTTAATGAGGGTTGGATTCTTCAAATGATGTGTTAAACAGCAGTGTAGAAACTGTTCTGATATTATTGATAGATATTAATTTTTCAATCTGTTAATTATTTAATGAAGGCATTAGTTAAATTCATTGAAGATTCCATTTTTGAAGTGGTATCTTTATCAGAAAATGAAAACTTTTCTTTAAGTCTCAAAAGTTTTGAAAAAAACATTTTTCACACAAATCTACTGAGTAATAAAAAGCAAAGCTAAGTGTTTTCTATGAAGTGGGGTAAATCTAAAGTAGCGTTAAACATTTTGATGGTTGAAAATTCTGGTAAGAATTTTTTGATTTATGTTGTTTATTGAAATGTTTTGCATATATTACTTAACATGCTCAATGATTCTACGTAGATTCTCAAGTTATGAAAGACATTAACTTATGTATCGACTGCATCATAATCAATTGCCTAAAAACTTTATCATTCCTTTTGTAAGATAAATACTATTCATCATGAAACAAGATTTTTAAATTCGGCCACTTCCTATCACACTCGAACAAATAAATTATATTGCCAAGAGGTATTTTCCCTTAGAGGTTCACAGCTGTGGGGTAACCTCGAATCAGAATTAAAGAGCATGCACTGGGCTTTTTTAGAAAAGCATATAAAGTAAAATTATTAAAAGAATATTCTTTCAAAAATATTTGATTGTGTAAAAAACATTTATTGTTATTGTTTGTTCTGTTTCCTGTTTTTATTTTTTTTATTTATTATTTGATAAAAACTTAACTCAATTCTTTTTTAAATAATGTACTCAAATTATAACTGTGTCACTTATTGGATTTTGCTTATATTTTAATCCGCTGAAATCAGGAGCATCTTCACTCAATAACCCAAAGGCTCCTCGATGCTCCCTGGCTTTTGCTACAAGTGTTTCTTTTTGTTTATTGTTATTGTGGTTATTGTGTTGATGCGCAAAGCAATATTAAATAAACTCTCTCACTTCTTTCTGTACAAAATGTTTGACACTAGCCTTGATTCTTTAAAATTAACTGTTACTAGAAAATCGGCAGTGTCCAAAAATCACAGAAATTAGAGGATGTGAAGATAGTTTTGATTATTCTCAAATGTTTCATTTCAAGTTATCTTTTTTGCTGTTGCTTGATTTTACGACTTTTTTCTTTTATTTTACTGGCTGAGACATAATCATTCAGTGTATTTCTACATTCCACACTCTTTCAAACCACCCTTTAGCTGGAGCAACCCAGCACTTTAAACTCTAGATCCTCTTCCTGCTGAATACCTTTGATGCTTTTTAGGAATTTCAAAGTCAGGAGCAGTTACCACTACATTACTGCAGCTGCTTTACCAAAGGTAAATAACCAGTATTTTCTAGCAAACTTATTGGCTCCTTCATAAACTAGTTATTTTGCAAAGCATTGGTATATGAAATAAATAATTACCAGTTTAGCAGTATATAGCTTAATGCTAATGCGTGGTGACATATCTTCTCATTTCGTAGTTGCGTTAAACTAGTGCTTCTCAGCCTTTTTCCACTTGGCCCTTTTTTCAAAATTTACTGGATATAACTTGAACAGTTTTTGCAAAGCACTATACCTTTAGAGTATTTTGAAAATCAACATAGGCCAAGCAAATGCTATCCAAAAGTTGATTTCCTAAACAAGATCTTCATATTTTTTTAAAAGAATCTTAAAAGTTGATCTCAAAAACAAAAAGTTTTGCAGTTGACAAAAGGTAAACACATGATTTTAGGTTGCTATTTTCAGAAAGCCTTTCAGTTATTGCCAATCATGAATAGGGTAAAAGAAATTTGCCTAGTTGAAGATTGTTGCCTTTAAGTTACTGCGCACAAGTGTGGATACATTTGCTCCAATAGTTTGAAATCATTGGGAATAATGCTTAGTACTGTTGTTCAAGTGTGAGATGAACCACATCATTCGACAAAACTTGCCTCCCAATGAAATAAATACCAATAGCACATCTAGACAGTGAAATTGTGTTGTGGTTGAAAGATGTCCCTGTTAAGTAATTGTTACTACATGAATCTCAAACTCGAAGAGCTCATTTGATTTTTTCAGTTTCACCTCAATATTTATTTTCAGAGTTTACAAAAGATTTAGTAGCTGCCAGAAAAGAGTTTTGTGAAGCCTGTGATGTGGAGTCTGACAGTGAGGAAAATAATAATAAATTGCCCACAAAGCGCAGAAGAAAAGAAAAAATCATTGTTTTACCCCTCACAAGAAATAAAGTTAAAGTTGTAGAAAGGGCTGCAATGTCAAAAAAGAAGTCAAAGGTAAATTTATTATTGCAGTAACTGCTTTTTTGTGTGTTTTTTAAATTGGGCTTGCTGCAAAATGTGCTGTAAGAATGTTTATGTTTCACCAAATTTACTGTTATTATATTTTAGGATAATTTCAATAAATGGAAAATTGTTCACAAAACTTACAATTAAATAACAGAATGCTAAATTATCATTTCAATTCTGGTGAAACAAAAAATAACATTGCTCATCTAGTAGGTAAACACAATGTTGCTAGAGTTAGCTCTTTCAAATCTGTTGCTTGTAGATAAGTAACCTTCAAAAAGAACAAAGTAAGCAACTGCTTGCTTCAATTGAAAATGATGAGATCAGAAAATCTCAAATAGTTAAGGTATGCATTTATTTTTTATTCATGAGTTGTGCATGGAGTTGTGTCGTACTTACTACCCCCATCATTATTTTGAAATTGATGTGTAGCCCAGTCTGAAAACATTCTAAGCCAGGATTTCCCAAACAGGAGTCTGCAGACCCCATGGGTCCGCGATGGGTGCACAGGGGGTCCACGACGTTATTACAGAAAGGGTCAAACATCAGTACTTCTATCCATTATTGTCACAGATAATTGCCGCTGTCTTTTAACCAAGATGAATTTGTATGTTTTTGCAATAGTAAATCATTGCTGTGTCACACTAACAATTGTATCGCATTTAGCGTTTGTGACATAACATTAATTGTTGAATGATTTATTTTCAGTCGGGAATGTTAGCTTTAAAGATTATTCAAGCAGTTTTACACGTCAAAAGTTAGTGAAGCAACAATAAATAAGTGTAGAGTTTGTCACGAGGAAGAGGCGTGAAACAAAGTGAAGTTTTCAGAGAATTTAATTACCTGATTATGATGAAGACTTGTTTATAATTTAAATAATTTAATAATATTTGTTGAATTAGTTCTGAGGTACCAGTACTAGTAGCTTAACCTTAAATTTTAGTGTTGTAAACGTTGGCCTTGCTTAAAACCTATGGATAAATTTTTGGTACGAAAGAAAAAGGCAAAGGATTCAGAATGTAAAGCCCAGCATGTTTTTTCTGAAAAGGTGAAAACACAAAAAGTACGAACATACGATGAGGAGTACATCAAGCTAGGCTTTGTTGACTGTCCCTCTGATATTACTAAGCCTCAATGTATAGTATGTTACAAAACATTGTCAAATGAAAGTATGAAATCAGCTAAGTTGAAGAGGCATTTGATGACTCAACACCCTGAGTTAACTGAAAAGTCCCCAAGTTTTTTCAAAAGAAAAAAGAAAGAATATCAAAAGCAGAAAAAAGCTTTTTCAAAATCTTTGGTGTCAAATGAAAAGTTGATGAAAGCATCTTATTTAGTGGCGTTAAGAGTGGCTCGAGCCAAGAAACCTCACACAATTACGGAAAATTTAATTCTTCCAGCAGCAATTGACATGTGCGAAGCAGTTTTAGATGGCAAATGCGCAACCAAACTTAAAGAAATTCCTTTGTCGAACAACACGGTTTCTAGAAGAATAGATGAGATTTTAAATGACATAAAAGCACAGTTGCTTGAAAGACTGAAACAAACATATTTTGCAATCCAACTAGATGAAAGTACGGACATTGCCGGCCAAGCACAACTGTTGGTTTATGTACGGTATTGTTGGGGTGGAAAAATGATAGAAGATTTCATGTTTTGTTATGAAATGCAATGCAGAACAACCGGTTTAGATGTTTTCAACGTCCTTTGTGATTTTTTTTCACAATCAGAACTGTCGTGGGATCAATGTGTGTGTATATGTACAGACGGTGTAGCTTCAATGACTGGCAAGCACTTGGGGGCTGTAGCTCGCATAAGAGAAAAAGTACCAAACATTATACAAACGCACTGCATGATTCATCGTGAAGTGCTTGCTGCGAAACATTTAGGACAATCATTGTGTGACGTCTTGTCTTCATGTGTCAAAATTGTAAACTCCATCAAAGCTCGCCCACTCCAGTGTCAAATGTTTTCGAAACTTTGCCATGAATTAGGTTTGGTACATTCAAGTCTTTTACTCCACACAGAAGTTCGATGGCTGTCACGAGAAAAAATTGTAGAACGTGTGTTTGAAATGCGAGAGGAGCTTTTAATTTTCCTCAAAGAACACAATACGGACTTAGCTTTATTAGTAGCTAATGAAATTTGGCTTGGGAAATTTGCCTACCTGGCAGACATGTTTAACCTTCTCAGCCAGCTAAACTTGTCACTTCAGGGAAGAGATGCCAACATTTTGCTTAGTCAAAACAAAATAATAGCATTCATCAAGAAGCTCAACATATGGAAAGCTAGAATAAGTGATAATGTGGTGCATATGTTCCCAGTTCTGTGTGACTATATTGCTAACAAACCCTTAATTGATAAAGAATTGATTTTCTCTGACATTCAATCACATTTGGAATTGCTTTCTGAACATTTTAAGAAGTACTTTTTAAAAGAGACATATGACAATTTTGATAGGATTCTAAACTCATTAGTTGTCGCAAAAACGGACCTTTTTGGGCGCGAAGAAGAAGAATTAGCCGAATTGTCGTCTGATCAAACTTTAATGATTCGTTTCAATCAAAAAGCTCTTGCATCTTTTTGGTTTGGTGTTGTGGACGAATATCCATTGCTCTCACAGAAGGCAACAAAGATTTTATTACCATTTGCCACCACCTAGATCTGTGAGACAGCGTTTTCAGTTCTTACCAATATGAAGACAAAATACAGGTCCAGACTTGCTGTAGAGTCTGATTTACAAGTTTGCTTGTCACAGATTGCTCCGAGAATTGACAAATTGTGCAGTCAAAAGCAACCTCATCCATCGCATTAATGACTCGGTGTTTGCAATAAACGTAATTTAGTGTTACTTATTTTTGATTTGTATTATCTTTTCTTGTTGGTTACTCAGAAAAATTGATTTGACATAAGATTGGGGTCCGAGAAAAAAAATATTTACAAATAGAGGTCCATGTCCCAAAAGGTTTGGGAAACCCTGTTCTAAGCAATTTTTACCTCCGTGATGTAATAATTGTTTCAGGCCTTTAAATAATAAGTTTCATCTTCAAAATTGTAAAAAAGCATTATTGGTATTTGTCAGGAGCCCATCGGAAGTTTAATGTGCTATGTTGCTCCAGCAAAAAGTATGGTTTTAAAGCGAGTATTTAGTGGTATACATATACGCCTGAGCTTGCAAGACACGGTAAAAAGTACGTTAAATTGACTTATGAAAACTTACGTTGAGATAGTATGCTTCAAAAACAGTTTTATTTATTGTTTTTCTGCTACCAACCATTTGTGAAAAAATACTGAGTGAAATTAGGTTGAAAACAATTTGTAATTCAGTGTGTAGAGCAATACAGACTTAATGTTGTGGACAGATACCAAAATATGAGCAAGGTGTTCATAACCGTAAATGCAAGCCAGACCAACATTTTCACATAGCTTAATTTGACCCAACTGCCAAAAAGGTTGCTTACCTTTGGCTTAAAGCCTTGCTTGCGCAATTGCTAAAAGTAATTGTACTTTATATTTTTGTTTTAGGAAAAATCTGCTCACAAATCATCTAAAGTATTAGAATTAAGGAAATGGTTGAATTCGGTAAATATACATGACGATATATTAAAACTTTTAAAAGATTCTGATTTGTGGTTGCACTTCAGCAAACAACAATAATGGTTAACGAAACTGTTAGAACGTGTGTTTAATATTTTGCTTGCTTTCTTGTAGAAAAAGGATAGCAAACCTTTTAATCAAATGAATCTCATATGAAAATAAGCCGTAAAAATTAAAAGACAGCCATGGATTTTGGATGAATTTACGTATGTAGTAAACAACTTAAAGGTAAAAGCCTTTTTTTTTCAAAGACCAATATTTCATAACCAGTTTTTACGGAATTTTCATCTAAATGAAGGTTATGATCTTTTTTAGAGTTTTATTTTTTTAAACCATGGACAATTTCACACATCAATTCAGTTAAATTTTTTTAAACCATATGCGACCACTACTCCATTGATCACTAAAATATGTAATTGTTTGTTAATAAGCAGGTAGTTCACTAAAAGGCTAGTGGTGGGTTTTATGTGACCCGCAAGTCAGTGGTTCGCCATCTCTGTCTCAGAACAAAGATATTCTTAAAGTCCTCGTTCATGCTTATCAGCTTCTGCTGCATTTGCCTGTCGCGAACTTATGCTTATTATCTTGTATTTGGTCACCACGGCGGTAGACTGCACAGCCGCAGCTTCTGTCTTTTGGATAAAGTTGGTGGAATCCCGTGAAGTGCCTTGCATGAGGGTACAACAAGGGAGCATCTGACTTGTTTATTCACACTATACGTTTCATGCCAAGCGCCAAGCAGAGAAGGTACGAATACAATTTTGAACAGAAAATGCGTGTACTCATTCTGCTATCTATGTGTATATTCAAACTTTCTACTCCATGCTTCAAATTTTGTACCACCAATCAACTTTTGGAAAAAAAAATTTATGTCTTTTGATATTACTCGACAAAGGAATTGCAGCCGGGTTTTCTGACTGCAAGCTTGGGTGCTCTTCAAACTACAATACTAAGTTTTGTTTTATATTTGAGACAATCTAGAAATTGAAGTAAAGTTAATACGTCTTGGGTTGTAAATTAACTACAGCAAACTTTGACTTAGATTGGCGGCTTGGCCTGCTTTCTGCTACCCCATCATTCCTATTTCCTCACGTTTCAAAAATTACTAAATTTGATTAATCCAATACAAAAAGTCAGATTTTTCTAAAGTAAAGACACTGGGCTAATGACAAATAAGGCGCGATTAGTTAACGATGGCAAGGCTTATTAAGTATTTACCTATATCCACACCTAAAATACTATCTCAAAATTGGGCTTTGTCTTACGTAATATATATATACCCCATGAAAATGACCACAAATCATTAATAGCCGATTATTTTTACTTACAGTTGAAGAAGTGATTAAAGCGTGTTGTAGGTTTCCAAGGAAAGCAAAATTGTAAAGGTATTTTTAAGACTTCAGATATTGTTTATTCCCTTTTAATTTATAGACATTTTCAGAAGAAAGTTTGTTGTACCAGTTCACTAAGGAGGAGCTTGTGTGTGAAGTCATGAGGCTCAAGCAGCAATTGCTTCATCAAGAACAAAAATTTAAGCAATTGCGAATTTGTGCGATTGCTTTGGAAGGTAAAATCATATCAGTGAATTTGATTATTGATTTTTAATCTACAAGAATTAGATAAAATGAATTAGTAAAAATGTTCCAATATGGGTGCAACAAACTTTCCTTAAAAACAATACATTTCGATTCGATGACTCCGAAATGCGGGTAAAATTATGAATGATTGTGAAACTGCGATTTTGTAAGTGTCATAGCCTCCCATAAAACGTTGATAATAACGTTAAGCTTGAGTTAGCAGACCACAGCAACCAATTCGATTATGGCCTTGAAGCATGCAAAGTGTCAAGACTGAAATTTCAGTGTTTCAAATTAAAGTCGGGTGCTGTACTAGCTTACTAACACTATGATACCGAACTTGTGAAAAATTGGTAATGCAATTTATGGCTTACTTTTATTGTTATTTGACGTAGGATGGGTGTTAATATTTAACATTCCGCTTGTCTTGGTTTATTATTTAAGTCGTTGTACAAGAATGCAGTGATTGATTATAGTTGCTATAAAATACCGCTAAGACTTATTCCATTACGTTGTTGACTTGTGCTGCTGTGTAGTGAATGATTAACAATGCTACTGTTTTAGAGCTACCCCGAATCGTAAAAAATCTCGAAAACGCTGTGACTCGCTTTACAACATCAGACATATGTGTACGGCAAACAGAGGTTACACAAAGACGACCAGAGATCGCCCACGATGTAGGTTATGTTTTTTTTTACGTGCTAAGTAGCTTGCTTCACATTTTATTTGCTTTGTATAGCTGTAACTAAATTTAACTTACTTTAAGCTTTATGATCATGATGGAGAAATAATTCTGTCTTCGAAGTTGGTGGAAAGATGTAACCACTCTTGAATAAAAAAATTAACTAATGACCTGCTTGAGGCAATTTTTACTCCTTTTCTTGGTAAGATCTATTTACTTTTTTCAATTATTTGCTCAAAATTTATTTAAATTATCTTGTTTTTCCAACTAACGAAAATATTTGAAGAGTTGATTGGTGGTACAGAATTTGAAAATTGCAGAAAGTAGAGTATTTATTCTCGATGCTTTTCGTCTGACACTTTTCCAGAGAATCCGTCAGAAATAGAGTGAAAAGGTGAAGCGAGTCACTTATATAGAGACACAGTTGACGAAAAAGAAAAAAAGGGAAAAAGCTCATCATGATTGGTAAAAGAAGTGACCAATAAAAGGAGCGGAAACTAATGTGTGATTTTTAGATCATAAACGAATTCCTTTTGTTTGCATAAATTTGGTTTGGATGTTTTGATGTACGTGACTTCAATGGTTGAAAGGTGAAAAGAAGTATGGCCACGGGCAAGAATAGAAAATTTGTTATCATTATATTCATGTGTGCATGTAGGGTTTTGTAAAAGATGTTTTCCTGTGGCAGAAAAGGAAGTGTCAGCTATAAAGCTTCTGATTGGCATGCAAGAGCGGGCCAATGTGCTTCGGTCCTAAGAAATATGCTCCTGGAGAATGGTTTTCGGCACGTGCTGCTTAATCCTCTGTTGTAGCCTTTGAGACATACAACCCACGTACCGACTATCGCAGTGGCACAGAAATTGGTAAACAATGTTGCTTTGATAAAAAGCGGGTAGTACATCCTTTTTGGCTGCAGGCAGAAGTTGTCGGGTGGTGTAGGCAATGCATGGTTCGACTGCAAAGTAACAGCGTTTGACGGCTGCTTTAATTTGCGTTTCGTACCTCAGCGAAACATTGCCTAGCCATGGCAAGTGAAGATAAACTGGGCATTTCTTCGGACCGAATTGCGTTGGTCTGCGAAACTGGTTCATTTTCTTGGTCATAACAGTGTTGATTATAGCTTCCGGGTAACCGTTGTTGAAAAGGATTGATTGAATGTTGGAAAGTTCATTTTGAAGAGTGGATTTCAAATAGATGACTAGAGCTCTGTGGACTAGAGTTGAAATCAAATTGGCCTTCCGTTTTATGGGGCAAAAAGAGTTCCAGCGAATGTATTGGCCAGTGAAAGTAGGCTTTCTGTAGATAGATGTAACAAATTTGTTACATCTATCTACATTTGTTACATCTATTTACAGAAAGCCTACTTTCACTGGTCAATACATTAGCTGGAACTCATTTTGCCCCATGAAACGGAAGAAGTATTTGAAGTATGGCAGTTCCAGGCCTGTTTCGATCTATCAAGTCTCTTCAGGAAAACTGTGTCATAGGAAGACTACCAATACAACTGCATTTGTGACCTCAGAAATATTTTTTCCATTCGTGGTGCCTTAGCAAAGTAGTACAAAGAAATGTTTTCTAATTGGCCATAAATTCCTTGCAGTAAACAGGTGTAGCTCATGGTAAATTGCGTGAATTGCTCTATACGTTGCAAAGATAATTATAAACAGTTATAAGTTGAAGTATGTCACAGCTTCCTCTAATTTTTTTGGTTGGTAGGCTAAAAACTTTTGAAATGCTACGGTTTTTACATACCAAATTGAATTTGTCGTAGCCAATCTTCATAGGCATTTTAAGATCCACTGCGCTAAGAATAATTTTTTGTTTCTAAATTGGAAACAATTAAACCACATGATTTTTCCACATAATACGAGTATTTGCTATGCTTCATGGATTACGTACTAGTGGTTAAGATAGCGATCATGTAATGTATTTTTGCAGAGTACGTACGAGATTTTTTTCCGGAATTCACAGCCAATCCAAATTCTAAAAAACCTGTGGTGTCTTGGGATGCTTTTTTTTACAATATTTGTCGTACTAAAATTTCAAATGCGAGGAAACTGTTAAATCAAAGTGCACAGCTGAGCTGCCCAAACTTTTGTTCAGCCAATTTTGTTGAAATAGCATAGCCATTCGGTTCATAATAACAAATAAATTTAATAAGTTTTTTTATGTAACAATATACTAAAACGCATATATTAAAAACCAGTAATTAGCAGTTTGGGCGGCCTGCTGTACGCGATTGTTTTTTAAATCATACACTTTCTGTGCAGATCGTTTTTAAGTTGAATTAAGAACCTTTAGTATTACTCAAGAGATTTTAAAAATGAAAGTACTGATGTAAATTAGAAGCCTGGTAATTGCGGCTTGATTAATGGTAATTGCTGGTAAATCAATGATATACTTGAATGTTAGAAGTTCTGTTAAATCGCGCAGAATGTTGAAAAATCTTGGTAAATTGCATAGTATACTTGAACGATAGTACGTCCTGGCAGATTGCAAGCTATATACTTAAATGATGGTAAGTTGTACGTGGTAAATGCATGGTGTACATAATTGATAGTAATTTTGATAAATGCTTTGTATACTTGATTGTATAAAACCGAGGCATTGTACACTTGAATGATAGTAAATACATTGTGTACTCAAATTGTGATATATCCGTAGATTTGCATTTATCATGCATTTACAGGGGTTTGCTAGGATTCAAGTATACTCTGCTTTTATTGGGATTGATTATCATCCACCTACACCATGCTTTTGCTGAGACTGGCCACTAACCAAAAGCACCATGCTATACAGAGACTGATCATCACCAAACGTACTATAATTCAAGTATATCTTGCATTAATCATTTACATATACCATGCTTTTACCGGGTTTCATAATCCAAGTATACCATTATTTTGCAGGAAATGATCATGCAAATATAACATGAATTTAACGGGTTTTAATTTGATTCAAATATATCATAAATTTACCGGGATTGATCAGCATCCAAATATACCATGCATTTACCGGATTTTCCATGATCCTAGTATACCATAAATTTACCGGGCACTACAATTTACTTGGATTTTACCAGTAAACCAGGAAGTTACCTGCGTGAAAAGGTTAAAAAATTGTCCACAATACGTTGCATTTTACCTGGATTTACATGGATTTTACCGGCCAATAAAAATCCCGGTTCTATACCTGTGTAGCCTTTAGCCTGTTTTATTTAAAATTTGATTACATCTGCTCTCATTGTTATGTCGTTATGCAATCACTCATAGATTCTGGGCATCTAGACGACGGATTCCTAGTGTTTTTAATGCCTCGGACCGTTTTGAAAACTGGACAGATGCTACAGTCATTCCGAATCAATAACCAGCCCTAGTTGTTCAAAACTACCAAAATACAGTGCTTACTCGCAACAGTATTGGGTATTTAACCTCATTTGTAGATCCTCACTCATCATTATTGCAAAGTAGTGGCATAGCCAGAAGACCATCGGGGCACTTGCTCCCTCATTATTTTGAAGTAAACAGCAACAGCCTACTGGTCCGTTTTGCATGAAACTTGTGAGTTTTGAGATGCTATTATGACAAAATTGGCAAAAGTTGTTTCTATACCAATTAGCTTATTATAAAGTTGGCTGATACTCAGAGTTGTTAAATGGATACATGTTTTATAACTTGTTTGTAACAGTTTTAGGCCTACCAGGCGTTTTCCGTTTGGAGGACATGTTGTAACTGCCATTTTTATGCGGTCTATCATAAAAGAATCCAACTCACAATCTTTCGCTTAATGACTTAATCGAGGCTGGGCGACTTACTGTTTGCCTGTAATTAAGATTTATGAGTTTATGTGCAACGCACGAAATGTTCAGACTGCCTGCTGTTTTTAGTTACTGTAGCTTTAGTGTCTTCTATTGTAGTCAGTCAATAATATCAGCTTGTACAGTAGATGTGAAGTGACGTTTAATCTGTTTGAGTTTATTCGTAAAGTTCAGTAAATTACGGTAGTCTACTTAATTGACCTCAAAGTATTGTGTTTTATTGGTTTATGTGTTTTGTGGTGATGTCATTGTACTGCACTTAAATTGTTTTTGGGTTAAACAATTTATCCGCATTGTATAGCACATCTCCATTTCGCTAAAATATCGTTAAAAGCGCTCATAAAGCACCTTGCCTCAAAAGGTTGCACATAATTTTTTTGCATCATTATAAAACGATTTTGGTTTGCGACGTTTATTTGATTAAAGTTTTATTAAACAATGAAAAAATTGTTGTTGCATCCTGCACCCCACGAAATCCTTGCTATGCCACAAATTCGTGCGAACTCGTTCTTGTTTTTTGTTATAGACGACCGCAGCAAATGGGCTTTCTACAATGAGGGAACTTGCTGTTAGTGAGTTTGATACAAAAGAAAACCTGTTCTTAAAATTTTGAATCCCATCACTGGCTTTAAGCCCTCTGTACCTGTTCAGCTCAATGCGTTTTTGTCTGATTATTTCAATTGAAAAAATCTATTTATAACGCGGTGTCATCAATAGTTCCTGTGCTGAGAAAAGCAGCTCAATTGAATATTAAGTACAGAAAAAAATGGGGAGCCCATGATAGATGTTTGCGCCGGGGCCCACCTGACCACGTTACAGCCCCGATCTTATCGACTTGGAATTGTTGTCACTGCCCCATGACGTCAAACAAACTCAGACAGAAAACAAGCAACAAGGTTTGAGTTTGCTGGTATGCATGCGCTAAGTTGTCATTGTATGCAAAAGCATGGCAAAATGGCGGCAGCAGATTTCAAAGCAGAAACAGTTGTAAAATGATAGGAAATCTTTTGATTTCTCGGTCAAGTTTGAATAATTTTGTCTATAGTTACCCTGCGTTGCATTTACTTAGAAAGTTCAAGCAGTTTTTAAAAGATGTCGAAAATACTCGCATATTTTTTATTGTTCAGTCTGAAAGTCCATTGAAAATGTAAGTTACATCGAGCTTCAGCACATTTGAGCGTGCGTGATGCTGCACGTGCATGTAGTGTATGGAGAGCCAATCAGGTTTGAGTTTGACTGTGCGCATGTTCTAAAGTTGTCATTGTCCAGTAGTAGAAGAGAATCAGTGAAATATGGCGGCATCGAATTTGAAAGCAATTACATTTTTGTAAGTTCGATGAAAAATTAGATTATTTTTCATTATATTAGTTGATATATCTGACAATTATATTAGGATTAGTTCTGTTAAATTAGTTGAACAGCTCAATATCAATGAAGTGTTGTCAGTTTTCTTGTTTAGAAGGCCTCAGTTTGAGGTTTTAGCTCAGTCCAAAAGTCTAACTAATAGGAAATAGGTAATTTGTTGATTGTGGGGGATTTGTAGAACAAGATTTATGTCATTGATTGTAAGTAAATTTGTCGATTTTATTTGGTTTTATCTTCACACCTGTTTTATGAATAGTTATAACAAGGCAGTGTACAGACAAAGGCAGTGTACACTGGAGGGGAGAGCCTGGTATGTGAATATGCAAAGTGGTGTAGACTGGAGGTGCAAATTGTATTTAATTTGTCATTAAAATTGATCAATCGTAAACAAACCAAAAGTGACATGTTTAACACGTCATTGAAATTAACCAATCAAAAATGTCTGACAACAAAATCGCTTCCAATAGCAGAAGGGTAAAATGCCATTGATGCCAAAATAGCCACTGCTTTAATGTTATAGTTAGTTGCATTATCATAAATATTGTGGACATGAATATCACTTTTTTATCTCTTTGTGCGAACGTCAAAGAGCTGCAAATACTGAAATACTAATTTTAAAGTCTTTGATATGACTTGATTTAAAACTCAAACAAAGAGGCTACTGATTGGAGCAGAGCTCTACTCACCTGGCCTCTTGCCTAAAACAAATATTAGCCTACATGGAACTCTCTGCTTCGATACGCTTTGAATTTCGAGGTGATGTGGCATGTATGCAGGAAATAGAGTCTAGATTAGTTAGCTTATTGAAACACACCATGTTGTCGTTGTTTAGGCTTAGTACTGAGAAAAGCGTGGAAAAAATGTGCTGGCAAAGCAGTAGTAGCATTAAAAACTAAGTGTTAAAATTTTTGATACTGGCAGTGCTATCTTGCCGTTGACAGCATATTGGCCTTAAAAGCTATTTTGTTGTTGAATGCTTCTGATTGGTCAGCTGGTCATAGGGTTATGGTTTGCTACTTACTGCAGTTTAAAGTTAGAAAACTGCCTCCCTTCAGTCTTTCTCCACGACATTGCTCCACGACAACAAACAAGTATTTTAACTTGAGTAGTGAAGTTCAAATTTTAAAAGTACTGCCTAGATTTATTACAGCTGAGTCTATCAAGGTAGCTGGTCACCTGATTATCAAACAGATAAAGTAACGTAAGAAGCAATGCACTGTGACCCATGACCAATAACTATGAGCAATTGATGAATCAGAATGAGCCATTCAATGGCAAAATAGCCTTTAGGGAAAAATGTCATCAATCACAAAATAGCTACTACCTATATTTATAAAAAAAAGAAAAAAATGAAAAAAACATGCTTGAACTTTCTTAAATCCATGATGGGCAAAATTGTAAAGGCAGGTGTTATTTTGCCATCAGACATTTGTAATTGTTCAGTTTTAATGACAAATTAACATTATGACTTACGGTCATTTCTGATTGGCCAATTTCAGTGATAAATTAAAAAATGTTCAGCCCTAGTGTACATTATCCCACATTTTACACTCCTCCACAGTGTACACTATGCATACATTCACATACTGCCCCCCAACTAGTGTCCGCTGCTATTGTCCAAGTTTTTGCCAGTACAAACTCCAATTCATAACAATTACATTTCAAGTCAGCTGCACTAGCCACTACACCACAGCATGCAATCATCTTGCTATGGTTGTTTGAAGCTAAATTATGGCTATGACACTATTTTACAATCCTTGCTTAAATGACCTTCAAATTTTGTATTTGTATTTTGTATTTGTATTTGTTCATATTTATCCTCCATTCACGAGAAAGCAAATTGTATCGCTATATTTTGGACGGGACGTCCGCACTCGCTTGGGAGTTGCCATTTTCGACGTGTCTGGGCCACCTGTCTTCCACATAAAGGCGGGGGCGTCCCGTTAAGTGCCTTGCCCAAGGACACAACAAGCAAACTTGCCGGCTTGTTCTCCACAACTTCCCATAAGTGCCGAGCGCCAAGCAGGAAAGCTGTGGATACCATGTTTTAAAGTCTTTTGGTATGACTCAACAAGGGGAATGGACCCCTAGTCTACCGACTGCGAAGCGGACGCTCTAACCACTACACCATCGCGTCGGTTGGAAAAAAGCAGTGACAAAGTGCACAAATTTGAAGGCGGCGTGCAATCTATACCAGCTAACAATTTGGTCAGCAATGACACTGGTAGTTTTAGAAGATGTTTTAGTAGTGATAAGTTGAATGGATTTTGTATATGTGACTACTAATTTGCCATTTAAAGATCGATCAAGAGACTATTTTAATTGAGGATTCCCTTTGATCATTTAAGGCATATGGAGACAGTAAATGACAATCCTCACCTGACGTCACATTATCGTGTTAGAAGAAAAGCAGCTTTAATAGCTTGGCATTGTATGTGCTCATTTTGAGTTTGCCTTCGGACATCATGCATGATTCATTGGAAGAAATTGTTCCATTGAGTTTGAAAGTAGCGTTTCAGTTTATATTAACAATGGACAATGTAACCAAACTGCCACTACTAAAAGACTTTCGAAAATTCATTTAAAGTGCTGGGAATAGTCGGATTCTTCATTATGTTTCAGTGATTGGCCTGATTATTTTTTTGACTTTGAGTGGTCAATATTCAATTTTCCAGTGCTTTTGTCAGAAACTTTGGTTAATGTGTGCTCACAGTTAAGTTTAGTTATTTGTGTAAAAGGTATTGACTTGACGTTATAGCACTACAGGATTGGGGATGTTTACATCATTGAAGTGACTGATTATGCATATGCTTTGTAAGAATTGAGACGTGGCATATTTATGATAAGTGATTATGTTGTGATGCGTTTAGTCAAAGGCTGCATAGTTACTCAGTAATTGAATGTGACATTTGGCATGTGTTAGAAGTAGGTGAGCAATTGTCTTCTCACGCTCTAGACATTGAGAAGTATAAGGGATGTCAATTTATCAAATGGCGTTATGCCTTGCCATATGAGAAGTAACTTTGACACTGATAGATAACTGGCGTATTACTTAGAGTTTGGAACTGAGTGCTGGTACTAGCCTATGCTGTATTATTTTGATGTCATTAATGATTGTGATTGTATTATGATTAATCGTAGATATTGAAGAAGTGGATTTATTCACTGCAACTCTGCTGTGTTTTGTGTTTGGTTTTTAGTTTTTTGGTTTTGGTTGTTTTTGTTTATTAGTTACACCATAATTGTAGAGGTGTACTAATATTCCGGTCCGACACGATTTTAGGTTTGAATTAAGTTTTGTTTTAACTTCGTTTTGTGCAGCAAACAGCACATAATTAGTAATAAAAATGTTTGATGTGACATTTGAAATATCTAAAAGATTATTAAAAGTGATTTTAATTTCTTGCATGGCAAAATTGAAAATGCTTTCAATGTTTGATTATGTAGCCATGTGTTACAATATTTTGGCGACAAGTATTTTAAAGAATGGGCAGATGTGGACGCTGACACGGTTGTTGCAAATATGGCTAAACTGAGAATGTTAACTTGTAAAATAAGCAATAGGCAATGCTGTTGCTAATATTGCTAAAAAATATATGTTGAAATGCATCAATTGATTCTGTGTGTGCGAGTAGATTTGAATCTCAAGTAGTAGTCGTTTTGTTTGGGTACAGACATAGGCGTCGAACTGGCAGGGCAGGGGGGCGGCGCCCCCTCGGGTCTTACCACCGAAGGGGGCGACATATTCGGGCCCCTTCGGTGTTTTGATAACTATATTAGAAGTTAAACGCATGCACAGTAGCTAAAACAGTTCCGAAATATAACCGCGCAAAATCGTAGTATTGTTTTGTCTCAAGTTTACGCCCACGCTATATAGAAACTAGAGAGAAAAGAAAACTCCATCAGCGTGTGGTCAGCATCGGCGGCGTGATTTTACGATCAAAGCAATAGAGTTCACAACTACCACACATTATCAAAGCAATTTGTGACACGTACCAAAAGGCAAACTTGAACTGTAATTTTCACATGTTTTGCGCTGTCATCAAATCAACCAAGAGAAAAAAAAACACACATTTAAAATCAACAACTTTTTTTTATCAAACGGCTTCAAAAGATCAAATAGTTTCTATTAAATTAAAAACTTTTTCGCAAACTTGAATGCAACTATACAAAAAAATTGTGTTTTTGTTTTATTTTCAAATTTCTAATCAGATAATAACAAAATGAAGCGTCAACCGGCTGATAAGCGAACTTTTTTAGACGGTTTCAAAGAATTTTGGAAGTAAATGTTCCATATATTGTTCTTCCTAGCTCTGCTAGTGCAGCAGAGCGGTCGTTTTCTACACTTCGCAAGTTAAAAACGTACCTGCGATCTACGCGAACCCAGCAACGTTTGAATAATTTGGCCATTCTAAACACACACCGCGAGCACGCTGAAGCCCTTGATCTTGCCGAAGCAGTGAATGAATTTGTTTCACGATCTCAAACCCGTCGCAACAAATTTGGATTAAGTTCGTAATCGAGCATTTTAAGTTATGATTGAATTATGAGTAATTTTTATAGCAGTAAACGTAAAGTATCATTTGTGCATTTAGTTTTTCTGTATATCACAATCACATTCTGCATCTTTACTCTTTATGCGTCCATATTGTTTGTTTATATCATTAAAATAATGTTATTTTTAATATCGAATTTATGTCATAATCGTAGAAATAACAATTTTTTAAGCATAAAGCATTTTTGTTGTGTTTGAAAGCAGTGAAAGATAGAAAACAAAGTTCACATAAAAATTCTCGCCCCCCTGCTATTTTCCTCTTTCAAAAAAAAAATCGACGCTTATGGGTGCAGAGACACCTTTTTATGTAGCTAGTATAATGTATTATTAGTTGGATTCGTGTCTGCACTAATTGTTGCGTGGTTTTGATTTTAAAGCTGCAATCGTAGCTTGGACCTATACACAGTTGCAGTGTTTATATTTATGCTGAAGGCATTCACTACTGATTAAAATCGGTTCTATTTCAACCATTATTACGGCGGTCCAAGCAAAATATCAAAAAATTTGAGAGTTTATGCAAAGTTAGAAAACCAAAGAAGGGCCGCCAGGAAAACCTCATGATACGACTTATGAGTCACGGATTAAAAATATAAAGTGTTTTCAAACAATCGGTATTTCCTGTGAATGCATGGAAGTGATTTAAAACTGACTAAAATTAATTGTAGCCTGGCCATTTTCACATTATTTGTAAAATCTCAAAAGAAATTCAACAATATTTCAGAATCCTATGCAAAAAAGAAAGGCAATTATACGATGTGTTGCAATTAATTCTAAAACCTCTCGTTACATATGGGATACATATGGGAAGTCTATGTCTGGTGTGGTTCAAATGTAGAGAGTCATATGTTGAGTAAAGATGTATGAAAGTTTAAAAGACAGTAAAGAAATGATGTGAAATGTTGAGGGATAGTCAACCTTAAAATGAATTAAAAGACAGCTTTAGACAGAAAAGAATGGTGGATACTTTGTATTTCAAGAAGAATATATGTACCAGAGCTGATGTTCTCCTGGACTCATGCATACTGTTCACGCTTGACACAAAGATCTCTCCCTTGGGAGAGTAATTCATTTATTCTTAAAGGACAAAAAATAAATAATGAAAGGAATAATTAAAATGTCCCTCGACATCGCGCATTTAAAAATTAATTATTTTGTAAACACGTGTCCCCCCTGTATATTAGATTATTAATATTTTTGTAAAACTAAGGCATCATAGTTACACTTCGCTTTGATAAAATGAATATATTGTATAAAATTTTTCTGACCCACCAATATATACTAGATAACTTCTTGATAAACAAATAAAATATCGTTGATAATGGCCCTCTTTGAAGAGATTGTCCGAGACTTAATTGATGCTACCTATGACAATTATTATGCCATCTTTCGTCGACTTTATAGCATGAGTATAGAAATCTATAGTGAAGATCCTAATGAGCCTACGCGTAGATGGATACAAGTTATTTGCAGACAAATGGAGATGACCCTAAATAGACAAATTATCGATTGTCTTAATGCACTTTCTAGTTCTTCAAACGTACCTGCTTTAAATATTGAATTAAGAAAATACCACCGTGAATTAACTGAATTGTTAAACGATCTACGAATGCTGTCATTATATGTCTAAAAACTATTATTTAATAAGAGAAACGTTTATAACTAACTACGATAAAAATAAAGACTCTGAAAATCAAAATGGATATCCCTCCTACCTCAAGCCAAGCTCTTCTTAAGTGGTGTACCTTATACAATATGAGAAATGATTTCTTAAAAGATCCTACTTCCTCGTTTGAACTTATAAACATGTTAACATTGAAAATGTGTAAAATAGAGGACTGTAATCCCGATTGGGAAACTCGTATACTTCCCATGTTAAAACCTTACTTCCGTAAGAAGTAATGTGGCTATGAATAGATCTTGAAACAAATATAAGATTTTTTGTGAATAATATCTGTAAAATAAATGTTGTCTTTTATGCTCAAGAGCTATTGTTTATTGAATGTCATCCCCCAAATTAATATCCCTACAAAAACTGAACTTAGAACTTTTTTTCATGTGTCACGGACCTGATTGAACATATTGACATATTATTAATATGAATGGGTTATCTAATGAAATACATATTTATGCTTGTTCGTTTGCTTTATAATGACTGATGGACACCCCGGGTGGTCAACCCCATGGCCCTTTTACTTTTAAGTCATCTTCTGGCCGGAAATGTACCAAGCTGCTCCAGGGAAGATGCAGATACCCTGTCACTACTCCCATGTTGGGAGATACGGAGAACGTGACACCCTGAGAATGGGGGTCCCGCAATATTACTAGTAATCTCCGCCGCAAGCCAAGATGAATTAATGCGAGACTCTCATCCTTTTGACTACCCACGCGTGAACATCTTCACTTTTCTTTTTTATGATTTAATGCCCCCTCCTTAATAACGAATTCAAACGTCCTGGGTATGACGTAAAACTGCATCCAGCGTCCAGATGCTCATATTTGAGATATAAAGTGCGGGTATAAAAGTGAATGGTGAATTACATTTTGTGTCTGAACAATTCTTATGTAGAATTGTACGAGAATCAATATGAATAATTATAATGAAAGAATCGTCTCACTTAAAGAGGATCTCACGCGAGAACTCAATATACATGAATTGACAATAATAATTAATAAAGGATTGGGACTATATATTGAAGTTGAAACAGATTTGTTTACCCAATCCCTCCCTTCTCTGCGTGAAAACATAAACGAACAAGCAATAATGGAACTACAGTCATGTAAAGAAAAAATGACCTCTCTCCTTCAGAGGATTGTCGAGCAGGAGATAGAGGATAGACTTGAAAAACTATTTTCCGAATACTTAATGGAAGAGTTAAAAAATCCCCGCACTCAAACAATGAGAAAGATATTGTATGAACGGGAATCTAAAGAACTAAAAGCTCTATTTGTATCTATAGATAATGTACTCTGAATATTATTTTCAATTCAATAACGTTTCAAATTATTACCTGTATTCAAACGTCCTGGGTATGACGTAAAACTACATCCAGATTTCCGATTGCGTAATGTGTCTTGTGTTTATGTAGGTCTGCCAATATCAGTGTTGTGTATGTGGTTAATGCTTTTCGCGATTATCACGCTCATATAATGCTTTCTCACGTATAATCATGTATATTGTATTATCACTCTAAAAGGTTTTGCCATAATAGTTGGGAAGCAGCATAGGTCACTACTGTAACTGCTTGTGTTGTTCCTCTCACTATTATTGTCGTCATTGTTCGCATATATATAAAAATTTTTTTATCAAATGGAATTTAAAACATAAAAACAAATCTAAATTTATTTTTTTTCAGTCTAATTAATTACTTAATTCGATCGCAATCCCAATGAATTATCGAGTGCAATGTTTAGTACTGCATTTAGGAACTGTATTGTACTGTTTTTACGTGTATGTACTAATCATGTTTTTTGTTTTTAATTCTATTTGAATAAGGTTTTTTGTAACTCTTGATAAATTTGATTGATGAAAATTGAATTCGGAGGAGAATCAATTCTTTTGGAATTCTTGGGAAATCAATACGTGTGGAAGTAAAGACGAGCCGCGGTCGAGTTGTCGTAGAAACTTCACCCACCCTGCTACACAATTTCCAAACTGGTGCCCAGTTACGCGAAGTTGAAATGTGGCTTAGGCTAGTCTTCTACCCGACGATCACTAACCTAGTTTATGATTAGTAATTCTAGCTATCCTAACTGCTATCTCCATGCATCATTTTTTATCGCCGGAATTATTAATTGTATAACGAATTTTAATTGTATAACTTAAAGCAATCTAACCTGGTCGGCTGTGATGCATGTTTATAAATATCAGCTGATCGGCACCAGACTTGATGCCACCTGACAGTGGGAAGTAAAACTAGGGATAATTTGTATAATGTGCTGCTAGGTTGTGTCTAGCAATATATGCTTAACTACACTAAAACCTTTTGTTTTCTTGATTCTGATCTGGTGAAATGGGGGTGCGTCTGATATGGCAGTGCGTCCTATATGCCGTCGAATACGGTTATTGTTTGTTGTAATTTTGTTTCTAGGTACTGGTGCTGATCCTGTGAATATTGATAAGAGTTGGAATGGCAAACTGTGACATCGCATGATGACAATATCCTAGAAGGAACGCAGGATGATAGCACGTGATCTGATTTTGTCCAAGAAGATTTTTCTATTCATTATAATAGTGCCTCGGCACCAGTAGACGTTATGCAGAATGTAAACTACGCCATAGCTCATGGCTCTTCCTTCCAGCTAACAGAGTCCACAACGACAGGTACTTTTGGACAAAAAGGCACTGTATACAGACAGTGGAAAGCTCCATATACATTCCCCTCACTTTTCTGTTAACGTGATTGAGTATTTAACTCGAATGAGCAAGGGAATGGAGACACTAGCACCTTTTTATAAACGACGAATTATTGATATTGCGATTTATCAACATACCAAATATAAGTTGCGTTTTTGGTTATATTGCTTTAAAATTAAGAGTGTTATAAATCTTGAAACGTAAGCATTAAAATGTTTCGATCTGTTTTGTTTCTGTGCTTTCTTATAAAGTTGCCAATATTTCGTATTCAGTTTTTCATATATATGTTGTATATATCAATTTTATAATTTCAGTTTTGGTTAGTTAGTTTCTTATTGACTGAAACAAGTCAATTTTCTCAAAAACATGATTAGATACAAATCCTTGCATCTTATTTTTCTGTACTGTTGTCTTGACTTGTAGAGTTTTCTTGGTTATGTAGTACATTGAAAATCACTGCACTAATTGCTGCATCAATTGGTATCGTCTTCGTTACCATAAATTCTAAAGCTTCACTATGTCACTTTTCTAAACGGAACTTGATATTGTCCAAAAGTGTATTTCTTTGTCCAAAATGAAAAGTTAAATTACTACTTATTTTCACAGTCTGCCTAATTCTACATTAAGGCTAAGCCAAAATGACAGTTTTATGTGTTGCAGTTACTCATTGCTGAAAGTTTCCACCAAGATGTCAACATTAATCTAGTGGAATCAGACGAAGATGCGTTTCAAAGCAACAGATCTTTATTGTCCCAAGACGTGATAAAAGACAAAATGGTATATACGTTTGAGCATGACGAAGTGGCATCTGCGAGGGCAAAAGGATAAAGACAGTTCTTCAAAAATATCCGTTACCAAAGGATGGGACTAGGATTTGGCTGCAGCTCTTATGTTCTTTCTTTTTTTGTTAGGTAGGTATGATGAGTTGGTTGCATCTTTTGATAAGTTTGCTTAATTCGCACAAGATGAGTTGACTTGTATCTTTTGCTGTTAAGTAAATTTATCGTTGGAATTGATTGATTACTGTTGCTTCTAAATCCCAGCAATAAATACCGGTCAAAAGCCTTTGCTGTTACAGCATTTGTGTTGAAGTTGAAGGGTGTTGTGTTGGTAGTTTGTTTCTGTTGAGCAAATGTCATTGGCGTGTGAGTTATACATGTAGCTGGTTAATCTTTTCATGTTTCCAATCGACGAAACGATGATGCCATATACAATCACAATGATAGAATCTGTAAATGTTTGAAATCAAAATGACTGGTCTTAAACTTTTGCAAATGATTGTAAATTTGAACGATGAGATCAAGTACGCTAGGTTAGCTTATTAACTGCAGTAGAAACAACTTTAAAAATGAATAACTGTTTAATATATTGATCAAGTGTTCTAGCCTATATGTTGTTAGAGTGGTCCCCGTGTATCAGCATAACAGCGACTGGGGCAATTTGGTTAAAGATTATTAGCCTGGTTGGCTTCATTTTAAATGATTACATCTATTAGTACACCACAAGGCAATATTTTATTGTTAAAGCAATAAATAGATTATTACGTTGCTGTGCAAGTAGCAGGGTAATGCTGGAAGATAATACCAGTATCTAAAGTTTTCTCCTGAATCTAAAGCTACATCAAACCAATTTTAATGATGCAGTATTTTGTTTATAATAATGTGAAATAGCAATAGAAACGTCTCTTCATTTAAAAAGTGATTCATGGTACCAATAAAGTAGTGTCCTGTCGTTTCACTATAATAAATATAAAAGCGTAGGTCTTTAAATACTATTTTAAACGATTGGATGAAAATGTGAAGAGCCCAAGATGTTTTGGCCCGGTTATCTCTAGGGAGACCAAGATTTTCTGGGGCTTGTGATTTGGCTGATTGTGTTTTTTTCATTGTGTATCACCATGAAACTGAGAACGCTTACGTTTCCAGCTTAGTTTATTTGGTTTACATTATTGGCTGACATCGATGTTATGTTTAGATTGTGATGGCTGTGGATTGTTGGCGTTGCTTACAGTATTGAATGAAAATATAAGTGACATGTTCTTATGTAATCAGCAGGTAAGTTGAGTGTTTTGTTAGTAATTATATGAGCATTTGTTTTTGCGCCGTTGAGTTATGGTAAACCTTAATACTACAGTTTAAATGCCATACAAAACTTTGACGTTATTTGTTTATATATAACTACTGTGTTTAGCTAACTGAAAGAAATAATCGTTGTTCGTATATTTATGAAATTGAAGCTAAGGCTGAATAAGGTCCTTTGTAGCGCAATAACAAATGGTAACAATATCGATTTATTCAAAAGCATGATTATGTTGGTATTGCATTGCTGTTGTTGCGAATACCAGTTGCATAAATACTTGTTTTCCTACTCTGTGTCCAAAGCATCCGTGGCGTAGGTGGGCCCTGGGTATCTGGGACCGTCGGACTGGCCAACATCCATTTCGACCAAAATCAACGTGGTCAGGGACCACACCGTCATTACGTTGACGTAAATGATGATTGGAGCAGTCCATTTCAGATGAGTTTAACAAACCCAAGCCGAGCTCTCAGACGATTCTTGCAACTATTGAATTTGCTAAAGCTTTTGTCTCTGTCTTCCATCCCGGTCACTTGGACAAGCTTATTTCGGTTGTTTTTCTGTTTTGCTTTGTTCAATGGACACCATCTTTTTACTCTGACCGGCGCCCTGACGTGGTTTTTGAAAATCAAATAAGTCGCTTTATTTGAGTCCGTCGAGGTGTTTCGTAAGGATTCGTATTCTTTTTTTCTCATTTTTTTCATCAACGATCTCTCTGCGTCACTTAAGTTTTTCCGTCAGCCGTTATGCTGACAACTTGGCCATCTGATGGCAGACCTGTTGGTGGTGCCGAGACCAGCAAAGAGTTTGCAGAATGGCGCAGGCTTCAGTGGAAAAACTTGAGTATACTGGGCCTGCTGACAAGGAAAGAGTGGCCTCAGTGCCACAGAGAGAGCAGTTGGCAGGTACGCCAGAGCCGCTATTGCCAAAAGGAAAAAGAACAGCTGTCTGTCCAGAGCACCAGATCGTAAGGTGGGAGAGATTCATGGTGAGCGAGAGCCGCACCTTGGCGAGAAAAAAGAGAGAGAATCAGATCGGAAGCATGGAGAGGAAAAGATGGACTCCATAGTGAAATAGACAGATTCCAAGGTGGTGAGGGAAGGAAAGTAAGAAGAGCTTTCCTAGGAGAAGTAGAAGGAAGCATAAGCGGGTGAGTGGACGAGAAAGGGATGAGAGTGAGGAGGGGATGTTTAGAGATGTGTTGACCCATACAAAATTAGAGTTGGAGTCAAGCAAAGAAAGAGAGAAGGTAGAAAGTGAACAAAAGGATAAGACTTGCCTGATGATAATGTTGACGCTGCCGCTATCGTGCATGGCATCAGGAGAACAAGGTCAGACCGGGAGTGGGCACGATCAGATCGCAGAGCAGAGAATCCAGGGATCTGGAAAAAAGATGAGTTAAGGTTAGAAATAAGGTTGAGAAGGTAAGACCAAATAAAGTGTAAAAGTTCAGTGCTCCTGGCTAGGAGACACCCAGCATTCCATTGAAGAACCCTGAGGGAGTCAGGGGGCAAGAGGAACCAGAAGATGATAGAGAAACAGCAAGGAGCGTGTGGCGATGGTGAGGGTGCAGAGGGAGAAGATACAAAGTATGCCGAAGGGGGATAAGAGCTTTAAAAGCGAGTGTGGGTAGAAGTGCTGCAGAAGGAACACATATTAAACAGAGGGAGTATACAAGCTGGAGGAGTCTGAGGAGGAAGTCACAGTGTTGGTAGGTGTGAGAATCAGAGGTACAGCCCCAGGAGTGAGAATTTCGAATCTAGAAAAGGAAACGGGGTCGGGGACCGCACCACCACGTTGAGACGGCTGTTCATTGGTGCAGCACTTGTATTTTTGCTGAAGGCCAGATTCTTTCCTTGTTTCAAGGCATTACGTTTTATCTGTTGTAATATTTTGGAGCCCCCCAAAAGGAGTCTTCTTTGGAAAACTTTCTTTGTCCTGCTCTCACTTATGCTTCACCCAAATGGTTTCCTTTTCTCTACATTACCAAGTTGAAACGTTTTCAGTGAGCGGTCAATTGCGCCATCACCGACTTCCTGTCGTCCTCCACTATCCTTCTCTTTTCTGAGGCGTCCTTACCTTTACTAGAAGTCACGCTAACTCATTTTGCTCTGTCATGTTATAAGCGGGCCCTTCATCTTCCATAACTCCTTTTTCATTTCAGGTTGGCCAGACTGGAAATGAAACCGAGACTCTCTAAGTTTTCCTAGAGGATCTTTGCATCTACACATCTGCTCATGCTTTTTCCGATTTCTGCCAGGAAGGCTCTCTCTGGTTGCCTTGCCTTGGTCTTTGACACTCGCTTTTGGTTAGTATGGAGTTCATATTCCACCATCCTCTTGCTCCGACTCTTTTCACTTTCACCAATGTGCGGCTCTTGCCCAACTTGACTTTATCTCACCACACCATCTCGTAATTTGTGCAAATGGCTCTGTCCCTTTTACTAGCGATAAAAGAGGCTTCAGTGCCTTGCCAGCTGATCACTGACGTACTGTTTTATCTAAATTTGTTTTTCACGCACGTTTCCTCAATATCCAGTGAGGAACTGGTGTTCCCAGGTCTTTGTGTCTTCCCTCGTCCTTGCTGAAATGGAAACAACCTTCTGTTAAGCTCTTATCTATCTTGAATCAGCAGTATCGAGAATCCTTCATGCAGCGTCTGTGGTCATTCAACCAAGGACACTTATTTGATTTTGCACTGCTCTGTTGAAGACTTTGCGCCGCTCGCTTTTGAGCAATTCCTTTTCGATGTACGACTTCTGGTCCAGGCGTTTGGGGCTCCATGGTCTGCCACTATGCCCCATTCCTCAAAAGGAGTCCGGTAACAGCAACAAGCAGCAATGGCATTGGTAGAATATGTGTAGCTCAAATGCATTTTGCAATAGTTTACTCCGCTTGTCGGGTTTTAACAATCACAAAATACAAAGAGAACAAACTAATGCCCATGCGTGATCATGAAAACCGGCTATTCAGTCACTTTCCCGTGGATTGATAATGATACATGAAAAGCGGGCAACCAAAGTCTTACTACAAGTCAGCATTTACTTGGATGGGGCGGCAGTTGCAATTAGGATAACCACATCTTGTTGAAATCGTTTAGAAAACAGTCTTAACTCTTGAAGGAGTCACTTCTGCTTGTAATTGGGTTGGAGTAGAAATCAATTATGCTACTGCAAAATATTTATGCGTAGTATTTCCTTAGCATAGAAGATTTTATCAGTCAATAGACTGCAACTGTGTGGTACAAAATTGTACCTACTGAAACGGTAAAAACTTGTTTTGAATATATGTTTTTTAAATATTGTAGACGGAGTCGCCATACCCGACATTATTGTACGACTCATTAACAAAGCGCTTTTCTGTTCAGATCGAAGATGATGCAATTGGAAGTATAGAACATGGCAAGTTTAGTTAGGTAGTGCTTTTCGACTACTGGACATAAAATTTGAAGTTGCCCCTAAGGTTAAACAAGACCTTTTGTTGTTTTGAAGTTATGTGCTCAGTATAACTTGCATCAAATTGCGTTTGTCCTTCGATTTGTATTCAATGTTAATTATGCGTGAACAAAGCGAGGTCAGCAGAGAATTTTCAAAATCTAGTTGCTATCCCAGATATAAAATAGCATTTAATAAATTTTGCCATTTTCTTAATTTTTCGCATTCAAACAAGTTTGAAATATTTTGTGAAGGGCAATTTCCTCCCCTTGCGTTCTCCCGAGTACCTCTGTGTTTGAAGTGTTTTATTGTAATTGCATTTTAATTAAACCGTTAGAAAAATAGCTTTGTTTAGTTTTATAGTTATGTCTGCGCTGCCAATATAAGTTTTTGAAAAAGGTCATTTATGAGACAAGTTTGTACTATGTAGTGGTGGTTGTAGAAGTGGTGAAAAGTGATTCAACATTATTTTAAAAACAAAATATTGGCAATGGTAAAACAGCGTTATATAGATGTTAGCTGCCACTGATAAATGATATGTTATAACACCAGCAACGTTCGTTTTTGTGGAAACTGTCTAGCCACCCATCTAAACACAAAATGGTGCAATTGGTGAACCATCAATTTTGGTGTAAGGTCTCCACCAATTATATTTACAATGCAGCTTGGTCACAGGTAGCTTTATCATAGGTGCCGGTTGTGTTAACGTGATTTATGTGCCCTGTCATTGGTTTAGTTGTTTTGTCATTTGTGAAGTAACTGTTAATGTTTTTGATGTTCTAGTTGTTCGGAAGCTTTCGCCTTTTAAGCTGTTGTTTTTGCCGCCTCATTTAATTGATTGTCATTCGTAATAAGTGAGGAATAGGGATGTTTTGTAGTATGTGATGACTAATGAATTGTTTTTATATTTCACAAGTTATTTTCTATTACGCTCAACCCTTAATGGAAGAAACCGTAAGTTAGGTGCAGTGAATCATCAATAAATTAATAGAGCAAGTTGTTTTCTCTTTACTAACGCCTGTCATTCTCGTTTCTTGTTAATGGTTACGTGACAATTTCGCTGATTGATCTTATATTTATTTGTAGTTTAAATAGGTCTGTTGACTGTTTATGAGCTCACTCTACTATGGCAGTGTTTTTAGTATGGGATGGTAGCGAATAGAAAACCTAATGTTTTATCACTAACTGATGCTAGTGGCAAGTTGTTTATGTATTTCCAACAGCCCTTGGCTGTGTCTCATATCAACCGGGAAACAATAGTCAGCTTGTATTGTCAGCTAATGCTAGCCTTAATTTGATAATATAGGCTTGTTTCGCGTTCGCTTATATTTTTATTTGCATGATTGCATTTAGGTGATTTCTCAGTAGTCTTTAATATCTTGTAACAAGTAGAGCCAGATACTCCTAGCGTGTCGCAATTGATGCATGTGGTAGAGCTAACTTGTGAGCAAACTTTCTGTTTACCATTAATACAGTCTTTAATGTTCTGCAAGTTGGTGTGTGCTCGTGCGTCGAGGACCTCTGGTGAGCAAGACAGCTAGAGACAGGATCTCCCAAATAGAAGCAGCAGTGAAACGGCCAGTGTAGCTGTTCTGGAGGCTGCTGGGACTCATAACGTTCTAGATGCTGCCTCGACAGCAGAAAGGATCTTTATGCACTTCCTAACACTTTAAAGAAGGCTTTGTTAAGCTAGCACTCGATCATGGATTTGATATGGACGTAGTTCCGTTTGATCTGTCGATTACAAGCACCACTTAATGTTCTCCAGGTTCGGTAGGCTTTTACAGCCCACTAGCTATAAATCCGCAGCTCGTTTTAAGACTGGATATAAAGCTCGGGCAAATGTGGTGCATGCTACATCTGACGCAGTCGGAAAGAGAGAAACCTACCATCCAGGTTGTGTGTAGCGGTTGCGATTCTTTAGGTCACTTAATTAGTCGATGTGAAACGTTTGCGCAGATGGGGGTAATGGCACGCAAAGAATTCACCAAGCAGAAGCATCTTTGCTTTAACTGCTTGGCTAAAAAACTGTCCGAGCAGAACTAGGTGCCACAGGTGTTCAAGGAAGCATCATTCCTGGCTGCATCAACCGTCGGAGATCACTGGAGATGGGGAGACGACATCGCATGCATCTAAGGGAGACATACAGGTACTGCCAATTTGTGTCATTAGTAATATAACTGGGACGTGTAAGGACACCTTGGCACTTTTGGACAGCGGAGCAGATTGCCATCTAATTTCCGAAGGTTTGTATGCTAAACTGGGTCTTGTTGGAAGACCTATCCATTCGGAAATGCAGTTGGCAAATGGCGGGATTGAATCTCTTGAAACATTCTTCACGGACTGTACAATCCAGGGTGTTTTGGAGGATAACACATTGGTTTTAGAAATGACTCACTACACCAAGGCAGCCAGAAAGCACAATTGTCGCTATTAATATTGTTCACAAGTTGTGCACCAAACTGATTTAACTCCTGAGGAAGTCAATTTAACCCATTTTGAACCATTGTTTCTGTAGAGGAACAAATTATACGGAAGCTTAAAAAGCCAGGCGGTTGTTTCGTATCGACGTAATTTTTAGACAGAGACCTAGTTGAATGACCTTACAAATATTATTCAAAAAAAGATTTTTTAACTCGTTAAAGTCCATCGCAAACGCCCATCGGAAAACGGCTATTTTTCTCAAGTCGGAATGACCTTAATTTGCGTAAAAATACTGACTCACCACAAAAGTGTGAAAAAATTTTACTTGCATTTTATGTAACTACAAAGCCTTCAAAGTTTAATGATTTACCAGTTTTTTCGCGATTTGGTCTCTGAAGTAATCATTTTTACGTTTACTTTTTTTGTTCCTCTACTGGAACAATGGTCTAAAACGCTATCAGCAGCTAACCTTACGCAAAAAAATTTTGCTGCTCTATCATCTCTGTAAGCACTTTCTATTGCAGAAACACTCTAGATGATATGAAACAAAGACAAAAATACCAGAAAAAGACCAATTTTATCACTTATGGTAATCGAAGAAGCACATAGGATGCAAGCGAACACCACATTTTTGACATTTTTTACAGTGTTTTTTTTTCAGTTTGAGCAGCGTCTTTGAGTTTTCGCGTTTGCATGGTGGTGCAGATCAACACAAGGGTTTATTATTCTTCTTTCACTAGGGCCTGAGGGCTCAGAACTAGTAGTTTTCAAACAAGCCACCTACAACTGACCGGATGAATTCAAGAAACTCTAAACGCGGCGAAGTTCTTACGGTGACATGGAGTCTCCACGCAGCCACTGTCACTGGACACTTCATTGTACGGCCTTCACGTATATTCCCAAGAGCCCTGAAATTCTTTTCGTGCAAATCTTGCAGTAAATAATAAGATGTAAAAAAATTGTCAAAATAAACACAATGACAAGCCAGGGTTTTCAACTATCGAAAGAAGAGCAGACACAAATTGTAGTCCAAGAGGCTTGCTGTTGTCCCTAGTATCACACGCTCCGGTATAAGTCTCAAATTTGTAAGGGTAGTCATTACTTGATGCTAAAACCCAGATTTTTTGCCAAATCTGATGGGCTTGCCACGAATGAACATCTTTGCAGAATGCCTACCAAAGTATTGTACCATTTGTTCATCAATGGGCAGATTTTTTGAAAACACTCGAAACTGCTGAAGTAAAACATTGACTCTATCTTGTAGAGGTTGAATTTTAGCAAGCTTATTTCCAGCAGGAAGATTATTGTTATCAACAAAATAGATTAACTTCTTTACGTCTTCAAACCTTTCTCTTGACATTGACCTTGATATCAGTGGGCAACTGATATCATCATTCTTGCTCCAGTACAAGCGCTGACGCGATCAGTTGTTGATCCTGTCAACAGAAGAATTCCGAAAAAAGCTTCGATTTCTTGCGCTGTAAGATAAATGACTTCATTCCGTTGAGATGCATACCGTTCCGTTTCGCAAGCAATTAGACTGCAGATTTCCTCGTTGAATAGCGATCGAAAAAGTGCAACTGGCTCAAGCAGGGCAAGATAAGGGTGGCTGCTAGCTAAGTGCGAAACATTTGCTTCTGGTATTTTCTTCAGACTGCTTTTCTTCTTCCAGAGCACTGCTTCCGCATTCTTTCTCTTTTTCTTTGACGGTAGTTTGTTTTCTTTACGTGAACTGCTGATACGTCGGAAGCGACTTCGTATTCATCGTTGTTATGTATCTCTAAAGTTCCTATAACATCTTTTGGAAGCAAATCATTTTTATGGCACTTATCTACATCATCTTCCTCTACATAAGTAGCATAAGCATCACCTTGCGCTGATGGAAAAATAACAATATCTTTCTCTTCACTTTCTGTTGAATCTAAAACGTCGTGAACTGTTTTCTGCACAGTTAAATATCTTCTGTGTGACTGGTTACTGGTCATCTTTAAAAGAGACATAATTCACTATCAATTTGAAGAAACTGTTCTAAAAAAGATAGATTTCGCGCAGAGTTTTCAGAAAAAAATAAACACTGGTAATCAGTAGCAAAGTTTTTATATCAAATAAGTTCTGCAACTTTTCTTTGAAAAAGGTATTGTTTGTTTTATCTTTTTAGATAGGATTGTGTATTACTGCACAGATGCCCTGCTAATAGTTTCGTACGGTAAATCAAGACAGGCAAGCCATCTCCGACCTTACTAATCTGCAACAGCTGCACTAAATCTGGAGCACATTTGCACCCGTATTGGACCATTGTTCCTCTAGAGCAAGAGTTCTTAACCGGGGGTAAATTTGACGTGCCTTGGGGTACATTTTGTTGGCAAAAAATTCACATTTTTACCTATAACAATAAACATTGGTAGAAATAAAAATATAAAAAAACATTTGGGGGGAAAATTTACTTTTGAGATTTTCCAAGGGGGAAATGAGAGAATAAACGTTGAGAAGCCCTGCTCTAGAGGAACCTAGCGTTGCTAGGCAACAAAAAGCGAGTGGCAAAATTTTTTATTTTTTTTTTCTTAATTAGATCAGCAGTAACCAAATACTAAAAACTTACAAAAAAGTGACTTGTATTGCTGGTAGTGGTCATTTAATGGGTTAACTGAGGGTGTTCTTGGCCGGATCATAAACAAATACAGCGTTCTCCATCGAGCTGTGTGCACCGCAGCCTGGTTGTTACGATTGAAACGTCAGCTTTATGCCAGAATAACAGATAAACCTATCGGCAATGACTTATTAGCGGATTATATTGACGCCAACGCGTATGATGCCGCACTTTTGGCTCTTATTTCCCTGGCGCAACATCAAGAGTTTGGTGGTTTAGTGAAGGCACTCGAGCGTCATCCGTATCACAAAATTGAGTCCGGAGAGTGTGGTGATATGAAGCCTATTGTGAAACATTGCTCATTTGTGGAGGCGGGGATTCTTCGCATTGGCGGGGGTTTGCAACGTTCGGGCGAGTCCTACGATGTAAAAGCGAACAGATGCCTTTATTTTGATTACGGAAATAAGCTTAGATTTAATGGCATAGTAGTTAGAGACGCGATGGCGTGATGTTTAGCGCGTCCGCTTCACAGTCGATAGACTTGGGGTTCATTACCCTTGTCGAGTCATATCGAAAGACTTTAAAAAATGGAATCTATAGCTTACCTGCTTGGCGCTCGGCATTTATGGGAGGTTGTGGAGAACAAGCTGGCAAGTTCGCTGGTTGTGTCCTTGGGCAAGGCACTTAACGGGACGCCGCAACTTTATGTGGAAGACAGGTGACCCGGAAATGGCAACTCCCAAGCGAGTGCGAACTTTTACTGTCCAAAACCTAGCGATACAATTTGGTTTCTCGTGAATGGAGGATAAATATGGCAAATAAAGAAAAAAAAATTATTGGCGATTATTTGCAAGATCGTTTTTTAAATAAACTTGCCACTTACAAAGTTGCGACAGTCAGATAAAAATGTTGAAACTATTACAAATGGACTTAAAAAATCTTTTTCAAATATCATTCATTCATTCCGGTGCAGTTTATCACGTCTGCTTCAAGATAGATGGCTTTGAGTTCAAATACGTGTTGTCGTTGTTGCATGTTTTTTTGCAATAAGGCTGTTACAAAAACAAGTTTTTTCAAGTGAGTATTTGTTAGTAAGGTTACACCATCTAGTTTTTGGTAAGACTTATATATTCTAAGAAATGATTTCAAATATTTAATTCACACTTATAATAGGTTAATAAAAAGTCAATTTTATATCGTTAAGTTTATTTTTATATTTTTTGGCTTTATAAGATCATAAATATGAAGATCTTTGATTTTTTAAAAGGAAACTCAGATTATGAACATTTATTTAGCTTTTTTTAGCTAGTCTTCAGTTAGACTGGACCACCACGACTGTTAGACTGTTTAGTTTCACCATTCCTTTAAGTGCCCAAGGACCAAGGACACAACAAGCAACCATGCTAGCTTACTATCCACTGTACTGAGCGCAAGCTGTAAATAGCATTTATTAAAGTCTTTTGGTATGACTCAACTTGGGAAGTAAACTCCAGGTCTACCGACTGCGAAGCGGACGCTCCAACCATTACACAATAAATAAAGTTCGATAAAATTATGTGCTGCACTTTGCAGTCGAGCAGTTGCCACAAGCAGGAGCAGATATTTGCTTTATATTTTTCAGATCAGATCTAGCACAGCGCAGCAGCATTTATGATACTAGCAACCTCAAGATGTTAGACCATCTTTTTATTATTAAGATAGGTAAAGAAAGCTTAAGCTTAAAGTTTTGAATAAAGCTTAATCAAAGAAGTGTGAACAGTTATTTGGGCAGGTATAACGTACAAGTTGACAAACAGATCGTGTTTAAGTATTCTAGAGTATTATCAACTGTCAAATGATTACCTCGACGTATTTATTTAGATTTTGCTTTGGTTTGTAAGATAAATACTATATTTCATGATGCCTCAAGTTAAACTTCCATTGTATCACAAATTAAATCTACGCTTCAATACTTCTTAATGATTTAGGAAAATTGTCATCAATCAATCACAATGTAGTTCGTACCGCTGTACAATATTTTGTAACAAAGATTTGCATTGCACTGCTATAAAAGTGACCATCAGGGAGTGAATTTATCACAAGAGCTGAAAGTCATTTCTACGTTATATCTAAATTATAGACCTTCTTACGTAAAACATAGTTTACCAGTCGTAGAATAATTTTTGTAAAACTTAAGGTTAGGCACTTGAGCTATTTTTGTTAAATCTGAAAATAGAAGACTGTCATGTGATTAACAGTTTGAATGTCAATAATATAAAAGCGCTAGAAAAAGCAAAAGTCGGCTGGAGGGGCACGTTAAAACATGTAATGGCGCAATGCAATTACGCAATCGTGTGTTGTTGAGCCATTGAGCAATTTTGATATTTGATAACTCTAAGCCAAAATTGTGCGAAATCTGTGCCCAAATAAACTGTTTGGCTAGCGTTGCATTGCAAGTGGACAAGAAATTTATAAGCCGTTGAATTGGATATTGAAAGTGATCAACGTATTAAGTAACACGTCTTTTGCTTGAATAAATGTAGAAATACACTGGACTTTCGTCTTTGCGGACATGATGGTGCAAAAATTTGTTTGGATAATGAAAAAGTCCGGATAACACAAATCGATTTATGTATTGCAAATGAAATGAAATAACCGCCATTAACAATTGGTGCAATGCATTTACACAATTTACAGAATTAAGAAAACGGTGGAATGACTCACTGAATAATTGAGTTATACAATTATTTTGTGACAATCTACGCGCTTGACGCGTTTCGTCTTTTTGGACTCATAAGCAGGGCCTGACCCGTCATTACCAAAAAACAAAACCCCATATTTGCAATAATATGAAAAATATAGTATCTTTCTATTACAAATTTTTTCGCAGACATCACGCGTGAGACGCATTCTATCCTTTTGGTATGGAAATCCCATCCATATCGAAGACGTAGTATACTACTCGAAGAGTTAATAGAAAGCGAGATCTATTTAAAACCCTTACCTCTATGAACATAATACGTGATCACCATAACCGTATCATACATCGATTTATTGAGTTATAAAGGTAATCTACGCACTTTATATGCATGTTTACACGAATGATGTGGTTATTTCACAAAGTAATAGTATTGCAAATAAAAAAAGCCTGGGATTGTCTCGTCAAATTATGGGAGGAGTTTTATTATTTGCATTACTATTACTTTGTGAAGTAACCAAATCATTCGTGTAAACATGCATATAAAGCGCGTTGATTACCTTTATAACCCAATAAATCGATGTATGATACGGTTATGGTAATCACGTACTATGTTCATAGAAGTGAGGACTTTAATTAGATCTCGCTTTCTGTTAACTCTTTGGGTACTACACTGCAATAGCTCACTGATACCCGAAAAGACATTGTGTTTACAAGCGTCGGTAGCCACCTATCTGGCATTTTTGGCAGTACGCGAGGCGCGCGTTGTTTGAATTCATTTGTCGGTCGTCCGGACTCACCATCCGGATAAACCGAAATCCGGATTAACGAGATCCGGAAAAACGAGGGTTGAGTGTGCAATGAATGTATTTTGAAGAAACATGTTGTCGTGCCTGATGTTTTTTTCGGTACCTCACTTAGTACCAAGGATGTAGATCAAAATACCATTAAGGGGTCACATTTTCTAAAAATGTTTTGTTATTTTTTAAGAGATCGTTTGACCAAAATAGCGACAATTAAATCTTAGTTAGTTTTGTCTTTCATGTATATTTTGCTTTTCAAAAGTTTCATCAAATAGCTTTGACTGAAACATACAATTGATTTTATACAAATGAGTCAAATAGTTGTCGTTTTGTTGTCGTAGCACTGTATGTGTTACAAAATATTAGTAAACTCTGCACAAACTGTCTTCAAATACGTATCAAATCAGTACAGCAGTAATTGTTTGCATAACATGCGCTGCTGATATTGTTTGTTTTGTAGCTTTTTGCCAAAATAAACGCTCCATTTTAGTTTTGGAAAAATGATGATACTAGAGTGATCTGAATGTTAAAGACCGAGTAATTTCTGTCGTAGAACGTTTGTCATGTTGTGTTAAATATCCTTGTCCTTCGTTTGTCTCGTCATTTGACCATGTTCTTTATTATAAAAATAAAGTTTCATTTTCCTCACTTTGTGGTTTCTTATCCAGGCAATCAATCATCCATCATTTTAAGGAAACGTTTTGATAATTAAGCATTTTTAGTTTGTTATCTATACAAAAAAATTACCTAGTATTTATATTTGTTTCATCTGCTAAAATTGGCAGATTTCTAACTGACAATTAATCAGTTGATCTTAAAATACACTATTTTATTTGAATTTTTGATGAAAATTGAGATTCCATTTGAATATGATGAAACTACGATGGTGTCAAAATAGAGATACATTTCTATTGGTTAAGTTCAACTGATTAATTAAATTATCAGGTAGCCATTTACCAACTATTACAGTAGATAGAGCAAAGTAATGATCAGCTAAGTTTACTGTTTTCAAGGTTGATCATGATAATTTGAGAAGAGTCACTTTACAAGTAGAAACAGATAAAAATTTTGCCAGATGATTCAACGATCTTAGAATTTTTAAGCAAAGTTAGCTGGTCAAAAGTTATTACAAGTATCAGAGGCGAAATTGGTTTGAATTATGAATGTGTGTCATTGACTTATTGCAACTTTAACGATAAAAAATCTAACAACAGTAGAAGCGTACCTCGGATTTCTTAAAATTACAGAATGTAAAAGCGGCTTCTACTTAAGGCTAAACGAGGTCATTTATCAGTGGGAAAACGTACATGTGATAGTTCGGTAATATGTAAGAAATGCAAAATCTCAATTAATAACATTTTGACAAAGATACAAAAGAGATAAATACGATTATTTTTTGATCCCTAAAATTTATTCCGATAAATATCAATACTTCTTCTGGAATTCTTGATTACATTGGTTTGAGTTTAATCAGATTAAATATCAAATACTTGCATTGCTATAAACGCGTTTTTGAGCCTTTGAAGCTGACTTTTTGCGGTCTCTGCCAACTAATATCAACTTAAATGATGCTTTCGAATGAAAAACTTTGAATTCGCTATTATTAAAATACCAACCACTTCAATTCGCCATTACTTACTTTTATACATTTGGGCATGACTGCAATTTTTCTCATAAACCGTCCAAAGCTGTCTCCAACGAACGTCAGCCTAATAAGCTCCAACTCCAAAAGCTTTTGTCTTTCTTGCAAAGCATAGAATAAACTACCAACATCGTGCGGAAAAATATTGCTGTCTGATGATATTTTCCACTCCTCAGGAAAACGCTCTACAACCTTTTTTGTCAATTCTCGGTCGTGCATTTCGTAGAGCTTAGAGCAAATATCCAAATGTTCAGAAAAGTTATCAGGTGAAGAGTCCTCAGCACATTTACACACAAACTGTTCAAGAAACGATTTCTTCTTGTTGAAATCTAAGTTGTCAGGACATAAATTTGATTGCAAAGCAATCAAATGTTCATAAGTGGTTGTGTTGCACATCCCAAAAATGAAATTTTTGACGACATCCAAATTCACAAAATATTTATCGTTGTCAGACAGCACGTTTATAAACTCGTCGAATGATAGAAACAATATTAAATAAGCTGCCGAAAAAAACTCTTGAAGAATCAGATGAGAAAAGTATGTAATTTTGTCAACATTCAGTAAACGTAATTGAGTTTTTGTTTTTGTTCCCGTTGTCAAGATTGTATTTAAGCTATCTTTTTTGAGTTCGGACTTTTTTATTTCACTTTCACTAAATTCATATTTTTTACAACGTAATCCCTCCCAAGCCAACTTTGATAGCTTATCCAACTCGAATTCTTCGCTTTTTGCAATCCCATGTTTGGAAAAGGTCTCCAACATGTTCAGTATAATGTTTGTTATTGATGGGAATGCTATTGTTTCATTAGGATTAAGCTGTTTTTGGTGCAACCAATAAACGGTAAAGATACACATTATTGGCACATAGCATAGTGCCAACAGTTCAGAATGATTAATTAACTCCTCCAAGACGTTTTCACTGTCATCTCCACAAATATCTTTAGATATTTGTCGTTGTGCTTCTAGATTGATACCTAGAACATCCACTATGCAATGTGGTCTGTACTGTTCTTGCAGTTCCAACATCTGACGAGGTCGAGATGTTATCAGTTTCTTGGCTTTTCGTAAAATGTTACCATTTAGAATGTTCTTTAAAATTATTTCCGGTGTTGTTTCAACGTGAATGTTAGCATTCGGGCATTGCTTTCCTAATTTTATTGTTGCTTCATCCAAACCGTCAAATATTATCATGACCTTCTTACTTTCTTCCAAACGTTTTAAGATTTCTTTATCAGAAGCACGGTCATGTTCCCAAGGCGAATCTAAATTTGTCAACAAAAACTGCAAAACACTCATCTTTTCTTCATAGTTAACTTTCTTCAAAGATACATAAAACAAAAAGTCGATATCAAGCATTTCTTTATTCAACACTTTTTCAAGCAGTTGTTTGGTGAGAGTTGTTTTTCCAATTCCGGCTTGCCCCGAAATCCCCACCCAGTTTCCATGAGTAATTATGTACTTTTTCTTAGCAACAACATTACGAGTTGTCTGCTTAGCCTGTTCTTTGGCAAGTATTTTGGCTTGTTTGAATAGGTCCACAAGTTTTATGTCTCCTTGTTGTTCTTGGTTCCATAAGTCAGGATCTCTTTTTCTTTTGTAATAATCTGACTCCTCAATTTTTTTGCTACCGCTTTTTGATATTTGAAGTTCAACAGTTTGAACATTTTTATTTACGGCCAAGTGACTCTTTTCTCCAGAAATGGCGATTGCTGTCTCCATCAGTTTTTTTTTTAACTGATGAAGTTTTGAAGAACCTAAAACATAGTAGATGCTACAAAATATCATAAATTCACCAAATTCCACGAAATGTAGTTTTTGGTATCAAATAACGCAATCCTAAGTATAACCAAGAAAATGGCGTTACAAATCATCAAAAAGTTTAAATTTTGGTAAAGAGGTACCGACTCTTTTTATTCTACAAAAATGCAAAAACAGATGTTGAACATTCTATAATAATTTTAAACGTATTCGGCTCATCACGTGGCCATAATCTAGGAATTAAAATAATATTCTAATTTTTCAACCTTTATTTTAAGAATAAATATGTAAAAAACTGGTATAATTGTATATATAAATCCATAAACAAGCTAAATATGGCATAGCAACACTGTGATGTTGTAAACAAAAATGCTTTTAATATTAATGAGGAAAACTTAAGGCGTAACGTAGGCAAGTCCCAAAAACTCATTTAAGCATACATGAAGAACAGTGGCTGAATAGTAGCACTGTAAATTGCAAATATCAGAATAGGTTAAATAAAAATATATCACCGTTGGGATTGACCTGCTAATTGATTTTCTTGAATTATGAAACTTCATAAATTTTAGTGTCGTAACCTGAGTTACACTTTTCAATGACTTTGAACAGCTTCATATTAAAATTTTTTTTACAACTACTGCGACCTCAGACTTGCTGGAATAATGTTTCTGTTGAAGTGAAGTGCAGATGCTTCTTTAATCTAATAGATAAGTGGCGCGTGGTCATACCCATATATGAACAGTTCGCTTAAACTTGTACACCACATTAGAACACAAAGCAGTAACAGTAGAACACTTCAAATAAAAATATGCTGCAGTTTTAAAGCTGGTAATTCATTGCTAACTGATACGTTAATATTGAATTTCTACTTGACGAGATTGATTACCCAAATAGTAGTTAAGGTTTTCCGAAAGTTCGCCCTGGACCGTTAATTGGAAAAAAGACAAAGTTGTAAAAGAAGACGTGAAGCAAGCAACCGCATGAGCTATTACAGGGCAGCATGCTATTGCTTGTGTTTGAACCACTACTCATGCACACAAAACCCACACTCACACAGTTTTGCAAGAGGACTAGCACATTTGAAAGTTGTTACGGTAACACAAACAGTATTCATCCACAAACATCTCCAAACAGTATTCAAACTTAGTGTAACGTTGGACGTATTGTGGAAGGTGACAGGTACAAATAGTATTCAACTCAATTATTTGCAGCATATAACCGCCCATCTAAAACAAGCGCCCATGGGTGGACTAGAGACTGAACGGCTTTCAGGAAAACCCTGGTAATACAGATAGAAAATTAGTAAGATTTTTCATAACGGAAAACCTGAATTGAGCTGGAAAAGTTTTTTTCTAATTTTTGTGTTTAGTTCTATTCTATCTTCAAACTTTTCCAAGATTAATCAAGTAGTTGCGAACGAACAATGAGGAAGCACCAGACCGGTTTCGCAATTACTGGGAAACTTCAGTGATGCGTATCCGACCAGCAGAGAACCAAATCTCAAGATGTAGACGTTCTGGCTATTAGAGATTTTTTCGAAGGCTTATCCGAAGTTAAAAAAATATCTACTGTATTGGATTTACCATTTCAGTTTGTGGATTACATGAAGTAATTTACTTTTAATAAAAATCAAATCATGGTGAGATTTGATGCAGCCTCGTTTTTTACCGTTATTCCACAATCAGAAACAATTGATGTTCTTGCCGATTGCTAGAGATAATCAAAGTTGCTTAAAATGTACTTGAGTAAACGTAATGTTACTTGAACAAGAAATAACTCAAGTAAAAAATTAAAATAGTGTGAGGTATTTTTACTTGAGTAAAAGTAAAAAAGTAGTCAAAAATTGTACTATTTAACTAGAGAAAATGGTTTTATTTTTATAGCAGTTTCATCTTGTATCTCTCTAAACCAGTGGCTCTCGAATGGGAGTGTTGGCACCACATAGAATACGAAAGGAGTTTCTAAAAATGCAAACTTCTCTACCGATTTCTAATTGATTATCGACCAAGTCAAAAGATTTACGCATATCGTGCAGGCAATATCGTCGCTATAAAAAAGGATCTATCCGTGAGACACTGTGTTTGGCGTTGAAATTATTCTTAGAAGACTTATGAAAAGAGTTACATAATTTTGGGTAACAATTTTCGACTTTGATGGTTTTTGTTTCTGAAAAACACTGTAAACTATGATTGAGAAGATCCTTTTTTGGAGAAACTTTTATATTTTGGGATGACACTTTTGGAATCCATCCCAGGAGATAAAAATTATGATGATAGGCGACGTAGTCTGTTGAGTTGAAGCGCGGTTCATGACAACAATTTCCCCTTCTTGGTAGCAGACTTCTGAACACATGATGTTCTAGGCTTCAACGCAAAGGTTTTTCCGCGACTAAAAGAGAAATATATATCACAATGATCGGAAAGGGAGTAAAAATCAATTTTCTTTAATAGAAAATAAGAAATTCGAAATAGTAGACTGTGATACGGTGATCTACATGTAGAACTAAATGGCACAACGTGGTACAGACACGCTGGTCTAATTTTTGTAATTACTACTTGCTTTTGAGGTTTACTCAATAATATTTTTAGTTTATTATCTCATACTTTTGGTGGAACGTTCGCCAATGTTTGTAAATCGTTAAAACGTGGAACAACTAAACAAGACCAACGTTATTTTACTTCTAAATACAAAAATTTTAGATCTAAATGTTACTTTTTCTACAAAATCTAGAGCCAAATGACGTGGTCAATCAAAAATTCATAAAGGAAAAGGAGCAAAGTATTTATACCTTGGTTTACATTTTTGGTAATGGTTGTGTTTTTCTCATGTTAAAGAACCCTATTAAATTTTAATTAAAATTAGAGAATTTAGAAAATCTTTTGGGAGAATAAGAAGCCTTTTTGCTGCTCATTAACAAAAACAGTAGCTGGTTTGTGATAAAAATAATGTATGATTGGGAAGATAAAACAAAATTTGCAAAAATTTTAAACTAAAAATATTTGAATTTGCTTCTGGTGCTAATAATTTTTGAACAGTTATTTAGTGGTACAAAGTTTTAAGATAACTTTGAATAAAATTATAGAGAACGGTTTCAATGAACATTTTTAGGCAATGAATAAAAACTTCCCAACAGAAGTTATCACCAGAATGAGACAGAGTTGGAAAAGCTTCGCTATCAATAATTGGCGGAGCTATCGAGAACTGTTGAGTTTCGCAAACGTCCGAAATCCAAGCTGCAAGTGGACCGATTGCAGTGCCTAAACAAAACTTTTTTGCTTGATACGCGGCTGGTTTTTGATAAAAGTTAATTTGAGGGTGGCTAAATAGATGAATCCGGAAAATGGAATCTATACTGAAAGATACAACCAAATTAAAAAACTTGGCTCTGTTGTTGATAATGACAAAACCTTTTGGATAGAGACCAAGCAACCACGTCGCCTGCTACAATAGAACAAAAACAAAGCGCATTTTCGCTCGATATACAAAACAATCGGCTCCACAGGACAACAAAAGCCAAGATTGTACGGACTCCCTAGTACCCACAAAAAATGTTGCTCTACTTACATTCATACAATTCCTTTAATATTAAATCTACTCGTTGTGAACAGACCAAGCGATTTATGATGATTTTTCAATCAATTCTAGATCTTTACTCCAGCTATTGCATCAAAGATTCTTTCACTTTTTCTGAAACTGTACAACAACCTCATTTAATCCAGAAACCACTTGTCTCTAGCTTTTTTGCAAATATCCCGTTGAAAAAAATCATTTTAATCTTTGCTTTAAATCTGTACAACAATGAATTGACCCCACCTACTAGTTCTAACCCTTTATTTCATGGTGTTATTTACTGAACAACATTACTCTAACCTTTTTTTAGCGACCAACTTCAAATCAATATGGTAGAAGAGAGGAACTTTATTAATTTGCAAACTGTCACGTAATTCAAAAAAAGCGTAATTAAGTGATAGGTCAAGTATTTTAAAGGTAAATATGTTACTTAGCGGTAAGAGTTTAGAAGTTGAAATAGTCATGAACATCTGCAGATGATTTTACGTGTTGGATTCAGCAATTCAGCAGATTGGCCTTATTTTATATTGGCAGTATATTATCGTTTGATATAAAACTAAATTTTGATTAGAAACTGTTTACGAGTAAATAAGAACGATTAGCCAGTTTAATGATGTCCGCAAACAACAATAGGAAACTACGGGTAAATAATTGACTTTATTTGATCTTCATGCTACGTTTATCTCTGGATTTAAAAAATGAATCGCTCTAATTTTTATGAAAATTCCTGTAATAAAAAAATAGGAATTGATCTTACTCAAGGAATTTGTGAACTTTAGTATTTATTCACAGCGCATCAAATGCAAAGTAGGTCTTTGCCTAACCAAAACTGAAGACAGCCTTTTATTCTTTCACTGCCCATCAACGCCTGTAATTGCTTGACATGTTATTGTGCTTTGTTTTTGAAACAAGTATAAAGTTTGGTTTTTAAAATGTATTTTTACGTTTTGTTTTTTTTGTCATTTCAGTATGTACTTATTTTTGTGTTATTTTTTGTTTTTAAATTGCTTACTTTATGTTTGACAATCATATTTGGATATATGCCACTGAATTTGAGCAATAAAAATATTATTGTAAACAGCTGTTTTCTTACCCATTAATTGATAACGTTGTTCACAAACTGAAACGGCAAGATTTTTCGATTTTCTAAATTTCTAATTTTAAGCTTTGTCGGACACCGCTTGCATAAGCTTGCTTTTTTTGTGTACTTAATCAATCATATAAAAACCTTGTTCAATACATTGCGTTCTTTCCACACAAACAAAACCACCGTTCTCGTTATTTGCCTGAATTGCGACTTCAGTTAGTGAATAATCGCGCCATATCCTGTTTTGTAATTAATTTGTTAATTTTTTGTATTTATTTGCAGAATACCGCTGCGTTTTGTTTTGCAATTGTTACTTTTGTAGAATGTGTATCAATCAGTCACATGTTACAACGCATTTATATTCTTGTCGTAACACAAGCAGCATTTCAAAAACCCATTAAAATTTTAGCAACAAGAAAGTTTTTTGATCATAAAAACGCTTTCAAAAATCTTTTTCTATCAAATTCCGTGATTCATGAAGCTTTGGGCGAAAGCATTTTACGCGGAGTTGCTAACCGCAGCTACTGCGTCAGTTGAATTTAGCTTCAACGACAAAATGTACAAACAGACTGAAATTGTTGCCTGGGCTCTCCACTTGGCCCAGCACTTGCAATACATTTTTTGGATACTACGTGAAGAGATTGCTTTGTCAAACCAGCAAATCCGTACTGTATTTCCGCAATGTTGATGACATTTTTGGTATCTTCAACAAGGCATTTGACTGCCATTGCTTTCTTATGGCACTGAACTTTTTGCATTCTTGCTTAAATCTTTACTTTTGAAAAAGAAGTTGATGGCAAACTTTTCTTTTAAAACTTTCTGGCGGAGAAAGCTGACTCAAAATTCTTTACGTCCATATATCGCAAATCGACTTTTCTGGACAATATACACGTTGGCTTCTCTTCTCTCCCAAAACAAAGAAGAACGTTATTGGATCCCTATGCACAGAACTCTGTCTATCTGCTCCAAGCCTAGACTACCACGAGAGCTATACTTCTCGAGAAGGGCTACAGACAGTGTTATTTAAGGAAGTATATCCAAGGCTGTTGCCAAGAAAGAAGGTCCCTAAAAATGCTTGGTCCACCTAAAACTTCCTTGGATGGGTATCATTTTTCTTAAATTCCAGAAGCAACTCAAAACTACAGTACGTAATTGCTTAAAAGCAACTAAACTTTGGTTGACATTCTTCACGAAATCTATTTCACCTGGAATTCATCACAACAATGCGCCTTCCCTTCAACAAAGGATTGTGCTGCGTAAATACCTGTGTCTCTTGTCTTCCGGTCGGTGGTCACACATCCCAAAGACTGCAGAACAGATTCGTCCAACATGTGCCCAAATCAATCAGACTTGATAGGGAGAAAGAAGGACAAGTGCCTATCGAAAAGTTGCATGACTTCCCAATAAAAATTATTAAAAATTTTTTGCCCGAAGCAATTTAATGCCTAATAAGATACAGTATATCAACTCATTTACTTAGATCTCTACAGAAATTGCAGCGGTTCAACGATTTCTTTTTTTCAACAGCAAAACCAAATCAAATAAGAACTTGGTTTTCACAACTTTTTAAATACAAACAATTGGAAAATATGGTTTAGAGCCAGGCAAAAAACAGAAACAGTTTTTGATATATGGCGTAACAATGGCAATGAATTTTTTAAGGTGCTTAGTACGCATCACGATGAAATGATTGTGGAAAAGGTGTTTGCTCACACCACGGATTATCTAGAAAACATGCAAATGTCAATATTGTTAGAAAGCCTTTTCAAGAACAAACGTTTATTGAATAGCTTTTAGTACTTCTTCATCGGATTTTACTAATGTTCATTCTTCTTTTAGTTTGTTGTAAGTAATGGAATAAAACGTAACTTCCGAAAACAAGATAAACTATCTGCCAAAAACCTGTCGAGAATACTATCTACAAAAGCTTGACAGAAATAAGGCAGCGAGTGTAAATTCATTAATAATGATGAGGGTTAAGTAAGAAGAGAGAAACTCGCGTAACAAGGACTACAACGAAGGTGCGATGTAAAGAATAAGCTCTGGGTGCATTCAGAGTTTAGCCCAGGGAAAACATTGTTGAGTATGATTGATGGCTTATCCTGAAAATATTATCCTACCAGCTTTTGCCAGCATCAGATGCATCCTTGGAAAATTTTCGTAACAAACTTGGCAAAGGGTATCTGTAAATTTTACTGTTGAAATTCCAAATGCTTTATCACTTTTTATACCGGTTTGGTTGTTGTATGTGTAACTTTTTGAGAATAGGTTTGTTGAGTAAAAGTTGGTGTAGTGATTGAGAGAAATTTTGCGATAAATTGTTAATTAAAGAGTTGGATCACTCAGAAAATGGCATTGATCTTCATGAATATTAAATCTGAATTGGTTCTAATCTTCTAGTTATGGTAGTGATGTGGGATAAGCTATCCCTTTTGTTGGCAGTGAAAATTATTTTCGAAAAAAAGTAGCAAAAATCTGGTCAAATGCGAGAATAGAAGTTAGCAAATGATACAACTGTACTAGCTTTTGCGTTTGCATTCTATCTCGTAATTTGATTCGAAAAAATCGGATTAGTTTCGACTTTCAAGACAGGCTATTTACAAGCACAACAAGGTTGTATTTTCTGCTTAGCATGTATTTAACCAAAATACTGTACAGGGTGTTTCAAAAGTAAGTATACACTTTAAAATTTGAATAACAATCTAATGGCTTATTCAAATTTGTCAAAAGTTTACAAAAATATTCTATAAACTACTAGAAACAGATTACCGTCCTAATATCTCGTTGAATTTATTTATTGACAGAATGTTAGACCTCAACGTGGAAACTACCAATTTCGGGAGATTTCAGCCACCTTTTGGCGCATTCTTGTTTGACACTTTGCAATAAATCTTGTGTAACTAGTCCACATGATGCTCTAATGTTTTGTTCCAACTCTAAAAGGTTTTTAGACCGTGTGGAGTAAACTTTACTCTTAAGGAAACCCCAAAGAAAAAAGTCGCATGGGGTTAAGTCAGGTGAACGAGCGGCCCATTCTAGAGGACCTCTGCACCCGATCCACCTACCGAGAAAAAGCTGATTTAAGTAATCTCTGACTTTCCTGGTGTAATGTGCAGGAGCTCCATCTTGCTGAAAGTAACAGTTTTTCAACCAAAGCATTTTTTGTCAACTTTACTCCACACGGCCTCAAAACCTTTTAGAGTTGGAACAAAACATTAGAGCATCATGTGGACTAGTTACACAAGATTTATTGCAGGGTATCGGGCAAGAATGCGCCAAAAGGAGGCTGAAATGTCTCGAAATTGGTGGTTTCCACGTTGAGGTCTAACATTCTGTCAATAAATAAATTCAACGAGATATTAGGACGGTAATCTGTTTCTAGTAGTTGATAGAATATTTTTGTAAACTTTTGACAAATTTGAATAAGCCATTAGATTGTTATTCAAATTTTAAAGTGTATACTTACTTTTGAGACACCCTGTATAATTGTCAACATAATTGTCAACCATAATTAATTGACAACAACCAAAATATAATTGTCAACAGCCAGCTTTCACACAGTGACGGAAACAGTGGCATCGCGCATTTGCATCCATCAGAAGGGCCCAGCTATCTCAATAATTTTAAACTAGGTGGCGACAAATCTTTTGACGTTTCTTTAGAAGATCGTAGGAAAGACTTTTGACGTATTCTTGCTTTTGGAGTTGTTTTTCAGTCTGAACCATAGGTCATAAAAACCTTTTATTTGCTGTCCAACGTAGAAATATTGTTTTCTTTCATTGACAAACCCTGAATTTCATTTTTTGAATTCTTAAATTTTGAATTCTTCACTTACATTAAGATTGGTAATGTAATGTCTTTAGCAATAGCCTCACAAGCATAAGAACGAATTAAAATTTCGACTCGGTTGGAATTTCAAAACACAGCAGGCCTTTCGTACCCAGACTGCACCAACTATAATAGACATTCGTGTCAACAAAAAGCTGTCAAGAAAAAGGAACTGGTCCCCTACAGTACTTTCAACAGCGACATGGGCTCAGCATATTAAAGCTTTATCTTTCTATTTTGAAAGCTCGTAGTCAAAAAAAGAACAGCCTTTACATTTACTTTCATTAAGGACCACCTAAAATACTTGTATTTCTGCTGTGGAGTTTCTTAGTAATGTGAAAAGAATGTAAGCATTTTTTTAATGGAGAAATTAACAATTGTAGACCTATTGTCTTTGTCGGAAGCGGTTGCTTCAGAATAAAATATAATTATTGGTACACAAGGTATTTTTGTGAAACGAAACACAGCAGGTTGACATGTGCCAGATCAAAAAAAGAGAGATCATGAAACCAAAGTGTAGGTTACAAAAGAGTTCAAAGAAATTAAAAAATAAACGTTTCTAAAACAATTTATAAGTATATAGAAAATCTTAAAAAATGAAGTTTTAAACCAGTAGTGGTTCTCACCCCTTTCTTTGTGCTTGTCCTTTTGCAGATCTCATACTTAATCGTTTTAACTTTTTAGATGAGAATCTTTTGTTTGGAAATCAATAATTTTGAAGATTTAATTGCCAAATTTGCGTTCCATTTCCTTTTTTTTGTTCATACGAGCAACTGAACACGTACACGCACCCTACTGAAGCACTCAAGTGTATACGTACTTTGAACAACAAAATATTTCCTCCCTAAATCCACCCTACAACATATCTCCTCCTCTGAAAAAATAATTCTTCCATTATGCAGTAAAGTAGCTCACGGTTAAGAACCACTGTTTTGGATATCGCGGTATTCAAAATAGTGCAGCATGAAGCCTACTGCATTAATGCTTTTTGCATCTTGCATTCACACTCTAGCGTCTAAAATTTTATTCTATGTTTGTGTTTATTGACCCTAGGGTCCAATGAACCCCAATGCTAATCTCATGCAGATATTTGTGTATATTTTTACTGCCTTCGACCAGCTCCACGAAATAAAATGTTAAGAAACAAACAAAACATAGTGTACAAAAACAACAATAAAACCAAACAGTTTTGTGTAAGTGGTGTATATGCGATGGGACTGGTTACACCCTGAGAGCACAACGCAAACAAAATTTTTGCATATGTCCGCTGGATATAAAATTTTTGAACATATCACATTTCATTCGAGTTTTACGATCTGCTTTGCGTGCACATAAATTACGTCTTCTTTTTTGCGGTCTTTGATCCTCTTTTAAGTTACACGAAATGAAGGTAAAAGGTGCAATACTTTCTGTTGTAAGCCTTTGCATAGCTGAAAACCCAGTTTGCAGATAAACAAGCGTCTTTTGTTTGGATTTTGTTGATTAGCATCTGGTAGTAATGCAGAATGCAAAATGCAATCATTCAAGCAAGGAATATTCCAAATGTTACAAAAAAATGCAACATGCCATCGTCTTGATTCTTACTTGTAGTTGTTGTTGGCTACCCGACCCCTTCCGAGGGATGGAGGCATGGCGGAAGACCATGGAGCCCCAGAAGTCGGGCACTCTCCAGGGTCTGGACCAGAGGTCGTACAGAGACAGAGAGTCGCCAAAGAGTGAGCGGCGCAAAGAGTCCGTAGCTGGACAGTGCAGAATGAGATGAGAGATGTCCTGGGACGAGTGTCCGCAGGCGCTGCAAGAAGAATTCTCGATTCTGCCAATCCTAGAGAGATAGGAACCTAAAAGAAGGCTGTGTCCATTGCAGCGAAGACGAGAGAGGACACAGCAAGCATGACGAGGGAGCACAAGTTCCTCAGTGGAAATTGAGGAAACCTGTGTGTCAAAATACTTTGAAGAGACAGTACGCCTCCAGTTCGAGAAAAGACGAGAGGTTAGGGGAGAGAGACTACAAGGAATTGCGGAAGGCGCAAGCAGCGCTCCCCGTCTGGCCAGCTCATCAGCTGCGTCGTTCCCCGGGAGAAACGAGTGTCCAGGGACCCATTGTAGCCTGATAGAACAGGAGGAGAGAGTAGACAGTTCCTGCCAGATCTGCCACAGAGTTTGAAATAACAGGAAAGGTGGAGGAGAGGACAGAGTGGCAAGGACAGAGCGAGAGTCAGACAGGAGGAGAAGAGAAGAGAAATGGCAGACTTTATGGTGTTGCCGAGACCAGCAAAGAGCGTGCAGAATGGCGCAGGCTTCAGCGGAAAAACTGGAACAAACTGGGCCTGCCGAAAAGGAAAGAGTGGCCTCAGTGCCACAGAGAGAGCAGTTGGCGCCGCAGCTGCCCTTGCCAAAAGGAAAAGGAACAGAGCCGTCTGTCCAGAGTACCAGGTCATGAGGGGAGAGAGAGTCAAGGTGGGCCAGAGCCGCACCATGGCGAGAGTGAGGGGGATCAGATCAGAGCGAAAGGGTGGACTCGACCGTGAAGGAAGGCAGATTCCAGGGAGTGATTCTTACTTCGTGGTTTATGATGCAATCATTTGGCACGTTAGGTCAGTACCACCCTTAGTTTTGATGTAGTCTTTATTCACCCATGACTTTTTATCATTCTCCAATCAATGAAATTTCATTTGCTTCTTTATTTCTGTCGACTGAACAACTATGGAACAATTCTGGCGTCTAAACAAGAGAAATCTTTGCTTCAATGGCTGGATATTTTGGGAGGCACTTTTCGTCTATTTTTTTTTTTGATACTGCCAAGAAGAGTCATATTTCTTAGCAACAACTGACATGCTAGAGACAAAGAGCTAGAGAAATTATCTACGGTAATGCCAAGACCGGAACTTCGCAAAGGCTCCTTCAGCGTTAGAACAACATGCTCACCAAGCTGACGACCTTGCCGTGTTTCGCCCTTTCTGGTGTACATTTGCAAATTCCTACAGAATCATTAACTGAGTTACTACAGAAGCAGAGTCTGGAAGAAATATATCTGCAGCGTTCTCGAAAAGTATACAGGCCTAACTGTTCATCCACTGTTACAGCTGATCCCACAAGATAACAACTCTGTAAATTGTTTACCAAGCTATCAAGGAGATAGCAAACCGCTGCCTAGTTGTCACTACGAAGCCTGACATTTCTTGTATTGCGTTTGTCAAACTTCAGCATTCGTCTTAACGTTTTAAATAGTTTTCTTCGGAAAGACTCGAGTAGTGGTAACACAAGACTCGACTTGACTCAAGTCGTGGTAATACCAGATTCGAGTCGTAGTAACACAAGACTCGACTTGACTCGAGTCGTAGTAACATAATACTCGACTTGACACGAGTCGTGGTAACACAAGACTCGACTCGAGTCGTTTGGATAAAATGACTTGCCTCAAGTCGAGACTCGACATCACTTACTGCTGACTCCGAGCACAGACTCCAAATCAAGCGACTCGTTCCCAACGCTGGTTATCGAAACTGGATTCCTGGACGAAGGAACACGCGATTTCTAAACCTCGAAAATACCGACTGAAAATGTTTTGGACAGATTTAATTATGCTTTCAATGCAATGTAAGGTAGGTAAGGAAGGTGATTATGTTCATTGTAATTTGGGAAGATATTGTTTTAAATTTGCTACAAACATATTATGTAGCCGGCAGAGATGTATGAACGGAAACCTTTTTTACGAGCCATAAATCTCGCGAAACCGTTGCTGGAACAAAGTTTAAACTTGTTCGGCTCTCATAAAAGTTACTGTAGAAAAATACCGAAGTTATTACTCAGAAAATGAAATTATGTTTATCTAAATTTGCTTTCAACCCTATTCGGGCCAAGAGATTCGCATCATGCTAAGTTCAACATGGGGTAGTTTTTGTCCAGGAAGTTTAAAGCATTATATCTTTTGAACTACACCAAAGAGAAAAACGATTAAACCTGCCAACGCAAGAAGATTTTATGTTATTTTGTATTTGTGTTTAACATGTTTCTGAAATTATTGCTTGTAGAAGAGAAAACAATTAATCTGAAGGCAAGTCAAATTTTGATAGTTGCCGTTAGTTCTCATTTTAAAGAAATAAATATCTGTCATTCACTTCTCCACTCTTCACAGCAACACAAATCGACTACTTAGCTCAGTTGCGCTTGGCCGAGTCATGTAAGGTCAGCAAACTTTAGTAACCTATGAAACCCAACAATAGATCGCCGCTGAACAGTTTATAACAGTGCTTCTCAACCTTTTTTTCTCGCGACCCAAATGTTGAGCGTGAATAAGTTGAAAAACTTTGGCGACCCAAAAGTTTTTTAGATTTTGTTTTGCAAACACAAAAAATTAAACTAAGCATATCACAATCACAAAAGGTGCAAAACTTAATCAATGTGAGCCTTGGACTTGAATCGATTCCACAACTCTGTCAAAATGTGGAACAATTTTGCTCAAGGCCAATCTCATGTCATTTTCAGGCTCAAGACAGTTTCTAGTTTTCGTTTTGATCTGTGTAAGCGTAGAAAACCCACCCTCACATAGACAAGTGGTAACAAACGGCAGAAGAGCTTTGACTGCGTGCATGCCAACAATATTCTTTTCGTTCTTGATTTTTGTCCAAAATTGACCAAGCTTTCCATTTTCAAAGACATTCTTTAACGAACTGTCACACTGAATGTCAATAAATGCCTCTTCGAATCCAGTAATACTTTGGCAACTCTCAGGCAATGCATCAACATCAACAGCAAATGGATTGCGTACCCATTCCAATTCTTTTGCTTTGTCGGGGATAATTAGATCAAATTCTTGTATTAATGCAGCTAAATGCCTTTTCATAATAATCTGGACATCATCAAGACACACCTCTTCCATATGTTCCAGAAATTGATTAAATACAGGAAATGATGCTGTTTTCTGAGACTCTATCTTTCTCTTCTACAAGTTCAACTTTTCTCTAAAAGCAAGCAGCTTTTCAGAGACGTCAACTAGCATTATATTTGGTCCTTGCAAAGATTGATTCAAAATATTCAATTGATAAAATATATCAGAAAGATATGCCACAAACAATAGCCACTTTTGATCAACTAATTTATCTGCCAAGGTATGTTTCCTCTGTATCAAAAATTCTCTCACCTCCTTGCGTAGAGTGACAAATCTCTCCAGAACTTTGCCACGAGATAACCATCTCACATTAGAAAAGTATATCAGATGTTTGTGTTCAGCATTCAAATTTTCACATAGTTTTCCAAACAGTCGCGAGCTCAGAGACTTGGACTTGATGAAGTTGACGATGTGGATTACATCCTGCATGACATTTCCCAACTCAGTCGAAAGCCTGTGAGATGCCAAATTTTCTTGGTGTACGAAGCAGTGACTGGTCATCACATTAGGATTAATTTCTTTCACTCTAGCAGTAAAACCTTTTCGGGATCCCAACATAGCTGGAGCTCCATCTGTGCAAATACTGGAGCAATTATTCCACTCCAATCCCTCCTCTTTCATAAATGAATCGACCAACGCAAAAATATCTTCGCCACGGGTGGTTGTTTCTAAAGCTCTGCAAAATAGAAACTCTTCTTCTAAAGTGTTTTCACCAAGATAACGGACGTAAACAAGTAACTGAGCATCATCACTTACGTCAGTACTTTCATCAATTTGCAGGCTATACTCTCCACCTTGTTTTATAGAAGAAACCAACTGTTCTTTGACATTCAACGACATGGAAGCAATGCGCCTTTGAACAGTGTCATTCGACAACGGGACTATATCTAACTTCTTTGCAACATCGTCACCGCACATTAAGCGCACCATTTTAATGGCTGCTGGCTTGATTAATTTCTCTCCTATTGAATGAGGTTTCTTTGCACGCGCAATATGCCAGGCTACTACGCAAGACGCTAATGTTGCTTGCTTTAACGTGCAGATATAATGGCTGCTGACAGAATCAATTCGTTGTTTTTTCAAGTTTTGTTCTTTTCTCTCAAAAAATTCACGATTTTTATCAGAAAGCTTACTGTGCTTAGTTTGCAAATGACGCTTCAGCTTATTGTCTTTGAATGATTCATTGCTCAGTACTTCATTGCAGATTACACATTGTGGTTTGACGATACCTTTGTCAACTAGATATGTAAATCCGTAATTTAAGTATTCCGGCTTATATTTTCTCTTAGCTGCCATTGCTAACAGAACTGTAAAACAAACTAAATAAATTTTTAGCCACTTGCCTAAAAAGAATCTTCTAGCTCTTTAGGCAACTAAAGTTGCACATTCAGTAAGATCATTTTTCAACCGTATTGTCACAGCTGATAGATAGGTTATAACCGGCATCTAAACACAGCTACAGCTTTCAAGTTTCAACTACCTCCCGTAGAACTTTTACTGTGCTCCAACAATGCACTGCTAAACAGACTATGACGCAACAATAAAAACAGTCAATTTACAGGCAATTTATTATTCGAACCATCAACATCAACTCACAACAAAACAATAGATTTACAGATGTGAACAACTACGGTAATAGTCGACGACCCAACCAAATTAAGCCGCGACCCACTTTTGGGTCGCGACCCAGGGGTTGAGAAGCACTGGTTTATAACATCATAGTTGGCATCTGTAACATTAATTACTGGTATACCAAATACGAATTTTAAATTTCGACCTGGGCCGTATCAATTTTTTAGAACAAAGTTTAACTTTTTCAGTCCTGAATTTAAAAAACTCTTCAAAAAAGTATTTTCAGTGCTAGATTTTGTTTGATTAAACTACCGTAATCACAAAAATACCAAAAAATTTTTGTGCTCTTCAGGGTAGTAGATTTTAGGAGGATGGGATCCTCAAATCCCTTTAGGACCTTGGGAGATAATCTCACTGGTCAAAAAAATTTTTTTGTTTTAAAATTTTTTCACGCTAATCTAATAACAATCTTTAATAAAAACAAATAAGCATTATAAATTTATGTTACAATGTCACACTTTTCACTTCCAACAATAACTCTCACGAGTGATACCAAGCAAAGCAGTTTTTTGAAGCGTTGCAATAAAGATGGACGTTGCAATTAGCACAAATGCAAGAAGGTTTACCTTCAACTCCTTTTTTTCAACACACTTCACATCTGCCTTTTTTGTGTACGAATTAAGGCAGACGAATCTCAACGTTACTCAGCCTACTGAAGATGAGACACTACATGCTATTTTACACTTTTTTGGAATACCATAAGATATGCAGCCTCTAGCAAATGTACAAGTAAGCAGTCCCATTGCAAGGTCTCTTCGAAACTCTAGGAATAAAAGTTGTTGCTCCTTGCTTGCATTGTGAACAACATAAGTATTGACAACTGTCATGTCAAGCCAACCAAAAAGAAGTCTCTGCCGCCACTTCATGCTTTTCCTGTTTATTTCATAAAGCTGGCGTTGCAGGTCGTGTTTGTCTATCCCACCCCCATGTTCTGATTGTAGTCTTTTAGAACCTGGGGGCAGGTGATAGTTACCTTTACCCCGTCTTTTCTGCTTTCTTTGCACTATAGCAATTTCAATAATTTGGTATCAGGTGCACTGGTTTGCTGTCTTTTCATTTACAGAGAATGAATCCATCTGAAGTGCACTTAAAGTCAAAGTCACCTCTTTCGAGTGACTTTTCATCAGCTATAATTGGCAAATCTTTCCAATTTGGTCGTATAGTTCCATAAGCCAAAATATTTTTCTTTTTAGTTCTTTTAACAAAGAAACTGATGGGAAGAAAATATCAAAAATAACTTTTTGTATTTTCCTTGCAACCGGTCGGTTAACTGATAACAACATTGCCTGTCAAACCAAGAGTTTGAGCAGAGCTCTCTTCCGAAATATTTTACCTGTAAACACTTCAAATTGGTAAACATAATTATCATTGTCTGCAACGCACCGCAGTTTATATTCACGCCTAATTGGTTTCATAGGATTATACTGTTTTAGTGAGGTCCTTCCCTTAAAGCAAATCATCAATTCATCAACACTGACATGTTCACTTGGTGAATGTTTTTGTACAAAAATATAATTTAGTCGCTACACCAGAGAACGAATTTTTAAAATTTTGTCGCTTTGCGATGAATCAATTCTGCTATTATCGTTGAGGTGAAGATTGCTCAATGTGTAAAAAAACAGTCATCGCTTCCTAGATGGGAGAAATACCCATGTCATTAGCTCTCATCCAATAGCACTTCAGCGTTGAGAGTTCATGGTATGACATCAAAATATTTATCTCAAAAAATGCATAAAGTTCATCTTTTGTAATGCTTCCCACTCTGCCTTTTTGGGTGCAATATAAGTTTGTTTGAAAATGCAAGCTTTCTTTCATCTCCTTATCAAAAAAAAATTGAAATGCATGAATAGGGGTTGCTGGAAAAGTTTCACTTGTGTAACGAGACGTAAAATTAAAGAAATTGATTGTTAATGATTTCTTTCTCCAGCATCGACTTTGTGTATTGGTACTACTAGCCCTAGTAGCATTATTACCATTTTTAGCATCTGTACATAAAGTTGCTCTATTCTGGTTTGTAGATGATTGACTTTCTATTTCATCATCACCTTGTGAACATGAAAGTGGATCTGTTTTTTATGTGATGTCTAAGACTTTATCAAAATTTTTATCAACACCGGTATCAAAGTCATAATCACATGGTATCTCTTCTAGCACAGCTAGGACATTAGATTTATTCAAACGTAGCTTTGTTTACATTTTCAAAAATTAATGAAAATCAACAACCAGGAGACATGTTAAAATAGATGCATATGTCATGAGGTTTTCTGCTGCTTGCAATACAATATAGGTTTAGTTGGTGAATTATCGATTCCTTATTAGCTTTATGGTAGCAGTAGACAACCTATACGCCAATTGCTTGCCAAGGTGCAGAATTCATAACAAACATCAAGAAAAGAGCACATTTGACAACTGCCTGCACACTATTGCACGCAAACCTCTCATTTATATCAATACAAACACATGGTAAACTATAACTAAATGTATAGGGACAAGGTATGCCAAACTACTGTCCCGTACAACGCCAACCAAGTAAATCCAGTATTCCAACAATAGCAGCAACAGTTAAATCCACCAATCTTATTACACTAATCACCAATTTAGACATACGAACCTTATTCAAGTAGAATCAATTAGCTAAAAGACAATACAAAACAAGTAACTTATAACATGAAACTATCCTATTTTAAAAATCTCCAACACAAAACCAATCTATTTTAACAACACCTTACTACAGCTGACTACTTAACTATCCCAGCAAACACAACAACTAGCACATATAAAAGGTTAACGGAAAACTTACTCCTATAGGGTGCTAGTCAATCCGCTAACTAAACTTCACACTACAATGCAGTGTTCCCTCTAGATTTCAGTCAGTGCTTAGTCGCCGGCGCAAGTTCGAAATTGTTAGCAAATGTACAAAAACCGCCGGACAATTTTGGAGGACATTGCTAAACAAACCGCTACACCAACTTAAGTACCGCATTGTAAAGTTGTAAACAAAGTCATTTTTAGTAGCCTACTAAGTTCAGCGTATACACTAAGCTTTTTTTATTGTCCATCTTTTTCTTCCTATTCTCCATTCTCGAGAAAGCAAATTTTGGACAGGACGTCCGCAATCGCTTGGGAGTGGCTATTTTCGAGGCGTCTGGGCCACCTGTCCTCCATATAAAGACGCTAAAAAAGATGTCCTTTTATCCCGATTGACATCTTGGCTCCTTTCGTTCAAAATTTCTTCGTAGGCAGCTAAGCGTCTGACGTAACGTGACAGCAGCGTAACAGCGATTTGCAAGTTTACACGTACTATTTCCACGCATTTATTGTACAATAGAAATAGTTCAAATGCTATGTTTATGACGTCAACTTGCCTATAATAACGTAACGTTCTCTCAGTCCCGAAAGAATTCCAATATTTCAAATACTTTAAAGTTTGCCTATGATATTGGTTTGCGTATAACCACACTCTTTGTTTTCCCTCAAACGTATTTTTTGATCATAGCATTTGTAACGTAGTTCAGCGCTTTTAAACCATTTTTGGCATGTGGCCCATTTTCAAAACGCTCAGAGCCACATGAATCGATTAAATGTTTTTTCTGATTTCACTGGCGACCTCAAAAAAGTTATCATCGTAAATTTCAGGGATGTTGTCCAAAGAAAATATAAAAACAAATGGTCAAGAAAATTTTCCAATTACACTGTATGTGAAGGGTAAGTAAAGTAGTGGCCCCGTGAAAACTGTGGTCCGCGTTCTAAAAATATTTGATCGAGGCCATTATCATCTCTCATTAATGATCTTTATTTTTTAATTCGATTAAGACGCCAGCTTGCGAGTTGTAGCTTGTTTACTCTGGCACTTCTTTCGCAGCAGGAACTGGAGTTAACTGTGTGCCAAGGTCTTTAAAGATGAACTAAAAACATGTCCAAACAACAATTGTATGGGCGTAAACGCGATTTTTAAAATTTTCGCGGAAAAGAGGAGGCAAAACTGTGACAATGGGCTTCGGTGATGCAATAATTCGCGTGATTACATCGGCCCCAAAAAAGGTTTACAAACAAGTAACCTGTCGGTTGCTTGTTCGTGAACCTTTCGGCCGCGGCGAAATACCTGGTTATTATTTCTGCTTAATAAGTTGCATTTGGTCACTCAAACTCTGCGATCTAAGCAACAGTAATTTGTAAACATTTCAGAATGTCAAATCAACAGTGCATGTAAATAAATCTAACGTAATTCTATAATTTAACCGTTGAACGAATGTGAGAAAAGATATTGCAAATATTTAATAGAAGAAATTCTATTTTGTTGAAAAGCATTAGAAACTTGACCGATATGAAGGAAACAGGGAAATTCATAAATTAGAATATGCGCGAGTTTGGTAAACGCAGTTTTTAAGTCGAGCAAAAAATTGAAAAGCTGATATTTGAAGTTATGCATAAAACTACACGGTCTCATTTGTAGGCACTTTGTGGAAAAAAATATTTTACTGTTGTTTCAAAACCACATAGTTTTGCAGCATTTGCAAGGAGGCTGCTCTTCCGAAAAAAAGTTTTGGGGGAACAAATCTACCCTCGATGGTGCCACTGACTATAGGCAGATCTAATAGCCGTGCGCGCACATTAAAGAAGGTTTCTTTGAGCAGTGCACAACCTTCTGTGAATTTTGATTAGTGATTTTTCCTAACACTGGTAGAGGTGATTAAATAATACACCCTAATGTTAAATAAAAATACAGTTTTTGAATGGTCAATTGCAAACGATAATTTTTTACAATACGCTATAGTTATAGGCAAATTTTGCTGTACTGCACATTACCTCTGAAACAATTGACATAAATAGGCTACATTTTAATACAAAAGTTTTCAAAGAGATCGAGACTAGACTCCACATTTTTGTCTTCACGTTTCAGAGCTTATTTCAATCATGATTGGTAAGCTATCATCGCACATAGCTGTCAGCTACATTTCAATTAAAAAACAACATTTTGGGGTCGTATTTAAAACTAAAATTGGTTAGAAGTCGTATTCTTTTTTACTTATAGTTTTTATAACTGGCAAGCGTGAGAAGGTTATTTATTAGTGATTAATAAAAAGTGAACCATTTCCTCACAAAATGGTGTTTTTCGCGCCAAACTGAAACCGAGATCTATGTGCTTTTCATTTTCTTATTAAGCGCGATTGAAATTGGAGTTGAAGGGTAAAGAAAACATATACAGATAGTGACACCGTTTCGACCTATCAGGTCTCTTAAGTGCAGTTGGTGACCGACAAGAAGCCAGAGGCTTTTAATAAAGCATAGCTTAGACCGCCACACTTGCGAGATCTACACTAGATCCACTTGGTTGAAGGTCTGTCAGTACTCTGCGAAGTCGAATCACTCGTGAATGAATGGCGGTTGTTGCAGGTGTACTAAGTCTAGCAACTGCTAGAACAATAGTGCTGTCACAGCCTAGTGGTCACAAGGTTTTACATGTATAGTAATGCAAGAGGCTAGCGATGCACAAAATATATATTTTAACCACTTCTAATTTTCAACTTTCCTCGAAAAATCATGTCTTGTCACCTTATGTGAAGCTAGTTCGAGAGCTCTTTTTACTGTAATTATTGCTCTTTAGCTACGATTGAAATTAGCCGGGAAAAGTAAAAAAACTTTTTCATTTACTGTATTATAATTGCTTGAGGGACAGTGTGTTGTACAAGTGATATTTAAGTTGCTATTACTCACTGTTGCGTCACAGCCACGTGCTGATTAAGTGAGGCGTTGCACTGCGCTAAAAAAGCGTTGGTCCAATCTTGGATTCCTATTCACCGTTTCCCACACGTTAAACGGTTGGTTGAAAATTTTGCCAGCAAATTGCAAAAATTTTAACCAACTGAAGAAAATTACCAAATATCGTCGGATTTTTTGCGCATCGTTAAATTTAAACTGCGAATCCGCCGGATATGTTTTCGAAAATTCGCACGTTTTTCGCGTTTAAAAGCAACACTGCGTACTAGACTTGCTCAGGAGAATTAACCTTGCTTACCATGCACTTCATCTATACCCAAAAGAAAAAGTGCTACAAACTGTTGCTTAGACTACAAGTAATATATCCGTAAGTTAAATAAGAGTGAACTGCATGCGAAAGGTAAACTACTTTGGCTAGCTAGGGCAAACGATACTTGGCTTGGAAAAACCTATCCTACTTCCCCAGCTCTTCTGCACTAAAGTGTTTTATCTCTCATTAACAATACATTATTGTAGCCTGCTTCAAGTTGGATTTCAAAGTTTAAACTGCAATTCTAAATTACCATCACACCGATTCGCGATTACATTACCTCTATCAAAATATTGTCAAAGTTAGTTGCTTTTTGATGCAAGAAAATTGCCAAAATTTTGAAAATTATTTTCTGACAGAGTATACTACAGTCTTGGCGGGAACTATGAGCCCCAGAAAGACAGCAACTTCCTACTCCTTCCAATGTGAATTTGAATTGGTAAAATACACATCAAAAAAATCTTTGTAAAATGCTCTCCAGAAGTCCACGAAAAACTTTGGTCAGCAAACTAAAAAAAAGTCAAGTTTATATGAAAAAATAAATAAAAAAAGTCAAAAATATTACCTGATCTATCATTCAATTATGAATCATGACAATCTAACAAAATGTAAAACCTAAAACGAAAATGACATTGCGAGAGTAAAGAATCTCAACGAGCCAGGTAGGTTTTTGGTTTGATTTTTTGTTGCGAATGCTCCATAATGTTAAGAAAGAGTTGGTGGGATCTACAGTACCTGTCAGTACTTAATATCTTTTTTACAAGAAGGTATTTTGTTGTCAAGAAACAAATTTGATGCAATTTACGTCGAACATGTGTGCGCACCATAGAAGGCACGAAAATTTCTTTGCTTGTTTGAGGTCAACAACATCAAACTGCTGTGCTCAGCTATTTCAAAATTCCTCGCTCTCATTCCTTAGCGTTTATGCTCCAGCTATTCGCTCTTCTCCGACGAATAGCAGAACCGATTCCTTCTTTCCCTCCATACTTTACTCCTCCAGAAATCTCTTTATTCTGGGAAACGTCAATTGCCATCACCCCCTCTGGGACTCAAAAGATAGTTCCGACCCCCGTGGGGAGGAAGCATTCGATTGGGTCATCTCTTCTGTTCTCCTTCCTCTCAATAACTCTGACATACCTACTCTTCCTCGCTTCTCTGACGGTTGCTACTCCCCTGATATCTTCTTTGCTCCTTCCTCTCTCTCCCTCTCTTGCTCTTGGGAGGTGCTTCAGAACCTGGGTTCTGATCATCTATCATTTCTACTGACTATCCCTCTTTCTTTGCTATTCCGCCCCAACAAACGTCTCCCTTCCTTCAATTTTTGGAAAACTCGTTGGAATGACTTTTTACTTTGACTCTCACTGCCCTTCTGCAGAGGACTACTCGTCTCTTTCTCTTTCCTCTGCTGCTGCTCTCTTTACTTTTAAATGCGGCCAAATTTTCCATTTCTTTCGGCTGCATCAAACGTCATCCTAAAGCTTGGTGGTATGCTGAAGTGGAAGATGCCGTTAGTGAAAGATTTAAGACAAGGACCTCTGATTCGATTGGAAAGCTCGTCTGAGTGCTGGTGTCTTCCTCTCAATCCCAGTGGATCACTACCAAGCTAACATCCGACCCAACTTCTCCTTATCTAACTCCCGCATCCATTTCATTCCCACTCCAAGTTCTCTTGGGGTCACCTTTCACCGCACTCTTTTCTTTTCTAAATATGTATCTTCGCTGAAGGCCAAGTTTTTCCTTCGTCTCGATTCCTTACACTGTATCGCTGCTTCCTAACGTTTTTTCTCTTCTGTATAAAGATTTTCTTTTGCCCCTTCTCACATATGCTTCACCGGGATAGTTTGCTTTTCTAAGCGTTATCAATATCACTAAATTGGAACGCCTCCACCGAGCGGCCAGTCGCGCCATCAATGGCTGCCTCTCGTCCTCCCCTATCCCAGTTCTTCTCTCTGAGGCTTCTCTACCTCTCCTACGAGTCACCCCAACTGATTTCGCTCTGTCATCTTATGAGCGGGCTCGTCTTTCAACCTCCTTTTCCATTTCAGGTTTGGCCAGACTTGAAGTAAAACCAAAACTCAGCAGATCGTCCTGGAGAGCTTTTGCGTCCACAACACAACTTGTGCTTCCTTCTACTTCCGCTAGGGAGACTCTCCTTGCTTGCCCTTGGTCTCCTCCTTGGAACCTGCCTTCCTTCACTGTGGAGTCCACCCTTTTCTCTCCACGCTCCCGATCTGATCTCCCTCTCTCTCGCCAAGATGCGGCTCTCGCTAACCTTGACTCTCTCCCACCTCACGATCTGGTACTCTGGACAGACGACTCTTTTCCTTTTCCTTTTGGCAAAGGCGGTTCTGGCGTACCTGCCAATTGCTTTCTGGCACTGAAACCACTCTTTCCTTTTCAGCAGACGTAGTAAGCTCAAGTTTCTCCGTTAAAGCCTGCGCCATTCTGCAAACTCTTTGCTGGTCTTGGCAGCACCAACAAGTCTGCCACTTCTCTTCTCCTCCTATCTGAATCTCGTTCTGTCCTCTACTCCATCTTTCCTTTTACCTCAATCTCTCTGGCAGATCTGGCAGGAACTGTCTTTTCTTTCTCCTCCTGTATTATCAGGCTACAATGGGTCCCCGGATACTCGTTTCTCCCCGGAAACGACGCGGCTGATGAGCTGGCCAGACGAAGAGCTCTACTTATGCCCTCTGTAATCTCTTGTAGTCTCTCTTCTTTTATCTCTCGTGTCCTCTCTTATCTTTTCTCGGGCTGGATGGGTACTGTCTCATCTAAATTCTTCGACACACAGGTTCCCTCGTTTTCCACTGAGGAACTTGTGCTCCCTCGTCACGCTCGCTGTGTTCTCTCTCGTCTTCGCAGCAACGGACACAGCCTACTGTTAAGCTCTTATCTCTCTAGGATTGGCAGAATCTAGAATCCTTCCTGCAGCGCCTGCGGACACCGTCCCAAGACACCTATCATCTCATTCTGCATTGTCCAGCTACGGAATCTTTGCGACACTCGCTTTCTGGCGACTTTTTGTCTCTATACGATTTCTGTTCCAGGCCCTGGGTAGTTGCCCGGCTTCTGAGGCTCCATGGTCTTTCGCCATGCCCCCATCCCTCGGAAGGGGTCGGGTAACAAAAACAACAACAATTAGTCGATTCATTGAACTAAAGCTGTAGGTGGTCAAACATTTTCCATCACGCAATTCTACGAATTCCAAGATCTATTGTAAACCTTACAAAATTCTTTCTATTTGCATAGCGTGCTTTAATTTGTTGCTTGGCTACGAGCTGTATCGATTTTCTAAAATAATGCAACTTTTTACAATCTATAAAATTTTTTACATCTTTTTACAGCTTTTTACAGTCTATAAAAAGTCAAGGCCTCAACGGCGCTCTAAAGAAATTTTGCGCGAAATATGGAATCCGTATGTCAATAGACAGCGATTTATTACCAAAAAAGCAAATTAGTAATACCCAATTTTCATGCATACCAAAGATCAATGTTTACAAGAAAACTACTTTTAGGTACAAAGTTATCAGAGGGAAAAGTTTAACAAGTTGTTTTCTCAAGAGCAGAATTGCCAGTTCATCTAACACGGTCACTGCCACATATTTTGCATTTACGGAGAAACACAATTGACATTTTGAAGCAAAAATTAGATATTTGAAGCCTGTAGCATACGATAGAAACATTTTTCGCGAAAATCTGTCAACCACTCGCCAATAACAGAGTCACTAAAACATGCTTACAGAAAATAAGTACGTAGGCGGCGGTTTCACCCGCTGAATCAAAAAGATCGTTTTATGATGGTGATGATGACTCAAATTAGTTCTGCCCTCTCTTCTTTGCGAGAAAAGATTAAGAATACAGGTTAGCCAGCAAAACATTGTTTTACAAGTAATCTCTGCTTTTAGTGCCATTTTAGAAATAATTTTGAAAGCCTTGTAAATAGGATAGCAACCGTCCTTTATTTTTCAATTCTGTTCTTGCCCTTGTTCTTTTTATTCTTTATTTTGAAATCGATCCTACGAATTTTAGGAATTCTTAGAGATGAAAATTTGTGCGTGTGGTAAAGTGATGACCTTTTTTAAGAGGTCGCACTAAAAAGTTTAGCAAATTATTGCAGATTGAAAAGAAAACAATTAATCTTTTGTGTCTGAGAAGTGATGACCTTTTTTGGGGGGGAGAAAATATTTATAATCCAGATTGGCAAATGTGCTGGAGCATCATCAGGCATGCAAATTTAGGTGAATGCAAATATAACTTTTTACATTAGCCTCCCGATTTTGGCTTGGGCCCCCCCGATCTCGGCAAGCTGGCAACCCTCCCATACTCGTGTTTTACAAGCATATTTCATCAATATTATTTGTCCTATATTTTTAGTTGAGAAAATTCGAAACCTTACTTGGAGACTAGAATATAGAGTGTCACATACAGAGCTCATGTACATGGAAGGATGATCACAACAAAAAATTGAATGTTGACCAACACGAGAAAGTTTCCCGTAGTAATTAGTTAGCTTAGTTTCCAACCTGCAACCCTATTTATATGCAGAGTGTTTGATTGTTAGGTGTAGTTGGGCTGGTGATTTGTGTCAAGTGGGCTCTAGCAGAAGGTATATCTAGTTTGCTTGGGAAACGGCGATTTTTGTTTGCCTTTCATAATAGAAGAAATGCGGTGTGTGTTGCGTCTTTATTGAGTCTCGTTTTTAGCTGCTTGCTGTTAGCATAAGCTGCTGCATTTGGCATACGTGGATGCGCATTTGGCGTTATACCATTTTTAAGCAAACTACTTGTATAATTCAATCCATGATGGCCTTTGCTCATGCAATACTGAAATAAAATAATTTTTCGACAACATATTTGCATTTAAAAGCAAAAGAAACTACCAGACTGAGTGCTGAGTCAATGAAATTCGTAAATAGGATAATACAGTGCAAAAAAGCACGGAGCGCTATGTTGACAGTGAGCAAATATAATTGCGACAAGACCACTGCGTGAGTGGGACCTTGAGCTGCGTTGGCTATTCATCGCGAAATTTTATTTCATTTGACAAAACGTCAATTCTAAATATCTCTGAAACATTAAAAATGGCTCTAAATTTTTTTATTCTTTTTCCATGAAACATTTTAGGGACAAATATTACTTGCAAAATGATATTTTATGATAATTAAGCCAAAATCGCATACTAACATTTCTGTAATCTAGAGAAAGCGTTCTGAAAAATATTCTCCGCTTTTTTAACCCTTTAAATATTATTTCTTAATTTAAGTCCGGACAAATTATATGGAGCCACAAATGTAGGTCACAATTTAAAGACTTTTGTTATGGTTTCAAATTACCGAACAGGCTTTTTTCTCATTTATTGCCTGTGTTACTGGGCATATTTTCACGCGGCAATAATTGTTCAAAGCGTTCCGCAGAACGGGTTTTCGAATGTTCGACAATCCATTACTGCGTGACGTTTTTTCTGAAAACTTCATAAAAACAACCATATTTTTATATCTGTCTAGCTGCACGGTAGAAACAGTACCAATGACAACACGTATTGTGGAATTGTAATTATGTATGACAAAGATTTACTCTATAAAGTTGGCAATGCAATGGAAAAGTGATATTGCTTTTCACTCATCAACAGTGATTTTGCTTGTGATACAATTCAAGAACAAATGCGTTCCCTATTCGCAAAAAATGCGTTTCATTTATTTTCTCAAGTGACAGCCAAAGCAATAACTTACTTTCTCTAGGGAATGCACGTGCTCTATATGGCAATTAACCCTAAATAGATTTTTGTGAACTTTAGTTACCTCTTGTTTACGACTGCCCGTTTCGCTCTCGGTCTGCTACAACGAGCGCAGAGTGAGGTTACTATCTTTTTTATTTTTACGTAGCTGTATGTGTGCATATTTTAGCAGTCGTGTGTATAAGTTTGCTAACAACTTTCGACCTACGACCAACAGCCAACTCAAATTTTGTCAAAAATAAATTGAATTATTTTTAGGAAAAGTCATAAAATCTTGATATTGTATGGCCATCGTGGACAAAGCTGAACTCAAGAGAAAATTGCTCGGGTAATCATTTTCCCGCTTGGGACGAATACGGTTAAACACAACCATGGTATCTGTTTAGTTGCATATCAAAGTAAAAGAAAACAAAATCGTGTTTTGATGCTTAGTTCGACCCACGCTCATTGTTCGGTCAGTAGTGAAGAAACCAAAAATTTTGCATGATTTTGGATAATAAAATGGAGTCAATAAGTTCGATGAAATTCAGAGAAATTTTCACACCGCCGAAAGACGGTACGATAGCCAATGTTATGTTTTTACGATATGATGGATGCAGCGGCCAACTATGTAAGCAAGGAATGTAAGCTAAGCAAGGAATTTCTGAAAAATTTAAGTTTCTAGTTAGTAGCACTTGTAGCAGAGGCTCGTTAAGCAGTTCCAAATCGGAAACGCAGCGTTACAGATGCGGCAGACTAGGTTGGATTTTCTGTGCCGCGAATTGTATCGACTTCAGTAGAATACCGCCCCGTGCGATCTCAAGTCAACTAGCTAGATGTAGAGTGTGCAAAAAGCAAATAAAATTGCGATGCAATGATTGTAGAAAAGGTGTTTGCTCACAAAACAGGATTATTCAGAGAACATGCAAATGTGGATATTGTTAGAAAATTTTTTCAAGCACTGGTACCTTTTGAACAGCTTTTAGTACTTTCTCATTTTATTTCACGAATGTTCATTCTTCTTTTAGTTTGTTGTAAGTGATGGAATAAAACGTAACTTCCGAAAACAAGATAAACTATTTATCAAAAACTTGTCGAGGATACTGTCAACAAAAGGTTGACAGAAATAAAGCAGCGAGTGTAAATTCAATAATAATGATGAGAGTTAAGCAAGAAGAGAGAAATTCGCGTAACCAGGACTGCAATGAAGGTGTGACGTAAAGAATAAGCTCTGGGCACTTTCAGCAAACCGCTGCCAAGTTATCACTACGAGCCCTGGCATTTCTTGTATTACGTTTGTCAAATCTCAGCATTCGTCTTAATGTTTTGAATCCAGTTTATGCCATAGTTCTACAAAAGATAGGTTTCTCTATGCTCTCTATATTACCTTTATAAATATCATGAAGGAGGAAAATCTTATAAAATCGTTTATTTCAGCCATAGAAGTAGCTTGGAAATTGTCACCGCATTCCGTGTATTCTTTACGATTTCTTTCCGCAGCAATTATTTCCAACATTGTGATGTTAAAGAAATGCGGATTTTCCCCATAAACTATAACTTTTGCGTATGACGTTGCACCTGCTTAGCGACGGATCACGTTTCTTGCAAGTCGTTGGTCTCAGTTAGGAGGATTGCTGTTGCACCATTTCCGATCGGGAATTCTAAATATTTCTTTGTCAACATTACTAGTGGATATGCTGCTTCTTCTTCATTAGATGAAGTGCTTTCCTTTAATTACTTTTGAAGCTCATCATCTTTCATGTTACTAAGGGTTTATTCAGCATCTGATTCCATGGTGTTAATTTATGCAATGCTGTCATCTATGTGCTCTTGCATTTTCTCCTCATAAACTTGAGAAGCAGTGTTTTGTCTTGGTCTATTCAGTATAGGGATGCTTGAAACAATATTCCGAAAACGTTTCGAAACGTTACAAAATTTTGTTTGTTTCAATCCACAAGATTGTTTCAAGCACACAACTGGCAAACCTACGCTCCCAAAAACCAGTAAAAGTTAACACTTTCGGTGACGAACCACGTAAATATGCAAAACAACCAATCTTCACTCATGATTAGAGCGTGTCTACGCGCTGTAAGTGCTTTTCTTGTCAAGCTTAAAATTATCATTTTTCTACCTTATTGCAAGTATTTCTCGACGTAATTAATGTCAGTGGAAATGTCAAGCCTCACAGGCCTTACAAGGTATAACTCAGTGTAATAAATTACTACTTTCATTTTTGAAATAATCACTTTTGTTTATGTGGTCTTATGGACCAAAGGAAAACACAAACAGAATAATCTACTCTTACTGTAGCTTTTGAGTTTTTGGAGATATGGGCAGGAAATTTCAGAATAAATAGCCTATGCTAAGAAACTAACACTCAAACAGATACATTCGATTTTTCTAACAGATGAAGATATGACAACAAGTTGAATTAACCTCCGAGTTCCAATGAATCAGAAAAAACCCTGAAGAGTTATTATTTAAACTCATTTCTCGCTAATTGATAATAAAGATTTGCTGCTGTTGTCTTACACAATTCCTCCATGACCTATTGACACTGGCTAAAATTTCCTCCAACAGAGAGATGTAAGTTGGATTGCTAAAATGGGTTTGTGACGCACTAGTTCAGTGGTGGATTAAGAATTGTAGAGCCCCGAGGCAAGAATTCATGAGGCGTCCCCTAGCTGTTGAAGTGGTCGATGAAAAACTTTTTTCTCACCTTTTGGCATAACCACTATTTCGTGAAGCTGAAATAGCTCATCTAACTTGTCTGGATAGGTGTTCTCTTACTCTTCGAAAAAGAGGGCCCGAGGCAGCTGCCTCATTTATCTTACCCTAAATCAGCCTCTACACTGGTTCCACCTACAACAATATGCTTGTTAGCTATATTTAATAGAGACGCAAACATTCGCTTAGGTAGACTGGAGTTTGATTCTTTGTGACAGCACACAACAATGTTATTTACTTAAGTCTCGGGTTGTGCTGATATAATAATAAAGTTACTCAAAACCCAGCCTAGTTGGGTATAAACCAAACCAACCATGGTATCTACATGTTAAAGGCAAATCTTTACTTACACAGAGTACAGTAAGTTACTTTGTCCAAGTTTTTGTTAGTTTTACAGATATTCTGAATCACATTTTTTATTTCCTTTGCTGATACGATTGATAAGCAACCTGAATGTTTAACTCAGGATAAATTGAAAGAGAAATAGAATCATGCCAATACGTGACAGAACTGTTTTGTATTCTATTCATTTGGTTACAATTGGTATTAGGAAAGTAAAGCGACATCATTATGTTCTTTCCATTTCAAACACAAACTATTTTTGAGCGGCTTACAACTGGCTATCCGGAACAGAATTATATTTAGAATATAAGTATTCTAGTAAAACCGTGACTACTTTTTGTCAACAGGTTTTTTTGTTTCGCTTTTAACTAAGGTTACCTTTTATTTTTTCTTACAAAATTAAATTATTAGTTCGACAATTACTCTTATGGCTCTACGTGTTCAGTGCTATATTGTTGTCATCTATGTCTTCTAGAAAACCTCCTCCCAATCTTAACTAGATCCATCTTGAAAGCCCTTGTAGCAAATTTTTTTCAGATATTCAAATAGTTTTTTTTTTTAGATAATCCTATGTAAGGGAGCTAGTCTACTTTTTGTGAGGAAGATAACCCTAAATATGAGGGTGTTAACTCTAAGTCTATTTTATGTGAGAGAGAGCTAGCTGTAGTTTTAAGGGAGCGAACCCTAGATCTGAGGGTCCTAACTCTAGGTCTATGTGAGCCAGCCCTAGCTCTAAGGAAACCAAGGTCTGAGGGCACTAACTCTAAGTCTAAGAGAGCTAACCCTAGGTCTGAGAGTGCCAACTCTAAGAGAGTCAACCCTAGGTCTGAGGGCGCTAACTCTAAGTCTAACAGAGCGAACCATAGGTCTGAGAGTGTCAATCTAAGGGAGCCAACCCTAGGTCTGAGGGTGCTAACTCTAGGTCTATGTGAACTAACAGTAGTTCTAAGGAAGCTAACCCTAGATTTTATTTGAAAGAGGTCGGAGGGAGTTAACCCTAGATTTTATTCGAAGGAGTTCGAAGGGAGCTAATCCTAGATTTTATGTGGGGGGAGTTCGGAGGGAGCTAACTCTAGGTTTTATGTAGGGAGGTCGAAGGGAGCTAACTCTAGATCTGAGAGAGTCAACACTAAGTTGAAAGAGTACACCCCAACACGGTGTTAAAAAGTTTGATGTCATTCTTATGACTTGTTATTACATAAAGGTTTTTTTGATTCTGTATTTCAATGACGAGTCTGTTTTTAACCAGACCGTGGGAATCTAGTTACATCTTTCTTGCACAATCCATGACGTAAGTTTTAACTTGACCGTGGGAATGTAATTTTATGCTTATTGTGCAATCCATGACATATTCTATATTTAACCATGATGCGATTTTTGCTTTTGTGTGGACAGGTCCAGACTTGTCTGTTAAAAATTTTAGGATATAATGTATAAAGATTACGTTTTATTCAACTGTTTGTTAGGATATATCATCTCTGTCTTGTTCAGACTTACCCAAGCTCGAATCTTTTTTCTCAATACTGTGCTTACATAATGAAAAGTTCTAAGGAAGCTAACTGTAGGTCTAAGGACACTAATTTTATTTGAAGGAGGACGTAGGGAGCTAACTCTAGATCGAGGGAGTTAATATTAACACGGTGTGGACGGTATTTCAAAAAGTTTGGTGCAAAACTTACCACCATTTGGTACTTGATCTAATTATTACATATTTATATAGTGGTTTTCAGGGTGTGATTGTGTATTTCAATGATGAAATCGGTTTTTAACTAAACTGTGAGAATGTAGTTGCATCCCTATTACACAATCCATCATGATTCTGTTTTCAACCAGACCGTGGGACTCTAACCCTAACCTAACTCTAATTCTAACCCTATGTAAGAGATCCAGCCCTAGGTCTATTAATTTTTGCGAGCTAACCTAAATCCAAGGGTGCTAACTCTAGGTCTGAGAGAGCTAATTATAGTCCTAAGGGAACTAACCACAGGTCAAAGGACACTAATTTTATTTGAAAGAGGTCGAAGAGAGTTAACTTTAAATTTGAGGAAGCTAATTCTAGTTCTAACCTAACACGGTGTAGTTGTCATGTAGAATATTGTAAAGAATTTAGTGCAAACCTTGACACCTTATGATAGTATTTGACCCATTGTATATGAAGTTATTGCACAATGATTATGTAATTTTTATACAGTTGTTTGTTTGGTATGGTGCAACTCTTGTGTGTTTATGGTAGTATAAAAATTATCCAATATAGGATAATATTGCTCAATGGTTTTATAATTCTGGCACAGTTGTTTGTTGTGATGTGACAAAATGATGTTAAAGCAAAGTGGTAAGAAAAAGTTAGCAAAATGTAGCGTCGCTCTTAGAACTAGCCAAAGCATATAATTTTGAGGCTTGCTGTTTTTAACATTTTACGGTTAAGATCGCTCAAAGTCTGTTGCATATTTGTTTCCAACAATGTTCACACGCTTATATGATAAAAGATTTGTCAATTTAGCTAGCTATTCATGCGGTTTCTGCATTACGTAATTACAATGCCAGCGTTTCAGACAGACTAGGTTGTTCAATTCAGGAAGTCTATTGAGCAATCGAAACTAAAAATTGGTATAAACGCGGAAAAAAATCACCTGACATCGAGACGGCAAAATGACCATCAAAATGAACTGCCGTACCTATCAACAAAACTTTAGCAATAACAAACCGAAAATACACAGTAAAAGATAAAATATATTTTTCTTCATTCACGTTCAAACATCGTCTTATTATGAGTTGATCTGTACCATGCAATGTGATTTCAGACCAAGAAGCAGCTGCTACTTCGAAGTCAAAAGTTTACTTAAACAGTCTCGATTCTATATGACAGCGTTGTTACTCAAAAACTCTTATAAACAGTAATGTTGTATAGACTCAATATACAAGGTTCGTGTAATCAAATCTGTTAATACTTGTTCTTCAATGTTACAAATCTTAGGTAAGAGTCAAATTCAATGTACTAAGAAAGACACATTTACCAATTAAAGCATAATTATTCCTGTAGACTAGGTTAATTTAACCGTTTTATAGTAAAAATTTTGTAGGTTAGCACACAACCGATCAATAGCTCTATTTTAAAGAAAACGGGTAGGGATTTAAGTTTATCTTTTGTCAAGGAGCTTGAAATAATTCGCAGAGCGTTGAATTTCCAATATTTATACGGCATTACAAAACTATCATTATTTTTAAATGTTTAAATTTTTCTCGTTCTTTGTAACACATTACAAATAAACATTAAAGCACAGGTTCCATTCACATAATTCCGACACTTCTCTTCAATTTTTTGTACTTTCAATTTCATTCACCAGCATCGTTTCACTTGTTGAACGTCTTCTCTCAAACACTGTTTAACACGCCTCTTAAAAGTTATATATCTTCTTTTCGCGATATTGGTTTCACAAGATTTAGGATTTTCTATATTCTTCAACTTTACTCGCTCAACTTAAATCTACCACCTTAGAGAAATTTTTATAACCGTCTTTGGTCATCGTCAGACACAAGACTTTATTTTTATTATAACAAAGATGAAACGTCACGAACTATGCTTAAAACCGCATCACGCTAACCACTTGATAGATAAGAAAACAGGAATGGATTGGTTGAATTACAGTTTTGGTGAATAGTTGCATCGACTGACGCTATAAGGGAGTAGTTTTTTAAAGGATAGTCGTCATGAATGCGTAAGACACACGTGACCGTTAAAACACGCAGTAAATTATGTTATCACCAATTTGAACGATGCATACAGTGAGGAAAATGCAACACATACAGGTGTTCTCACGCTCGTATATACACAAAACAGTTGCCTTTGATTACTAAGGTGACCTAAAAAGATGGTTTGAAGAAACGTATATTTGACATCTTTTTCAGTTAAAATATCTTTAAAGATTTGAAATCTCGTTTTTAAATATTGTCACAACAACTGGACTGTTATGATTTAATTTTAACACAATATAACGTATTAATCCTAAACGTTTTAATGCTTGACCTGAGAAATCAAACACGATTTTTAACCAATGTCATTTGAAACTGAAAAAGAATCTTACGTCTCTCCCTTTATCACCAATTTTTCTCTATGTAACAGCGGTTATGCAACTTCTCCTTTTAGCTGCTTTTGATAAAAATCTTAACATTTTGAGCTTATTCGACTTCCATCACATATTTTTGAGTTACCAGTGCTGCTACAAACGTCACAACCTAACCGCGGATTTGAAAATTTTACCGTTTGTTTTAGCCGATATCTTCTTAATCACGTATTTCTTCAGGAATATTTTTCCCCGCCTACACTATCCAGCTGAAATCTCACTTCCACAGTTATCTGAAATGACTGATTTCAAATATTATCCGTTTTCTAAATTTGATGTCATGTAATTTTACTGTCGTTCTGTAGTCCAGTGCATTAACACAAAGGTATAACATCGTGTGAAAACTCATTAGATCCAGATTGTTAGAGAATACTTGGGTCAAAATTTTCAAAAACTCATCAAACTTTTTGTATATAAAAGTATAAAGTCAGAATTTCTAACAGTTTAGTCTGTTTGTTCATGTAAATTAAGGTAACCTTACAGTTCAACTCGCACGTTTTTACAAAATTTACAGCTTTTATCGTTTTTATTAGCGAAAAAACACGAGTTTATCAAATATTTTATCAACTTTTTTACATTTGAAATCAAGAAATAGGAACTTCAGTCACAGATTTTTTCACAACGTTTGCTGCAACCATAAAATGTGTCATACTTATTAACTCCTGCAAAGCTTCAACTTTAACTGAATATCCAATTTTTAACTTTTTTATGTTGACATAAAACACCACAAATAAAAAATTTGCCAACATTTTCAAAACTTTACAAAACCTATATGCGTTTACAATGCAAAAATATTGTCTGTACACCATTTTCAACCCTCACACTACCGGTTATATGCATTCACAAAACAAAATGAACCTCAACTTTCTTGTTAAGTTGCCTTTAATTTTTATTGCATAATCTTAAGCTCACGATAGTTTGGTTGGCAACGTTATTAAACAAAAATTTTCAATTATAAGTAATTTTATTTAACTAACAATCTTTTCATGACACATTAAGACTACTTCAACACTCGTGTATTGGCAACTTCTAAGCAAAAATTAATCAAAAAATCTAGGTCTCTGAACTTGTTTCTATACGTTCCTCATAGTAACCGTTTCTAAGCGCTTCAGCCACAAACTTTAACTCTGAAACAAACCAAGTCTGACGGAACTTAGCATCTGGAAACACTTTCAGCTCTGTTTTTCAACAAACTAGGACATTAATTACCGATATGACCTGCATAAATACAAACTTTTGTACGTGCTTACTTATTTTTGTCAAATGCTACCTAACTTTCTAACTAGACGTTGCGCTTTTAGCGTTTTATCCTAGTTGATTTTAAAACAAAAACTGTCAATTATTTGAAAAATAACATTTTTCTCACTATGCAATCAAATTTTCTATTGCTTCTAGACCTAGTTCAAACATAATAATATAAACGTACAAGGTATTTTCCGAACTTTACCCTAATTTCTTTACCAAATGTTGACTCACAAATGCTACCTATAAACAAAATCTGAACTCACTACCTCTTATTTTCAAAACATTTTTCATAAACCTCAAAATTTTTTACTGAGTAAACACTATACTTGTGTTTTTATGCTGCTATTACTTACATGTTTTAAAACAAACCTTACTTTTTATATACATCAGATAATTAAAATTTCATCAAAGCATTCTCACAAACACTAAATTCGTGATTTCCAACAGGGTTATACCTAACGTTAAAACCTAAACAGTTCTGATCTTTCTAACTAATCCAATCAATTGCATCGAATTTTAGCTTTATTATATTTCAGTGGGTAATAAACTTACAATTTATATATCTTGATAAGCCTTTACGTAACAAAATATTGCAAATTCTATTAAACACGTTAAAAGTTTTTATCTGTTCGCCTTCACCAAAGATTGAACGCACAATTTTTGTCGTTTTGATGCAACAAAACCTTTTATATGTACACTTTACATTCAAGAAACGTTTAAGTTGTTATTAGACAATTATCTGCTACCGCCACTCATAAAGATGTAACAAATATGACTCGTTTAAGACGATTCTTTAAAATTCTGTATAGTATACGTTCTTTTCAACCAAAGATACTATTTGTGACATTATTTGAACGCGATTACGGGGAAAAATCTTTGTAAACGCTCCTATCACTAAGCATTAAACTCATAACTTTAATACCAAATAGTTTTAGATTTTCACTCGCCATCGCGTTTAAATTTCAAACTTGCAATTAATATATAAAATGTGTAGGTTTATCAGCAAATCTAAACAATTTTTACATGTTTCACCAAACGTCTTTTATAAAATATCTTATTATACAACAAAAAGTCTAAACTTAAGATTTACCAAATAATTTTAATTTCCTCACTATGTCCATGAAACTTGCAACAGTTAACATCAACACATTTGATTTCAAAACAAAACTTTATAAACTTACGATCTGCTTATATCCATTTTTCATGCAATTACTCTCGTCACATATTGAACTAGTAATCTTTAAGATTTTTATTAACTTTTAGATACATTAAAGGCAAACTTATGATTTAGTCGTGCATTAAAATTTTCGTCTTCACCAAAAATCAGATTCACATAGAACATACAAGCTCAAAATTATGAAAAATTCTATTACATTTATGCCTAAGCTTGCATCAAATACTAAATTTAAAAACTATTACCGTGTAATGTATTACCGTAAAACGAAATTTCAAGTTTTTTTTTCAATTCTAAGGCGTCACTTATCGCACCGTAGTCTTGACAATGATATTTTTGAGTGCAAAACAAAACGAGTAACCTAATACTTCTCAACTAATAAGCATTTTTACATCATTTTAAGTTATAAATCTATCATTTTTGTTGCATTCAATCGTCACGAAAGAGTACTACTTTTTGATATTACATAAATGTCTGTACTTGAAAACATTTAATTGGCTTAGTTTTTGTGTCTACGCTAGATTTTTTGAGGTAACGTAACAAAATTTGATTGAAACATCAAATAAACACTGCGTATGTCGGATTCTCAGCACGTGACAACAAGACAGCAAAGCGTCAAATGTGTGAAAGCCAACTGGAATAAAGCAAATTATCAATATTCTACAAGCATTAGGGGTGTGAAAAAGAGGGTCCCGTTGTCTACGTCAACAGTGCATCATCAACCCTAACAGCGCTGCCACCAATGATATTTTTTTGCAAAACCTATTGGTTTACTCGCTACCTAGGCGCTATAAATATCAATAAAACTTATCAACGTCGTATTTAATACAATTTAGAATATTCTTACGTTTACACTTGTAGAATATTGATAATTTGCTTTATTCCAGTTGGCTTTCACACATTTGACGCTTTGCTGTCTTGTTGTCACGTGCTGAGAATCCGACATACGCAGTGTTTATTTGATGTTTCAACCAAATTTTGTTACGTTACCTCAAAAAATCTAGCGTAGACACAAAAACTAAGCCAATTAAATGTTTTCAAGTACAGACATTTATGTAATATCAAAAAGTAGTACTCTTTCGTGACGATTGAATGCAACAAAAATGATAGATTTATAACTTAAAATGATGTAAAAATGCTTATTAGTTGAGAAGTATTAGGTTACTCGTTTTGTTTTGCACTCAAAAATATCATTGTCAAGACTACGGTGCGATAAGTGACGCCTTAGAATTGAAAAAAAAAACTTGAAATTTCGTTTTACGGTAATACATTACACGGTAATAGTTTTTAAATTTAGTATTTGATGCAAGCTTAGGCATAAATGTAATAGAATTTTTCATAATTTTGAGCTTGTATGTTCTATGTGAATCTGATTTTTGATGAAGACGAAAATTTTAATGCACGACTAAATCATAAGTTTGCCTTTAATGTATCTAAAAGTTAATAAAAATCTTAAAGATTACTAGTTCAATATGTGACGAGAGTAATTGCATGAAAAATGGATATAAGCAGATCGTAAGTTTATAAAGTTTTGTTTTAAAATCAAATGTGTTGATGCTAACTGTTGCAAGTTTCATGGACATAGTGAGGAAATTAAAATTATTTGGTAAATCTTAAGTTTAGACTTTTTGTTGTATAATAAGATATTTTATAAAAGACGTTTGGTGAAACATGTAAAAATTGTTTAGATTTGCTGATAAACCTACACATTTTATATATTAATTGCAAGTTTGAAATTTAAACGCGATGGCGAGTGAAAATCTAAAACTATTTGGTATTAAAGTTATGAGTTTAATGCTTAGTGATAGGAGCGTTTACAAAGATTTTTCCCCGTAATCGCGTTCAAATAATGTCACAAATAGTATCTTTGGTTGAAAAGAACGTATACTATACAGAATTTTAAAGAATCGTCTTAAACGAGTCATATTTGTTACATCTTTATGAGTGGCGGTAGCAGATAATTGTCTAATAACAACTTAAACGTTTCTTGAATGTAAAGTGTACATATAAAAGGTTTTGTTGCATCAAAACGACAAAAATTGTGCGTTCAATCTTTGGTGAAGGCGAACAGATAAAAACTTTTAACGTGTTTAATAGAATTTGCAATATTTTGTTACGTAAAGGCTTATCAAGATATATAAATTGTAAGTTTATTACCCACTGAAATATAATAAAGCTAAAATTCGATGCAATTGATTGGATTAGTTAGAAAGATCAGAACTGTTTAGGTTTTAACGTTAGGTATAACCCTGTTGGAAATCACGAATTTAGTGTTTGTGAGAATGCTTTGATGAAATTTTAATTATCTGATGTATATAAAAAGTAAGGTTTGTTTTAAAACATGTAAGTAATAGCAGCATAAAAACACAAGTATAGTGTTTACTCAGTAAAAAATTTTGAGGTTTATGAAAAATGTTTTGAAAATAAGAGGTAGTGAGTTCAGATTTTGTTTATAGGTAGCATTTGTGAGTCAACATTTGGTAAAGAAATTAGGGTAAAGTTCGGAAAATACCTTGTACGTTTATATTATTATGTTTGAACTAGGTCTAGAAGCAATAGAAAATTTGATTGCATAGTGAGAAAAATGTTATTTTTCAAATAATTGACAGTTTTTGTTTTAAAATCAACTAGGATAAAACGCTAAAAGCGCAACGTCTAGTTAGAAAGTTAGGTAGCATTTGACAAAAATAAGTAAGCACGTACAAAAGTTTGTATTTATGCAGGTCATATCGGTAATTAATGTCCTAGTTTGTTGAAAAACAGAGCTGAAAGTGTTTCCAGATGCTAAGTTCCGTCAGACTTGGTTTGTTTCAGAGTTAAAGTTTGTGGCTGAAGCGCTTAGAAACGGTTACTATGAGGAACGTATAGAAACAAGTTCAGAGACCTAGATTTTTTGATTAATTTTTGCTTAGAAGTTGCCAATACACGAGTGTTGAAGTAGTCTTAATGTGTCATGAAAAGATTGTTAGTTAAATAAAATTACTTATAATTGAAAATTTTTGTTTAATAACGTTGCCAACCAAACTATCGTGAGCTTAGGATTATGCAATAAAAATTAAAGGCAACTTAACAAGAAAGTTGAGGTTCATTTTGTTTTGTGAATGCATATAACCGGTAGTGTGAGGGTTGAAAATGGTGTACAGACAATATTTTTGCATTGTAAACGCATATAGGTTTTGTAAAGTTTTGAAAATGTTGGCAAATTTTTTATTTGTGGTGTTTTATGTCAACATAAAAGAGTTAAAAATTGGATATTCAGTTAAAGTTGAAGCTTTGCAAGAGTTTGTAATTGCTAGCAAACGCTCTGAAAAAACTATGAGTGCGGTTCTTATTTCTTGAAAAGTTGATAAAATATTTGATAAACGATAATTTTCTATTTTTTCACTAATAAAATTGATAGCAGATGTAGATTTTGTAAAAACGTGAGAGTTAAAACTGTAAGCTCACAAACAAACAGACTAAAACTGTTCAAGTTCTGACTTGATAATTTTATATAGAAAAATTTGTCATGTTTTCAAAATTTTGATTTAAGTAATTTCTAACAATCTGGAACTAATGAGTTTTCAAACGATGTTATACCTATGTGTTAATGCACTGGACTACAGAACGACAATAAAATTATATGACATCAAGAAAACGGATAATATTTGAAATCAATCATTTCAAATAATTGTGGAAGTGAGATTTCAGCTGGATAGTGTGGGCGGGGAAAAATATTCCTGCAGAAATACGAAGGTATTGGCGAAAACAAACGGTAAAATTTTCAAATCCGCGGTTAGGTTGTGATGTTTGGAGCAGCACTGAAAACTCAAAAATATGTGGTGGAAGTCGAATAAGCTCAAAATGTTAAGGTTTTTATTAAAAGCAGCTAAAAGTTGCAGAACGGGGAAAAAATTGGTGGTAAAGCGAGATTCGTTTTCAGTGATGTCGGCTCTGACGTATGATATTAAGTTTTATCAGCTTAAAAATAATGTTTGATTTGTCAGCATTTAAACGTTTAGGATTAATAAGTTATATTGTGTTAAGTCAAATTATAGCAACCTAGTTGTAACAATATTTAAAAACGAGATTTCACAGCTTTAAAGCTATTTCAACTCAAAGAGATGTCAAATATACGTTTCCTCAAAACATCTTTTTAGGAATTGGAAATTAAGGGCAATTGTTTTGTGTATATACGAGCGTGAGATCACTAGTATGTGTTGTATTTCCTTCGTTGGTTCGCTGTATGCATCGTCCAAATTGGTGATAACACGGGCTACTGCGTACTTATCGGTTACGTGTGTCTTAGCATTCATGACGTTTCGCTTCAAACGGGTTATCCTTTAAAAACTACTCCCTTATAGCGTCAGTCGATGTAACTATTCTCCACAATTCTTTGTATTTAAACAATCCATTCCCGTATTCTTATCTATCACGTGGTTAGCGTGATGCGGTTTTAAGCACGGTAATTCGTGACGTCTCATCTTTGCTATAATAAAAAATAAAGTTTTGTATCTGGCGATGACCAAAGACTATAAGAATTTCTCTAAGGTCGAAAATTTAGCAGTTGAGCGATTAAAGTTGAAAAATGCAGAAAGTCCTAAATTTTGTGAAACCGATATTGCGAAAAGAAGATGGTTTATACATCTTTTAAGACGTGTGTTAAACAGTGTTAGATAGAAGAAGACATTCAACAACTGAAACTATGCTGGTGGACGAAATTGAAAGTACAAAAATTGAAGAGAAGTGTCTGGATTATGTGATATGGAACCTGTGTCTTAATGTTAATTTGTAATGTGTCACAAAGAACGAGAAAAATTTAAACATTTAAAAATAATGATAGTTTTGTAATGCCGTATAAATATTGGAAATTCAACGCTCTGCGAATTATTTCAAGCTCCTTGACAAAAGGTAAACTTAAACCTCCGCCCGTTTTGCTTAAAATAGAGCTATTGATCGGTTGTGTTTCTGATAAACTACAAAATTTTTACAATAAAACGGTTAAATTAACCTAGTCTACAGGAATAATTATGCTTTAATTGGTAAATGTGTCTTTCTTAGTACATTGAATTTGACTCTTACCTAAGATTTGTAACATTGAAGAACAAGTATTAACAGATTTGATTACACGAACCTTGTATATTGAGTCTATACAACATTACTGTTTATAAGAGTTTTTGAGTAACAACGCTGTCATATAGAATCGAGACTGTTTAAGTAAACTTTTGACTTCGAAGTAGCAGCTGCTTCTTGGTCTGAAATCACATTGCATGGTACAGATCAACTCATAATAAGACGATGTTTGAACGTGAATGAAGAAAAATATATTTTATCTTTTACTGTGTATTTTCGGTTTGTTATTGCTAAAGTTTTGTTGATAGGTACGGCAGTTCATTTTGATGGTCATTTTGCCGTCTCGATGTCAGGTGATTTTTTTCCGCGTTTATACCAATTTTTAGTTTCGATTGCTCAATAGACTTCCTGAATTGAACAACCTAGTCTGTCTGAAACGCTGGCATTGTAATTACGTAATGCAGAAACCGCATGAATAGCTAGCTAAATTGACAAATCTTTTATCATATAAGCGTGTGAACATTGTTGGAAACAAATATGCAACAGACTTTGAGCGATCTTAACCGTAAAATGTTAAAAACAGCAAGCCTCAAAATTATATGCTTTGGCTAGTTCTAAGAGCGACGCTACATTTTGCTAACTTTTTCTTACCACTTTGCTTTAACATCATTTTGTCACATCACAACAAACAACTGTGCCAGAATTATAAAACCATTGAGCAATATTATCCTATATTGGATAATTTTTATACTACCATAAACACACAAGAGTTGCACCATACCAAACAAACAACTGTATAAAAATTACATAATCATTGTGCAATAACTTCATATACAATGGGTCAAATACTATCATAAGGTGTCAAGGTTTGCACTAAATTCTTTACAATATTCTACATGACAACTACACCGTGTTAGGTTAGAACTAGAATTAGCTTCCTCAAATTTAAAGTTAACTCTCTTCGACCTCTTTCAAATAAAATTAGTGTCCTTTGACCTGTGGTTAGTTCCCTTAGGACTATAATTAGCTCTCTCAGACCTAGAGTTAGCACCCTTGGATTTAGGTTAGCTCGCAAAAATTAATAGACCTAGGGCTGGATCTCTTACATAGGGTTAGAATTAGAGTTAGGTTAGGGTTAGAGTCCCACGGTCTGGTTGAAAACAGAATCATGATGGATTGTGTAATAGGGATGCAACTACATTCTCACAGTTTAGTTAAAAACCGATTTCATCATTGAAATACACAATCACACCCTGAAAACCACTATATAAATATGTAATAATTAGATCAAGTACCAAATGGTGGTAAGTTTTGCACCAAACTTTTTGAAATACCGTCCACACCGTGTTAATATTAACTCCCTCGATCTAGAGTTAGCTCCCTACGTCCTCCTTCAAATAAAATTAGTGTCCTTAGACCTACAGTTAGCTTCCTTAGAACTTTTCATTATGTAAGCACAGTATTGAGAAAAAAGATTCGAGCTTGGGTAAGTCTGAACAAGACAGAGATGATATATCCTAACAAACAGTTGAATAAAACGTAATCTTTATACATTATATCCTAAAATTTTTAACAGACAAGTCTGGACCTGTCCACACAAAAGCAAAAATCGCATCATGGTTAAATATAGAATATGTCATGGATTGCACAATAAGCATACAATTACATTCCCACGGTCAAGTTAAAACTTACGTCACGGATTGCGCAAAAAAGATGTAACTAGATTCCCACGGTCTGGTTAAAAACAGACTCGTCATTGAAATACAGAATCAAAAAAAACCTTTATGTAATAACAAGTCATAAGAATGACATCAAACTATTTGAAATGATACCGTGTTAGTACTAGCTCCCTCAGATTGATCCCCCAGACCTACGTAAAATTAATAAACCTAGGGCTATCTTTCTTAGAACTTTTCATCGTGTAAGCACAATATAGAGAAAAAGCTTGGACAAGACAGAGACAATGTATTCTAACCAACAGCTCAATAAAATGTGATCTTTTTACATTATACACTAAAATTTTCTATGGACAAGTCTGGACCTGTCTACACAAAAGCAAAAATCATGGTTAAATACGTCATGTGTTGTGCAACTACATTCCCACGGTCTTGTTAAAGACTTGTCATTGAAATAAAGAATGAAAAAACAATAACAAGTCCTAAGAATAACATCAAACTTTTTGAAATGTCACCACGTAGGAACTAGCTCCCTCAGATTGATCCCCCAAACCTCCCTTACATAAAATTAGTGTCTAGGGTTAGTTATCTCCGACCTCCTTCAAATAAAATATAGGGATAGCTCTCTTCAACCTCCTTCAAATAAAATCTAGAGTTAGTTTTCTTAGAACTATGGTTAGCTCACAGAGACCTAGTGTTAGCGCCCTGAGATCTAGGGTTGGCTCTTTTAGAGTTGGCACTCTCAGACCTAGGGTTAGCTCTCTTAGACCTAGAGTTAGCACCCTCAGTCCTCCATAAAATTAGTGTCTTATGGTTAGCTTCCTCCGACCTCCTGCAAATAAAATTAGTATTTGTACCCTCACAAAAAAAGATCTAGGGTAGAGTTAACGTTAAGGGTTAGGGTTAGGGCTAGGGTTAAGGCTAGGGTTAGGGTTAGGATTAGGGTTAGGGCTAGGGTTAAGACTAGGGTTAGGGCTAGGGTTAGGGCTAGGGTTAGGGCTAGGGTTAGGGCTAGGGTTAGGGCTAGGGTTAGGGTTAGGGTTAGGGCTAGGGTTAGGGTTAGGGTTAGGGTTAGGGCTAGGGTTAAGACTAGGTTTACAACTAGGGCTGGGGTAAGAGATCAGCATCTCCGCCAGCACCCCCGCCAGTACCCCCGCAAACCGCGCCAAATGAGCCATCCTATACTACTGACCACAGGCGGTGGACAACTCTTGCTGTCAACCTAAAGCAGTGGAAGTACGCCATGCATCAGCCTGTTTCCAATCAAAAAGAAACACACTAAAAAAATAGCGTCAAAGAAAAGCACGACAAAACGTTGCAACACCATCAGCAGGTTATATCCATGATTGGTGGCCATGCCTGTCAGTCAGGCACTAATCTTTCTTGCCTCCAACGCGTTTGCAGCTGACATGCTACAAATCTTCGTTTGCAAAGTATCGCTATGGATAAAGTTGTACGAAACGTGGCTACTGTACTTGAAATAGAAAATTGGAGCTTACCTTTATTTTGCGTACTGGTGCTCGCTTGGTCTCGAACATCACTGGGATCTGCTGAAATATGATTATAAGTGGGTAATTGCAGTCCTAATATCTGAGGTTTCTATTCCTTCCAGGAGAGACAGACACAGAGAGACACTATTCCTGACAGCTATAGTGACCTATTTTGAAAATATGACGCAAAACCCTTTAGCAAAAATTTCCAGCATGAATTAAATTTTCGTAGACCCAATTTCTTTATTTATAGAGTCGCTTCTTCAAGCGCTCTTGCTTACTTCTGAACAAAATTTATGTTATACAACTCTTTTGCTCCCGTGTGCATTGCGAAAAAAATGTCCGCGAGGTGACAGAGCGAAAAACTCATAATTAATATTTATAAAATACCCAAGTTTGGTTGTAAATCATTACTCATCTGTTTACTTCTACATCAAGTGTAATATATCATTGAAATCTTTATATTTTGAGGATTTCAAATATAATAAAAACAAAAAAATTTTTTTGTTTGAATATGTAAATTTTATGCAAATTAGCTCCCCAACAGATGCTGAGTTGTCTTCAAAATTAAAGTACCCTTACCTCAAAGATCACTACAGATTTTATTTTTCTACCAATTTCTTTAGAAATGGTCGGTAGATGATGCTAAGGAACTAAGCTTTCAAGGTACATCAGTCAAAACTTACCAAAAAGCCTAGATTTTCTACAATTTGCTACTTTCTGAGACCCATGACCTTTTTGTTAACCGGTACTGACCGGTACTAAATTTTGTTAGTTAAATGTAGTACCGTATCTAAAATATGATTAGTTATTATCTGCTAGAGGTTAGACTAAACCATGTAACATTAAGTATTTTTGAACAGCGAATTTCTTCAAGGTTAAAAAATATTAAGTTTAAATAGAATACTGTATGCTGTCACTAACAATGAAACAGCAGCTTATTTACACCTTTCCCATTTGTTGAGAAACAAGGGGGATACAGCAAACTTTAAAAGCTAGCAAAAGTTTGGCTTGTCTAAATCAAAGTTGTATTTCAGTTTCTGTCTTCTTGGAAACTTGATACGAAATGACAACTTTAATGGTGAAATATTTGCAATTTGTTTTATCTTTTTAAAGGGTGTAGTTTTTCTAAAAATTATAATTTAGTGAAGGTAAGTCAAAAAATTCTTGGGGGTTTTGAAGTGACATGATGTACAGTACACATTTTTGATCAGTAAATATCATCTATTGCTTGGTCTAAACTATTTAAAGTTATATATTGCTGGAAAGAAACTTTCCTAAGCTTTCAAATGAGACCGGTATTTAGCAGAATATGATATTTTTTACGCACTAAATTTACTTTTTCTACTTACCATACAAATTTGTTTGGGGGGCTTTTGAGACCCCTTTGAAATTTGAAAATTTTAATAAGTAAATTTTATTATTATTGCTTGAAATTTTGTCAAATGATGCCCCAAAAGTGTAGTTTTTAGACTGTTATAATGATAACTAGCTTGGTTTTGTGGTAAACATGGTATCTTGATTTGATTTCAAGATAGTTGGCTCTTGCACGTGTCTGCTGAAAATTTTGCAATTTTTGTCGTCTGCAACTGAGCTCTTGATATTTTTAGCCCTTTATGTGTATAAAAATCCAAGAATTAGGGCACAAATTGTAAATCGTAAGGAATTTAGCGTGATCTTTTGAAATTTTTATGAAAATCGGATGAGAAATAAAGTCACAAATCCATTTCTTAGTAAACTGATTTTGTAACTCAATTTGAAAAAATTTGAAAGAAACCTTGTGTTCTATTTTGCCGGTAATATTACTGGTGCGGGAGCGAAAGAGTTAAGAGTTCCACAAAAAGCACTTTAAAAGGTTTTCAATTGCACCGGCCCATCTGTTTTTGTGTTACCATTCCCAAAATACAATAACCGAGAAAACGCTTTTGAAAGTAAGCAGCGCCTAAAGAGAAGAGAAGGAACGATGGTATTTCATGAACTGTTGTGGTTTGCCTTGTAATTTTGTTTTTTGACACGCTAGAAACTGAATTTTATCTCTAGCTCCCCTAATTAAACTAAGGTCATTTTATTGGTGTCAGGACTGAGCTTCAAGCAATTCAAAAGGACTTTTGGTTTGAAATAAAAAATGTCATATTTCAATTGATAATGGAAACTTAAAGTATTTAACTATCAAAATACGCTTTTTTGGTTACATTTTATTTGGCCTACAGTAGGTTCTAATACACAAAATTTTATGTCATAATTTATTTCAATTTCTCTGTCATGAAAATTCAGTAATGTTTAGGGTGTCAATCCAAAGCCTGAATTTTTGGTGAAATAAATATAGTAATCTTATGCTATTGTGAGAATGCAGAATGAGGCAATACAACTAGCACACATTATTGAATCTCAGCGCTTTAACTACAACATGAATAAATTACACTTAAATACTCTTTATATGTCACTCATAAAGTTTTTACCAGCCAAGGTAGTCATATAATTAAATTCCAGCCTTGCTCTCGTTCATCAAATAAAATTAATTTTATTTATCTAATTTTTCTTTGGAAGATATTAAAAATGTCTTAAATTTAGTAATCTGGTGTATCTGCAACAACAATCTTGATTGCAATCTTTAAAAAGCAAAAATCGGCAAACAAATGTTTCAAACAGTTTCGAAACAAATTTTTGGAAATAAAGCTTTAATCATGTTGATAAAAATATAAATTAGTACATGCATTAAAAAGCGCAGTTGAAATGGCATATTAAACTTGTTCATCTGTTTGCGTATATATGAGTTTGATTGAATCATGGAAAATGAAATAGCTGAAGTTTCAACTTTAGATCACTGAGCAGATAAACCCTGCATAATATCGTAGACTTGATTTTTTATAAATCGCTCTAAACTTGAAATAAATCTTTCAGTATCTTTCACTACTTGCAAAACTGGTTTGTGTATACCTTCTTAGTGCGAAGTTTCAAGGAAGTCAGAATTCACTTTTATGCTACGCTCAGCAATGTCAATAGTTGTCACAATTGTGCGTTGATCTGAAATGCATTGTTATGTATATCCCATTTGCGCATGGTACACAAAGAAACGAAAACTCCAGCTGGAGGATATGAAAGAGAAACCAGAATACATCAACTTAGTCACTAAGAGCAGTGACGCTGACTGTATCTGGAAATTATAGCTTGCCGCATCTGGTGCCGTATTTGTTAATAGGGTGTCTAAGTGTATCATCGGTTGGCATTGGAAATACATCGTGGCCATCTTTTCTTTCTCTTGAATATCGGCGTTATTTTAAAACATAGGCAAAGGCACCTACTCGCCTGTCAAATTCTACAGATGCCTAGTGAAAGCATAAAGGGCACTTCTAGAAACAAGAGCATTTATTTCAGCATGTTGTTTCAATAAGTTATAAAGGTAAAGGTCACTAGATGGTGCAGACCAGGTGTAGCTGTTGTGACCTTTAACATTCCTTGTAATATCTATCAATTGAGAATTTTAGTTGGCAACATTATCTTTGTTTTCATTAGTAACCCGGATTTCGTTAGCAACCTTTGTTTTCATTAGCACATTTAGATAATCAGCATGTTCTAGTTAGATAATCAGCATTTAAGATGTGTAGTTTGATCTTAGCTAGCTATTTATCCTTAGATTAAGGTGTAGTTGTACAGCACGTGTATCAGCAAGTCCTTTCTCTTTGTAATTAATAGGCTTTATCTGACATTTAGATAGTTTTGAGGGCTAACAATCTGTTATTTGTATTACATGTTACTGTATTGTCTATTTGAATATGTTTATTGAATTTGGTTTGGTTTAATTGCATGTTGTTTTGGCAAACAATTGGATATATATTTTGTCTTCATGTCAAGCAGGATATCGAAATAAGTTTATTGATGACTTTGGGTTTCAGCCTGCGTTCGTCCAACGTCAGGTATATATACATGTGATGTGTGTGCTGATAAGTGATACCTGTAATTGCATGTTGTTAATTCTCTTTCTCTTTGTATATAGTTACCTTACCTGTTGACGCCCTGCCATACACGCTTCTATTCAAATAAACATCCTTTACAAACCGGCGTGGAAGTTCGACGGGTGAGCGTATTTAGAATCAACTGGCATCTCCTAGCGTCTAGGCCTATTCGCCAGGACGCTACTCCAGAAAGCTAATGCTATTAGCCAAAATGGAATATAAACCAATGCAGTACAGTTACCGAATTGACAAATCGTGAAAATTTGTTAATGAATAGCAGTAGTTTCTTTAGGTAACAGTCCAATCTCGTCTTTTATTATACAAATTTTGTAGCTGTAGATAAACTTGGCCACTTAATGAGCCGTTCTGTAAAGCACGGAGCTCGTTAAATTTTGCTGTATTTTGTCAGCATCGAGAAAAGTAAAACAAAGCTAAGTTACTTTCTAATAGTTATTTTTTAAAACTCCCATTTTTTGGCATTGCAGAATAAAATTTTCTTGCAATTGATTTGCTAAACTTTTTCCGCTTTCTCTCACCTGTGCATAATAAAAAACGTGTAGGAGTCTTGTTTCAAAATTTGGTAGCGCATTTTGAAGCAGGAAAAATTCGCTGATAGTGGTGAATTCGATGTTTCTATCTTCAAGTCATATCGAACGCATGCGCAAAAATTATTTCCTCAACATGATGTGTGCATGCAGTCCAGAGCAAAGCTTTGTTGGTAGTTTGCTCAATGGAGATACATGCAGGCAAGTAAAAACTTTGCTTTCACTTGCAACCAGTGATCCTATCTATATATTGGCCACTGCCAGATAGGTTGGATGTAACTCCTAAATTTTTTATTTCTGCTTGAGTGCTGACAGCGACCAACTCTCGCTCTTCCGTCTGGTTCTTGTAATCAAGTTGCGACATTAATTGCTGTCCTAGCAAAACGTAAAATACTTTGGAACAATTTAAGATAGATTATCTGGCTAGTATAACCAAATTTAATGATGTTAGATCAATTTCCGGACAAAAAAAACACAAATTCATTTAAAATGATTTAAGCTTAGAATTGCTCTCAATTTAAACAGCATATCTATCATGATCATGGTTGAATTTGGTGGAGTAAAAAAAATTTAAGTTTCTAGCATGTCAAACGAAGAACTACTAGCAAAAATGTTTATTTCACAACTGTTCATGAAATTTCTCTGTTGAACCCCTAGATATAGATGGGTCGAAATAAATTTTAAGAGAAATGTTTATGGGTGAATGATAACATCAAATATGATGGGCTGTTTCCATCAGAAAAGGTCAGATTTGCGCAAGTACCCTACTTAGCGTTAGAATGTTGTTTTGGCGCCAACAACTTCCACTCGTAAAGTTGTAAGGTCTAGAATTAATCAACATATTGATGTTGATAAAAAAATAAACACCTATGATTGTGAATCACAAGGCTAGATATTCAATACTTATACAGTCCACTTGATCATAGAGCGAAAATATTTAATTTTTTAAAAAATGTTTACTCGCTCTCGAATTACGTGTTGCCAAAGTAATTTGTTGCGGTTATTGTTAGTAGAAATTAAGCCGTATGGCCCCCCATCAGCAATGTTGAGATTGAGAATATCGGTTTAGCAAGCCAAAGCGGCTTCATTCAACTAATATTTGTGAGAATAGTAATAGAAGTTGATGATTTTTACGTAGCCTGTCCAAAATCAAATTAATTAAAACAGACCTTATAGTCACAAACGGTTGCTCATAGCCGCCATATTTTTCCCAAAGTTTCCGGAGTCCCTGGCGACATCTTATTTGCCCCATTTCAAGTGTGAGCGTACTTAGGAACTGGACTTGTTATCAATTGAAACAGTCAACGATATAAAGTTTATTCTTTCATATTATGAAATCCATCAAAGCATAATTTCAAAGTTGTGGGACCGAAAGGAGGGGCATCCAATTGATTGATACCTAATTTCAAGAATAACCAATTAAATATCAAGATCACTACTTACGACTTTTTTGTAATTGTATGCCCACTTTGACGACCTAAAATCTCTGGCTTTGGTCGTTGCATAAATACAGCCATGCAAAGAGCAAACTAACCCAAAATGAAACACTTAGATGATATGTAACTCGACACTAAAATTTTGTTGCAAAAGATAGAACAGAACCATCTTTACACCCCTATTTTTGTAGGGATCAAAAAATTTTACTTGGAGTAGGTTACTTCCCAAAATTTTTAGAGACGTCGTGTTTAAATGAATCAGACGTAAATTGATGACGTAGCGTAAACATTTTTTGTAAATTCGTTTAATTTTCAAGGACAGAGCGTTTTTGCCGGTAAAATAATTTCAACTAAGTCAACCAACAATTTTTACGCTTCGCCGGTAATTTACGCTTAGTGGAAACAAGTCTTTTTCCTTTTCACAAAGAACTTTAATTCGTGCAGCCATTAATACTGCTAAAAAGGAATTGCTAATTTGTCTCTCCTGCGATGTCACGTTGATGTTCAAGCACAGAAATTTACCATTATAACAATTTAGGTTATCGTTGGATATACAGGGTGGGCCAATAAAATGTTACCACTTTTTGAATCCTTGCTATTTCCAAATAGATTTTTTTTATTCTCAAAAATACTAACAACAAAACATTGAATTCTCACACCAATGGATCGAAAACAATATACTGTGAAGGAGAGAGTAAAGATCGTGGAAGCATATTTTGAATTAAAATTGGTAACCCAGACTCAGTGACGATTCGTCATTGACGTTCCGGAAAGAAATCCTCCATGTATACTCACAATCAGACATCTTCTTCGAAAATTCAGGAAAACAGGATATGCGACCAAAGCGAATAAAGGACATAGTGGTAGGCCAAGGTCTGCGAGAACAGCCATTAACACAGAGATCGTGAGACAGCGTCTGGAGGAATCACCAAGAAAATCGACCAGATGTTTGTCAGAGGGAGACTGCCCTCTCAAGGACCACTCTCAGACGCATACTGAATACAGATCTTTATTTCTTTACCTACAGAGTTCAGATTTTACAAATTCATTGATATTAAATGTTGGTTTAATGTTTCTTATCACAAATCTTTGAATAAAAATTTTGAATAAATTCACATTTGAAAACTTGGGTATGATTGAAAAGTGGTAACATTTTATTGGCCCACCCTGTATAATATTCACAATTCAACGGCAAAGCAATTAAACTGTTGCTGATTTTTTTCAACGACTTATATTTGTGAGAAAAGCTTTTAAGCTTTATCTTTCATCAAGACCAAGCAGAGAAATTGAGTGGAAGTTACACTCTCCTCTTCGCTTAGAAACTTAATTACACTCACGTTTAGCAAGCATTATATCAAAAACACAGCAGTGCATTTCTCATGGGACTCTTATACGAAATGTGTACTGTTGTGCTCAGGGATTTTTTATCAATTTATTGTTTTTGTTACATTTTAAAAGATCACTGGGCCGCAAAAGTGGTTTTTAAATCCTACCTGTAAGTAAGTTTAAAACGGTTGAGAACCACAGGTATACCGGCCAATGTTTTAAAGTGGGGGATACTTCAGGATTTTTTTAAGCAGTCGGCTCAACACTTTTTGGATTTTGAATTTGAGATAACTTTGTTTTTTGTCACGCATTTATCAACCGAAAAATGTTATACGCTTATTTGCTTTTAAATGGTTTGGCTTGATCTTTATTCTACACGTTTGCATTATTTCGCATCAATTTGTATTTTTGCAAGTTACACAATCAAACTATGTATTGTTTAGCGTAAACTGTTTTTTGTTGAAATTCAAAAAATAAAAATGGAGATCAGATTACATCAGCTGATAATGGCTGTAGTACGCAAATTGAAGCTTGTTTAACGGTAGTTATTAAAATACTTGATTTTTAAAAATTTTTGCGTTTTAAAAATTGATGGGTTTCCTTTATCATTTCAAGGAAGCAAAAGGGCCCGGCCAGCAAAATATGCATGAGAGCCACTGTTTTAGAACAAACTCGTTGGGATTTATGTGCGTTTTTATACAAATTTATGATCAGAAACTCACCTGGAAAATAATTTGCTTGATTGAATACGTACTGGCGCTGGTCATAATAAGAAGTACCTATACAAAATATCACAAATTTTGGCTACTAGTACATATTTTGTTTAGTTGAAAACCCACGGCATCAAACAATCAACAAAGTTTACCTTGTGGTGAATTAAGGTCAGGTTCGTTGTCGTGGGATTGTTTATCTTTGTTGCTAAATAGCTTTTTGAATTTCTTAAACATGATGAGCAAAATGCCTATAAAGTTTTTGTGAAGTTAACGTGTAAACTAGACCGCAATTTATATTACTCTGAAACAAAAGCCTATTAAAAGTAAGTGCTGTTTTGAAAACGTTTGCAGTCGTAGACTTAGATTAAGTAGTTTATCAAAACCAGCAATGACATTGAAATTATTATTTACATATGCCCAGCCCCACGTTCAAATGTGGAAGGAAAATAAAATATCTAGTGCTGTACAGTAAAACTGGAATATTTACTTAGTAAAAAGTACATTATACCAGCACCGTGCTCAAAGTCAAAAACTCTTTGAAATCTAATCATTCTCTGCATCCGCCAAAACATCAGTAAAGAAATTAGGAACCACAAATAACCGAGATTCATTCCTAAGTATTCCGACCATTGTTCATTAAAGACGTGTCTCAGCGGGATTGATGCAGATGGTGCATAAAGTGGATTTGTTTTTTTAAAGTGGATGGTGCATAAAGCATAAAATTGTTTTATCCTTCATTTTACTTGAAATAGCCAGCCAGTTATCACGTTTTTGTAAAGAGGCGAGTGGGTTGCAAGCAATTGGACCAGGCTGGTGTAAGCTAATAACGACCGGCCTGCTAGCTTTTACGTAATGTCGCCAGATGGGACAAAAAATACAACTTGGGCTACTTTAGTGAAGCTCTTGCTAAAACATGTTACGACTTCTTAGTTTATAAAATCTCTTGAGCAACTTTGTTACCTTGGACTAAAATCAGCAGCTAAATTCGGAGGGCGACCATGGTGCAAACTATTATTAACCTTAAAAAGAAACAAAAAAGTTATTTTACACGCGGTGATCACCCAAACAAGGCATAAATAGTTACAGGTTTACCTCCATTACATGACAAACTCATAGTTTTGGGCTACTGTTTTGGCAATTAACACTTTCAGTGCGATAGGACGTTCTGCAACGTCTTGAGAGAAAATGCACAGGGTGCGTTTGGACGTTCCAGAACGTCTTTGAAATAGCTGCAATGCGTTCGGTGCTAAAAACGTTCTAGAACGCCTATATAGTGAAAAGCATTGAAGCGTGTATGTAGGAATGTCGCTAGACATTTTGCACACGAAACTTTGCGAAGGCTTTTTGAAGGTTTTCAAACGCTGAGCTTTGAAGATAGGAGCAAAGAATAAAAAAAGTGAGTGGTAGAATGAGAGAGTCAATGCAAAATTTAATCCTAATTTTCTTTGTTTAGCAAAATGAATACACAACAAGTAGTTGATATTGCAATGGACAATGACTCTGACATGTCAGAGATTAATGATAGTGATTCATCCGATTTATCGGACAACATTGAAAGCGATTCTGATTTTATATCAGGATCTACTGGTGGAGGAGATAGTGATGATGATGATGAAAATGATGTTCATTTTCCAAGCTCTTCACAGCAGCCTGGTCGTAGACAATCATAAAAAACTTTGTTTTATTGTTTCTTTTCAAGCATAGTCTAATCTACTCTCTAAACATGTTTTGAAAAAGTTATTCGCTGATAGTATGCTGCGAAGACAGTAAAAATGACGAAAAAAGAAAAACAGCGCCGCCCCGTGCGATCGCTTTATGCGCGACTAGCGTAGCACTGAACGTGTTAACTACTTTTTGGTCTGGCTCTGGCTACCTTGAAAAACCTTTTTACAAACCAGAGCTTTTAGTTCCTCATCACACTTTACAAAACATTTCTGACGCAACCACAGCGTGGCGTAAATCGCTCGCCCTTACCAGCTGTCTGGCCCAGAGAGAAGAACATCATTCTACAAGTTCCACAAAGGCAACAAAAAGATATGAAGAATCATTGCCAAGTCAAAATTAAAAAATTCTTTTTGACTAGCAGTGATTATTATCCGGTTTGTTTGTGCATCGTCAGCAGTTAGGCCTAAAGTTGGTGTGACAATTTATTTTAGCCCAGGTTTTGTTTCGCCTAAAATTTTCAGATCCCGCGGAAGACCCCGATTTTATTGTTAAGTTGAGGTCTCAACCATCCCAGGCCGTATACCTCACTGCAATCGCGTTTAGGAAACCCACGAAAATTGCATGAATCAGTGTCCTTGTCACAGGCAGCCAGAACAACCCCTGGGCCAATCCAAGAATTGCACATTGGGGAGGCCACGCTTAAATAGTTTGCCAAGCAGGAAAATTTGTGTTAAAGACGCAGAATCATTCAAATATGGATGCCAACAAAACCCAATAAAGTTAATCATTTTTTGGGATACCGCCCAAGATTTGTAGTGCAACACTATCAAGAACAATTTCCAGCTGCACCGCATAACTTTGGAGCGAGATTAATTTAAACTAATGTTAGGCGCCCTCGGCCTCTGACATTTGCAGAAGATCCGCTGCGAGCTTCAAGATTTTCACTCGAATTGCCCATTTTTAGGGGCCAAACAAGCGTTGACCCGGGCCTACTCCATTTGGCGAGAACAACTAAATGAATTTGTATATCACACTTTCCTAGAGGAACGACGCTCTATAGAGCACATGAGGAAGTTACTGGGGAAACAAGATTCATCGGAGTTACTCGAAAAGTAGTTTATGGATAAATTGCCATCGGATGTTTGACGCATAGTTGTCGCGAGTCGTGCGGAAAATCTTGATGATATCGCCGAGAGAGTATACCTTGCCGTGTCTCGACACAAGACACGAACGCGATTCGTACTTTCAGTTCCAAGAGTCAAACCTATTCGTAGCTGCCTAAACTGACATTGTAAAAGAAGGCAGTTCTTAGCGGAATCTGTTGACTAGATTGCATAGGTTTGAGAGATTGTTTTCGGGACTGGCAAATCATGCCACACAGCAGTGAGTATTGCAGCACTCGCACTGTAGCACTCACACAATATTTAGCTCTACACTTCGCTTGGAACCCGCATGCAGATCATTATGGCTCCAAAGCACTCACCCGTCCGGCAGCCCATCAAACTCTTTTCTAATTCCTAGGCCTATTACATGAGGGCCAAGTTACCGTTACTACTATTCCAAGCTTGGCCTTAGCGCCAGAAATTGTCAAACCCTTCCTTCTATAAATCAGACTAAAGCCAATAGAAAAATCGTTGGCGCCAACGGATCCGAAGTTGTGATTTGCGAAACTGTTCATCTAATCGTGTTTCTGGGAGTGGACGCCACTTAGCTTTGGTGTTCACTAGAACTAATCCTTGATTTCCTGAAATATGGATGGATATTTTCCAATATTAGGGATTAGCTGTGAACACCGTGAAACAACGTGTGCGTAACGCAAACACAGCTAGTTATGAGGGGAAGAAAATAACCCGGCAACTTTTAATTAAACCTTTGTAGATGATTAAAAATCGTGAAAGTGTGCGGCAGCTCCAATGAGACCAATGCTCTTCAGCTTCAAAATAAAAAACTTAAATCTTCATTATATTGTATATAAATTTTAGGTACAAAAACTGGAGCCAAACGGCATAGCCGACTAAAAGTTTTTAAGGAAGAGATGCAAAGTTTTTGAATCTTGGATCAGATTTTTGGTAGTTATCTTTTTTTATTATTTTTTGTGAGGATTAATGCAGTAAGCAAATTTTAAAGATAAATGCTAGGGTTAAACTAACTCATCACACCTTGCCTAGTTAGCAGTAAACAGTAGTGGATCTACCAGTTGGTTTTCAAAATTCAAACCAAAAATATCCTACTTTAATAAAAAATTTGCAAGAAATGAAATCTTGTTTTTAAAGCTGGTTTTTACGCTAGCATACCGCATTTCAGTTCAACTGATCAAATCTTTAGCATCTATTCCAGTAAAAATTTTGTTTAATCAAGTGCTTCCTACTCAACCTACTCAAGTAAAAATAAACGCGTAAAAAGTGAAACTTCTCAAGCAAGTTACCCGTTCCTGAAAAACCTACTTAGATAGGACCACTTGATTACTAACTACCTCAGGTTGCGGGCATGAAGAACTCTCAGCCTTTTATGTCGAAGTTTGTGAATGAGATTTTGCGCAGAATAAATTTTTGTTTTTGTTACATTGATGAAATTCTGATTTTTTCTCACAATATGGAGGATTACTTTCGGCGTTTGACCTTGGTGTTTGAGCGTCTCAAATACTATGGTCTCATTCTCAACAAATAAATGCGTTTTCGTAGTACCCGAAATCACCTTTTCAGGCCGTCGAGTTCGCAAAAATGGAGTGGGTCCGCTTCAGGAAAAAACAACAGCTGTCTGGTAGTTTATACTTCCACGCACCATGAAGGGGCTGTGGCGGTTCTCTGAGATGATACTTTTCAATCGACGCTTTATCACCGGGGATGCGGAAACCATAGCACCCTTACATTCTTTACTTTCGTCTCTCAAGCACAGCCTTAAAAACCTAGAGTAAAATGACAAAAGCCGTGGCATCCTTCATTACGGTCAAGCAGCAGCTGGCAGACACTAAGATGCTGGCCTTTCTCGTTTTAAATGTACCGACCAAACTCGTAACATACCCTTATAACAACGCAATGTAAGCGGTCTTACAACGGTATGCAGCGTTCCCAACATATAGCCTTTTATTCAAAAGCCTTATATTTGCTCAAAGGAAACGATTCCCTTTTGACCGAAAGTTACTGGTCATCTTTTTTGTTGTGAAAATTTAAGCACTTTGTATAGATACGATACTTTACCATTTGCACAGACCACAAGCCCCTGATCTTCATGCTAGCATCTAGCATGAGCATAGAACAATGCCACTGCCTGCCATCACGACATATGAACTACATATTGAACTTGACATCATATGAACTACATATTGAACTTGACATCAGATATGCAGTACATCTGAGAAGAACAAATTGTGACCGCTGATTATATTAGCTGCCCTACCGAGGACCAGATAAACGCCATCTTTGATGAGCCGTCTCCCCCAAACTACAAAAAATTCGTGGAAAGCTCAGGGTTTAAACCCATCCATAGTCCTTCTTCAGCAGTAGGACAGCTCCTTACAAGTCTCCACCAAGAATTTACCAAAACAATAATCTAGCCACCCTTATTGATACCTACACTGGTATCGCACAATTGCTAGCTCCAATTGCCTTTTGAAGAAGAGTATTTGACATTTTTCCTGGTTTAAGACTAGTCAAAAAGTTATTCCGCAGCGCTTTGTTTGGCCGAAAATTTACGTGGACGTTAGAGATTGAACCAAAATTTGTATCCCGTGTCAAAAGGTAAAAAACTATCGACACGATGTTATACCCTAGCAGAGGTGTGGTACTCCTGATAAACGCTTCTCCGACTTACATTTTGGTCTAGTAGCCCCCTACCAGCAAGCGAGGGGCATACATACTTGCTTATAGCAATCTACTGCCCAAGCACATCTTTACCAAGAAGATATGCAGCGATTGATCAACTGGCTAGACGACACTGGTTTGGAGGTGTAAAGGAAGATCTACCATAGCCTACAATAAGACTACATAGCAATCTATATGGTTGGACATCACTTTGAAGCAATACCACTCAGTGATATCACTGCCAAATCCTATGCTGACAACTTTGTGTTTCATTGCATTGTCCGCTTTGACGCCCCCAATATTTTTACAACTAATCGGGCCGCCAAATTACAGGTACATTCTAGCAGAACTTTCCCGCATTTAAAGGGCGAAATTGACCCACTCCAGAAGTTACCATCTTGCTTCGAAAAATCTCGTAGAAGGAATGCACAGAATGCTTAAAAACGTCTCAAAAACTCAAAAGAATTCCACCAAATGGTTCAGTAGCCTCGGCTTTTTTGTTGGGAAAGAGAGTCGCCATCAAAAAGAATCTGGATTTTTCGACTAGCGAGATTACTATAGGCAAGCCACAAAGAGTCTACGATCAGCTCTTGTCGGCCGAACACGACCACGCGCACTCACACAGTCACTGCAGACCACAACTCACTCAACCCTGAAACTTACTTAAAAATGACAGATCCCCGTTATCCCTCATTTGAAAAGATCTTCATGGAGAAAGCCCTGGAAAGCAGTATTCATGTTTTCATACTGAACGTCTTAAACAAACCACCTCATGCCGCCACTCACAATAGCCTTTTTCCGCGTAGGCTAATAAGAAAACACATAAAGTATTTTACAGAAAACTGTATTTCCCGCATTGATAACGTAGCCACCGACCGAGTTTAGCTTTAATACAGCCATTATTTGGCTCTACCCCGTTCAATCAACTCCAGTCTGATAAAAATGAGGACTGCGATGTAATACCTGCCAATACTCTTGCCAGCCTATCTTCAATGCCATGGCACATCTACAGAGAACAGCCTGATGAAGTACTCGTAAGTAGATTTGTTAGACGTATTGTGCCATTATGTAAGTTTATACCGACGCGATGGCGTAGGGGTTAGAGCGTCCGCTTCGCAGTCGGTAGACCTGGGGTTCAATCCCTTGTCGAATCATACCAAAAGACTTTGAAAAATGGTATCCACAGCTTCCCTGCTTTACGCTCCGCATTTAGGGGAGTTTGCACAGAACAAGCCTGCAAGTTCTCTTGTTGTGTCCTTAGGCAAAGCATTTAACGGAATTCCCTTACTTTTATGTGATAGACAGGTGGCCCAGACACATAGCAACGGCAACTCCCAAGCGAGTGCGGACGTTCCGGCCAAAAGAGAGCGATACAATTCGTTTTCTCGTGAATGAAGGATAAAAATGGAAAATAAAATTTAAAAAAATAGAGAATAAACCTCTGTTGTACTGCTTTCATTTTTGAGGCAGCTTTTTCATTTTTTTGTCAAATTTTCTACAAACATAAGCGGCCACTATTTTAGCTTTTGTGTTTTGCAATTTTTTGTGTTTTTTATGAGTGGATAGTACCGCATCTTTCTTTATAGCTGACGAGGTGAGCACATAACGACACTCCTCCACAAATCCTGACAGTCAGTGATTCTGGTCTGCTGCACATCCAACAACACGATCAACAAGCACATGCCCACTGCGAGGTCGTTTTTCTAATACTTTTTCATAAAGCGCTGCAAGTACATCGACACTGAAGTCATAAGCGCTACCCTTTGAATTTACTGAGCCACTGCTGCAGTTTCAATCAACTTCGTTTGCGAAAGAGCGAGACTCTCGAGATCAACAAATGCAATCAAGTTTGAGTTCTGAGCACAGCAACTACGACGCTGACGAGTGTGATTTTTTTACCTGAATGTGCCTTGAGAAACAACTGAACTTCGATAGCAACATTGTAGGGCCTGCCGCTTGGTTTTTAGTAGGATTCGATTGCGTTACCACTTTTGGGATAGTTTAATACTTTATGTTTTTTGTTTGTTAAACCTCGTTTTCAACATTTATGTGTTGGCCTTTTACTCGGTACCCGCTCGTTGTTTGTTTGCTTTGCAACTTTACCACATCATTGTATTTATCCAAGAAGAAACTTATAGCTCAGAACTTCATATGAGCTCGGAAATACATATCCTGTTCTTTTGTTGTTTGTCCACTTATTTTCACCTGCTGTATTGTGTCATGGTCTCATAAGCCATGAAACGTGCCATCTAGCGTCTCGTAATAATTGCACGTAATCTGCTTTTCATTACCGTTGTTTCATTAATTTTTATTTCTACTCCGTTTGTTGTTATCCCACAACTCTCTATAAATACATTAATTTTGGCTCTAAAGTTTTCCCTAAATTTTTCCATTTCCTGTGCACATTAGCTGTGGATAAATATAGTGATCGTTTAAGTTTTCTATTACATACTCGAATCTCTTTGGAATATTTCAATTTCGTGATTCTATTTGTTTTGCAGAAACGCAACCCCTGCATTCCCATCTTTGTCTTTCTCCCTATCAAATATTACAACCTGTGCCTTTTCTTCGTTTTTGAGTCATAAATATTTCTTAGTTTTTCAGATAGATCGATGACTTCTAGAAAACTGAAGAAGTTGCTAAACTGGAATTTGTGCGTTTGCTCTTTTGTGATGGAAGGATTAAATGAGAGCCTTAGGAAAAGCTTGGATGTCAAAGAACACCCTATGAACGTAAGCCCTTAAATGTAGGTCAGTAGGCTCGTGGTACAGCAAGCAACGCCTTTGTCACTACACCGTAAACCGCGCCGCACAGTCTCTTGTATATTCGATTGTGGATCAAAAGAAATTTTAAATGCCAAATAAATTTTATGATTCACAAATTCTAGTTCCGATCATCTTTGAGCTCCGCAGTAACAAAAATCGCAATGGCATCATAAGTGTGTAGTTTTGAATTTAATTTGGTTTAAGAATTTCTTTTAAAGTTATTTATAAATTAATATTACTTTATTTTCACTTTCAGTTTGGAGCTGATATAAGGCAATAATTAGGAAACGCATTTCTTTAATTTACGTAAATTTGAATTTGCTTTTACTCAAAGCGATGTGTTATTGTTCAATTTCAAATGAAATTGCGGGGTGCTTCGAAATCGGTAGATCTGGGTTCAATACAGCAGCAGTATTGAAATTTAAATGTGGTTGCAAGTAAGCTATATCTAGGATTTGATGTTCGCAAAATAAACTACTGCAAGCATAAATAACGAAGTGCTGTACTTGGTCAAGCCAAATTTAAAAGATTTCAACTTTTTATGCCGGATGTTTGAACAAGCAAAAGCTCGCTCTGCAAAGTCTTGTAGCAATGAAATAAAAGCACAGGTAACAGCCTGCAGTTAATTTGAAGCATGCAGCTAAAAGCGATTTTAAAAAATAATTAAATACAGTACTTCATGCTTGCAATGGTTTGTTTTGTGAAATTATTAGTCCTAGGTGTATGACTTAATGCTACAAACGGCAACAGCGTTTTATATGCCTTGAGACACAAAAAAGCTGTCTCTTAGCTGTTGCTGCTCCCAGGTCACCCTTGGGCAAGGTATAGCACCTGATAGCCTCCTCTGTTAGGGTTACAACATGACAGTTGTTCTATTTTTAATGTATTTTTCTGTACCTGGAAAATACTGCCCATACTTTTTTTGAGCGTGTTTTTATTTCGCTACTACATGTACGTTAGAAATACGATGGCCATGCCACTACCTTTACATCAAAATTTTTTCATGCGCATGTGTTTAACGAATATTGTCCAGCCATCCTCCCTTCTTTTTTTGTCCACTGTTGCCAAATTTTATTTCTTTTATGCTGATTTAAGCAAAATGAAATATATAAATAAATGAATGAGCCTTAAATCCCAGACATAGCAAACCTGCAACTGCATTTGAATTTCAGAATTGCTGCTGCTACGACATTCAATTCTGAATTATTGCTGCTCAGCCGCATTATTGTGGATCTCTTTGCGGCAGCCTTACAGTGTACATGAACGACTTTAAATTCAAAAGCGAATTCAGGTGAGTACTTAGGCTTCTATATTAATATCAAACGCGTGATGCGGTCGACACTTACATCATACAGCAATCTATGAGACGGGTGCCTCAAAACTGTTAACTTTTTGAAACCGGTATATAGCAAGAAAATCAATAATAGCAGAACCCAAAGTAACCAAGTTTTACCAGAAAATTACAATTGCTGGATATTTGAGATTAAGCTAACATCAAAAGCGTTACACAATCCGATCAGCACGACTCCATTTTGCGACGTTCCTTAAGCTAAGCAATGATTATGTGAAAACTGAATACAAACGCAAACAAAAAGGTATTGCATCAGTTAGATATGAAATACATAACTTCTCTTTACCTGTCCATCGCTGACACAGCGTTATGACAATTATAGCAACGCAATTGCTAAAGCTACTTTTACAAAACCGTAGTCAGTTACTATGACAAATAAAGCTAATATGAATCGGCAAAATATGAACCAGCAGATTAGCCAATACAACAGAAAATAGCTTACAACGAAGCACTTGCGTTTGGAGTTGAAGGTCCTCTGAGTGAACCGGTTGAACTATTCAAACAAATCACTTTTATCAGTTTGTTTTCATGCAGGCCTCACTTCTTTGATACATTTTTTATTTCCATTATACCTGTATAAATTTGACGACAGTTTTCGGAGCTCTAATTATCACCCTGATCTGTAAGTGGCGTACGCATTCTCTGGCTACCTAGAGGATTTGCTAGGCTATACATTTTAGCCACAAACTACCACTGTCTCTGTAAATCTGTAGCATAATGAGGATATGATTCAATTTATTTTTTGCACAAAAACACATGACGGTAACTGCCAAGAACAGAAAAAGCCAATTTAAAGGAAAAAGGAGCGTGGCTATTTAGATGCAAATGTGAAACTGCAAGTCAAATCAATTGTTGGTGACACCACACAAAAAGTTTAAATTAATCTCCATCACTCTTAAACAATACAGTCGTTTCCTTAAAGAGCCAGGTAGTCTGGGCGTGATGAACAATCAATTGGCTTGCCAAAAAAGGGCAAAAAAGTTTGGTTGCCAAAAAAGTGTGGAAAATTTCAGCCCAAGGCACCAAAAAATATAGCGGATCACAATGTGAATCAGCCCTATACCAAACAAGCAGCCACAAAATGTTTGTATCTCAAAAAAGTTTTTTTATAAAGATGGTATCAAAAATAAAAAAAGGTCTTAATGTGCAGTACCACATAGAGGCAGTTCTTTGAAGCAAGAGATCTGGTAATTGGTAAAGACACAGCACATGGTTCGTAACTAGACTCACTGCTACGAAGTTTCTTTGCAAGACAATTTCTCCATTATTAACCTACATACCGCTAATCTTAGTGGCAACTGGCAATCTTACTCAATAATCACAGTTTGCTCACTTGTAATGTGCTATGAAACATGTTATTATTTTACAGCTGGAAATGAATTTAATGTACAATACATGCATGAAGATGCTTAGCCTAATTTCTGAAACAAAAATACAGTGTTATAAAACCATGCTGTTCAGAAAATATATTTACGTAAAAAAAACATATCTTGGACTATATTTTTAAAGCTTCTGTGGTTTTATATGCAGGAGCGAAACTGCTCACGCTAACTTAGCTTCCATCAGTAGGTAAAGAGTTAGGGCGACAGAGAGCAAGCGAATAACTGAGGGACAATTGTTTTCTGAGCTATTCTCTGATGTCGCCCTAGCCATTAATACTTAGTCCTTCCTGAACTTAAATTGATATTAGCAGTAGGCTCAAACTGCAGAACACAGAGATTATCTTTAAAATAATTCAAAAAATTTTTTATCTTTGACTTAGTACAGTAGTTACTAAGAAGTTTAGCGAGCATAATACCCAACATCTACAATTACTAACTATTACGTAAGTCAAAAGTTACAATTTTAGCACAACTGTGAAAAACACATAGAGTAAGAATGAAAAAAGTTGAAACTATGTGTAAAAATAAACAGAATTTGGAAATGCAGATTAACAAATGATGCAATACTTAAATCTTGTTTACCACACAAAAGTAGCCTACTGTGTGTAGCAGGAAAAAATGCACGCAATAAAGCAAAATAAAAACTGAAGCAAATTCTAACCTCGTCAACCCCATCAAAGCACAGAGTGTTGTGAGGAAAAAAATAAAGTGTAAAAAATTGTTGAAAATGTAAAAAAGCAAAATAACAACTAAAGCAGTACTTAGCTTTGCAACCACTATGATGCAACAAACAAACAAAACACTGAAATGTAAAAAAAACTGTAACAGAACAAGAAAAAAGTAAGTCTATATGTATACAAATCCCATCAACATCTCCTACAGTGTGCCACATACTGTTTAGACCTCGACAAAAACATTTAACATATCTTCAACTTTTTTGTTTTATAACGACTGTGTACTATTGTTTTTTGTGTACTGCTTTCTGTGTACTTGTGTACTGATTTGAAATTGAACCTGAGCTGACAAAACTTGATTTGGTCACTGTTGGTTCAACACTTGATTTCTACACCCTTGTACTGTATTGCACAACGCACTAAATAACCTAAAGCGTATTTCACCTGTCAATGACAGCTACCTGGATCAATCGCCGCGATGGCGTAGTGGTTAGTGCGTTCGCTTCGCAGTCGGTAGACCTGGGGTTCATTTCCCAAGTCGAGTCATACCAAAAGACTTTAAAAAATGGTATATACAGCTTCCCTGCTTGGCACTCAGCAAAATAGGGACAGTGTGGAGAACAAACCGGCAAGCTTGCATGTTGTATCCTTGGGCATGACACTTGACCGGGATGCCTCCGTCTTTATGTGAAAGACAGATGGTGGGACCAAGCAGTCTACCCGTCGTGGTGGCCCCAGTCTAACTGAAGACTTGAAAACCGAGCGTGAGTGCTAACGCAGTGTGACCTATATATATATATATATACATCTTCCTGCACAAAGCTCACAACAAATAGCTCATACCACGAAGAAGAAGAAGCTACCTGAATCTCCAGTGTACACGTCATTGTAATTAAGAATTGTCACCTTAGCGCTCGGAGTACTTTCCCACCAGAATCTTGTCAGTAATTTGTTATTTAGTTGGAGTTAGTATGTGACTAGTACAATTGAAACGTTTTCTTTTGCAGAGTTTAATTGTTATGCTGAAACCATTTGTCATCGAAGCTCAAGGCTTGCTGGCTCAAAATACCAATGCTCCAACATGGATCCAAAATACCTGGAAAGAGAACTGGACAAAAAGCATCACTTGTCTTCATTCTTTCGTTACCGATGTTGGACCATTACCGTCAGGTCATGAACTCAGCCGGTTAGCCTCGGTTCGGCTAAATTGTCTTCGCACTGGCATCGGACGATTTGAATCTCGCATGCATAGTTGGGGACTGGCACCAACTGCAGTATGTGATTGTGGTGCAGAACGACAAACTTCTGAACATTTACTCTATCAATGCCCTATTTATAGTCTAGCCAAAAAAGACGGGGTGTTGATATTGGATGATAACACCATCGATTGGCTGCTCAATGTGTGCCCGGATATTTGATTCCCTGCAGATGATCAGATAACAGCATCTCAAACGATAAAAGAAGAAGAATTGTTATGCTTATTTGGTGAATTCGTTAAGTTTAAGTCGATGAATGTGGCAAATGAAGTGGTAATGGATCCGAGGAACAATATAGCCCATATTTAGTAGCTGCTCGTATTGTTGGTCGACATTGAATCTGGTTCGTCAGTTGGTTTACTTCGTTAACGGTTTGGTAATATCGCAAGTTATCTTCAATATAGATAGAGCTCCCTTTATTGCTTGCGTATCAGCGTCGGCTTTTGTAGAGACACAAGAAAAACTTCCGAATTGATTGATTTGCGAGAGGGATATTAAAAGGGCCAAAGTATTGTAAAAGCTGGATCGAAAGCTGAGCTGGCTCGCCACTAAACCAGCTAGCATATCTTAGGCCTACGAGTTAACCATTACTGCTGTAGGTTGAAAAAACAAACTGCAGTTAGTATCAATTTCCACATGTGTTTTGATCCTTAAAATGCACGTTATTAATTCAATTTCTATTTCATTTGAATCAACAACAAACTCAGTTCAATTTAGCATTATTTATTTTATAATATAAATTTGTATTTCAAACTCAAATCAATTCAATCTCCATTTTCCATTAAATTAACAGCAATAAATTCGGCTAAAACAATTCGATGTAACAACATCAAAAAAGCTTTCCAGTTCATGAATAAAATTACCATGATCAACTTCTTTTTGAAGTAAAGCATTCACATGTTCAAACTCATGCAATAATGGTTTCTGGAAAGTGAAATATAGCTTATTGCTGGGGTCACAAAACATAGCAAAAAGCTCTTGAGCTACATATTTTCTCCATTTTTCTCTTGAACTACAAGGTTTCTCTTAGTATATAGTCCAAACAGGAAAGCATATCAATAAAAAAAATAAATATGGCAAATAGCAATACGGCAAATAAACAAAAATAAAATAAAAATGTCTTTGTTAGCATTACAGCAGACCAAATGCAGTGAGTGGCAGAAACATTTAATCAAGATCAAATATGGTATGTCCTTTTTCAACAACGTATAAAAAAAGCGACGACACCCACACAAATTGGCTGCACCGTCAGTCCCCAAACCAAAGCATTGTTTGCAATTTATGCCATTATTTCTAAAAAATTATTTGATAGCTTCATACATTGTTTTTGCAATAGCTGTGATGACGGGAATTAAACCAAGAAATTGAGAACAAATTTTGTTTAAGCGAGCATTGCAATATGTAACACACATGCACAAGTGTTTTACACATGCCATATCGGTTGATTTGTCAATCATTAAGAAGGAATACAAAGTCTTTTTCAAATTCTTAAAAAATCTCTGGTGCCATTACATTACAAATTAATGCGCGCATTTTGTACGAGGCAACATTATGATCTTGTTGATAGAAGAAGTTACAGGGATGTATACCTTTATTGTAGCAGCTAAATGATCCTCACTGCGAATTGAAGCATGGCATGCGATAAAAACAGAGAGCAAAATTTTAAATGTGAAGAGCGTTTTTTTCTTGAAAAAGATTTTTGTAACGTTGGTTGTTACGGACTAACAGCAGAGACGTTTTTTTACGTTTGTCTGATTCAGCATTTCTGGTGAGATTATTTTTGTGAGCTCTAATTTCGACCTTTCATATTTTGCAATTTTTATTTATCACTAGGTACCTCCTGCAACCAACTTCGAAAAGCTGCTACTGAGAACAAAGGCTTTGCTATATATTGCCTACTTTCTCATTAAGATTGTTGCAATTTTATGGTAGAAACCTCAAACAAGATGAATACTTAACAGTAGGTAAACACAAATAGGTTGATGTAGCGTCGCTGCAAAACTGAAAAAAATCAACTTTAGTGGCATTGACCAATGGAAACTAATGACAGGAATACTAATAGGCTATTTAGGTCAACCAGACATCTAACAAAAGTACTGGTAGCCTAAAATATAGTCCTACCAATCCCATCTCGTTCTGTAAATACAAATTCTGCTGCAGATGAACTACTACATCTATAAACTCATTCTGATGCCACACCATACAGCCATGGCTATAAGTCAACTGCAGACCTATGAATTACTAAGGGCCTTTAAATTCTTATTAAAATAATGGTAAACAAAGTCATCACTTGCACAAACGATTGTTGGTGCGTTTGTTTAATCAGTTGTTCTAACGAACAAAACATGATTGCCTAATTAGTGCGCGACGGCCCTCATTTTTAAAACTAGGGAAAACATTTTTAAAAAAAAGGCCAAAAATGCGCAACAGGTGGATCTAAAATTTCGTTGGCCTGAGTGAAATAAAAAGTAGGCCAATCTTTTCTGCCCAATTTGGCAGCACTGTGACTGTACTCGAAATCTGCTCAAATATTTGAACTTATTATCAATCAATCAGCCAATTCTTTCACCAGAGAAAATAAAATATTGAAAAAACGCGTATGATTGACAGATGCCGACAGACCTGCTTCGATCTATAAGATCTCTTCAGGGCACCTCCGTCAACGAGATTCGAGATCAGCAACCACGGCTTTCATTTCACCATATCTCGTAGAAGATTAAAAACATAGTTATTTAAGTTGTGTTTACTGCTTATTGAAGAACACGTTTGAAATATCCAGCAAAAAACAATTTTAGAAAAAATAACCAAATAAAGTATTTTGTTATCTATGCTTGCTATCTTTTACATTTTGAACATCAAATCCTTGGCATAGCTAGCCTGTAACTATTGCACTGTACATTTGAATTTCAATGCTGCTGTTACGACATCCGATTCTAAATTATTGCTGCGCAGTTGCATCATTGCGGACTTTACGGCAAGCTTTTAGTATAAATGTTCAACTTTAAATTCAAAAGCATATCCCAGCGAGTCCTTATAGGTTGCTACATCATTATCAAGTGCGTCATGAGGTGGATTCTTACTACGTACACAGCCATCTATGAGACGCGTGTCTCAAAACTGTTAGCTTATTCAAACCGGTAGCCTATATGGTGAGAGAATCGTTATCTGAAGCACACATCGCGTCGAATGACGAGCCCAATACAAAATAAAATCTGCCTGTCAACAATTCACTCTTGTGACGCAATTGTGCAGCAAAAATGTTTCCAATCTGTTTTTGGGCAAAAGCGCGTGACAAGAATTGCGAAGACCAGAAAAAAGAAAAGTTAACGGAAGAAGGAGCGTGGACATTTTGATACAAATGTACAACTGCACGTCCAATCGATCATTGATGACACGAAAAGTTTATCATGATGAATTTATCTTCATCATATTTGAATTGTACAGTGGTCTCCATAAAGAGCCAAGCGGTCTGGGCGTGATGAACAATAAAGTGGCAATATTGAAAGTATACTCAGGTGTTTGGACCTGCAATCAATCAATCAATCAGCAAATCCTCAAATGAGACAAAATGAAATATTCCAGAACACGTAACCCAAGCAGAGAGGGCGAGTGAAAGCGAAAGTGAAAGCTGTTTGTGCTCGTTGTGTTCGTTGTGCTCGATAACTTGATATGATGCGAAAAGATGTTGACTTAGCTTACGATATTCTATACATTTCCAAATATATGTTTGTTTGCTAATTCAGGCAGCGCGTCAGTTTGGTTTGCGGCAGCCTGTCTTTACAAAATCGGAAAGCCTCTGACAATATAAGGTTGGATCAAATACTTAAATTCTCCTTATTTTTTAAGCACCAAAAAGCTAAAACTCGATTTTATATTCTACAATTTTGGCTAAATTGCGAAAATAGAAGTACACCTAATCTTCTACATTTCCGTTTTGGCTTTGAAATATTGCTGTACATCTCACCATTGCGGTTACTTGAACAAAGTTAGCTTCCAACTTTTTCTACAAAAATTTCCGATTTTATATTAACCACTAATAAATCTAACACATATTGTAATTAAGAGTGACCAACAATCGATTTTGAAGCTTTGAAACAAGCTGATTTTCAAATAATAAAACTTTAAATAAGTAGTTTTCAACCGGTGTTTCACAACGAACCCTTTAGGGGCACACTAAAGATTTCAGAAAAATACACTGCATATATAGTTAGCAATGATAATAAATTAATTGTAATATTGCAGAACTTATATTGATCCACTTATTATGTCTGCCTGTTATTTTGCTCCTTTATCTGCGAATCTAAGTTTCAGGCATTTATTTTCCTGGTAGCTAAGCGAGAAGTAGCCGTTTGGCTCACTTCAGCTAATAAAAGCCCAGTTAAGGCAAATGTGTTTGTTCAGTAATTCCACAAAAAATAATGTGGATAAATAGGAGTTTTGTATTACTACATAAGTTATTGAGCAGAGGCAAAACAAACAGGTCAATTTAGCGAGATGAAACCGGTATCTGAAGCAATCTTATGCATCTAAAACTATCTAAACTTCAGTTGAATACTGGCAGTATTTTGCTATTGCTATTTGATCTCGCTGGACACAAAAAAGCAATAAAGCGAGGTGCAAATTTTGAAACTGAATTTTTAAACCTCAAAAACAGCCAAAAATTATGCAAATGAATTTTTTCACCGGCAAAGATCAACCGCAAATTTCGCAAACGAGTTTTCAAACCTGCAATGCGCAAACAAAAATTTTGCAACCGTTTTTTAAACCAGATGGCAAACTTTTTTCGTAGGCGGGCCAACTTTACTCTAGTGGGAGATTCCAAGGGTCAATGAGAGTTCTTGAAGTGAATATTGAAGTTCAACTGTGTATTGTACCTGCAGGCGCCTCGAGATCTAAAAGCTATGGGAGAGTCTATAACCCCAAGTTTTCCGGGTGCTCTTTTTATATATTAGTTTATATAACTGCGTTTTCATGTGCAAAAGTGCAGTGGTGTATTGTTACCATTTATCTGGCCTGATCGACAACGACAAAATTTTGTATGTAGTCTCAGTCACAAAACGCCACTGCAAGTAAACTCATGGCATACTCGCTTAAATTTAATGTTTGTGCTTCCATACGGCAACTGTGTTGCGGAAGAAAACGCATTCAACACCCGCAGTTTGTGGAAAGTTAAACAATTTTGAAATTGGGAGTATTTGCACCCTCCAATTTACTACAATTAGAATTTAAATACAGCGTTTTGTAACTGGCGGTATAATCTGCTCTTGTTTTGTATATAGCCTCAAGTAAAATTTCAACCGCGGCCACCTAGGTTGTTGCCACCCAATAATTTCTTCAAAGGGAAACAGTAGTCTGTAACAATAATACTTTGCAGCCTTAATTTGAGAACAAATTTAACGAATATAAGATTGTGGACGAATATTTCCTGCCAATAAATTTGTTTGTTTAATGTTAAAAAGTAATAAGAACGTTGGTTTTGTGAAATGTCAAATGACAATTTTTGGAAAATTTACTAAAAAGCAAGAAAGCACGCTTCTTAAACTGGTAAAACTTTTTTCGAACTGTTATTGTAGCAGTCAATTGTGGCTTCTTTTTAACAAAATTTTTCCAAAATGCCAATTATTCTCTCAACGTCAGCAATGCACTCGTCATCTAATGGTATTAATATACCATTGAATGCTTTTATAAGTACTAGTAAAACATTTTAGAATTTTTGTTTTGAAGATTCACTTATAAATTCGGCCTCTGCAGGACTGAATCTCCCAAGAAGCCAACCTGAAAATGCATTCTGTGGTCGGAGGCCACGAGTTACATACTCCCTTGGGCCTCTGGTTTTGAGCTCCACCCTGCATACCCCTGGCCTAAGCTATTTGGCTGCTATCCACAGTACAAATCAGGGTTCAACAGCATCTATGTAGCCACCAGCCAGCATATCGGAAGTAGCTCACATCCATAACTAATTTTGAAATTCAACTAAAATAAACATAAAGCATTAAAACACTATCCGCCAAAGTTTCAGGTAATTGCTCTCTTTCAAATTATAGCAAATCACGCCGCTAGATAAGTTGGCTCCTTTTCTTCAATCTTTTCCCAGTCATTTTTTTCAATGGTTTGGATTTAATAATCAGTGTGGTCTGGATTACGTTTTTTACATAAAGGCAATACAGGTGCAGATATAAACCAGATTGGCAGTATCTTTTGCGGTTGTCCTATGTCCGCTACCAATTATGATATAGACAGATAAATTAAGAGGCTTACCCGAATTCAAAAGTAAAGTTTGGAGGCTGTTATTTACCGCTTTTTGTTAATTAGGAGACAGACTTTTAAATATTGATAATTTTGCCCTTTGATCAGAGATGGAATCGGTCGGGGTTTTTGGGACTCAACTGGCAAATATTTACGTTTAATCACTTATTAAGTTTTACTCTGTCCGCCGGTCGACTAGCCTTTATTTTTATGACAATTTATGGCAACAGCATACACCTTTTTAATACTGTATCACAACAGTATGCTCTTCTACATCTTTGCAAGTATAGAATACCGCTATAAATATTTTCTATCCCCCATTAAAACAAAAATGTTTTGCGCAAATAAAAAAGTATTGTGGTCCACAACCGCAATTTGCACAATGAAAAAACAATTGCCGAAATTGCAGCCCATACTACTAAACAAAAATAGGAAAATGTCAAAGTGCAACGCAAGTTGCACAAAAAATTTACACTAAAGTGCGACGCAAGTTGCGACAGCACAAAAAATTTACACTAAAGTGCAATGCAAGTTTTGCATTTGCAGAGTTGCGCAACTAGCCAGACTTACGCTAAAGTTGTATCTTACCCAGCTCTGCTATACACTTATACAGTACTCGTCTCATGGTCAGAAATTTAATAAAACCGCTCATTAAATCTAAAATGGGCTGGAGCGGTGATGGGTTTACAAATCAAAGTTTACTGTTTAATTTAGGAGAGATAATACAATAGCAACTGATTTTCAAAGATAAGTAAAAACCACTATTGATTGTAGCCCCATCCAAATGATATTTCTTTTGAAAAAGGAAGTGCAAAAAGCAAAAAAAAGAGGATTCAAAATCCTTTCACAATGCGGTCGTGATCAGCCTCTAATCGAAGAACAGGTTTTAAAAATACTTTGAGAATATATTGTAATAACAACAATTAACTTAAAATAAAAGCTTCAAGCGAAAAATACTTTTTGACTTCTTGAAGAGACTTCCATCTAATCAAACTCTGGCTGTGCCACAACCTTCAATATCATTTCATTTTCTGCGTGACGTTTTAATCGCATGATTTCCAAGCACTGAGATGGGGGCCCAGTTATTGGAGCAATCATCACTGACCAGTAGGTGGGAGTATGTTTTATTGTGGTGGCGAACGTATGTAAAGTGTTCCATTCTCACAACGCTTTGTTGGAAAATCCTAGGAAAAGGTATGTCACTGCCTTGTATGCTTACGTAGGAAATGCACAATGCTACTCCTAACACCCAAGCGGATAACAGCAAATAACACTTATTATTTATTTCCAAAAACACAAAAACATTTTTGTTGGCCATTTTATTTTCTTAGACTTCCATAGATGTGTAATAAAAGCAATCTTTAAATAACTGTTACAAAAGGTGTTGTAATAATTTATCCAGTCGTTTTAAATCGGAAAAATTTTTTTAACTTTTAGGAAAAAAATTTCCACATTTCAGGGCTTTCAAGTTTAATGTACAATATGATTTGACTTTATTGACATTTGTGCGTCACAATTATTCCATTCTTTTGCCTAGCGTAGTGATGTCATAAATGTATTCACACGCACAGGAGTGCCGAAACGTTTCAAGAGCAGATAAAACCAAGTTTTTAAAAAAAGGCCAGAACATTTTGGGTTAAGCTCAATCGCCTGCGTATTGTCGTTAGGTGCTTTTATTCGTCCATGTACAAATCGGGTATCGCTCCCCCGTCAAATGCGAGTGTGGAGCCACTAAACAAACCGCAGACCACGTTATCTCAACGTGCCCCATACATCGGGCACCTGAAGGGGTGGCTGGTCTGACGGTTTTGGATGACGATACCAGATACTGGCTTTAATACCACCGCAGCCACCATCGGATCCCAGCAGTAAATGAATATACCTCTTCACAAAGAAGAAGAAGAATCATTTGTGCAAATAGATTAACGTAAGATCTGATGTCACAGGAAAAAAAAGTGTTTGTTAGTAAATGCTTGCGTTTGCAACAGTTTTGAAAGAGGTGCAGCAATGCCGTTATGTGCTCGCCTCCAAAGTTGGCTGCAAACCAAGCACGTCGCGCTTAATCCTTCATTTTTATTTGTTCATGTACTCGAGTTTATCAGCGCCGTTTATTTTTCCCATCACATGCTGGTTTTCTAATAAATAAGTTATATTGCCCTCTTTGAATTTTGAATTGTCAACAAAATTATCATTAAGAACTTCAAAAATATGTCTAAAATTTGTAGCTTTACAACGGGGAAACTTTCGAGCTATAGTAATCAAAAATACCAGTAGGTATTTCCAGTTTAATATTTAAACGAAAAGAAACATAAAGTTCTGTATTCACAGTAAATCAAGATAGATTTTATTTATATCTTTTCTACGTAAAATATTTATGAATTTATATTTTCTCTACGTTCTAAAAAAGTCATCGAAAAATCGTTTCCATAATTTAGCTGTTTGTCGATGACACTTTTGCAATCATGCAAATCAATAGAGTGAATAGATTTTTTGCTCATTTGAATAACGTGGATTCGAACATAAATTTTGCATTTGAACTAGAGCAAGATGACAAATTAACATTTTAGATGTCCTGGTCATGAAAACGCAGTATGAAAAATTTGCCACTAATGTATACCGAAAAACAACCTACACCAATCGATATTTAAATTATCATTCAGCTCACCCCAATGAATAAAAACAAGATGGTGTGAAATCGAGCACAACTGCTCGTTACCAAATCAACAAACTCGATAAAGAAAAAAGATTTTTATCTCATATGCTCACTGAAAATAATTATTCTAAGTGGTTCATGTAAAAACCATTAAAAAAAAGAAAAGCCCAAGCTCAAGTTAAATTAAAAGAACAAAAAAGACACGTTAGATTGGTTATTTTGCCATTTACACCTGGAATAACTAAAAGAATGAAACGTCTTTTGAAAAACCATCAAATCAAAGTGGCAACAAAACCGTTACGCACTGTAGGAAACATGCTACCAAGTTTAAAAAATAAAACCAACAATTTGATCAACTCGATGTTGTATATAAAATTCCATGTTCAGATTGTACAGGTGTTTATATTGGATAAAACTGATTGTCGCCGAATACGGTTAGATCACCTGCCCTGTATCCTAGTGACCGGCAGGCGACGATTTGACGACTAGAAGATAGCTCGGTAGAGTTCAACGACTACCTTCTATGCCCTATCCTTCGGCCTAAGGACTTACGCTTATGAAGCTAAGTTGCAGCCCACTCTTTAACACCGCAACTTATATTAATGCATAAGCGGTCGCACTCCGACAATCACGGACACCACGCTGTAGCAGCCGATAGTCCCCCTTCCTTCTAATAGTACTTGGCCCTTGCCTTCTAATTCTTCACCCTTCTTCCTTCTTTTCTTCTCTGTTCTGTCGTCTGTTTGCTTTTATCTCTTTCTCTTTCTCTCTTCTATTAAAATGACCCACCCGTAATATATATGCTTCCCATTCGAACGTAACCGAAACAACATTCCCAAATAATTTAGCCAATCAAAAAAAAATCTAGAAACTAAAATTAACAAGAAAAGGTTTGAAAACGGGGGAATACCGGAAACTGCTACCCAAAGAACAATCAATAAAAACGCATATAAAATCAATTAAAAAGGCTTGTCTACGGGGGGAGTACAGGAAATAACTACCAATAAAATTGCTTTGAGAATGAAATACATAAGCGACAGTTTGTATACGGGGAAACACCGGCATTAATGACCAAAACAGCAAAACTACGTCGACACGGGATAATGATTGAATATTCAAGAGATTATTATTGTTACATACGCCCCCCCTTAATAATATTATCCCATAATATTCAACACAACAATAATAATAATAAACACATAAGAAAACACGCACCCGAATAAAACACAGCGATATATAGTCTCAGTCCCATCGTCTCCTATCCCTTCGATTACCCATTAGTCCGTCACAATACGACTCAGATAGTCCGCCACAACATTGTCCTTCCCCGGAATGTCCTCTACCCGGTAATCGTACCCTTGCAGTGCTAATGCCCATCGCATAACCCGATCATTGTGGAACTTAGCTTGATTTAAGTAGCTTAGGGGTTTATGATCCGTCTGCAGGATAAAGGTTTTCCCCACCAAGTACAAACGGAATTTGGTTATCCCCCATACGATCGCTAAACACTCCTTCTCCAGGGTGGAGTAATTCTGTTCGGCGGAGGTTAGCTTCTTGCTGCCGTATGCCACAGGGTGGTATTTACCCTCGTGCTGTTGCATAAGGGCAGCTCCCAAGCCGCGATTTGACGCGTCAGTCTTTAGCACAAACGTTTTTGCATAGTCCGGCACACGCAATATCGGTCTTCTAAGCAGGCTCCTCTGCAGATTGACGAACGCCTTCTCCTGCAGATCTCCCCACTGAACGCGAGTCGGCTGTCCCTTCTTCGTCAGGTCACTCAACGGCGCGGAAATTGCCGCGAAAGATGGTATGTGGTCGCGGTAGTAATTAGCTAGGCCTAGAAACGATCTTACTTCCTTCTTCGTGGTTAGTCTTCTGGCGTGACGAATCTTCTCCAAGTTCTCGTCGTTGACAGTGATCCACTCACCCCCAACCAGATGCCCTAAAAAGTCCACCGACTTGGTTCCGAACAGGCACTTGGTAGGGCGTGCCGCCAAGTTCGCTCGCTGAAGACGGCCCAGCAGCTCCTCCAGTGCCCGTAGATGTGACTCCCAATCTTTGGTGTAAATGATCAGATCATCGATGTAGCTGCTGACGTGATCCATCCCTGATAGAAGTTGTCTCATCCCACGAACAAGCGTTGCACCGGAATTCTTCATGCCAAATGGCATCCTTAGAAACTCGTAGCATCCGTCCGGCGTGACAAAAGCAGTTTTCGGTACATCCTCTTCAGCCACCGGTATCTGCCAGTACCCCTTGCTCAAGTCGATTTTTGAAAAATACCGGCTTCGTCCCAATTGTTGAAACAGGTCTTCGGCAGTGATCATAGGCTCAGGATCGGCGATAGTGAGTTTGTTCAGCTTACGTAGTCGACGCAAATGCGATTGGATCCGTCCTTCTTCTTGACGATCACCACCGGCGATGCATAAGGCGAGCTCGATTCTCGAATGATACCTAAACTAATCATTTCCCTAATTTCCCCCCTTAGCTCCTCCCGAACAGCGTAAGGTAACGGATATGGCTTGGATCTAATTGGTTCATTTTCAGTGAGCTCAACCCTGTGTTTAATAAGGTCAGTCTTCCCTGGAAGGTCAGTAAAGACATCACTGTACTTCCCCAGGACATTCATGATCTCCCCTTGTTGCGCTTCACCCAAATTCACCCCCAAACAAACATCTTGAAGGCCCTCCTTCTGTTGGAATGACCCCAGATCCATCAATGCCTCTTCATCGATGCTATAGTCTTCTTGCCCCTGAATGCCTCGCACACTGACCCCAACCAAATTTATGCCCTGATCAGCCCCTGTGACCCCCTGGGCACAATCTTCCGAGGTCCCTTGAGAGTCATTGTTCTTATCCCTTTCAACATATAGTTTCAACATATTAATGTGATAATTTCTTGTTTTACGGTTAACTTCAACCTGATAATTATCTCCCCCTTGGCACCCCTTGACGGTATATGGCCCCCTCCATTGCATCAACAGTTTGTTATTATCGGTAGGAAGCAATATCAGTACCTTGTCTCCAACACGGAAAACTCGCTTCTTAGCCTTGCGATCGTACAACCTCTTGTTTCTGACCTGGTTTTTCCTCAACTCCTCTTGAGCCATCTTCATCGTCGTATCCAGCCTTTCCCGCAGTTCCAAAACGTACTGGTAACTAGTCGTGACCTCCGGAACGTCCACCTCCTCCGTCCAAAGCTCCTTCAAAATTTGAATCGGACCCCTCACCGTCCTTCCATACAGCAATTCGAAGGGCGAAAACCCAGTAGACTCCTGGGGCGCTTCTCTGTACGCGAATAAAAGCGGATTAATAAATCGATGCCACTGGCGTGGCTGGTCACTACACAGCCGCCTCAACATCCTTTTTAACGTCCCATTAAATTTCTCCACCAGACCGTTACAAATCGGGTGATATGGAGTGGTAGTTAACCGCTTAATAGATAACAATCTCGTCACCTCTTTCATACACTCGGATACGAACTGCGTGCCGAGGTCACTAAGTACTTCTTCCGGCACACCTACACGACTATACACATCCAGTAAAGCCTCTGCCACACTCTCCGTATCAATATTCTTTAACGGTACTGCTTCTGGATATCGTGTTGCATAGTCAACCAAAGTCAAAATGTACCTGTGCCCCTTGTCACTCGCGGGTGTGATAGGCCCGACTAGATCAATTGCCACCCTCTTAAATGGAAGATCGATCAACGACATCTCTCCCAACGGGGCACGAGGAACAGCTCCCCTGGCGACTGTTTTCTGGCACACGTCACAAGACCTGCAAAAACTGGTAACATCCCTATGCATACCTGGCCAGTAAAAATTAGTCTGAATTCGGTCCTCCGTCTTCTTTACCCCCAGGTGTCCTCCAAACATCGAATCGTGAGCCACTTCCATCACTCTAGTCCTAAGTAACTTAGGTACCAAAATTTGCTTACCGGTCTCTCCCGGAATATCCTTCCGCTGGCGCACGCGATACAGAATCCCCTTCAGCTTCTTATAGGCAACCACATACTTTCCCCGGTTTACCTGCTCCTTCATATCCTGAAACTTTCTCAGGCTTGGATCATCTTCCTGCCATCTCATCAGATCCTCCTTCGATACCGCCACCTTGCTTGCTACCTCCTGCACGTTCAACGGCTTTGAACCTTCGCTCGCCCGCTCTTGTGCCCTGGTAGCCACCGCAGCCGACGTGCTCCACTTCGGATTTGGGTCGTCTGGCCTCCTCGCTCCCGGTACATTTCCGATGATGAGATCGAACAACGGATCCAGCAAGCATAATGCTTCAACTACTCCAGTACAATACGGGGTATCTATATTAATTCTAGCAATAGGAGCTTTCTTAAGCGTCCTATCTACCATCATCATGTGTCCCGTTTCCCCAGTCAAATGGGCTTCGTCCACCAAACTCCTTCTAACAATTACACCACTGCAACCGGTATCCCTTAAAACCTTCACAGTCCTATCCCCTACCCTTCCAGGTAGCACAAGCAAATTATCCTTTACCTCAGTCTCCATGCACGCTCCATTCAGTACCTTAATCTTCTCCCCAGTTTTCAGTTCCAGCCATTCTTCTCCGATTGCCGGCTTGTCTTCTTTTATTTTCTTCGGTACTTGCATCACGCAAGCGACTCGGTGAGGCTGGGTCGACGGCCTACCACCACTTCCAGCTCTCAATCGAGGTGCGGGCTGAGGACGCTGAGATGACCGACAATCCCTCGCTTCGTGGCCTATAGCTCCACACCTGAAACAATGAAAATTCCTCCCTCGGCTAGGGGCTTCTCCTCTACGAGCCCTAGCATGCTTAAACGGGCACTCCGCGGCCCGATGACCTCTACCATCGCAATAGTAGCATCGCATCACGTCCTCAAATCTCTCCACGGCCGAATCCCTGCTACCGTGGCCCCCCGCTTCTTGTCTCGCCAAAGCACCTTTGCTCGATAGCTTCTTATTATGAGCCACTAAATATTGCTCGGCTATCCTCGCCAACTCTTCCAAATCTTTCGGACTGCGCTCCATCAGATGTACCGCCACATCTTTAGGGCACGAATTCGTAAACTGCTCGCGCACCATCAATTCCATTACTCCCTCGTACGACTTGTCCACACTAGCCAGCTCCACCCACTTATCAAAATAGTTCGAGATTCTCACTAGAAACTGGCTTGGGGTCTCTTGACCCTCAGGCTTGGCTCCACTAAATCTCTCTCGATACCCATGCTCTGTGAAGTTGTACCGCTTCAGAAGGGCAAGGTGCAAGCGATCATAGTTCAAGGCGTCTTCAGTTGATAGACCCGAGTAAACCTCAAGTGCTCTACCGGAAAGCAGTGGACTTAGACGGGTTGCCCAAGTCTCCTTTTCCCACCCTGCAACAGTCGCATATCTCTCAAACCGCAACAAGTAGCTATCCAAGTTATCCTTCCCATCCACAAATGAAGGTAACTCTGGGGCCCTGGCACCTGCCGCCATAGGCCTTCTGTCTTCCCGTCTCTCCAAACGTGTCTCCGCCTCAATCCGTTTGGCTTCCAACTCTATTCTTAATTTTTCTAACTCCATCTCTGCCCTTCTTTCCTCAGCTTCGGTTCTGCGAACCCTCTCCCTCTCTTCAGCCTCGCGAAGTCTCTCCCTCTCTTCAACCTCTCGAAGTCTCTCCCTCTCTTCAGCCTCGCGAAGTCTCTCCCTCTCTTCTGCTTCGCGAAGTCTCTCCCTCTCTTCAGCCTCGCGAAGTCTCTCCCTCTCTTCTGCTTCGCGAAGTCTCTCCCTCTCTTCGCGCATCTCCTTTTCGGTCTCCTTCAATCGGCGCCACTCGTCAATTAAAAACTTGCTCCTCTGCTTCTCATCCAACCCCAATGCTTCTACCTGCTGCCTTAGCTCCTCCAAAGTGATAGACTTGCTCTCAGTAGCCATACTGTTACTCTACCAACCTACAAGATATCCCGGACGAGCCCCCAAGTTGTCGCCGAATACGGTTAGATCACCTGCCCTGTATCCTAGTGACCGGCAGGCGACGATTTGACGACTAGAAGATAGCTCGGTAGAGTTCAACGACTACCTTCTATGCCCTATCCTTCGGCCTAAGGACTTACGCTTATGAAGCTAAGTTGCAGCCCACTCTTTAACACCGCAACTTATATTAATGCATAAGCGGTCGCACTCCGACAATCACGGACACCACGCTGTAGCAGCCGATAGTCCCCCTTCCTTCTAATAGTACTTGGCCCTTGCCTTCTAATTCTTCACCCTTCTTCCTTCTTTTCTTCTCTGTTCTGTCGTCTGTTTGCTTTTATCTCTTTCTCTTTCTCTCTTCTATTAAAATGACCCACCCGTAATATATATGCTTCCCATTCGAACGTAACCGAAACAACATTCCCAAATAATTTAGCCAATCAAAAAAAAATCTAGAAACTAAAATTAACAAGAAAAGGTTTGAAAACGGGGGAATACCGGAAACTGCTACCCAAAGAACAATCAATAAAAACGCATATAAAATCAATTAAAAAGGCTTGTCTACGGGGGGAGTACAGGAAATAACTACCAATAAAATTGCTTTGAGAATGAAATACATAAGCGACAGTTTGTATACGGGGAAACACCGGCATTAATGACCAAAACAGCAAAACTACGTCGACACGGGATAATGATTGAATATTCAAGAGATTATTATTGTTACACTGATCGATCATTTGAAACACGACGCAAAGAACATCAAAGAGACATCCAACCTGATATAATTGCCCAACTAACAAATGAGGATTTAAAAAAAAATCTGCAACGGTAAAACACGTTTGCTTAAATGGACACCGGATTGATAGGAAAAGCTCTGCGATTTTAGCTATTAAAAGTGACCACGAAAAAGACGGTTTTTAGAGTCATTTTATTTAGACAAACTGATTTTGCTTTCAACGATAAAATTAACAGTTTTCATCCCAAATTGTATATTTATAAATTTTCCACCGCCAGTGTTCGCTAGTGCATTTGTTAATTGCTATGATTTTCTTTTTCTCCTTTTCATTCTGTTGATTAAGCCACCGTTGTCTGTGTTTGAGTTTTAGTCACTCACGAAAAATAAAAACCAATTTTAGTTTTTCGAAACGTTGAGTTTTTATGAATTTATTTGATTTTGAATCTAAATAAAGATCATTTTAACTCTTAATTACACCAGAAGAGCTATATTGAGAAGTTGCAATTGATGTTGGTAGATTTATTTACAAACATTTACATCAAATGCCGCACGGCCGTAGTATTAAACACGGTGCAAAGTTTTGATTTGTTTTCGCTTCTTCATTTTTATTGGTAGGGTTTAATAAAATGATGTCGACCATGGCAGTTTAAACTTTCCATGAAATATCACACAAAATCTTATGCCTAGTATGTTATGTTTCCGCAAATAAATAGCTTCATTAGCTTATTTATGGAGGTATTGCAATACGTGCCCTGAGTAGTTTTGACAACAAATTGAAAACTTAAGTTTCATTTCTTTAATAACACCGTTCCTCATTTAAGAAGTCTTTTTCAAGGTAATAATTGCCCTACAATGTGGTCTTCTGTAACACAATTCAAGAGTTTGAGACTTAAGGTTGCAGACATGTTTATGCAGCAACAACCGAAATGTGAGAAAAGCTACATAGATCAAATTGATCAATAAAAGTCTTTTGCATATCAATCCGATACATATCCTTTTTTTTTCTAAGAACAAGATGCCATTGTCTTTCTATCCTATTTTGTGTCTGGCTAAACGTATGTGCTAACACCAAGGCTCACCACATAAGAAGCTTTATTGCTTCCCAATTTCACACACTGATTACCAACGCAATTACTCTCAGCATGATTCGCTTGCTTATCCTCTTTGTCTTCACTGAGGTGTTCGTATTTTTTATCAAAGTTCTCACTCCCTCTCCACTCTGTGCTTTCTATCGGATATCTGTTACTCGCAACTTGCCGCTTGTTTCTAATGGACTCTCTTCCAAATCATAAGTGATGGCTTTGTCCCAACTTACTTTGGCAAATAGGTTTTATTGGCCTTGAAGTCTGCCTAATATGTGACACCCATGCAACCAGTCCTATTTTGGGAAGTAGGCTACAGCTTTTTTTAGTTTTTTGGCTAAAGTCTTTGTTATTTCTTATGTTTTTGCTGTTTTTTTAAGATCATTAGTTCTACCAGTTTTCTCATGCTCTGTTTCTGAGCGACTTACGCTTTTTCTATGTTCACTGCATCTTTTCATTTTTTGTTTCTTTTACATACACTCTGTCATATTTGGTAGTACTTCCTCTCTTTACGCTTACTTCTCTCAGTGTGCAATGGACCCGGTTGTATCTGGCATCAAAGTGCTTTTATGCCGACTTGCGCACATAGGGTCACAATTTTTCAGCTGTTTAGTGCCTTTTAAGGCCTGTCCCCCTTTGCCTCTCCAATCTGGTTCTGACCCGGATTTTTCTCACTGAAGGCGTACAACTGACATAAAATTTTACGACCAAAAGAACCCCGAAATCTCCATCGAAGGACATGTGCTTCTTCGTTACACTCGCTATGCCTTCTCTTTTCTTTTCGTTTACGGTCACGGTCTTCTTTTGAATATCTACATTATCTCTTCAGAATTAAAGCAACAAAACATTCTTGCTAAAACGCCTGTAATAATCCAACTCAGAAACGTTTCATCTCATTCTCTCCTAATCTGTCATGGTCTCTTCATGCCAAACACTTTTGGTAAATGCTTTCTCACTTTACAATTTCTCATCCGGTGGAAACTTCTGGGGCTTTAACTTCCCCAAAACTGCTGAGCTGACTCCTGGGACTAACCTTCCAAATAAAAAAAAAACAGATAGCTGCATCAACCACACAACTTATAGATTGGCTGCAGCACAGCAAAAGTGGTTTGTTTTATTAGTAATATAATTTGCAGCTTTTGTCTCCAAAGAAAAAGCTGGTCTTGACGCCAAAACTAGCAACGATATTCGAAAAGTGGGTTATGTTATTATGACATAAAGAACTCAATGGTTTATGCTAAATACGATAAGTCACGGAGACATTAAAAGGTATTGATGGACTGTAATGCATCACTGAGTAATTTTGATTTTAACATCGATGAAAACCAGGCGATCCATCCCCAACGTAGGGGAAAATCGATAAAAACTGTTACGCAATGGCGTAGTGATTAGAGCTTACGCTTCGCAGTCGGTAGACCTCGGGTTCATTCCCCTGGTCGAGCCATACCAAAAGACTTTAAAAAGTGGTATCCACAGTTTCCCTGCTTGGCGCTCCGCATGTAGGGGAGGTTATGGAGAACAAGCCGGCAAGTTCTCTTGTTGTGTCCTTGGACAAGACGCTTAACGGGATGCCCCCACCTTTATGTGGAAGACAGGTGCCCTAAACTTCTCGGAAATGGCAACTTTCAAGCGAGTGCGGACTTACCGTCCAAAAAGGAGCGATACAATCTGCTTTCTCGTGAACGGAGGATAAATATGGCAAATAAATAAAAAAAAAGTCGAGCTCAGGATCTGCACTGGCTAATCTGTGACCCAGGCTGCTTAAAGAACTTTTACTAGAACTTAAGAACGCCGGCTGCCAAAACGAATTTTTGTAGAAGAAATTCAATGTGTTTGTGCCACTAAATCTGAAGTATCTTTAATTGTAATCAACCAATGTGCGGTCATTTGTTTGATCAGCCGGTAAAATGTAAAAAACAAGAATCTGCAATAGATCTCAGGTTTGTAGTTTTTTAGTTGTAAATTTAAGAGTTTTTCATTTATTACTCAAAAATGTTTGCGTATCCAGTTACGGTTGTAATTAAAAGTGATTAAATGACAAAAGTATTTGGTTTGTTTCCTAAAACCACGTCAAAAGCGCAAAAATATCAACAATATTATGAGTATGTGATTCCACATCATACACATGCATACAAGCTAATCCTACACCGATTTAATGACGATTACCAGAAACCTTGATTAGAGTCTTCGATTGAACAAATTTGAGAGCAATTTTACACTTATTCAGCAAATTTTTCAACTCATGTATTTAGTAGAAAGATTTTACACAGATTCTATTATAATTCTTGTGGACTTACCACCGCCTTTTCAATTCTCTTAAATACTTTTCGAAAGCTAGCACTCTTCATACAAGTTCGACTACCTCTGTGTGATGAGCGAATGACATCAAGCCTAAATAATGTCTAACTCGCCGAACAAACCCACTAAAAAAGAAACGCCCACGATGTGTTTGCGATTGACTTTTGTAGTTTTAGCGTTTTGTCAATAGTGATCGAGTATGCGAGTAGCAGCGCGATGTTTGATCAATTAGCTTGCTCATAACACTTGACAATGTCATCACAGTTTGTTGTTTTTACGAAGTTGCTTGCACTACGATTAAGTGAGTGCAGTGAGCAATTGCGACAAATTAATCACTGCAAAAGGAATATTAAAAGATTTCAGTTCTAATTCCAGGTTTTCTAACAATGTGTCTTACAAACAATATTCAGTATCACCTCCTACTTTTTCTTAGCTAATTATTTTGTTACTTAATTTTTGCTCACTACTTGAGAGCACAAATGATCCTAGCTCCATGAGCACACGTATTTATCATTAAGCACAAGATCTCAGGAGTTGATATTCAAAGAAATGATATTCACAAATTTCATGCTTAACGCTCAGCAGTAGCAGCGATGCGGAGAGTGTGATATGAAAATAAATGTATTTATTAATCACTATAGAAGTGCAGTGGGCCTTATGTAGGGTGCGTTGGAAATGTTGGCATCAGAACAACAAGTCCTACAAAGAGATTACTCTAACTGTGCTAAACAACATTGCGCGTAACCTGTGGTATGGCCGTCCACTTTGTAATTAGGAGGTTGGCAGAACAATTTTGATTCGAATTACCAGCCGCAATGAAAAGATAATACTATGCCAGGGGTGTTCGAATTACGGCCCGCGGAACTATGTTCCCTATGGTGATGTTGCTTTAGTCCAGCATCCACAGGTTGATTCTCTCCTTTCACAAAAAGGTATTCGGTGTGGAAACTATCCCAGTTTCTGATTGATCTTTAAAAATACGTTTTAATCTTTGAAATGCTCCGCATCGCTCCCGCGGTTTAATCCGGTTGAATAAAATTGAATAAGTTGTGAATTTTGCGTCCCTGCATGAAAAATTACTTACCCCTGCAGTTAGCCATTGATTTTCAACCGATGTGTTGAGATACCCTTGATTGCCATTAGCACTATATACCTATCTCTTAGAGATGGAAAGTAGCTTGAAAACAAAAAGATTATTCGGCTAGAGCTGTTTTAATCATCAGATCTATGTCTACCTGTAGGTGCCAATTGTGATGAAAACAAAAGCAATACCAAGGAAAGCCGCTCAAACTTAAGCAAGAATGAGGATTGTTTGCGCTACTATTTGTGATATGTACCTCTTGATCATTCTGTGAATAGTAAATTAAATCTTTCATATATTAACATAGAATTGTTTGAGGAAATCATGCTGCAAATTAGATGCTGTCTTTTTTACACTGTGGCATTAAAATCCATGTTTGCCTCTGGTTGACATTTGTGGGTTAAAAATAAATTGGAACCTCCGCGCTACACTAAACAATTTTTACCGGAAAGAATGCTGAATAATAAACGGGCTAATGGTGCCAATAATGTAGAGAAAAAAACTGTTTACAGCTCGTGATCAGGGATGTGGAAGCGGAAGCTGGAAGCGGAAGCGGGGGAAGCAGTTCTTTTTCTGTGGAAGCGGAAGCGCGAAAAATCCACCGCTTCCGCTTCCACATAGGAGGGAAGAATGGAGAGAAAAAAGAAATTGGTTTTGCTATTCTTCGTAGAAGAACAAATAGGGGGAGCATACACATTAAGAAATGAGAGCGAGAAGGAGTTGTTTACAGAGATGTTGATTGGTGCACTTCAATTTTGCTCGCTTTACATGTACATATTATATATACAACAGAAATTTCGCACTTCACTATCCAAAAAGATCGGAGTTAATACGTGTTTTGAAGACGGACAGAAGGTCCGTAATGATGATTAGAGTTAACGTTAACTTAAAGTCAGAGTTAGTTGAGGATAGAGAGGAAAAATCAACGCTATACGGTGTAATTTGTTGTTGTGACGACAGGTTATTGTCGAGCAGTGGCGGCTCTTGCCTATGAGCTGCAGAGCTGCAGCCCCCCACGAGTTTTTGTGATCTGTTTTTTTTTTAATTTTTGATAATGTTAATATTTCTCATAATGTCATAGTTCGTACCTTATTTACCAATGCACCAGTTTATGTCGCTGAAAAGACTAATTTCCCTATATTGCTAGCACTAAACTAAGTGAACGTGCGACATAGGGATTCTATGTGACAACATAATAATGGTGCGTAGGACGGGCTGCAGCTGCAGCGCCCGAGACTGTAATTTTGTAAAGCAATTTAGTTGCTTCATAAATGGTTTAAAGTTTTAGTTTCTGTGTGACATAGCAAAATTTTTTCCCCTGCAAGTATTGTCGACCTTACTAAGCCAAATTTTTTTGTATAACTGAATATTTCTAATTTTTGAACACCGCTCGTCAAGCTGCAAACAATAGCAGCAGGAAGGGCAAAATCAGTATCGCCCAGACGCATGACGTACAGTATATGCGTTGCTTTCACGGTCACTTGGTTCTTGTCACTTTTCTTGCGACGTAGCAATTCTTGCTAAGCTTGCTGATGTTGTTTGTAGCTCTAAAGCAGGGCTAGTTGCTGTAATTAGTTAGATTGTTTGTAGGTAAGCAAGTTCAAATGTTGCAATACAGTTGTATCATTTAATGGTTTAGGCAAATAAATTGGAAGTAAGAAAACTTATCTAAAGGCGAGAAAGTTGTTTAACTTATTTTTTCTCTTCTATCGGTCAAAAAGTCGTAAAATTTTCGCTTTGTCATTTGGATATCAGACTACCGCAACTACGTGGGGAAATATTGCTGCTGCACGCGACTGACCAAGAGTGGTTGAACTCTTACAACTCCCCTTAGATTGAATCCGCATAACCGGTAAAAACGAGGGATAGGGGGCGAGGCATCCGACCTTGTTTTTGGGTGGGGCAAAAGCATTGGTTTCATCAAGTCGCCAAAATTTATTTCGCGTAGTTTACAAAAATTTTATTTAAACACCACACGCCCGACTGCCCGCTTTATAACAGTCCCGGGCTACGTAGATTCTGACGACTTGGTTTGGAGGCGTCGATGGTTTGATTCCACCAGCGCCACTGCTCGCACTTTTAGCGCTGTTCAATGTGTTGCTATGGTTCGTGATACCTCATCGCTCAACCCCGAAACCGCAACTATTCATTGCTTACTCACGCTTTGCATCCACCTGCAGTGCAGGGGGCAACGTTAATCTCTAATTCTAGGCGCACAACACCCCCTCCGGGGGCGCTGCGCTGGGTGGAACGAATCCTTGTTGATGAGGCCAAAAGGCCAATATCTGAGTCCAGGGATAGCCCCGCCTATTTCGCTATACTAACTTTGTTCGGATTGTGACTCTTCGTAAAACTAATTTTTGCCCGGGGGTATGTTGCGTCGTGTCTGGTTCCTGTGGGCTTCGAATCCGGGCCTTTCGAGCTGCTTTTCCGTGCATGCCGAGACATGCTATCGCGTAATCACCTACCGCCATGAATGCCTTAAAAACCACATTTAGTATATAAAAAGTGGAAGATTTTTCCATGCCTAATTAGCTTTCGTGTGATCAATTTCATGTAAGGATACCAGTTTTAGTTCATACTTGCACGGTTAGCAGTAACGTCAAAGGGAATCCTGGTTCAAAAGTAAACGGTACGTAAGTCTTGTGCTTTGTGTTGGATTGTTTGGGTTTGTTGCGTATACAGTCCAATGTTGGATATCGGGCTAGCCAGGAGCCAAGAAAGTATCTTACATTGGCAAGAGCCCTGGTAATGATAATGCATTTTCATTACCCGTATTTTAGGGATGGTTCCGCCTATTTTGCTATACTAATGTTGTTTTAATCGTGACACTTTGGAAAAACTAAAAAATATATATACATATATTGCTGATGTCCAAGAATGCTGAAAGAAATTTTGCAAGTCGTCGAATTAACCGGTTATAAGTTGAAGTGCGATAAATTCGCACGACTTGCACTTGTTCATGTGCTTCACTCTTCAGGCTAGTCCTTAGCTTGATGATATGTGCGAGACTTTGTATTTGTTCTATTTTCTTTGTAGATTACAAAATATTAAAACAAATTAGAATTACTACACTGTACACTAAATTAGCCTACCGCAATCCGCAATCCGTAATATTCAGTCAAAGCAATGCCTGAATGAATACAATTATACAACTAATACAGCGCAGAGTTTCGGAAAATTTGCACATTTATAGCTAAACAACGGCAAATAAACTGACTACAAAGAGTGCAAAAAAATAAAAAAATGACTTGCAGCCCCACCAGCAATTTCAATCACGAGCCGCCACTGTTGTTGAGAGCTGTAATATGTAATCATACGGCTTACATCTGAGAAGCATTAAGTTAACTGTTGTAAAAGTGGTTGTAAGTAGTGAAGGAACTTGTAAAAACTGTCTGTTTGTTGAAGTGTTTAATTATTTTTTGAATTGCAGTAGCGAAATATTTGATTTTCTTGCAAGCAATTTGTGATTTCTAAATCTTTGTTAGTGGGAGTTCTGTGACAAACGCTAAAGTACATTAGGGGCTCCGCGATGACAAAAAGATTGAAAAGCACTGTTCTACATTCAACACGAGTTCTGATATCTAAGAAAAACAAACACAGAGTAGTTCGAAACAATAAGCTCAGGGGAAGTAGGTAAAGTAATAGCAATACATGAAGGTATTTGTTTTCTCAAAATGATGAAGTGTAAAAGAAGGCAGGCTACAGACCCACAAAAGTTTAAAAAAATTGTCAACGGTCGTTTTTTCGTTTTTTTGGTGGAAGCGGAAGCGGAAGCGTTTGAAAAATAACCGCTTCCACATCCCTGCTCGTGATATGCGTTTACAAAAGTTTAAAACGATCTGTAGCAATGAGGCTGTTTGTTTGCTTGTAAAGTTGCCTGCTTATCAAGCGCGCAAAGCGCAACTCTTTATTTCTTGTTTGTTCATGTACTCGGCCTTGCCAGAAATGTTTGCTGTTCTCACAAGTTGTTGGTTTATTGAAAAATATGTTACAATTTTGTTGTCTAGTCTCTAAAACGCTGGCACCAAATCAGCTTTTTTCAGATTAGATTCAGCCTTTTTTCTGTCGTTTAGGATTTTTTACAATCTCGCCCAGTGTTGGCCGACCTGCAGCCCAGGAGTCGCATCTGGCCCGTTGGGCTCTTGATTGGGGCTCTGTTAACTTATGTTGTTTTTGTGTACAGTGATGAAGAGGAGAGATGTGTAAACTGCGGTACGGGACGTTAAGTGTGTGGACGGTGACAGTCCACAGGAATAACTTCATCTTTGAAAAAGTCTTTGCATGCGGTTGGAGTGAAAAACCTGCTACTTCCAGCCGTGTGAGGTGTCGACTACAAAAGGAAAAATTTGACAACCCTGCATTTGGACAGAAAATGTGCCGTGCAGACTTGCTTGCGAAGCTGCTCTTTTCATGATGGCCTCAATCGTGTTTGGCTCGTTTGTACAGTAAGTTTGCCATGCTTGGTCTAGCCTCTATCTTTTTTAGCTTTTTTTATAAAAAATCTAGCTATATTAAGTATTTTTTCCCTGAAGTTTTACAAAAAAGTTTTTGTTAAAAAACTTTTTTATTTTTGTGTTCTTGATACATGACACCTGTAAAAATGTATGGGTGAGTTTCTCGCTTTCTTCCTAATGGAAGATGTATCATTGTTTGGTTAAGTGCGCAGGATGTTTAAGTAATTGACTAATTAAAAACGCATATTTCATTCTAATTCGCCAAAATTCCAATTCAATTACTAATTTAAATTCACAAAGCAAATAAGCAGTGAAAATACGTTGATAGGTTGATGTTACTGTATGAGTGTTTATGTACTAACGATCAATGTATCTTGTGATTGTGAACAAGGTGGGATAAAGTTGATTGGAAAAGCCACCAAAAATAACAATTTAGGCAAAGTTGGCTGTGCGTTCTGTGTGACTAGTTTAGTTTAAAGCAGCAGCACAAATTAACGATTAAAATTTGAAGACAATCTGAGGATAGGAATCATGAAATCGAAATTTAAGATTTTCTTGTCTTTGAAACTATCAAAAGTCATACATTGCTTGCTGGTACCAAAGACTAAAAGTGTAGGTCTAGATTTACATTTGGCCTCTTAGAACAGTAAAACATTGTGTAAAAATGCCAATTATTATTTGTAACAATCCAAAAGTTTTTGGGTTTGGAAAAATTTATACCTCTATGCTCAATTGTAACAAAACTTCATTAAGGACAGAGAAATTTTATTTAGATTGCATAACTTCACATCACTATTGCTGTTTTTAAACCACACCCAAATACTTTACTTCATTACTTCATATACTAGACAATTAGTAAAATGTTGGAGTCAAAGCAAGATAGTTAATTTGTAAGATACTCTAGCCATCATGGATTCATTGTTTAGCAATCCGTGATCTGATGATCAAATTCTATCAATGCGCGAGCGTTTAATATGACAGAATTTACCTAAAGTCATTTTGATCTTTACCTGAAGTCACATTGGTTGATTGGTTTACCTCTCCTCTTCCTCAAGATAGACTAGAGATACGACGCCAACGGCAATCGAGGTTCACGCCGTCAACCTAATTGAATTAGGCTAGAAAAAGTGGCAGCTCATTTCGACCAGTCTTGAAAGCAATATACTGACTGGTAGCCCCATTACCAACAATGCCGAATGCAATTAGTGGGTACCCAAAAATTGCCTCTTACGACATGGTGGGTAAGCAGCCTAACAATTCTAGCCCAATGAAACACGGGTAGGCCACCTACTTGCCACATAAAGATGGAGGCATTTCATTGAGTGTCTTGCCATAGGATATAACAAGCAAGCTTGCCCGCTTGTCCTCCACATTATCCCTTTTTTCTGCTAAGCGCCGGGCAGGAGGCTGTGAATAACATTTTTTGAAAGTTTTTTGGTGTGACCCAACTTAGGAAATCAACACAGGTCTACCGAATGCAAAGCGGACGGTCCAACCATTGCACCATCGGGCTGATCGAAGTCACACGCATCATGGATCTTGCTACGTACCATAAATACAAATTTATTCGAACTCGATTGGTAGCCACCAGTCATTGCACAGTGCGCTTCTATAACACAGCAATACCAGTGGTCAGTGGAGGAAGGGCTGTACAAAATAATATGATCTTTGTCGAACTGTTAAAATGACGCGAATTTACGTGTTTGCTGGCGGTTTCTAAAACAAAATTTCACTAGTCGGAGCAAATTTTCCCCAAATCAAATTATTGTTGATTAATAAACCAAGTAGCATAGCTTGAGGTAGGGTAAATTTATCTCCCTTCCTCTTACTTTGTTGCTCTCCTGGGCTATAAGTCATTGCAGCTAAGCAAGATAAATCTCTAAAATGTCCTCAAGGATAAGACAATGATTACCAGAAAATATCTTGAATAATGATGCTTGCCGTGGTAAATCGAAGATTTGTTTGAAAGAGAGATAGTGATCAGCGCCAGATTTGGTTGGTGGAAGATGACCTACTTTTTTTGAGATTATACCTTGCGGTCGAAGCACTTTCGTCTCTATTTTCAATTTCTGATTAAAGTCTAATAAGAACCTGCTAGTTAAGTAGATCATTTTACTTTGTTGTCAAGTTACAAAAAGGGGCCATGATACAAGGTTTCTTTTGCTAAATAAGCTACTTTTTCCGTAAAGAATCATACCATCGCTTTGTTTACGATAATATTTGTTTATAAATATCTACTCTCATGTTCTGCAGAAATTTCATTGTTTATAGTAGTGTACATATTGATTCTAAAAATATTACTACAAGAAGTTAGTGAAGATGATGCAATGATTACTTTTTATCAGTCGTTAGATGGAAGTTCGACGAAAACTCAACTTCACTCAAAAGTGCAGGCTGGCAGCCCAACAATCACCAACAGTTCGACGCTGGTGAATAACCTTTGACTATCAAGTACCGAGTAAACATTTGCTTTTCTCTTTCTTTTTTACCGTTTTTGATTGGCAACACTGAACTTAAATGATTGCTTCATCACGTTTTGTTGTTGTTTGATTTTTCTGGCAAAAAATGCTACCGATCAAAATATGTTATTTATGTTCTTACTTTTAACTGGAAATAACTGGAAAGTGATTACTTTGTTTCCTTTTAAATGCAGTTGTTTGGAATTAATTGTTTTTACAAAAGGCGTCATGTAATAAAACAAACAAAGCAATCTGTTTAAAGCTGCACCAAGTTGCAAAACTTAGTAAGACTTGGTGTGTTGCACAGCTAGTCTGAAAACTTGGTGTGTTGTGCAGGTGGCCTAAAGGCTTTGTCGTGTTATTGTACCTCCCTGGTTCAGTGTCAGCAAAGTGCAAAGGCATTCCGTCGATCGACATCGCACGAAACTGGATTCAAAATATCGTCACCGAGTGGTCGAGTAAGATACAAATATTATTTAATCCCTTTGAACAATCATCTACGTTTCTAACTAAATTTTCTTCCATGGCTTGGTCATTCAAACAATTACAAACAAATGTGTTTTGTTAAAGATAATAATACCCATTCTATACAAAGAATTATCATGCGCCATTCTGGTAATCAGAGTTGTCATCAGGCCCTATCTTTTAAGCGCGAAATCTACCCGACCCCAATCCAAACCCGAAAATTTATTTGAAGCCCAAATCGGATTGGATCCGATAACTATGTGTACCGAATGAAGTAGTTAACAGGCAGCTTAAACGAATACAGAATTTCTTTGAGGCTGCTTACAACTTCTAGCATGACGCTTTATCTGGAAAGATTCCGCCGTTATAGAATCGTATTTCAAAACCGGTTTACAAACGCTGCAAACTACAACCCCAGCTAAGGGGCGTGACCCAGCGAACTGGCTATCACTTATATCTGTATCTTTGGACTGAGCACATCAAGCGGCAACCTTCATATTTCCCAAAACTCAAAACGTTCAGAAACTGGCAAGAAGCAAAGGATTGTTTCAACTAGAATCCGAGAGGCCGTTTAGAACTGGCTGATGAAGCACTACTCTCTATGATGTCATCGCATTGTGAACAAGCCTTCTGCATGTAGATGGCCGTGGTTTTACTCTATTGCGCGCTTGAATGTCCGCTTAGGAAAAGCAAAATTACAATTCAAAGAGTATAAATTTGAGCCCAAATTTCATCAAATTTTCGAAAAACACTTAAGCCCAAACCGAATTCGAAAAACTCAGTTTGACTTACAACCACGATAGTAACAGTTAAATGGATCTTTTTTTAACTGATCTAAAGGTTCATAGGCCAACATATTGGCGCTTCCAACCATGAGCGAAATATTGTGAAAAAGAATCAACCCACAACATACGTTACAAAATACACAATTTATACGCAATAAAATTCGTGACTAGCTAGCTTCTTTCATAAGGAGCTTGTCAGGCAAATGAATTTGAAAATCAAAACATGCAGAACAATGCAACACGAGGTATGCAATGAAATACAAGCACCAAAGGATTCAATGAATATGATGCTTGTATCACATTCCATTTTTATTTCAATTAAGTAGAACAACTTGGTTACTGATCGCCTCTGGTCACATCTGTCACCAACAAAACTCCTGTTGGTTTTAAAGATATCAAATAAAATTTAGGTCCAAGAATTAAGGTTAATTGGGTGAAATTTAGCAAACTTTATTACTAATAATGTGAAACAAAAGAAAAGGAATTTTTCCTTTTCATAAAATTAAGGAATTTGGTAAATCTGATATAAATCTTCATATGACTCGAGGCAAAGCGGCTAAAGGTATAAGCCAAAGAGAGCCAAGCATTTTGCTTCAATTAAGATCGGAAAGCAGACGCATTTTGCAATACCACCGGTACTGTGTGGAGGAGCAAACTGTAGACCCGCTGCGTTCAGAGATAGCAACCATGAACTCAAGAAAATCTGTTTGGATAAGAAGGGAACCAGTCAGGAGATTAAAACAAGTAGGTGAAAACCAGTCTTTATATGACCCAAAGCAGAGCCTCTGAGCTTATAAGCAACTAGCCGGCTTTGCCGGCCTGGCAGGGGCCATGCATCAGTGGTGTCGGGGTTTAGCATTTCGGTTCAACTGGCTGCGCCGGCTTCATCCTTCGGGGTCTTGTGTGAGCAGTAGCGAAAAGTAAATGAATTTTATGCACTTTCACAATTCTTGCACACGAAATTGTTTAAACATGATTGGTAATGCTTACAAAAAATCTTGCCACAAATTATCGTTAATACTTGTGAGGAAGGAGGGATTAAAACACAATCAAAACTGATGGTAGCAGCGAAATGGTGGTTGCTTTCATAATTACAGAAATATACTATTTAGTGATAAGCCAATTTTGCGATTCGGTGCTACCCCTTCCTATTTATATTTGTGGTATTAAGTTCTTCTGGCCGCGCTATTTTTCTTGTCTCCGGCATAGCGACAAAAGCGGCTATGGCTTCCTCAAAATCATTCACCATATTTTAGTAGGCGCACATCAGGCCGAATTATTTTCAAACAAATGCTCCCTCTAAATTCAGTTTTACAAATTGTTCGGGTTATGATTTTATAGTGATTTTTTCTTAAACTTGGGATTTTCTCACACTGCTGTGGAGTATAGACATAAATATCTTAACAGTCAGCGTATCAGAAAATGAAAAAATCTTTGCCTTCTAGTATATACGACGACGTCGCCCGCAGGGGTCCCCATGGGTAACGTCGGGATTGAGAATGTCGGTTTGACCGGCCAAGCCGATTTTACCATCAGGCTCTTGCGTAAACAGTCCCCAATAGTTTTTGTGTTTTCTGCAGATAAGATTTTCACGACTTTGTGTGTTCCTTTTCCTAATATCATATCTCATTTCAAGATCCTGGCTACGCCTTAGGTCTATGTGGTCTATTCATTGCTGACACGAACCAAGAGAGCCTTGCGTTTCCCGTGTTTTGGAAGTAGGGATTACATTTTTGATGTTAAGCTATTTTCAAGTAAAATAGCAAAAATGTCTTTCGTATGGTGCGATTTCACACAGTGACGCTGTTTTTTTTTTTTATTTTCCTTCAAACTTTCTCAATTTCTCGCTGGCTACGCATTATGTAGGATATTCTTTTTTACCTGCTTGACGTGCCCTGGAAAGTAAAAAGAATCCTTGTTTACCTCAATCGTTTGGTTTGATCCCGGTAGCTCTATAAAACTATTACAAAGCAAAATACCAATGAAATGTTCCATTTGGTGCAATTTAACACGGTGACGTTGCTAATTTTGATTTCCCTCTCAAACTTTTTCAAGTCCTCGCTGGCTTCGTATTATGTGGCATGTTTTTTTCCCGGATTGACGTGCCCTGGAAAGTTATAAGAGTCCTTGCTTTTTCCAAAATGTTTAGGTTTGAACCCAGTTGCTCTATAAAGATAATATAATGCAAAATACCTATAATGTTGTATATTCCATGGGTGCGATTTGACACAGTGACGTTGTTGATTTTGATTACTCCTCAAACTTTCTCAAGTCCCTGCTTGCTGCGCATTATGATTCATTTTCATTTTTCCTTGCTTAGCTGGGGCGGCTCGTGTATGGTACTGTGGAACTGCAGCACCCTCGGTCCGGGTTCCATCTTATCGATGACATTCGATATGAATATTTAATCTTTTTTTTTCTTTATTTTTCTTATACTTGTAGTTACGTTATATAATGCATAAAATTAATCTTAAAAAATCATCCTAAGTTTATGAAAAAAACATAAAAATCTTTTTGCTTCAAAGCTCCTGTGATATAGTGTTTGAAATTAGCAGTGGATTGCAATGCAGCTGCAGAAAGAGAACTGTCGCTCATGCAGTACTGACCCTTGTGTGCTGGTGTAATAAGAGTTTCTTTTTGACGGACAGCTGGCGAGCTGTGTGTGTGTGTGTGTGTGTATGTAAATCTGATAGATAGTGACAAAAATTAGGCCTACAGGGTGATTTTCTGAAGCAGCTCCTCCCCATTAATTTTAGCTACGAGCCGCTCCTGTTGTTTAGGTATGCCCATAGAAGTTAAATGAAAAGTTTCTTTTCCCAAATTTTCAGATTTGATTCCGGTAGCTCTATAAAGCTGTTATCAACCTATACAGAAATAATGATTCTCATAAGTATGGTGCGATTTAACCCCAGCAAGGCGTACCATCATCTGTACCAATTTAAAATGTATCAATTAATGCTGCTGCGCCAGCTTCACTGTACAAACATTTGCAAGAGCAACAATGAAATGTTTTACTAAATACACTGTATAAGCCATAGTTCCTGAACATGTACTGGTGATTATGTTAGTCTATTAATCAAGACTGAAAGTATTCAAAAAGAAAGAATGATGACACAAATAACTATTCGTAATTTTAAAAGTGTAAAAGAGGGGGGAGTGAAACATAATCAAAATCGATGGCGTCGCCCAAATGGCAGTCGTTTTGACAATTAACGAAATGAGCTATTTAGTGGTAGGCCTGTTTAACGATTTGGTGAGCCCATTTTCATATTTATATTTGTGACATTAAAATTTTTTCTGCACTGTTTGCTTTATATTGTCCATTGCATGAAAAAAAGCCATGTCTTTCCCGTAAGTCATATGACCTATTGCAAAAGACGCCAATTAAGCTCTTTTCAAACAAAAAGATTACCTCTTAATCCAGCGTTACGAATTGATACTGTTATTGTTTAATCTTAATCTTTTCTTAAATTTAAGATTTTTTTACATTTAACTTTGTCCCTAATCCAGACCTGCCTACTTTTAAATGAAGATTAGTGTTTTGTACCGATATCCTTGCAATTACAAATATCAGTTTACAATGGGTATGGGCTTCACCATTTATGTTCACGATCAAAATGGTAATGAATAATTTTGCTGTCTGCTGCTGTTTTCACTCTACAGTAGCAAGGATTGTAGTGTCATTTAAGATTATGGCCAAACACTGCATTTAAGCCATTGAATATTAGGATCGCTACTTACCACTTTTTCGTTACTGTAGGCGAATTCATGTAAACCAACGTCTCTGCCTGCGTACATGTTCCTTGGCCTTGGCATAAACATCGCCATGCAAAGAGCAAACTAACCCGAAATGAAGCACTCACAGTTGAGTTGTAGCAGTATCGAGGCCCCATTAATAATGTCGAGGTTAAGAATATCAAATCAGCTGGCTGCTGCGCCAGCCTCGCGCACTTGCAAAGAAAATTGCTTCAACATTTAGATCATGTGTAGCTCGACCCCTACATTTTGTTGCAAATTATAAGAAAAGACTATCTGTACCCTATTGTCTTTTTCTTGAGTGATCACCAACTGTTTTGCTAGGAGTTGGCTACATATTAAAATTTGTAGACTTCATTATTCGATGAATTTTTTGAATAATTTTATCAATAATGCCAAAAATCCATGCTATCGAGAAAAATAGACAAAATGTATCAAAGGATTTTTTCTAGAAGTTGCAATATTATGAAGAGCAGGTACAAAAATTTTGTGTGTTTCTAACCGGTAGACTACATTTCATAAACGATTAGAGACTTTAGTTTTTGATGGATCTTTTTGAAAACGTTTACAAATAATGCAAAAGAATCATGCTTGTGAGGAAAAATAGTCAAAATGTACTAAAGAACAAACTTTGTCTAACAATTACAAGTTTGTTTGGTCAAATAAGATAACTGTTCAACCAAAAATGAAACATGATGTATGGCAACCAAGTTTTGATCAGCCATTATAAACTAATCTTTACCTTCAAGTAATTGGAGTCACATATTGCTGAAAAGGAAATTTCCTAAGCTTTCAAAGGACAGTAATTATTAGTACCTTACTATAACGTTTTTGTATTAAAGTCACCAGTTTTTATTGAGCTTACCACTTTTTGAGAGGGTAAGAAGCTACACTACATGTCTTAAAGTTCAGTTTTTTCAGTATAAAACTGATATTAATTTTACATATTATACACTATCGGAATCGCTCTCAAATGACCTTTAATTTGTTGAAGAAAGTTTGAAAATCAGTTGAGAAAGATGGTCACAAATCAATGTTTTAATAAACTGATTTTGCAAAAAGGTTGCAATTTTTGAAAACATCTTCATATTATGATCTGCGGTAGCGAAGATTTGTGTTAATCGTACGAGAGATATTATGACATCATAGAGCCAGTTTTATGCGTGCAAATAAAAAGAAAAATGCTTGGAGGGCTCAAAGTGCTTAAACAAAAAATTGCTGGTAGGATGGACAAATAGGCTTTAACTGTTGTAAAGTTTTTTTTATCAAAAGCAGCTTATTAATATCCTGCAACAGCGTTTAATCGCGTTTCTGCAATCAGTCCTTTTTGAGAAAAAACAAAAAACAGATTGTGCAATGAATCGTCGATTGTGACGTCATTTTAGATTCCAAACAAATGAAAGTATTTGTAATGTAGTAAGTCGGAAGCTGATTTTTGTTTGATCAAAAAGCGGTTGTCCATTGTCAAGTAATGCAAACTTTCAAAAATGATTATGATTATGACGTCACTGTGACGTCACGAATACCCAAATGACACTCACTTTGGGGAGGTGATCAATCGTGCCAAGTTTAATGCTTGTACCTCTAGCAGTTTTAGAGGAGCAAAAACCGACAGACACACAGACTTACAGACAGACAGAATTGCGCTTTAAGGTATAGAAGCAGAGGCGCTTAACCCTTTAAGGATCATAAGATTCTAATTGATAAAATTTGAAACAATTCCAAAATTGTTGGTAACAATGGGAAAATAATGGATTTCGCAAAAGTGGTTACTACATCATAATGCAATAACAATCAACAATTGTAGGTCATAAATGACCAAATACGTCAAAGGGTTAACCAATAAATACATAAACAAAATAGAGTAGCGGCACTGTCAGTGGCGTACACAGGAGCCTCCTGTGTTCGTATCTCCCTTAGGAACAGTAAAATGTCTATTTCAGTGATTATTTGCGAAAATTCATCCTCCACCCCCTCTTCCGCTCAGGAAATTGTGGAAACTGCAACATGCATTTGGCAAAATTGAAATGGTAGGAAAAATAGTCAAAGTGGTAATTGATAATAAATAGTCGTGGTAATTGATAATAAAATAGTTAAAGTGGTAATTGATAATTGATAATAATTGATAAATGATAATTGATAATTGATGATAATTGATGATAATTGTTTCATTTCTTCTTTGTCACACTGTCTCGAATATGTGGCAGCAATTTTCCACTCTCTAGCTAGCTTATATGTAAGAAATAAATAATGGAAAGAAAGAGAGTGGAAAATTGCTGCCACATATTCGAGACAGTGTGACAAAGAAGAAATGAAACAATTATCATCAATTATCAATTATCATCAATTATCAATTATAATTATCATCAATTATCATCTTCAAAACAAATATCGCCACTACAAAAAGGGGTCAACACTGCCTATTCCCACACTATATTGAGCACTGCATTTATCGTTTGCCCATCTCGAAAACTTAATGTCTCGTTCCCCCTCAAACATTTCTGCATAACCCCTGGGCACTGTTGAAATCACGGTGTGGTATTGTAGGACATTGTGACCAACAATGCCTTTGACTCGATGACATTATCTTTGATAGAAACTCTTTGACTCGATGTTTTCCAATTCATTATATCATTGCAGAAAGAGTAAAACCCATACATTGCACATTTTATCTTGATTATCAGAAATCAGATTAAATTTGAACGCCAAAATAAAATTTTTGGAAAAAACGCTTAAGTTTTTGTCAAAACATGTTATTGTGTAAAAAGCTGAACACTGTTGGGTACTTTGTCCTATATCCTTAGAATGCGCTAAATCTTACCGCTGACCGACGCGATGGCGTAGTGGGTAGTGGTTAGAGCGTCGGCTTCACAGTCGGTAGACCTAGCGTTCATTCCCCTTGTCGAGTCATACCGAAAGACTTTAAAAAATAGTATCTACAGCTTCCCAGCTTGGGCATTTATGGAAGGTTGTGGATAACAAGCCGGCAAGTTCGCTTGTTGTGTCCTTGGGGAAGACACTTAACGAGACGCCTCACCTCTATGTAGAAGACAGGTAACCCAGACACCTCGGAAATGGCAACTCCCAATGCGAGTGCGGACTTAGCGTCCAAAACATAGCGATACATCGCTTTCTCGTGAATGGAGGATAAATATGGCAAATAAAAAATAAAAAATGAGGTTCGGTGCAGTCATAACGTTATGCTCGTAAAAAGTTTGTTTGTAATAAGTTATTGCAAGAATAGAATGACCAGCAGCTGACCGCGTTTTATTACAATATCATGTGCCCCGCTTTCGGTTTCCTGTTAAGTCATGTCGCAATGATAAAAGCATTTGTTGCTGTTCTTGAAGCAAAGAACAATTTTTGAAATTTGCCGTATTTAAAAATTCTGTAAAGATTTCTAAAGCATAATTACTTCAAAATGTTATTTCTTATTTAAAAATAGCAAATTTTTAGAGTCACTTTTCCTATTTTCTACTCCAAAATTAGGCACCAAACATTTTTTGGAGATCATCTTTTAAAAAGTGATGATTTTGTTGTACACTGTATATATCTGCTAAAATAAATATCTTTTCCAAGGGTCGAATAACTCTAAATGTTAAGCTTATGCACCAGATTGAAGAAGGTCATCATGCACGAGGAGGCATACATGAAAAATTGAATGTTCGGGCAGTGTTTGACTACATATATTTGGTATGGTAGGATAAACAGAGAGCTTGAGAAGATTCGAAATGAAATTAAAGTCTTCGAGTCAGCAGCATAGGTGGTAACCAACGAAATAATTCCACTTTAATTAACTACTGAAGTAGGTTTTTTACTAACGAGTTTCTTCTTTTTTCTACTTCTATTTTTACATGTGCAAATTTGATAAAAAAGTAACGCCACTCTAAGTAATTTTAACATTTACTTAAGTAGATTAAATTCATGCAATAATTAAATTGATTAAAAAATGCAATAATTCTTATTGCATGTTGAATTGGAGTGCTGTATGCTAGCACAAAAAACAGTTTTAACTCGAATTTTATTTAAACTTGAGCCAATAAATTGCAAAAACAAACTGTTGCCATTAGGTAAGAATCCACCCCCTGACGGCGATGAATATCTTATATATATATGTGTGTCACAGACCAACGGCCAGGACCTTCCCGTACTGTAGTCTATCAAACCGACTAAAATCAACAACAAAAGTAAAACCCAAATAGGTATATTGACAGCAAAAAACGATAAAAACTTTGAATAGACCAGTACGAGAAAATTGAATAAACTTTTATCTTCCAGTTGAAAACAATTGAACCAGCAGAATCAAATTTAAAAATAACCGATCAAGTTGTCACTTGTTTTCTTTTATAATTAGTAAAACCCTGAAACCACGCGTTTTTTGTGTTTAGGTCAGAGTGCAAAAAAAGGATAACGTGGTGAACCAAACGTGCAAAAAAGGCTGTTGTTTTCAGAGCGTCAGTTCGACTCCTGGCGAACTCAGTCAAACAATTCTTGTTAAAAATAGGCGTAGGTGCGATAACACTACCATCCAGTTTTTAACTCAGCATGATACCGTGAGTTACTATCATTGAGCTGTGCTGACACACATCTTTGGTTTTGCCAAGTTTTTAGTGCCACAATTAAATTTAAATTTTCACAAGGTTCAGTTTTTTGCAACGTGCATCAACTGCCAAAGTAGATATTGATTAGTTCACAAAAAATCAATGAGAAAATTTCCCCTTATCTAAAAAGATTTCTGAAGTCTTCATTTTTGACTGAGTTATTAGGGTGTTTTAAAAAAAGATATTGCTTAAGTTCAATCACAATAATACCTTAAAGATTTTCAAAGACCCCTGATTCTTACCATAATTCTGTGTAATCTTGAAAAACAGGGATAAAAGATCAGCACCAAAAAAGTTACCTACCTGAAAAAGTTTTTGTTTCTTTTCCCCGGTCCTCTGCAAAATTTTTAGCTAACATTGCTGTTGCTATAATTACTCTAAAGCAGGATTCGCCAAACTACGGCCCGCGAAGGCTTTTTATGCGGCCCGCGGAGACCTTTTTTTATTGATTGAAAAAAAATGTGTGTTGCAGTGTTTCCTTGATAAAGCCACTTCGATCCAATCGTTTCAATAGCGAAAAGCACAATTTGTGACAGCGAGAGAGGAGGTACTTTTTCTTTGAAGATCATCTATTTTTCAGGCAGTATTACACGATCTCCGACGATACTGACCGTTACTTTCTACCTACTTTGAGTTAACTTTGGTCCACGGGTCTTTAATATATCGGCAATGTGGTCCTGCATGGAAAAAGTTTGGAGACCCCTGTTCTAAAGCCTAAATTTTAGCGTCGGATTTTTAGTTTGGCTGGTGAATTATTTTCTTACTTTCTTGTGATAGCTTTGTTTGTCTACTTTTTAGGTTAGCAACTTTTAGATAGCAGCTTTATTAACATGTTATTAAACCAAATATGATTTTGGCTGGTCGGGAATGAGACCAGCACAGGAGGCGTGCAGCAATTCTTTTCTAAATAATCCAACGCCAGGAAAACTTCCGTGCTTTCACCATGCATTTGCCTACTTTTAGGTCTAACTTAGAACACAACTGTTACAGAAATGAAACTAATTTCTGCATTTACCATTTAAGCAAGTTGGTTTAATTTTTGATCAGTTTTCGAATTTTTGCTGAGAAAATTATGTGTAGCGCTTTTTTATCTGTCGAATACGCGTCGAATTCCCCAACAGATTGTATTCGAACAGTTCAAAATCATAAAGAGAAAAACGACGGGTTCTGTAATTTAACACAAGCTAAGCTAACATATTCACACACACAAAACAAATGCAAGCTAACTTACCAACTGTTTATTTACGAAAGACGAGACACTCTGAATGCCGCAAATTTTGCACAAATTTATAAAAAGATAGCAAATAGGTGGAAAAAAGAGAAAAGTTTTAAGAAATGCAAACTTAAAGCTGATACAGCAATTAAGGTAAGCAAATGATTGGCCTAAACAACATAAAATTGAAATTTCTCCCAACGATGGCAACTTTCGGTCGTAAAATAAAAGCAAGCAATGCAAAGTTACATCCAGCCCCAACAGCATGTTTTTCATCACTTTTTACTTTTGCATAAATGTTCTTTGATTAAATAACAATACTTTTACTCAAGTAAATTTTTAGTCTACTTTGATCACCTCTGTTAAGCAATCATCTATAGATTACATGTCGGTGCGATTGGCGCAAGCTTCTGTTCAAAGAAAACAGTGCTAGGTCAAGCCGTATGCAACTCGCAGTACAATACACCCTCACCCATTTGCGGTTCACCGTTCAGGGCTCTACAAACTCGTGGATATTGCTCTCAAAGTGTTTTTCATGATTTTGGCAATTTTGTGAATTTCGTAGGCCATTTTGTAGCAGAAAAATGTTTTTAAATGAAATTCAAGTTTTTGGTGTATATAATTATACTGCATCCCTAGGTTATGTACGCCTTATGATGTCCCCAAAACTCCTTGCTTCTTTTCTTCTTTGTCATTACTGCATATATTTTTCTTCTTTATCATAGCTACATTATTACTGTATTAATTAGTAAAACTGTCATTAGAATGTGTTTGGAAAGCATACTTTAGCCTATATAATGACATTTATAAATGTTTTAAAACTGCATCAATAATTCGCACATTTTCGGGATTCGCGAGAGGATACTGTTGTTTGATTACGAATCTAACGCTTATCAGGTGAAAAAATTTAGAACCAAAGCTTGAAAAAAAATAAGATCAATTAAATAATTACCTCATTGAAGGATTTTTTTGGATGCAGGTTTAGTATGTGATCCACCGACATGTTTCAAGTTTAGTATGCAATCTACCCAGATGTTTCAAGTTTAGCTTGTCATCTACATAAAAAATGCTACAATAAAAGAGTGCGTAATAATAGATAAATTGCAAAATTGATAAGAAAGATTAGCTTGTGATCTACCCTAACCTTACCTAACCTAACCCTAACACTAATTTTTTACGTGAATTCTTATGTATAATTGTATGAAATAAATTCTTTTTTAATTAAATATTCTTGTGTATGGTAGTACTAGATCATATTTGTTGGGTAGATCACATACTAAAACAGCACCTTTTTTGTTATTTGAAAATACTATAGCCTGTAGGAATTTATCAGCGGTTATGTAAAATCATCACGTAGGGTCTCACCATTTTGCTTGTGGCAACACCTTTCATTGTTGCTAGAACAGTAATTTTTTGTTCAAGCGTTGTGTAGAGGGTTCTGCAAAAAAGTAACAGCATTGAAACAGCATATCTGGACTTGTTTCTTGGTTTGAGTTCCATTACAAACTTGGTGATCCCGACCATGAGCTGTTGAAAATTTATCCCAGCTAAGTAAGTCACTTCCACTTTTGTTTTTATAAAACTAAGTCGAAGCCCACTATAGCAATTTCAAAAATTTTGAGTACGATGTGTGGTATGATAGTGTTATTTTTATTTACTGCTTCAATGTCTTCTATATGATTGAAACAACGTTACTGAAACTTGTTTGAAAAGGGATCACACCTTACCCTGCAAAATTCAACAGAACTGAGTTAAGCTGTTCAATTGCAGAGACGGTCTTTCGTACTATTTGTTTCATATGAGTTGATTCCAACAATGTGTTACTGGTACTTTATATGCTTGCCTGTTATCGATTTTTATGTCAACCTTACTGTATGCCAGGTGTAAGCAGTGTAGCGCAACGGCAGGCACCTGGCTGTAGTTAGATGTCAAAAGAGTGCACTCCATACGGCGACTAGTCACTTCTATCATGATAGCTACTATTCGTAGCTTCCGTTCGGTTTATATATTGACATTGCTGTTGGTAATTTTCCGTTTGTGGTTTGTAACATCTTCGTGCTCATACGACTCTTGGTAGCTAGAACTCATTGTCGCGATAGCTGCGCATGTATGCATCGAAGTTGCAGTGGCTGCAACAGCAGTATGTGTCTCATAAAACCTTTACAAATCTTTTACTGCCTTACATCATCATATTTTTGGTAACACCTTTCTTCATCAGTAATCAATTGCTGTGATTATTTCATTTTTGAGCACATTTGGAGAAAAGTTTATTTAATATGCATGATAAATTTCGGATAGGGGGGAACTTTTCTTCCAGGTTTTAAGGAACCAAACAAAAATCCAAAATAATGCTTTATTAAACATAATCAAATTAACATAACAATAATTAACATAAACAAATCCACCGAAGCTTTTCGTCCCCTCACGGGGACTTCATCAGGGCTAAATAAAAGAAAAGAGAACAAACTTTTACTCTTAAATTTAATATGGTATTAAGATACTAGTCATAGACTAGTAAGATACTAGTCATAGACTAGTATCTTAATACCATATTAAATTTAAGAGTAAAAGTTTGTTCTCTTTTCTTTTATATAGCCCTGATGAAGTCCCCGTGAGGGGACGAAAAGCTTCGGTGGATTTGTTTATGTTAATTATTGTTATGTTAATTTGATTATGTTTAATAAAGCATTATTTTGGATTTTTGTTTGGTTCCTTAAAACCTAATATGCATGAGTGAAATGAAGTGTCTGGAATTTTTTTTCAGTGTAATTGGTACCAAAAGCCACTACCATATATTAATGACTTTCTTATATTTTCAAATTGATAAGCAAAGCTTCATGTATTAACTTGTGTAAATTTCGGCAGTGCTGTAATTCCATGTCTCGGAAAGATTTGTATAATTTTCTAGTTCCATATTTTAATCTAAATTTTCGTGATTTAGACTTCCTCATTTCTGTAAGTCAAGATTTCCATATTTTAGTGTTGCCCACAAATCACATCTCTATTATTGTCGCATGACAAAATTTCATAATTTCCAAAACTATATGCATCATTAGTGCTGTGATGTTCTAGATTGTTTGCCTTTGAGTTGGCAACTAGACAAACTTGACACTCTGTGATATGATCATTAGACCATCAAGGAAAAAATCATGAACGTAATTGTTGGCACTGATTTTACTCTTTGCTATAATTGTTAATCTTTTTCTTTATGGCAAGTTTACTAGAATTGAAAATGGATTGCTGTTTATGTTTATTGTTGCCTTGTTGTTGCCAAGATTTCTGGGCACATGCCAAGATCAACTGAAAGTACTGACTTTACAGAAAATGCTTTGGCTGTAAGTTACACTTAACAGATTTTAGAAGAACAGCATTGCATTGGTTAGGTCTGTATTCTAGCCGATAAAAATGTTGTACTTGTTTTAAGAAAACGATGAAGTAGTCTCTGGAGATCACAGTTTTAATATATTCAAGTTAGTCATTTTAGTTTTTGGTTTGATCTAGATGAGTGATAGCTCTGTGCATCTGGAATGGAACGTGTCTTTTGCTGTGTTGTGAAAATGTTTCAAAGTTTCTGTAAGCTCAACTACTAATAAACTGATAATTTGCCATTTTGGCACTCACGATTGCATGTGAAAGATGTTTGTTAAAGACTACACCAAAGTTAGCTTTCAAAAGTTATGTAACATGCCATTGAGCAACAATAAAATACAGAATTTCAGGAAGGTGCAGCATCTTAACACATTCAGTGCCCCAGCCGGCAATTGTCATTTGCAGGATTTTACGTAGTACCAAATTACACCAACTAGAGTGATTTTTCACATTTTGATGCTCAATGTGCCCATTGTGTTTTATCACGTTATTATTGCTGCCTTTTTTTCTCATATTTGGCAGCTGTTATCACCATAAAAAAGTCGAGCTGTCACTCTTTTTGAGGTCAAAGCATTGTTTGCTCAAAAACTAAGATGAAAGCAAGCAATTGTTTTATTTCGTTAGTTTTGGTATTTCACTGTTTTATTTAACAATCAACCTGTTGCATTCAAAAACTCAGAAAGATTTTATTCAGCTGATATTATATCAGTTGTTAATGATGACGAACTTGTATTACATTCTCATTTACATGTGAGTGTGCTGGAATGGTTTTCACTAGCACACTGTTTGTTTGAAGGTAAATCTGATACAAGATCTAATTCTGCTTTAGCACTGCATGCTTTATTGCAAAAAATTACTGCTTAATGCCAGCAGTGAAGGGTTATTGTGTTCAATAAAAGATTTTGAAGAGAAATATTGGGATTGCCACCTATCAGAAAATCATAAAAAATATCCAAAATTGTAAAAAATTTAGAAAAGGATAAATATTTATGGTATTTATAAAAAATAATTTTTTGAAATGTAGTGTGTGTTGTGTTGCTAATTTCAGCTAAATTTGAGAAATTGTTTGGTGAATAATAAGTTTTGTTTTCAGCTGTGTCTCTTTTTGATTTAGCGCATTATAAGCGTTTCTGCCCTAGGCTGCACCTATTTTTCGGGATGTGAATGGCAGCTGTATAATGTAATCACTTGAATAAATCTTGCCTTCTTCGAGAATGATATGCTAGTTTACTAGCAAAAGAACAAAAAAATGATGCTGTTGAAATGATCAACTTTGCTCCACCAACACGTCTTTTAGGTTGATCACTCTAAAATGGAAGTTTTTTGTTATTGTTTTTGCTTATAAATGCAATGAAAAAACAGAACAAGCTATGTAATTTGCTGGTGTTGTTTTTAATCTTGCAGTTTAGTTTTGGTGCGTTTTGTGAAGATAAAGTTATGTAAATTAAGTTTGTATAACCACTACTTTACCTCTAAGAAGTATTTGTAACCAACATAAAAAATAAAGATTGATCCTGTGTTTCAGGTTTTGTAGGAATACTTAGCAAGCCTATTGTAGTAAAATAGTTTTGTTGTTGATATATAATGAGTTATGAAAAAGTGTAAATAAAGAGTCATCTGAAAGAAAGATCATGACTGACTTGTAGTTGTTAAAGAAGACAGCCACAAAGCTTACTGCATAAGATGTATGAAAACGTTTCATATTGATGGCAGTGGCATGTCATAAGTTAAGTCTCATGCCTAATGCCATAAAAAAGATCCCAAACAGCTCAAATATGGAATTGAAACACAAACAGCTGTTTTGCAAAAAAAAATATTAAACTCGCTTTAAAAGCCCAAGTAGTTAAAGCTGAAATTCTTTAAGCTCTGCATTTTGCAGAAAATAATAGTGCAGCCTTGGATAGTGTTAGGTTTGAGATGATGTTTCCAGATTCTCAAGTTGCAAAAAACAATAGTCAAGGAAAGACTAAAATAAGTTATAGCATTAATTGTTGTATTGCACCCAGTGTTCCCTCTAAGATTTTAGTAAGTGCGTAACCGCCGGCGCAAGTGCAAAATTGCTGGCAAATGTACGAAAACCGCCGCAAAAATTTTGGCAGAAATTGCTGAACAAGCCGTTACACCAGCTTTAGCAACGTATTTTAAAGATGTAAAAGTAGATATCTGCTGTAGCCTACTTGCTATTTATTCAGTGTAAACGCTAAGCTAACGTTGCATACCGTAAATTCAACCTATAACGTTTGTTTACGTTTGACGGCACCTTTTGTTTTTCCCTCAGACATATCTTGTTATATTGCGACTCGTTATCTGGGTCAGTGATTTTCAACCGTTTTTGGCATGTGACTCAATTTCGAAATGCACGGAAGCATGTCACCCGGTTTTATATTTTTCTCATTTTTACGAGGGATTCAAAAAAGTTATAGAAGTAAATTTCAAGGGTGTTGTCCAAATGATATATAAAAACAAGTTGTCCAGAAAAAGTTTTCCAATTTCAGTTTCAAAATGTCACAAATGATCTTTATTTTTTAATCCGATCAAGACGCCAGGTTGCGAGATGCATCGTGTTTACTCTGCTAGGTCTTTCGCAGCATGAACTGAAGTTACCTGCGCGTCTAAGGCCTAAAAACAAATTCGAACAACAATGTCATGGGCGTAAGCGCCGAGTTTTCAAAATTTTCGGGAAAAGGAGAGGCAAAACTGTGACAATGCGCTTCGGTGACGTAATAATTGGCGTGGCTGTGTCAGCCCCAAAATGTTTACATACAGGTAATCTATCGGTTGTTGTAAGGCGGAGACGAAATAACTGGCTATTTCTCTTTAGTAAGTTAATTTTAAAGGGTAAAATTGGTCTCTCAAACTCTTCGGCCTTTGCAACAGTGATTTGTTAACACTTTGTAATGGCAGGTTAACAATGCGCGTAAATAAAATTAAGCCTTTGCCGACGCCCGACATGAGCATAAGAAATCGGACTTTTATAAAATATGGGATGTTAGGTACGTTGCCACGACTACGACACAAAAGGAAAAATCACTGGCGGACTCAATTGTTGCTTGATTATGATAAATAATTCAACTTACATTTCTCTACCGTAATCAAATAGAAAACAGGGTTTTCAAATTACAACTAAACTTTTAATCTCAAATCGGAAAGTATTTGATGGTCAAAGTCGCGCAACTTGAAAAGATAACTAAGATTTTTGAGTGATGTAGCGGTAGTAGATTGTGCGTCTTGCTTTTTTCGTAAAGCGTATCTCAGAAAGCAATGTTATTGATGAGCGACAACAAATTTCACGGCGAGTCTTGTCAATTTCACAAAACACGCAGGAAAACAAATGGGTTAAATTTTAGGAAGTTTGGTCCCAGATGCGAAAAAACAGCGAATCGTAGTTTATTGGCTAGGTATTGTGACGAATGTAATGGTAGGTTTGAGGCACTTCGGATTTTCGGAATCTTGTTTACGGAACCCTCGTTGAGAGTCGCGGTAACATAGCTGACTAAATATCTTTATCGTTCTTAATAAGTATTAATTAACCATTTACCGAATCCATGAAAAGAGGACACAAGTATTTGATCGATAAAATTTTAACTCTGTGAAAAGCATTCGAAAATTGAACGAAGGAAAAAAGAAATTCACGGACGCGAATATTCGCAAATTTGGTAAACGCAGCTTTTAAGTCTAGTAAAAAATTGAAGTACTAATATTTGTAACTATACATAAAACTATAGGGTTTCACTGAAAGGTGCTATGTGTAAACAATATTACGGTCTATTCATTTAAAACCACGAAGTTTTACTGCATATGCGAGAGGGGACGCTCTCCCCAGAAAAATTTTTGGGAAACCCCGCCTACTTGACCCGGCGCCACTGTGTACAGGTAGATGCAAAAGGCTGCAATAGCCACGCGTGTACAATTACCCTTTAGCAAAGTTTTTTTACGCATTGAACGAGTTTTTGTTAGTTTCGCCTATTTAGCAATTTTTTTTACTCTGGTAAACCAGATTGGATAGTACACGTAATGTTGAATCAAAAGACAATTTTGGAACGTTCAATTGTGAATGGCAGTTTTTTTTAATTCCTAAAGTCATAGGCAAATTTTACTGTATTACAAATTACCTTTCACGCAATTAAAATATAAATGGCTACATTTCAACATAAAACGTTTTTAAAAAGATCGAAACTACTCTTGATATTTTTTTCTTCACTTTTTAGAGGCTTATTTCAATCATGACAGGTAAGCTGTCGCAGCACATATCTGTCAGCTACTTTTTTATAGGAAAAAATATTTCTGGAGAGAATTAAAAATTAAAATTGGTTAGAAGTCATATTCTTTATTTTTTCTGTTTATAAATGGCAAGTGGAAAAGGCCTATTAATTTGAAACGTACAAAAACTGAACCATTCCCTCAAAAAATGGCGTCTTTTGTGCTAAACTGAAACCGTGAGTTATGTGCTTTTTTTTTATCTTAACAAGCACGATTGAAGCTAGCGTTGAAAGGTAAAGAAAACATACAGCATTTAATCAATCTTTCAAACTTCCTTCGAAAAATGATGTCTTGTGGTAAAACTGAAGTTTGAGAGCTGCTTGCTTTTACTGCTCTTTATCTACAATTGAAATCGGCTGGGAAAAAGTAAAGAAAAAAATCTTATCTTAGGTTAATTGCTTAAGAGATAATTTGTAATAAAAAAAACGTGTAGATGGCGTGCTCGATATTTTAAGTTGCCGTCACTCACTGTTGCGTCACAGCCGCTTGATGTTGCGTGAGACGTTGCACTGCTCTAAAAAGCGTCTGTCCTAGCTTGGATTTCTTTTCTCTGTCTCCTACGCATTAAACAGTTGGTTGAAGATTTTGCTCACAAAATCGCAAAAATTTTAACAAACTAAAAAAGCTACCAAAAACCGCCGGACTTTTTTTACGCACTGTTGGATTTTAACTGCGAATCCGCCGAACATAATTTCGCAAATTCGCACTTTTTTTACGTTTAAAGGGAATACCGATTGCACCTTGCCTTGAAGAGAAAGTTATGATGTTTATTGCACCTTACCTTAAAGAGAAGGTTTTGTATGATGTTTGCTATACCCCATTTTGGTTTTAGTTTGATGAAACTACTAATCGACAGCCCAAAAAGCAATATGATGCTTACTCACTATACTGGTTTAAAAGTTATGACAAGATTGTTAACCCTGCTGTGGTACCATGGGGTCAATATGACCCCAGGCTTATTTGATAGGCTAAATATTCCAAACTTTAAGATTATAAGCTTTCATCTCGCTTTGTATTTTCTTTGCAGGTTCTTGTCAACTGTTTCCATTCATTCAATCTTAATTTTAATGTTGCCTTTTTTGTATATTTTACATTTTATTTGTTTGAGGTCATATTGACCCCCTGAAAAAACTACTCATATTGTTGATTGTTCTCCAAGCTAAGCGCAAATTGGTGACCCCGCAAACACCTCAGGTTGTGAAACAAATCGTTTGCAGCTGTGGAATTTTACCAGAAGCACCTCTAGCTGTTCAAAACATCACCAGGTATTGTCCATCAAGGCGCAAGAGATGCAAGATTGTCCGAGATTGAAGGACAAAAAGTACAGATTCACCTGTAGTAGATGTCATTACACCACTTGCGAAGAACACAGCAAGGTGGTCTGTAACCAGTGTCAGAAGTAAAATATTTATGTATTGTGCACTCCACTAGATTTTTCAAGCAATAAACACAGACTGATAACAAATTGAGCTTTTCTACTGGTGGCAAAATGTATTTTTAGTAATGGGGTCATATTGACCCCAAGGTACTGCTAACGTGATTTTTTTCATGGTACCAGAGCAGGGTTAATACTTTCTGTGAATCTTTATTTGTAGGGCATTCTGCAAGTGACCATCTGGTAGATCTTTTTAATACGCTCTTGAAGGATCTCAACCTTGACTATAGACTATTTAATTCAAGTTGGTCGAAATGTAGACCTTAGGTTCAAGAAAAACCTCGTTCATTTATGGAAACAAACAACAGGACAAGCTTTCTTTATGTTGGCACTTGCTCATTACACCTAGTGCATACTGCTTTTAGAAACGGACTTAAGAAACTAGGCTTTGATGTAGACGAGTTTTTTTATGATATTCATTTCTTTTTTAGGTATTCCGATCCACATAAAGAAAACTACGCTTCCATAGAAGAATCTACAGAAGTTGTTGCTTGGTAAGTCATGCAACATGCTGAGACTGGATGGTTAGCTATGAAATGTTTTGCAGTAAGAATTTTGCAACAATGGAAAAACTTTAAGGAATACCTAATTCAAAGTTTTTACCAAAACAAAGGAATTTCAAATCAACAGTGGCAACGACAGATCGCTACAAACGTATATCTTTAGCATTGCAGAATCTTTTAACTTTTTCACTCTTGTTAACATAAATTGATGATCTCATATTTTCAGTGTTTCCCTCAAATTTTTTCAAATTGAGTTACAAAATTAGTTTACTAAAAAATGGATTTGTGACTTTATTTCTCATCTGATTTTCATAAAATTTTCACGTTTAATTCCTTACACATCGGAAGATGTAAAATTTGTGCTTTAACTCTTTGATTTTCTTACCCAAAACGGGTTAAAAAACCTAGAGCTTAGTTGCAGACCACAAAAATTGCCAAATTTTCAGCAAGAACTACTACCTTACAATGAAATTGAGATAACATGTTTACCAGAAAACCAAAGCTTTTATCATTAACACAGTCTGAAAACTACTCTTTTGGGGCATCATTTGTTAAAATTTCAAGCAATAATGATAAAATTTACCTATTCAAATTTTTTAGGGGTCTCAAAACCCCCAAACAAATTTGTGTAGTTAGTAGAAAAAAGTAAATTTGGTGCATAAAAAATATGATATGTTGCTAAATACTGGTCTCATTTGAAAGATTAGGAAATTTACTTTCCAGCAATATATAACTTTAAATAGTCTTGGCTAAGCGGTATATACATTTATTGATCAAAAATGAGTACTCTACATCATGTCAGTTCAAAACCCCCCAAAATTTTCCACTCACCTTCATTAAATTATAATTTTTAGAAAAACTACACCCTATAAAAAGATAAAATAAATTGCAAGTAATTCACCACTAAAGTCGTCAGTTTGTATCAAGTTTTCAAGGAGACAGAAACTAAAATATAAGTTTAAAAGCTGGCAGAAGTTTGGGTTCTCTAAATCAAAGTTTGCTGTATCCACCTTGTTTCTCAACTAATGGGAGGGATGTAAAAAAGCTTCTATTTCATTGTTAGTGACACCATATTCTATTTAAACTTGATATTTTCTGAATTTTGAAAAAATTCCGTTTTCAAAAATACTTAATGTTACATGGTTTAGGCAAACCTATAGCAGATAATGACTGGTCATATTTTAGGTACTGCATTTAACTGACAAAATTTGGTACTGGTTAACAAAAAGATCATGGGCTTCAGAAAGTTGTAAATTGTAGAAAACCTAGGCTTTTAGGTAAGTTTTGACTGATTTACCTTAAAAGCTTATTTCCTTAGCATCATTTAGCAATCATTTCTAAAAAAATTGGTGGAAAATAAAATCTGCAGTGATCTTTGAGTTAAGGGTACTTTAACTTCGAAGACAACTCATCACCTATTTTGGGGGGGGCTAATTTGCATATTTAAACAAAAAAAATTTTTGTTTTTACTATATTTGAAATCTTCAAGAAATAGAGATTTCAACAATATATTGCACTTGATGTAGAAGTAAACAGATGAGTAATGATTTACAAACAAACTTGGGTTATTTTATTATGATTGATTATGACAGTTTTTCGCTCTGCCATCTTGCGGACATTTTTTTGCAATACACGTGGAAGCGAAAGAGTTAACTAAAACATACATTAGTTTTTGTGGTTTTCTGCTTCCGACATAAAAGACATTCTTTTGCTCTTTGAGATAGATAAACCGAAGGTGCACTTGCTGTACCCATCAATATGTAAACTTGTTTTATATTTGATGGGAAAGTTTATTCTTAAAAGGATGCTTTGTGGTGTAGAGTTGGAAAACTTGTTGGTAGATATTCATCTAAAGGAAAATAGAAAATTTTTACAGTTTTTAGAAATCAAAACAAAAAACCAAGAGTTTTCTTTATGAACAGATATACGATCAGCGAGGTGGCCTTCTGTATCAAGGACGATGGACCACAACCAACTACAAGAACACTTGCTCTCCAAACGTTCTGGCTCTGATGAAAGATTATGCAAAGAATAATGATAACCTGCTTGGTGTAAGTCATCAATTTTAATGATTCTATTTATCTTTCTCATGGAATTGAGTAGCATTGTGCAAAAGATGCTACAACAAACTGTACATCAAAAAGCAGTTTGGTGCTAATAGACCTGCTGACAATTCCGAAAAATGTGTAAAAACAAGGAATGAGAGACCTACTTCAGAGTTTACAATTTTCTACAGCAGCAGTGTTGCTTAGCATAGGATGAGTGACAGACCTGCTTCGGAGTTCATAATTTTCTACAGCAGCAGTGATGCTTAGCATAGGATGAGTGACAGATCTACTTCAGAGCTTACAGTTTTCTATCTTGAGTGAAGTTTGATGTTTCTTTTCTTCTTACTGCTTTGTTAGAATTTGCAGAACAGAGAAGGTCATCATAAAATAGCTTTTTCGTTAGCATAAAGCAGTCTAGGCGAATATGGACCATAATCTTTGGATCATTTCAGGCAGGGCTGAGTGCTGGCGCATAGCATATGTTGTTGTTGTGATTACCCCTTTTCTTGGGATGGAGGTACAGGACGAACGGTAATTTAAGTTCATGTCGTCAACCTAATTGAAATTAGGCTCGGGGAAAGATGGCAACCCATTTCGAACCAGTCATGAGTGACTGGTAGCCCCCCACCAACAAGGTGGACTGCCCCTGGTGGGTACCCAAGAGTGGCCTTTTACGACATGCTGGGTGAGCAACTTCAATATTGTAATCCAGTGAAGTATGGGTAGGCCACCTATCTGCCACATAAAGGTGGAGGCGTCCCGTTAAGTGCCTTGCCCAAGGACACAACACCCAAGCTTGCTGGCTTGTTCTCCATACTATTCCTTTTTTTTATGCTGAGCGCCAAGCAAGGAAGCTGTGAATACCATTTTTTAAAGGCCTTTGGTATACCTCGACTTAGGGAATGAACCCCAGGTTTACCGACTACAAAATGGACACTCTAACTACCATGCCATTGGACTGGTGGCGCATACCATATCGGTGATTTTATTGTAGAACTCTGCAATGCAATTATTAAATAAATTCAAATTTTTGCAAGACACTTTTCTGGTAAAATATTTTATAAAACTTACCATTTGTATTTTTTGTGTGTTTGCCGTGAGATAGTAGTAGTCGTTCCAGACTTCAGAACAAAAGGTATGAAGTTCATTACTCGATAAAACGGCCGTTGGTGTTCCTCAGAAAGGTTGTTCAGAATTTGAATTATTGCGTTGCTCTAACAAAAAGCCTGGCTCGAAACGGAGTGTGAAATCATATACCTACTCTAAATGAGCACATTTAAACGATAAAAAACTTGAATAATTGATGTAAAATTGATTTTTCTGTTATCTTTTTTGCTAACTGTGACGTATTTCGCAGTAGCTGTTTTCGCTAGAAAGCCTCTTCACTTGGTAAGGCTTTGGTTAGCCGGTTTTTCCAAGCTTTTCAAACGAGAATTTAAGTTTATATAGTTTGTGTCGTGTTTTTTATTCAAATTAGGCAATGAGAATGGCTTTCTACTACAGTGGAACGCCGATTATCCAAACGCCTATTATACGAAACGCCTATTATCCGAACGCGACTTTAACAAAAGTCATTAGAGCCTGAAATCAATGAGGGAGAAGCATTAGAACGTCAGTTGTGTGAGAGAAAATGAATGCGTCCAAAAAGCAAAAAGCAATTGACTCACGCAGTATTTTTTTAAGTTTGCAACCAGTTACGATACTACCAGTGCTAATAATATACAATAAATCACAATGTCTGTGAACTGTATATGATGTATTTTTGTAATGTTCCATGTTGTTCGATCATCCGAACAAATCACTTATCCGAACCACCCCTGGTTTTAATTAGTTTGGATAATCGGCGTTCTACTGTATTTTGATGGAAATCATTTTGAAGGTTTATGTGTTGCAGCTTTAGAAATGAATGCGATCATGCTGACGTCATCCTAGAGTCAAGAACTTGGAATATTTTGTCATGAAATGCAAATGTTAAAGTAACGCAAGTGTATGTCTCTGCGCAGATGGAGGTTTTGATAGGTGAAGCGAGTAGACTTATTTTAGAATATATTGGATTATGCGGAAATATCGGTGGAATGTGGTTAGTACGTTGTTTTCCTGCATTGTGTACACACCAGAGCTGATGGTGTCTATGTCTAACTGTCTACCAATAACCGCCTACTTTCCATCAAATTTTAATCCGCAAATGTGTATGTTAAATTCCTGTTGTACACCTGTATTGTAAAGGTGTCAGTACTTCGTAGTCTAGGCAAGTATCGAATCATGATAGTTGATCAATTAAGGCATTGTTATGTGTTACTGATAATTTTATTATGGAACATATTGGTGATTTCACTACAGAAATCTGCAAAGAAATTATTAAGTAAATTCAAATTTTTACAAGAAATTTTTCTGATAAATAATTAGTTGTCTGGTACAATTAAAATGTCTACCACTAACCACCTACGTTTGCCTGAAATTTTGATCAGCAATTGTGTATTTTAAACTCCATCGTATTGTTAACGTGTTACGCCACTAGGGTATTGTAAAGGTTTTGCACATCTGTTGTATTGTGATGGTTTTGTTCAACTGTTGGATTGTAAAACTGTTCCACAACTGTTTTATTGTAAAGGTCATTCGCAATTATTGCACTTTGACGATGTTGGACAATTGCTGGCAAGAATTATGTGCTGATATTGGTAAAATCGTCTCTTCAGTAGACAAACTACAACGCTATAACAGCGAATATCTGATCAAGTGTTTACTGAGGTCAGTTAAAATCTACTCGTACTTCTCTTGATGTATTTAGTCTGATTTGCTCAGTCCGGAATATCAGCTGTTGTAAACAGTGGCGTGATAAGAAACCTATGGAGTGACAAATGCTAAAAAAATTTAACTGAGGATTTAACCTGCTTGGTGTTTTTACTTAAATACTCAAGTTATAAAACGCTTTGTGATCAACTGCTTTCATATCTCGACCACTTTATTGTTATGAAAAAACTAGTGCTTTACTTGCTTTCAGATATTTTTTAATGAAAAATAATTTAAATAAGATGAATGTAACTTGTGATATCTAATAGGTTTTGAGGCTCCAGCACGTATACTTCCACTGTAGATTACAACTCAGTTAACCCCATCTATCAACGCAATTCTTTCCCTCACCCCAGCTTACTACTCTACCTTAGTTATTTCCATAACCTATATTGGGATTTTTCCCCGTTCTCTTTTAGTGGTAGCGATTTTTTACCTCATGCTTTTTCTCCATATTTTCTCAATATTCTCCAATAAAATATAGCAGGTATTTGTGCCATCTTGTATCGTTTTTTTTTGTCGGTCTGTATGTATTCAGGAATCCGACCTTAACTCCTCTTCTTTCCAGACGGTGGCGGTGAAGTTGCCATTTTCGTCAGACAGGATCCATCCTTTTTCGAACTCTCAACCTCCCTTTCTCACTTTGCTTGACCCCTAGTCTGACCTTGTGGGTTCAACATTTCTCTGAAAGACTGTTTTAAACGTCTATGTTCTTCCTATTTGCTCCTATTTTTCGGATAGTAGAACCGACTCCTTTTTTCCATAAATTGTTTCATTCTGAGAGACTTCAACTGCCATCACTTTGTATGGGGCTCAGGAGGGACTTGCATGGATGAAGAATGTAATTGGTTTATTATTTCCCTCTTAGTGACTATGACACATCGCTTCTTTATCGCTCCTCCGGCAATCGTTCGTCGCCTAACTTTTCGTTTACATTGTGTTCTCTTGCCAGTTATGTTCTGATCACCTTGAAATTTTTCTCACTGTCCCTTTCTCTTTTATCTCACACTAATAGGCTTCCTCTTTTTTATTTTTAGAAAGCTTGTGAAGATAGCATTGCTTTTTACGTTGATTCACATTGCCTTTTTGCAGTAGAATACTCTTGACTGCAGCCGCTCTTTATCTCATTAGCTCATCATTCTATCCCATCTACTCTTCTTTCTGGAATCTAACTGTATACTCTCACCTCACCAGGCCAATTTCCGCCCTGGTCGGTTTGCTTGATCAAATTCTTATCTTTTTTGTAATCTATTGTGGATGGATTGACAAACCATACTGACCTCTGAGACAATCCTTGACGCTATCGATGTTCCGAGATTTTTGACTCTGTGTGGCATCTGGCCCTTTTCCACACGCTTGTTTCAGATTTCTCGTTTATTCGCCGTCTTTCCTTCTCTCTCATACTCTTGGCACATCTGTCAGGAACTATCCATTCTTTCCCCTTCTTTTTTTATCCGGTACAAAGGGTTCCTGGTCATTTATTTTTTTCAGACAATGACATTGCCAAGAGTTGGCTTGACAAGCCTCGCTGCTTCACCCATCTGCGGTCTTATACAATCTCTTACCTCTCGTATCCACTTATTTGTTCTCTTTGGCTGGAGGCGTATTGTCTCATCAAAATTTTACAACACGCTCAATATCCCCTGAGGGACTTGTGCTCCCTCGTGCTCATTGCGTCATCTCTCATCTTCGCCGCAACAAACACAACTTGTTAAACTGTTATCTCTAAATAATTGGCAGAATTGAGAATCCTTCATACAGCGCCTGCAATCATCCGACTCTGAACTATTTTTTTCTTATTTTGTTCTGTCCAGGTACGCACTTTTTGCGTCGCTTGCTCTTTATACGACCACTGGTCCAAGCCTTGTGGGCGTCGAACAGCTTTTGGGTTTCTATGTCCCTTCCTTTTAAAGGGATCGGGCATAGCAACAACTTCAATTGTCATGGCTTATTACGAATACAAATGCCCTGAAACTTGGACGCCATTATGTGCTCTTAAATTTTGTGTAAGTTAATGCCAAGGCACAGCAATATTTCCAACAACTCACGAAGATTGCCGCATCAATCAAAACTTCTTTCTTGTTATCTGCACTTCCAAGTGGTTTCGATCTTTTACAAACAAAGAGTGACGAATGCAAGTGATCAGGAATTCGCGGAAACTATCCTCAATTTATTTTTAATTATTTTCAGAGATGGGTTTCAGACTTGCACGAAGCGACTGCAAGAACTAGGAAAAAGTCTGAAACGTGAATTGCTGTTCAAGTTGGTTGAGGAGTAATACAGATCTGTATTCTAATAATCTGTTAAAGAGGGAAAAGACATACAACAAATATTAAGTAAGTGTGCTGTGTTTAGTGGTTAAGTGATGCCGGCAGATGACAGGTGCTTGTGTATTGTTCTGCATTTATTTTGTGGAAACAAGTCGCAGCAATTTCGTCTTGGTTGATTGCGGCAGAAACACGCGGCAGGTTTCATTTACGTTTTAGAGCTCTTGATCTATTTGCTAGTGTTTTGTCAGACAGGGATGTAAACTTTACAACCCCACCACCTTTGTACCAACGGAGGTACCTCGTTAAATGCCTTACACAAAGAACGAACTTGCTGGCTTTTCTTCACACTATCCTTTTTGTTTAGAGCGTCATACAGAGAAGTTGTAAATACTTTTTTGAAGTCTTTTAATAAGACTTGACAAGAGAATTAAATCCAGATCTGCCAACAGCAAAGCTGTTGCTCAACCACAACACCACTGTGCCGTTTTGTCCGATAAAAATCCACGAACTTAATTTTGTTTTGTGCTGAATTTTTCCTCCTAACAACGGCACCTTGGCAGCAATGTGAACGCACTGCTAACTATAAAGCGGATCTGGACACAACATAAAAAATGTAATGCAACGAATAGCAGCACCCAGACATTCAAATTAAAATGAATCAAATTTCTAAAAATTGCAATTTCTTGGTACGTTTCACGTTGCAGAGTGATGTGATGCCCGGGTACCAAGCGGAGTGGGTCGGGATGACGATGCGAAAGCAATGAGAAATGGAGAAACAAACTGGCGTTCATGTGAATGGTTGGCTTTGTAATAATCCTCACGCACCATTATAAAACCGCAATTACACTTTTGTTCGGCTGAAATTGATTTACCTGAGATTCAAACCAGTGCCCTTTAATTGCCGGTAGGATGCTTCGGGTGATTTTCGAAATACCGAGCTTTGATAAGTAGGCTCTAAGTTTAAATTTTGCCAGGATTGTTCTCAGTCATTGGCTCTGCTTCGTGGTCCACGTGTGATCTCGATCCGCATTGTTGCGCGTGTGGAAAATTAAAGATCGTGTGGAAATGATTAAAGATCAAATTGCAAAAAAACTGTCTTGATTTAAGTGAAGCGTGACGACCTTTTTTTTATGGCGGTCAGCGCTGCTATGAGGGACATTTTGTAAATTTAAGGGAAATCATATTTTTCGTGAAACTTTGCTCAGTTATGCTCGAGTCGCCAGAGTTAAAAACTATTTTTTTGGGTCTCGCCAAAAGGTATTTGAGAATCTCTCTTTTAGGCTACTTGGATAATGGTGAGGCTGGTAAGCCTAATACCGAATTCCGCAGTAATCAAATTAACACAACAAATATAAAGTTTAATTTTGTTTAAGAGCTCTTAGGAAGAAGATAGCACATTACGCTGACAATTAAACACAAATGGAAAAATCCGTTCTTCAGCTTTGAATAGGAGTCATCAGACGGACTCACGTTTGAACTTGGTGCCTTTTCCTGAGCTTGCCTCATCCAAATTACAGCGCCATCGGGCTCCCTCTGGCGGATGAAAATTAATTTCATTAAATTCAATATAAACCTTAGTGGAAAATCGCTTCCCGCTGTAGGTCAATATAAAATGTCAATCTGGAAAAACGATGGTTTGAAATTTGGTACGGCAGCAATAGTCTTAATTGAAATACCAACAGCAGCAGTTTATGAAATCTGTGTTGGATATTATTTCATCTACTTTTATTTTCTCACTACTATCTCTTGTGTTGTTGTTGTGTTTACCCCTCCTCTTCGTTAAGGTGGAAGTACGGCTTGAACCGGTAATTCAGATTCACATCAAATTGATCTTTTACGTCGGTCATAACTTTATTGATTTTGCAATTTACTTTTGAAAAACAAGGATTTTTAGATTTGATTCTTAAATATTGCTGTCGCCATTACTCGTAACTTGTGAAGTATGAAGTGATATCAGATTGAAAATCATGTGAACAATTTAAGAATTTACTGAACAATGCTGGCTTTTAGGGGAGTTTAAAATCGATGTCTCTAGGGCCGGTGAAGAAGGAATCAGTTTTTTGTTCAAAAATGGAAAAATTTTAAAGTTCCCGTTTTGTTATCGCTGCTAAATGAGAAAATTACTGAGAATCGTTGAATAGAATGTAATCTCCGTATATCAGGCTGACGGCATTGCAACGATGATCGAGGTAGAACCGTTAGTGCGTTTCCATTTAGTCGTGTTTAAACTGGCAGCCAGCCCCTCATTACTAAGGCCGAGGGTTCACCACTCAACACAATAGAATGACGACAGCGATCAAACATTTCCGCGGCCGGATGCTCACAATGCTGTCTGGTTGTTGCTCAAAAACTTTTTTTCCTGTTTCCGGTCAGTTTAACCCGTTACGATGTCATAAACGTTTGGTCTGGTGTGATTTGAATAATGTGTTCGCGGGTCGTATTACCTCTAATCAAGGCAGACTATCTTTGATAGATACACAACGTTGCCTGTTACGACATGCAAGACATCGTACCATTCAACAGCCGCCTCAACGTGGTGGTGCGGTCCTCGACCCAGTTTGGGTTGAGTTGAAATGACTGTTGGCCTTCCCAAAGGTCCCAGTTACCCTGAATGCTTCCCTTTATTTTTCTCTGTGCTGCTCCCTGAACGACCGCAGTAGGGTAGCATACTGCTTCCTTAAAATCGGTCGTCTGTTTTCTCTTCTCTTCTCCTGCCCTTCTATTGCCCTGCTTTGTATTCTCATTCTTCTTCTTCTTTTGATGAGCGGTAATAGCCGCCTCAACGTGGTGGTGTGGCCCCTGACCCTGTTTGGGTTGGGTCGAAAAGGCTGTTGGCCATTCCAAGGGTCCAAGTTACCCCAGGCACTCCCCTTTATTTTTTCGCTATGCTGCCCCCTGAACGAACACAGTAGGGCAGCACACAGCTTCTTCAAAATTGGTTGCCTGTTTTTACTTTTTCTTTTCTTCTGCCCTTCTTTGTCTTTCTCATTCTTCTCCTTTTCTTGATGAGTGGTAACGTTCATCCTAACCCTGGCCCCATCTTTCCTTGCTCTGTGTGCACTGGAAATGTTACCTGGCGGGGCAAGTCAGTGCAATGCTGCACCTGCTCCAAATGGGTCTATCTTAGGTGCTCATAACTTTGCCTATCCAAATTCAGAGTTCTTGGCAGCTCTCACTCCTGGAGCTGCCCCCCTGCTACCGTAACAATGTGACTCCCTCCTCGGTGTGCTCCAACATGTATACCTCCACTGTGCAATCTGGCCCCCTTCTGCTAATGCTACACTCCCGCCCCGCCCTTGTCTCCAAACCTCTTATCCTCCTTCTGCCCATTTTGCATCTTCTCCCTCTGCCCCCTCGCCAACGTCCCTTGCTCCTGGTTGTCATTATACGCCTCCTGTTTCCTCTCTTCCCTCTGACTCTCTCAGCGTTCTTCAATGGAATGCTGGAGGTCTCCGAGCCAGAAGCACCGAACTACTTCACTTTCTCTCGTCCCATCCTGTCGACCTTGTCTGCATCCAGGAATCCAATCTTAATTCTTTTTCCTCTTTCCAGATTCCTGGATTCTCTGTTCTGCGTTCTGATTGAACCCACTTCCGGTCTGGCATTCTCTCTCATGATGCTCGTCGCAAGTGGCGGCGTCGTCATTTTCGTCAGGCAGGGCCAATCTTTTTCTAAACTTTCTACCTCCTCTCTTTCTTTGTTTGATCCCTACCCTGATTATGTAGGGGTCAACATCTCTCCTAACTACTCCTCCTCGGTGTCATTTTTAATGAGTACGCTCCCCCTATTTGCTTTTTTCCAACGAATAGCAGAACCGACTTCTTTTCTCGCTCCATTTTTTCCTCTAGAAATGTCTTCATTCTGGGGGACTTCAATTGCCATCACCCCCTCTGGGACTCAAGAGGTACTTCCGACCCCTGCGGGGAGGAAGTATTTGACTGGGTAATCTCTTCTGACCTCCCCCTCAATGACTCTGACATATCCACCATTCTCCCTCGCTCCTCTGGCAGTCGCTCCACCCCTGACATCTCCTTTGCTCTCTCTTCTCTTGCTTTTTCTTGCTCTTGGAAGGTGCTACAGGACCTGGGTTCTGACCATCTACCAATTCTTCTATCTATCCCTCTCTCTTCGGTCTATCGCCCCAACAAGCGTCCCCGTTCCTTCAAGTTTCAGAAAGCTTGTTGGGATGGCTTTGTCTCCTACTTTGACTTCTACTGTTTATGTGCAGATTAATACTGATTACTTTCTCTTTCCTCTGCTGCTGCTCTCTTTACCTCTCTGGCACTAAATACGGCCAAATTTTCCATTCCTTTCGACCGCATCAAACGCCCTCCAAAAGCCTGGTGGTCTGCTGAGGTGGAAGGTGCAGTTAGCGAAAGACGCAAGGCTTACTCCACCGCTCACAGAAGTGATGAAGATCACCAGGCTTACATCTCCGCTTCTCGACGCGCCTCGTCAATCATTGCCAAGGCTAAGACTGAGGCATGGCAGACGATTTGCTCTTCTCTTTCACCTAAATCTAACTTTGAATCTGTACACTCTCTTCTTCGCTCGATCGCTGGCTCGTCTTCCTCCTTTCCTAATTTCCCCAACTGTTATTCTCCCAGGAAATCGGCTTCGGTTTATGCCGCTTACCTGAGATCCCACTTTTCCATTTCTCAGCCAAAGGCCCTGCGTAGCAGAGCCAGAGGCTACCTCACTGAGCTCCGCCGAGACAAGTGCCCTGTGGAGTCTCACTCGTCCTTTTGCTCTCCTTTTTCTCCCGCGGAATTTCTTGCGGCTGGCTCCAACCTTACCTCATCCACTGCCACTGGCCTAAATCACCTTCCTCGCTCTGGCATGGATTTTCTTCACATCTTCAATCTTTCTTGGTCTTCACATTCATTTCCTTCCATCTGGAAGATATCTTCTATTATTCTCATACGCAAGATGGGAAAACCTCTCGACTCTCCTGCTTCCTTCAGGTTTATCTCTCTCGTCTCCTGCGTATCAAAGCTGTTTGAACGCATCATTCTATCCCGTATACTCTTCTTTCTGGAGTCTAATTCCATTTTCTCTCCCCGCCACGCCGGTTTTCGCCCTGGACGGTCTACACTCGATCAAATTCTGTACCTTTCTCAGTCCATTTCAGATGGGTTTAACAAACCCAGGCCGGGCTCTCGGACTATCCTGTTTACTATTGATTTCTCTAAAGCTTTTGACTCTGTCTGGCATCCCTCCCTTTTCCACAAACTCATTTCGGCTGGCCTCCGTCCTTGCTTTGCTCATTGGACTCAATCTTTCCTTTCTGGCAGGCGCGCTTCTGTGGTCAATCAAAATCACAAAAGCCGTTCTTTTCGAGTCCGTCGAGGTGTTTCGCAAGCATCCGTTCTTGGCCCTGTACTTTTCTCTCTCTTCATTAATGATCTTCCGGTTTCTCTGCCTTCTGTCGTCAGCTGTTCTCTTTACGGTGATGATCTAGCCATTTGGTCCTCCTCCCCCTTGCGTAACATTATTCAAGGCTCTGGAATTCCCCACCACACGAAAATTGCCACATTTTTTTGGGGTAGTATGTGAATAGAGCTTGCATAAGGAATGATCATGGTACAATAATGCCGCTGTCCTACAATTAAATGACCGCTTGTTTGACAAAAGCTAACTTTTCATCAAATAAACGGCAAACCGGCGGTGCACTGGTTACAACGTGATGCTCAATGTTTCAACAAACAGGCTGCGGGGTAAAGGCGGGTTCGAAATCCCCTGGATATGTTGAAAAAATGTTGTCCAGCAGAACAGCGTGCTAAATAAGTAGATCTGTTCAAATAGACGTGGTCGCATTCTCAGAGTAGCTTAACAAAAGCTGCGACACATTGCATGGGGTTTGTAGGTGATCGGGGGGAACTGAGGAATACTAGATAGGAGGTTTTTGGTGTGCAGTGATGTATCAATTAAAAACTCATCAGAAAGCTTCACTGTAAAGGGCTTGACTTCAGCCCTCACGTCGTGCGCTGAACTGTTGGCAGCAGGAGGCAGTGGGTAATCAAAACAATAATTACCGTGGTATGTTTCTGTTTACACGCTCTATCATCCTGTTTAGATGTGACATTGCCTTGTTCACATGCAATATCAGATTGCTTACGTGTGATATCATTTTTTTGTGCTCACCAACCTTATCAATGCTTCCCACATCATGATTAGTTGTTGCGGTTGGCTTGGCTGTAAGAACGTCAATATCATGAGTGATTGATACGACGTCAAGCACTTGACGTTGAGACCGCTCTTTGGCTTTATCGAACCGATTCTATGAACTACGTGCTCATGGTGCGAAACGATTACTTGAGGGTCTACTAGCAACATGTCTGTGAAATCAAGCTGTTGACCGCAAAATGCGAGCAAGTCGCAGCCCAGAATGGCCATTTCTACCTTAGTCATCTTAAAAGTCCAGGAGTAAGAATGAATAGTCTCTGTTCGCCATTGTTCGTTCAAATGCTTAGTACCGTGAATTACGATTTTAATGATGTTGATGGAAGATGTCTGCAAATCTGAGTACTTATCACAAAAGGCGAAACTTTTCCCCGGTGGCAAACTAATCGAAGACCCAGTGTCGACTAAAATTTGACATTATTTGAAGAGTCAAAAGCTGCAAACCAATAATCTGGATTTACTGGCGACTCGACACTGCCGATTCACAGTGGCGAGCGAAGTCATTTTTTAGCAAAGAGCGCCACCGCTTTGCACACGGGGATTGACATCTGCTTGCCTGTACACCCAACTTTCTATGGTAAATACGAAGTTCATCTTCGGCGACATGCTAGCGGGGAGGCTGAGTCTGGGAATGGTTTGTTTTGGGAAATTATGATGATGCCCGGATCCTTGAAAGGTATTGAGTCTAAGAGGCTGTGCTCTGGGTCGGCCAGCGGCGGCATGGTACCACGGTGGTCGAGGTTGATTGGGGTTGCAGAAAACGAATTGTCTGTGGTGGCAGTCCACTTATTTAAACGCTAATCAATTATTTCGTTGATTGAATGTTGAGAGCTATTATCATCGTCGAAATATTTAAAGGCGGACATGATTTCGTCTGCTCGCAGCGCAACAGAATTTAAGTTGTTGTCTAACAACCCGCTAAAATGCTAATGATGCAAACAATCATGTATTTGTTTTTCTTGCATTTCTTTTCTTTTATCAGTTGGTGACATTACCTATTGCCCGCTGCTGCTTATCAGTTTTCGGTACCACTGTGTCACACCAATATGTTCTGTGTGTTTGTGATAGCACAGCCCGAAAAATACATCAAAAATAACTCATTTTGCGTACATACCTGTCATTCTACCGTCTATTACGGGAGTAAGCAATTTCTTCAGCTCCCGATTACTACTTGTAAAATGTACAAAACATCATCCACTACTCTCTAGTTTTCTGGAGCAAATATCATCAACGAGGACACCGGCGCGATGGTGTAGTGGTTAGAGCGTCCGCTTCGCAGTCGGTAGACTGGGGTTTATTCCCTACGTCGAGTCATACCAAAGACCTTTAAAAAATATTATTCACAGCTTACCCGCTTGACGCTCAGCATAAAAAAGCAATAGTGTGGAGAACAAGCCGGCAAGCTTGCTTGTTGTGTCCTTGGGAAAAACACTTGACGGGATGCCTCCATCTTTATGTGGCAGACAGGTGGCGTACCCGTACTTCACCGGGCTGCAATTTGTGAGGCTGCTCACCCAGCATGTCGTAAGAGGCGACTATTGGGTATCCACCAATGGCAGTACACCTTGTTGGTGGTGGGGCTATTCGAAATGAGTTGCCATCTTTCCCCTAATTCGCCCAATTTCAATTAAGTTGACGGCGTGAATCTGAATTACCGTTCGTGCCGTACCTCCATCCTGAGGAAGAGGAGGACTAATAACAACAACAAGACACTGTTTCTATGTCGCCTCCACCTGTAGCTATCTGTTCCAATTGGGCAAGGGAGCTGTAAAGTGGTTGTTCTAAAGCTTTACATAAAATGTCTGATTATATTTGGTCAACCACCAACTCGTCTGCAATTAAATATGTGTGGTCCATTTCCCATCAGGATTCCGTAAGCAACGCAGTGGTTTGAGTGCAATGCTGTATGTGATCGCCTAAAAACAATTGAGTAGCTCCTTAAATCAATTAGGCCATTGTGATACTAAAAATAGGTCGTGTGTCGCCGGAAACAGAGTTCATTTTTGGGATGTGTCCAAATTTTAATAGGCTATACACGTTCAAAATATCTCCCTTTACTCCGATGTGCAAGGAAACGTATGTCGGAAGGAAATAAAAACCCTAGGCATAAGCTTTTATGTCTCTATTCGATGTTCTCCATCTGTTCACACGTGTTTTCCCAAGAGTGCTGCGTGTGACCTTTCTGGGATTGTCATTGTTCCCAATAATTGTCGCAGTGTAAATCGCTTGCGCAAGGCGCATTTGGCCACATTTCGCACTCGTTCATCTACTGATCCTCTGCACGCCAGTTTTGTTACTGAAAGCGCCGACATCACGAAAGAAACTGTCAGCAGCCTTAATGCTGACATCCATTTTTATGGATGCAAAATCTAATCTATCTTTTCTACTATGTATTCAATTCACGGTAAATTATTTCTCAGCCCGGTGCTCTCTGCCTTGTTCCGTCGGTACACAGCTGCAATTACAATTGGAGATGTGCTTACCGAATTAACATGTATATCAGTTAAAACTACCTTTTTAAAAAGTTTATAATAAGGTAGATATATTTCGTTTTGTTCTTTACTACAATATGTGGATCATTTAAACGTCACTTGAATAGGACAACTACACGGAGGTAGCCATCTCTACGAAGACGTTCAACTCTGCACCAATCAACGGCCGCCTTAACGTGGTGGTGCGGTCCCCGGCCCCGTTTGGGTTGGGTCGAAATGGCTGTTGGCCTTCCCGAGGGTCCCAGTTACCCCGGGCACTCCCCATTCATTTTTTCGCTATGCTGCCCCCTGAACGACCGCAGAAGGGCAGCACACAGCATCTTTAAAATCGGTCGCCTGTTCTCACTTTTTCTTCTCTCCTGCCTTACTCTTGCCCTCCTTCGTCTCCTCATTCTTCTTCTTCTCCTGATGAGCGGTAACGTTCATCCTAACCCTGGCCCCATCTTCCCTTGCTCTGTGTGCGCTGGAAATGTGACCTGGCGGGGCAAGTCAGTGCAATGCTGTGCTTGCTCCAAATGGGTCCGTCTAAGGTGCTCACAACTTTCTTTATCTAACTTCAGAGCTCTTGGCAGCTCTCACTTCTGGAGCTGCCCCCCTGCCGTAACACTGTGACTCCCTCCTCCTCGGACTCCTCCGGCACGTATACCTCCACTGTGGAATCTGCCCCCCCTCTGCTAATGCTGCACTCTTGCCCCACCCTCGTCTCCAAACTTCTTATCCCCCATCTGCCCATCTTATATCTCCTTCCCCTGCCCTTCCACCACCGTCCCTTGCTCCTGGCTATACTTCTGCACCTCCTGCCTCCTCTCCTCCCCCTGACTCTATCAGGATTCTTCAATGGAATGCTGGAGGTCTTCGAGCCAGGAGCACCGAACTACTTCACTTTCTTTCATCCCATCCTGTCGATCTTATCTGCATTCAGGAGTCCAATCTTAACTCCTCTTCCTCTTTCCGGATTCCTGGATTCTCTGTTCTGCGTTCTGATCGTACTCACTCCCGGTCTGGCATTCTCTCTTCTGATGCCTCGCATGCCAGTGGCGGTGTTGTCATTTTCGTCAGACAGGGCCTATCCTTTTCTGAACTTTCTACCACCTCTCTTTCTTCGCTCGATCCCTACTCTGATTATGTAGGGGTCAACATCTCTCTAAACAAATCCTCCTCGGTGTCATTTCTTAATGTGTATGCCCCCCCTATTCGCTCCTCCCCAACGGATGGCAGAACCGATTCCTTCTCTCCCTCCATTCTTCCCTCCTCCAGAAATCTCTTCATTCTGGGGGACTTCAATTGCCATCACCCGCTTTGGGACTCAAGAGGTACTTCCGACCCCCGTGGGGAGGAAGTATTCGACTGGGTCATCTCCTCAGACCTCCTCCCCCTCAATGACCCTGACACACCCACCCTTCTCCATCGCTCCTCTGGCAGTCGCTCTTCTCCTGACATCTCCTTTGCTCCTTCTACTCTTGCTTTTTCTTGCTCCTGGGAGGTGCTTCAGGACCTGGGTTCTGACCATCTACCAATTCTTCTATCTATCCCTCTTTCTCCGGTCTTTCACCCCAACGAGCGTCCCCCTTCCTTCAATTTTCAGAAAGCTCGCTGGGATGACTTTGCCTCCTACTTTGACTCTCACTGTCCTACTGCAGAGGAATACTCGTCTCTTTCTCTTTCCACTGCAGCTGCTCTCTTTACCTCTCTGGCAATGAATGCGGCCAAATCTTCCATTCCTTTCGGCCGCATCAAACGCCCTCCTAAAGTCTGGTGGTCTGCTGAGGTGGAAGAAGCGGTTGGTGAAAGACGCAAGGCTTTCGCTACTGCTCACAGAAGTGATGAAGATCGCCAGGCTTACATCTCTGCTTCTCGACGTGCCTCGTCGGTCATTGCCAAGGCCAAGGCTGAGGCATGGCAGACGACCTGCACTTCTCTTTCACCTAAATCTAATCCTAAATCTGTGCACTCTCTTCTTCGCTCTATTGCTGGCTCTCCTTCCTCGTCTTCTTCCTCTCCTAACTTTCCTAACTGTTCCTCTCCCAGGGAATCGGCTTCGGTTTATGCCGCTTACCTGAGGTCTCACTTTTCCGTGTCTCAGCCAAAGGCCCTGCGCAGCAGAGCCAGAGGCTACCTCACTGAGCTCCGCCGAGCTACGTGCTCCGTGGAGTCTCACTCGTCCTTTTGCTCTTCCTTCTCTCCCGCGGAATTTCTTGCGGCTGGCTCCAACCTTACCTCATCCACTGCCACTGGCCCAGACAAAGTTGCCTATCCCATGCTAAAGCATCTTCCTCGCTCTGGCATGGATTTTCTTTTTTACATCTTCATTCTTTCTTGGTCTTCACATTCCTTTCCTTCCATCTGGAAGACATCTTCTATTATTCCCATACATAAGATGGGAAAACCTCTCGACTCTCCTGCTTCCTTCCGGCCTATCTCTCTCACCTCCTGCGTATCAAAGCTTTTTGAACGCATCATACTATCCCGTCTTCTCTTTTTTCTGGAATCTAATTCCATTTTCTCTCCCCGCCACGCCGGTTTCCGCCCTGGACGGTCTACACTTGATCAAATTCTGTACCTTTCTCAGTCCATTTCGGATGGGTTTAACAAACCCAGGCCGGGCTCTCGGACGATCCTGTCTACTATCGATTTCTCTAAAGCTTTTGACTCTGTCTGGCATCCCGCTCTTTTCCATAAACTCATTTCGGCTGGCCTCCCTCCTTGCTTTGCTCGTTGGACTCAATCTTTCCTTTCTGACAGGCGCGCTTCTGTGGTCAATCAAAATCACAAAAGCCGTTCTTTTCGAGTCCGTCGAGGTGTTTCGCAAGGATCCGTTCTTGGCCCTGTACTTTTCTCTCTCTTCATTAATGATCTTCCGGTTTCTCTGCCTTCTGTCGTCAGCTGTTCTCTTTACGCTGACGATCTGGCCATTTGGTCCTCCTCCCCCTCGGTCCCCACTGCGGTGGAGGCCACACAAGGAGCTCTGTTTCGATTGGAGCGCTAGTCTGAGTACTGGTGTCTTCCTCTCAATCCGAGCAAATGTGAGGCCTTCTTCTTTTCAGTGGATCCCCACCAGGCTAACCTCCAGCCCAACCTCCTCCTACTCGGCTCTCGCCTCCGTTTTAATCCCACTCCAACTTTTCTTGGGGTCACCTTCGACCGCACTCTTTCCTTTTCTAGGCATGTATCTTCGCTGAAGGCCAAATTTTTCCCACGTCTCAAGGCCTTACGCTGTATCTCTGCTTCCTCTTGGGGCCCCTCTAAGGAGTCCCTCTCTGTTCTGTATAAATCTTTTCTTCGGTCCCTTCTCACTTACGCTTCACCCTGATGGTTTCCTTTCCTAAGCGCTACCAATATTACCAAATTGGAACGCCTTCACCGAGCGGCCAGTCGCGCCATCACCGGCTGCCTCTCGTCGTCCCCTATCCCTCTACTACTCACCGAGGCTTCTCTACCTCCCCTACGAGTCACTCTGACTCACTTCACTCTTTTTTCTCATGAGCGGGCTCTTCGTCTCCCAACCTCCTTTCCCATCTCAGGTTTGGCCAGACTAGGAGTGAAACCAAGACTCTGCAGATCGTCCTGGAGAGCTTTTGCGTTCACTCACCCGCTCATGCTTCCTTCTACTTGTTCTAGGGAGGCTCTTGTTGCTTGCCCTCCCTGTCCTCCTTGGAATCTTCTCTCGTTCACGGTCGAGTCCACCCTTTCCTCTCCATGCTCTCGCTCTGATCCCCCTCACTCTCGCCAAGGTGCGGCTCTCGCCCACCTTGACTCTCTCCCCCCTCATGATCTGGTACTCTGGACAGACGGCTCTCTTCCTTTTCTTTTTGGCAAGGGCGGATCCGGCGTTCTTGCCAACTGCTCTCTCTGTGGCACTGAGGCCACTCTTTCCTTTTCGGCAGGCCCAGTTTGTTCCAGTTTTTCCGCTGAAGCCTGCGCCATTCTGCATGCTCTCTGCTGGTCTCGGCAACACCATAAAGTCTGCCATTTTTCTTCTCCTGTCTGACTCTCGTTCTGTCCTCGCCACCCTGTCCTCTCCTCCACCTTTCCTGTTATCTCAAACTCTGTGGCAGATCTGGCAGGAACTGTCCTTCTCCTCCTGTTCTATCAGGCTACAATGGGTCCCCGGACACTTGTTTCTCCCGGGGAACGACACAGCTGATGAGCTTGCCAGACGGGGAGCGCTGCTTGCGCCTTCCGCAATCCCTTGTAGTCTCTCTCCTCTTATCTCTCGTATCCACTCTCGTCTTTTCTTGGACTAGAGGCGTACTGTCTCTTCAAAGTATTTTGACACACAGGTTCCCTCAATTTCCACTGAGGAACTTGTGCTCCCTCGTCATGCTCGCTGTGTCCTCTCTCGTCTTTGCTGCAATGGACACAGCCTTCTTTTAGGTTCCTATCTCTCCAGGATTGGCAGAATCGAGAATCCTTCTTGCAGCGCCTGTGGTCACTCGTCCCAGGACATCTCTCATCTCATTCTGCACTGTCCAGCTACGGACTCTTTGCGCCGCTCACTCTTTGGCGACTCTCTGTCTCTTTATGACCTCTGGTCCAGACCCTGGGGAGTTGCCCGGCTTCTCGGGCTCCATGGTTCTCCGCCATGCCCCCATCCCTCGGAAGGGGTCGGGTAAACAACAACAACAAGACGTTCAACTAGTAGAGCAGTTTATTCCCAGTCGTATTCTCACTTTTCAAGTCAATGGTAAGTTCCATCCATTCGAGGATTACACGTTAACTCAAGCGGACACCAATATCTGTTCCCTTTCCCTCATTTGGCTCCCCTGCATACACATTTAGACGTTCTTGATTATCAATCTTTTGTAAATCTTTTCCCCTCCTCCAAACTTGGCATTAAAGACGTTAACTCTGTGTTACAAACTTTCAGTGAGGCCAATTTGATGCACCACCAGCTCACTAAATTGTTCGAAACCAACCCTGCCTTCGCCGCATCTACGGATCTTTTTACATTGTTGGACTCCACTACATTCTATATCGAGTGAGAATTAGTATTATTACTGTGGAATTAAAAAGATAAACGAACTCACTACATATTCATGTAATCCATAAATGCTGCGAATTGCACAGTTTTGAACAAGGTTTAACAGCTGTCACTAAATTGTGATATATTTCACCAAATAGGCTGCATTCATTGGGTTAAACGATTTTAAGCAGCACCCTCAAGACAACTTTGCTAGTGACTACGTTCAATAGCATATTGAAAAAATGAGTGTGAACTTGTAGGACTTTGTGGTTTTGATTACTTAGCTGAACCTGATTGACTGATTACAGTAACTAGCGTTTAAATTAGGCTACCTATATCTTAAGCACGTATCTTCATTTTCCACTTCTCCAAATTAATTAAAAATTCCACATAAATTGGTCCTGACCTAACCCTCTGCTATCTGTGTCTACAAAATTTTGCATTAGATGTGACTGAAGGCCATAGTTACGTGATAGAAGTGGATTTATTAGGTCATTAAATAAAACATTTCGAGTGTATCAATTCACCCGGCTTTTCCCTAACATAGTATTGCTAGCCTGCAATAGTAACGATTTTGCCCATTATACGGGTTCGCCGGCGTGCGTGTCACAAATTGATTTTTTGGCTTTCATCGCTTTGGCCGCCAAGATGTAGCATCCATTGATTGTTGTAAAGCTTCACACTCCCTAATCAGAAGAAAGGTATTTTCAATCCTTCGTTCTATAAAGCATTCGTGCTTTTTCACAGCATGGCGGGTAGTGTGAGTATTTGATTTCGAAGTTGTTACAGGCGATAAACGCGATCTAGACCTCAATCAAGCCCCTACAGAAACGTAAAGTATTTAGCAGCTGTTTCATTCAACAGTTATTTTCCTCAAATAAATCTACAATGCGTATCAAACTGTGTAGGCTACCGGTTGAGCTGATATCCAGAATGCGGAAGCCAAGCAATATTCTTGCACTTTGGCAAAACCGTTTTCTATTTTTTTATCATTGATATACAGTATAGTTCTAAGCGTTTTCGTTATCATAACAACTGAATAAAAGAAATTATTCGTAACTATGCAATCAGTTGTAATCAATCTTCAGTTGTAGGAGAAGCTGGCTTGATGCAGTAAAAAATGTTCATCCAACAGAGGGAGCCCGATGGCGCTGTAATTTGGATGAGGCAAGCTCAGGAAAAGACACCGAGTTCAAACGTGAGTCCGTCTGATGACTCTTATTCAAAGCTGAAGAACTGATTTTTTTCATTTGTGTTTAATTGTCAGCGTAATGTGCTATTTTCTTCATAAAAACTCTTAAACAAAATTAAACTTTATATTTGTTGTGTTTGATTACTGCGGAATTCAGTATTAGGCTTACCAGCCTCACCATTATCCAAGTAGCCTAAAAGAGAGATTGTAAAATACTTTTTAGCGAGAGCCAAAAAATAATCTTTAACTCTGGCGACTCGAGCATAACTGAGCAAAGTTTTACGAAAAATATGATTTCCCTTAAATTTACAAAATGTCCCTCATAGCAGCGCTGACCGCCATAAAAAAAAAGTCTTCACGCTTCACTTAAATCAAGACAGTTTTTTGCAATTTGATCTTTAAGAAAAGGTCTATCTGTTTTGCTCAACACAAAATGCCTCCATCTCCGGAGGAAAACTACTGGCCTAGAGCAGAAAAACTTGAAAAGTATTTTGATAATTGTGTCGGTATCGATAATACTATCAAATTAAGTTGACAATAATGTGTTAAGCATCGGTATTAATTTAACATGTTGAAAAAAACGTGTATCAGAATCGATTGAAAAGGAATTTTAGGTTTCGCGCCAATCGCTGGGTGCAGCAAAACATCAACCCTTTTAGTTAGAACAACAAAATCAGCTCTTTAATCACTGTGGACCTTCTCCTGTGGCGTCTCGTTAAGTGCCTTGCCTAAAGACACAACAAGAGAACTCGCCGGCTCATTCTCCACAACATCCCTTAAATGCCGAGCGTCAAGTACGGAAGATATGGATACCATATTTTAAAGTCCTTTAATATGACTCGATAAGGGGAATGAACCCCAGGTCTATCGACTTCAAAGCGGACGCTCTAACCACTATGCCATCGCGTCGACACTCTGCTTACACTAAATCACAAGAAAGTGTCAAGATCAGCAATATGAATTATAAATAAAATTTGGTTGTAATTGGTAAACAGATAAAAGTGAGGCAGAGCGTGTGAAAAACAGTAATTAACTTTTTACGGGAAACCACCGATATTTTTAAACACGTGGGAAAAGTAAAACAAAGGGAACGTATTCCTTTTTCCAAAATCCCTATCTTTGAGGTTTTATAATTACATCTTAACTTTTCTAACATAACAATATGCACACTAACTACTTTTTTTTCACATACATGAAAATCCTGATAAAACTTTTGAGTTTAAGGATTAATTTGGAAAAAGTGGGAAAACTTTGGTCTGTTTTTCATTTTTATGTTTTTAAAGAAATTTTGAAAATCGATTCAAAGCAAAGGATTTGATAAATCTTTTACGTAGGTGGTAGTTGTCGTTTTCACCAAAAGCTTGTAATGACGTCAGAATAAATTAAGTAACCGCCACGACAGCCATCCAACGACTTGCCTCTAAGTGGGGGATTCTTCACCTTTAATTACCAGTGTTAATATCTTAAAGCTTTAGAATAATTTGTGGCTTGCACAAGGATTTTGTGGCACAGTACAAATGCCTGGCCTCCAAATTTATTCTTCGAAAATTTGATCTCCAAAAAAAAAATTTGTTAATTTGAAATTACGTGGCTATGAAGTAATGGTCGCGGGTGACATTACAAGTTATGGCGAGAAAGGCAATGACTTTTATGTTTTCTTTTGAAAATCAACACCATTTCGGGCTACATCACACGGATTTCCGGAAAAGTGTTGATCTTTAAATAATGTCGTGGTTGGTGTGCCGCAAAATTTGATCAACTGGTTTCCTGTGGCGGCAGATAAAAAAGTTTGGGGACTACTGATATACAGTCTTGCCAGCTTAAATTTTTTTTCAACTGAGTTTGGCCCGTAAAAATCCAGGTGTGTAAATGTGGCCCACAGCACTGAATGAGTTTGACATTCCTGGTTTAGAGATTTAGATTTTGGTTAGCCAAATAAATCGCTCCTGTAAAGAAAAATGTTTATCGCAAGTAAAACAACATCGAGTCGACAACCGCAATTTGCACTATGAGAAAACTGCTGAAAGCTCAGCGTAATTTACTCAACGAAAAAACGTTGAAAAAAAATGTAAGCTGTTCAGGCATTAAAAAATTTGCATTGAAACGCATCGCAAGTTGAGCAATTGCGAGATACTGTCCGACGTTTTTCCACACATAGATAAAGACGTAATGGACTGCGAAGCTGGAGTTTCCAGACTGTTTTCAGCTCCTTCTCTCAGAATGCTGTCAGCCATCTCAGTCGCCCCCCAAATATTTTTTTAAATGAGCAAAGTACTTACTTTCAAAAATGTAAACTTCAAGCTGAAAATAGCAAAAAAGTCAGCACTGAGGTTTTTTTGAGCGAAGCTGCGTTAAGAAATGTTGCTACTGATAGGGTGAAAGGCTGGTAGTATATGAGTCTAATCTTTGACTAGTGTTTCAGTAGATGATGGCTTATTCAATTGTGGAAAAGCATAAGTGTGGAAAAGCACAGAGTAGAAACATTTAACTTCCTGTCAGGTTAGCATGAAACAGAGCGACAACGCTATTGCCACTTCACTACACCCGTGGTTACATTGTTTAATTGCGCAAATGAAACAAAAGTCATGGCCGTTCAAAAATTAAATAATAGCAGGTGTTTCTCGTTTGTCGAGTGTAACGATATTATTTAAATACAACCAGATCAAGTCGTTCTTTCGACAAATTTATTCTTCAAACTTGACGTTTCGCTCCCCTTTAGTTACCGGGGAGCTTCTTCAGAATACGGGAGATGTTACCAAAGAATTGATTGCGTATTTATCTGCCTGAATTGCATCACAACGACAGAGCGGCAAAGCAGAACATCTTTCACTCCTGCTTCTAGGGTTTTAATTTTGAAAGGTTGTCAAGACAAGCATTGTACCATTGTTTTCTTCCGCTAGCGGGCGCTCCGCAACGCATTTGTAATTTGATCATATGACATGATTTCTGGAGAAGAAAGTTAGTAAAAAGAAGTTGCCACGTCAGGCTAGGGGGAGAACGAAAACTTGCGGCTCTTTACTTCCTATATTACGGTTCTTTGTGGTTTGGGAAAAACAATGCCTTAAAGCAGAATTTTTTCGGCGCGTACGAAGCCTTTGCGCGTTCATTTTAATTCCTCCGAAATCAAAATAAATAAATGGACTTCTAGCGTCATTTTTGAGTTTTTTCTGCTATTTTAAAGGTTGTATCTGATGCAACTTTGCCACTTGTGAAGTGTGTTTAGAAATTGTTGGGGGGGAGGGCGAGAAGGACATGTCGCTTCTCCCTAAATTCGCTTTAAAGATTCTCTTCAGAGAAAATCGTTGCGACGCAAAATAATTTGACATTTTATTCAAAAATTTCAAAAACATAAATTTTGATCATTTCACTGCTGAACAAAAATTTTGCCTTTGCCTCTGTTTACAATCTGAAATTTTAAGTCTAAAGCAACATAGGGATGGTGGTTTAATGCTGTTGTGCAGCGACGTAGCGTTGAAAGCAACCGAACTACAATTTTGTAGGCCTGCTTTCAAAATCGCAAAAAATCCATTTGTTGTTTCAAAAAAAGAATTTAGTAAAATTCTAAATATTAAAATTAATAAGTTAATTATTTCTATTGTATTGGTTCATGAACATAGGAAGGTCCGGTTTTTATATGAAAACAATTAACGTGTTGTTATGAAAACAACCAATAACCTAAACCAGTGACTCCTAGCTGGCTTAGCCGGCGTTGACCGGCAGGCTGGTGATCAGTTACGTTGGGCTGATAAGCACTGATTCATCCGGCTGCACCGGGTTCACCAAACAACATTTGTGAAGGTGGTAACAAAACGTTGTTACAAATAGAAGGCAAGCGTCTCTGACCCTAATCCTAATTATATAACTATTGCATTCGAACTGCTCATACTCATAAACAACATACTATTTTCAAAAATTTTTATCAAATATTCTAACAAGTAAGAGGGGAATAAGCAAAAATTTTAAAATGGGTGCGAAAATAGGCCTTGTTTCTGGGATTACTAAAATAAACTATTTAGTGATAGACATATTTAACAACTTGGTGCAAGCCATTTTGTAATTATATCTTTATGACATTATAGTATTTTATTTCTTCGATTAACTAAGCACGAGGAAAGAGGGAGCACAAGTTTAAAGATGTGGGAAGGCGTATTTATATTGCGGCGTATAAGGCGTATTGCGTATTTATCTGCCTGAATTGCATCACAACGACAGAGCGGCAAAGCAGAACATCTTTCACTCCTGCTTCTAGGGTTTTAATTTTGAAAGGTTGTCAAGACAAGCATTGTACCATTGTTTTCTTCCGCTAGCGGGCGCTCCGCAACGCATTTGTAATTTGATCATATGACATGATTTCTGGAGAAGAAAGTTAGTAAAAAGAAGTTGCCACGTCAGGCTAGGGGGAGAACGAAAACTTGCGGCTCTTTACTTCCTATATTACGGTTCTTTGTGGTTTGGGAAAAACAATGCCTTAAAGCAGAATTTTTTCGGCGCGTACGAAGCCTTTGCGCGTTCATTTTAATTCCTCCGAAATCAAAATAAATAAATGGACTTCTAGCGTCATTTTTGAGTTTTTTCTGCTATTTTAAAGGTTGTATCTGATGCAACTTTGCCACTTGTGAAGTGTGTTTAGAAATTGTTGGGGGGGAGGGCGAGAAGGACATGTCGCTTCTCCCTAAATTCGCTTTAAAGATTCTCTTCAGAGAAAATCGTTGCGACGCAAAATAATTTGACATTTTATTCAAAAATTTCAAAAACATAAATTTTGATCATTTCACTGCTGAACAAAAATTTTGCCTTTGCCTCTGTTTACAATCTGAAATTTTAAGTCTAAAGCAACATAGGGATGGTGGTTTAATGCTGTTGTGCAGCGACGTAGCGTTGAAAGCAACCGAACTACAATTTTGTAGGCCTGCTTTCAAAATCGCAAAAAATCCATTTGTTGTTTCAAAAAAAGAATTTAGTAAAATTCTAAATATTAAAATTAATAAGTTAATTATTTCTATTGTATTGGTTCATGAACATAGGAAGGTCCGGTTTTTATATGAAAACAATTAACGTGTTGTTATGAAAACAACCAATAACCTAAACCAGTGACTCCTAGCTGGCTTAGCCGGCGTTGACCGGCAGGCTGGTGATCAGTTACGTTGGGCTGATAAGCACTGATTCATCCGGCTGCACCGGGTTCACCAAACAACATTTGTGAAGGTGGTAACAAAACGTTGTTACAAATAGAAGGCAAGCGTCTCTGACCCTAATCCTAATTATATAACTATTGCATTCGAACTGCTCATACTCATAAACAACATACTATTTTCAAAAATTTTTATCAAATATTCTAACAAGTAAGAGGGGAATAAGCAAAAATTTTAAAATGGGTGCGAAAATAGGCCTTGTTTCTGGGATTACTAAAATAAACTATTTAGTGATAGACATATTTAACAACTTGGTGCAAGCCATTTTGTAATTATATCTTTATGACATTATAGTATTTTATTTCTTCGATTAACTAAGCACGAGGAAAGAGGGAGCACAAGTTTAAAGATGTGGGAAGGCGTCAAAGCTATTGATGCTTTTGCAGAAAAGTAGAATTTCAAGCGGTTAACCTACTCAGAAGTTCTTGGTAATTTCTTTGTAACTTTTCGTTTCAGGATGTGCAGAATTTTTGGCTCCGACACAGCGCAGACAGGAAGGGGGAAAGGGGAATTTTATGCAAAAACCTAATTTCTTAAAAAATAAAAATATTTGATGCAACATAGACGTGCATGGTTGTTGTTCAAAACGAGAAAAAATTGAGTAGGTAGTGTAGGCCTACGAAATGGCTATGTTGAGCAGTAGCTCTGCAAAAAATTGTCACCTTTTCTTCATCTAGTCCAACGTCAATTTCGAGTCCATTTCTTAAAAAAAAAAGAAAAAAGATTTTACGTTACATTTTTTAAATACTTGCGTCATTTGGAGTAGATTTCCCAAAGAATCTCTAATTTGGTCTGGTCTAACAACATCATCAAACACCACAAAATCGCTTTTAGAAATCTAAAGACTTTCCGAAAAAATTTTCCAAAAAACTCAAAAAAAAAGCATAGACAAAAAGCATGGCCTACGCGTGGAGCACTTAACAGTGGAAGATGATAAAGTAAGAAAAAGCCAATATGATTTCAGTCTGAAATCTATAAACTGTAGAAAAAGAAAAGGTGGACATTTTTTTATTAGACTGATCTACGACAGAAAAGGTAAAGAATATATTGTGGAAGCTGAAAAGAAGGAAAAGTCGGAAACAAAGCTGGTCCAAGATAAGAATAGATTTGGCCATTTTTGAAATGGGTGCAGGAATTGGGGCAGCACTCTTTATGAAAGCAAAGTTTTGCCAAAAATTATACCCTACACAATATGAAACATGTCTGATATCTGGAAACGCAAACTCATTTTAGCAAGACTTGTCCACTTTTTGCAATTCTGAATTAAAAGTGGCATTAAATCCGGAACAAACTTGGAAACAGCAGAAGATTGCAATTTGTCTGTAAGTGTTGAACTAGAATCTGACCTACAGCTTGAAGCCGACTCTGATATTGCCGAAATTCCACTAGAAGAACATGTTGGTGCTTCTGGTTGAGATTGTGAGTGTTGTAAGCGCCTAAAAATTTGTCTGTCAGCTGAAGATGAAAGGATCACGGCATCTACGCATTTTCCAACCCGCTGCTTGTTTGATCTTTGTGAAATGCATAATCTTCGTTTGGCATTTGCAATCCATGCTTCTTCTCCGGAATTCTTCGCTGCTATTCATCTCCACAAAACATCAAATAATTTGTCAATCATTAACATACATTGTGTTTCCTTTGGCAAAAGTGCTTCTCCTCGTTTCTTCTTTGACTAGCGGTCATGTGCACTAAAAGAAACTACTAAACTGCAAACTTTTTTGGATATAATGTAATAATTAACCGGATATACAAAAATTTTTTTGGCAATCTCCTTCGCTGCATTCAGAGTTCGAAAGTTCTATAAATGAAGACTTCCTTCTATCATTTGTCGCTTTGTAGGCAACGCTCCGGGCAAAAAGCTATAACGGTTTGCAAAAGTGCGTTCACCATGTATTATCTTCACTGTATTTAAACTTTGCTCTTTCATGTTTTAGAAATTCAAGTCTATTTTGTCTCCTATAATTCAACTTATAAGAGAATTAGCAAGCTACGCCGGCTAGTTTTCGTTTAAGTTAATTTTGGATTTTTTTACCCAAAAGGGGTTAAAAAGACCAAGAACCTAGTTGCAGACGACAAAAATTGCCAAATTTTCAACTACCTTGAAATCAAATTGAGATTACATGTTTTCAAGGAAACCAAACCCTTTATCATTAACACAGTCTGAAAACTACTCTTTTGTGACATCATTTGACAAAATTTCAAGCACTAATAATGAAATCTACATAAAAAAGTTTTTAAATTGTTTAGGTGTCTCAAAACCCTCTCAAAAAATTGTATGGTAGGTAAAAAAATAGCCTCAGAAAGTTGCAAATTGTGAAAAATCTAAGCTTTTAGGTAAGTTTTGACTAATATATCTTAAAAGCTTATTTCCTCAGTATCATTTAGCGACCATTTATTAAGAAATTGATAGCAAATAGAATCTGTAGTGATGTTTGAGGTAAGGGTGCTTTAACTTCGACGACAGCTCAGCACTGTTTAGGGGGGAGGGGGTAATTTGCATAAAATTTGCATATTCAAAAAATTTTTCTTTATTATATTTGAAATTCTCAAGAAATGGAGATTTCAACGATATATAACACTTGATGTAGAAGTAAACAGATAGGTAATGATTTACAAACAAATTTAGGGTATATAATTATGACAAACTATGACATTTTTCACACCGCCACCTCACGGACATTTTTTTTGCTATTCACGTGGGAGCAAAAAAGTTAAAAAGACATTTCAAGCAACATTTTAAAACGCATAAAAGTCACTGTTTTCGCAGGTTTACGTCTCACGAATACTGCAAGGCCAACGGTTACGAATAAGTGGTGGGCTTATAATTTAATAGGTCTACAAGCGACTATTTCTTAAAAATGAAAACATATAAACTAATAATAAGCAACCTGATCGCTTCAATGGAACTTTGTTTTGCTCTGTGATGTTGTGATGATAATTAACTGCAGCAACATTTTCCATACTGACTTGCTTCAAAGACAAAGAAAAAGCTTGCTGACCTCTCGATGTTCAAAGCTGTCACTTGACAAAAATTTGTGTTTTGAGTTTAGAAAAAACGTAAGAAAACTCTAAACGGCATAGTCACAAGCTCGATTCTAGGCTCGATTCTTTTTTTGGTCAAGTGGGATTGGATTGTTTGGAGGGTACATTGCAGAAATTTTTTTCGAATTACATAACAGGAGTGTACACTGCTGAAGGGGCCTGGGTATTTAAAACATAAGGGAAGTGTACACTGAAGGTTAAATATTTGCAAAAATCAATGATATTTGTTGACCACCATTTTAGGATTGACAGCTAAACAGCCACTGCCGACACTGTAGCCATTGCCAAAATACATTAAGTTATTTTGCTGTTCTTAGAACTATTTATTGCATGAAACCGGCGCAGTTGCCTGAACCGATATATTCTTTACTTTGACGTTCTGCAACCCTTTGATGTGGCATGATGACGTCACAATCGACGCTGGATTGCGCATTTTCTTATTTTCTCAAAAACTGTTTACCGTGGCGACGCGATGTTCGGTAGCTGCCTGTTAAAGTAGAATGTAGCGAATTCGAACAAGCCAGCGACTTCTCTTGTAAATTATCGCAAAAGTCCAGTTAATGGCCGTTCAAATATTATATGACGTTTGTATGACGAGCGGGGGAAGTAATATTGTTATATTGGTGTCGTATGGGAGGAATAAGACATATCTTTATATGACAAACATGCTATTACAGGGCTGGCCAAACAGCAACTCACGAGCCGCATGCAACTTTTTGGTCTTTGAATGCGGGTCTTATGACGCATGTTGTTTTCGTGTGCAGTGATGTAATGTAGGGTTGTACAGCCTGCGGTGCAACCCGTTCAGTTATGTGGCGGGTGGAAGTGTGCACAGGCGTAATTTTTGGATTTGAAAATAAGGATCTTCAAAAAAAATCATCCACCTATTTAAGCCAGAAATGTTAATAATTTACACTTAGGAATGCGTAGAGGCTCTTTAAGTGTTAACTCTTATGATTTTTGGCTCTTTAGTCCACCAGGTTTGGCCACCCATGGGCTAACCAAATGTGGCCACCCATGTTCTATTTAAAAAATTAAGACTTTAAATTGTTTGTTGAAACAAGTTTTGTGGCGAATCTAAATAAATAAACTTTGCTCAAGTATTTTTTGTATGACGCGTGATATGGCAGGGGGGAGGATTTACAAAACAAAGTGCTGAAGTCAGGGAAAAATGACACGTTGCCAGAACTTAAAAGTCTTGGCGAAAATATAGCGGCTCTCGGCAAAGCCATATAATGCTATTTTACTCAAATTCCTTTCAAAAAATTGTTCTTTTGCTTTCGGATTGGTACACCAACCTATGTTTGGGCATATGCCATTACTATGCAATATACGCGCAACCAGAGGTTTAGGCCATAAAAATGGACCAACAGTTTCGTGAAGTCGTAAGTAGTGCCCCTAACATTTAGTAGTTCACATTGGTACAAATAAATCAATTAATTCAACGCTATTCCACAACTTAAAGATTATGCTTCCACGCGCTCAATGAACTGAATAGATAGCAGTGAGTCAACGTATTTTCTATTTCAATCGCAAGCACGTCCAATCCCTTAGTAAACCTAGGCCGAAAATAGAGCAAGTAAGACTTTGCCAGGAACTAGAGAAATTGTAGAACAAGATAGCAGCTATGCGCCAACCGAAAAGTGTTTATTAACGTCACTCTGAAAATAACAATAAAAACATCAAGCTTTTATACTATTTTCACAACTACTTCTTGGATGAAGCCGTAGCAGCCGGCTGAACCGATATTCTTAACTCCGACGTTACTGGTGGGGGTCCTGTGGATGACGACAGCAGAGCCGGCTAGTTTTACATATTTTGCTTTTGCCATATCGTTTGGGAGGAATCATTGCTCCTAATCCCTCCATTTTATAAATTCCCCTGCGTCTGCAACAAAGTTCTATTTGTTTTGAAAATATTAATGAAAATAATGGAATTCTTCATAATTTTTGCAGAACAATAAAGTGAGACCTTTTGCTAATTAAGTTCTATTTTTCTGAATATTTGATTTTGTTGCGCAAGAATCAATAACGATTTGACGTCACAAATGATACAATAAAAGATCAGTTTAACATTAGAATTACCAGGAGGATGATATTGACCATTTTTGATTTTTAATCGTTTATATCTTTAATTAGATGCGTGCAATAACACTGAAACTTTCGAACTTTTATTCTGTTAGTTTTCGTTGCATTGCAATGATCACAGGGTGGGATGGGAATGGATTTACCTTAAATTACCGTCAACAGTCATTTTGACTGCGCAGAAACCTCTAATTTTTTTTATCAATAAAATTTTTAAAGGTTGATTTTCAACCGATATACAAAATACCCGATATACAAATTTCAAAACTGACAAAATACTTTCTAAAGATTGATTTTCAAAACAACTCTTTCAACTTTTTTGGCAAAAAAAATGCCTTCAAGCCCTATACTTTCACTCAAGAAATATCAAAACTGGACAAAATACTCGTTTTTGAAAAGTTTATTTCCAAAAAAAAGATCTTTATCTTTGTTTGGAGCAGAAAATATCAAAAACGTCACTCTGAGAATATTGATCAGCAAAAAACATAGATCTTCAACCTTTCTTTGAGACAGAAATGCTTTTAGCCCTCTACCCATGCAAAAGAAAGTGTTGCGTTTATGTTAGGCCTTGATCAGGGTTCGGCATATTCAAACTCGGTTCGACTTACATTGGAAATGATTTTTTTCGAATGGATTGAATTTAAAAAACTGTTATTGATAAAGTAGAAGGCCTACATTTTGTTGATCAGAACCTTTGCCAAACATTGCAAGAAATAGTGGAGCTTACGACTCGTTAAACTCCCGTTTACAATCATTCAAGACAGTACGAGGTGTAACAAAACTGTCAAAAGAAACTTATGACACAAAACAATGTCTAATTATTAAGCATTTTTTAGTAATTGAGCAAACTGTCATTTTGACCGCTCACGGTAGTTCCAGGTAGGTTGAAAACGCGGTAATTCTAGTGTTAAACACAAATGCATTTGCTTCTCTTGATTAAACTATAAAAAATTAAACAATTTACACCAGTGGTTCCCAACCTTCAAAAAATCATCAGTCCATGTCATCAATTTGGCCATCCATGTTCCATTTAAAAAAATTGAGGTTTCAAATTGTTTGTTGAAACAGGTTTTGTGGCAAATCTAAATAACTAAACTTTGCTCAAGTACTTTTTTGTATGACACGTGATATGGCAGGGGGGAGGATTTACAAAACAAAGTGCTAAAAATAGGGAAAAATGACACGTTATCAGAACTTAAAAGTCTTTGTGAAAATATAGCGGCTCTCGGCAAAGCCATATAATGCTATTTTACTCAAATTCCTTTCGAAAAATTGTTCTTTTGCTTTCGGATTGGTATACTAACCTATCTTTAGGCATATACCATGACTATGCAATATACGCGCAGCCAGAGGTTTAGGCCATAAAAATGGACCAACAGTTACGTGAAGTCGTAAGTTGTGCCCCTAATATTTAATAATTCACATTTGTACAAATAAATCAATTAATTCAACGCTATTCCACAACTTAAAGATTATGCTTCCACGCGCTCAATGAACTGAATAGATAGCAGTGAGTCAACGTATTTTCTATTTCAATCGCAAGCACGTCCAGTTCCTATATAAACCTATGCCGAAAATAAGGGAAGTAAGACGTTGCCCGGGACTAGAGAAATTGTGGTACAAGATAGCAGCTGTGCGCCAACCGAAAAGTGTTTATTAACGTCACTCTGAAAATAGCTATAAAAACATCAAGCTTTTATACTATTTTCACAACTACTTCTTGGATGAAGCCGTAGCAGCCGGCTGAACCGATATTCTTAACTCCGACGTTACTGGTGGGGGTCCTGTGGATGACGACAGCAGAGCCGGCTAGTTTTGCATATTTTGGTTTTGCCATATCGTTCAAGATATTTGGGAGGAGCCATTGTTCCCAATCCCTCGATTATATAAATGCCCCTGCGTCTGCAACAAAGTTCTACTTGTTTTGAAAATATTGATAAAAATAATAGAATTCTTAACAATTTTTTCAGAACCAGAAAGTGAGACTCTTAGATAAATAAATTCTATTCTTCTGCATATTTGATTTATTACGCAAGAATCAATAACAATTTGACGTCACAAATGATACAATAAAAGATCAATTTAACACTAAAATTACCGGGAGGGTCATATTGACCGTTTTTGATTTTAATCGTTCATATCTTTAATTAGATGCGTGCAATAACAACTGAAACTTTCTAACTTTTATTCTGTTATTTTTCGTTGCATTGCAATGATAACACGGTGGGATGGGAATGAATTTACCTTAAATTACCGTCAACGGTCATTTTGACTGTGCAGAAACCTCTAATTTTTTTATCATTAATATTGTCTTTGCTATTAAGTTATTTGTTATGTTATTGTGTCAAAACTATCCTGAAACAAAAACTACACTAAATGACAAAAGTTACGTATCAAAATTGCGATGGATAAATATGTTTGTCAACAAAGGGGTAAAAGTACGATGACTGGTGGCTGAAGCCCCTCAGACTCGTTTCATATCCGATATACAAATTTCAAAACTGACAAAATATTTTCTAAAAGTTGATAGAAGAATACAACAAAAACGAAGCAAAAAATATCAAAGGAGCAAAAAAGGAGCAGAAAATATCAAAAACGTCATTCTGAAAACATTGATCTGCAAAAAACAGAGATCTTCAACCTTTCTTTGAGACAGAAATTCCTTTAGCCCTCTACCCATGCAAAAGAAAGTGTTGCGTTTATGTTACGCTTTGATCAGGGTTCGACATATTCAAACTCGGTTCGACATACATGGGAAATGATTTTTTTCAAATGAATTGAATTTATAAAACTGCTATTGATAAAGTAGAAGGCCTACATTTTGTTGATCAGAACCAATGCCAAACATTTCAAGAAATAGTGGAGCTTACGACTCGTTAAAATCCGATTTAGAATCATTCAAGACAATACTAGGTGTAACAAAACTGTCACAAGAAACTTATGACACAAAATAATGTCTAATTTTGAAGCATTTTTTTAGTAATTGAGCAAACTGTCATTTTGACCGCTCACGGTAGTTCCAGGTAGGTTGAAAACGCGGTAATTCTAGTGTTAAACACAAATACATTTGCTTCTCTTGATTAAACCATAAAAAATTAAACAATTTATACCAGTGGTTCCCAACCTTTAAAAAATCATCAGTCCTGTTGAACCTTACCTGCAATTTGTTTGGAGCTCAACAAACAAAACATTGATTCTTTATACTTTAGCTGCTTAAGTGCGGGAGTGAAGTTTGTTATCGTATACTTTAACATCAAGATCAGAATACCAAACTGGCTTCCCCTAAGCCCAATTTGGCTTGATGTTCCCCGTTATAATTTTGTGGCCAGAATCATACAGGTTTTGTTCTTGTTGCAAGTCTAGTAAACTACAAATTGATTGCAAATATTTTTCTAATTTCGACTGAAATACTGCATGATTATGATGTCATAAACTATATATTAGGTGCTTTCAATTTATTAGGTGCAAAACCGCGAAATTATTTAGAATCAAAATTTAATTTAGACAAACATTATGTTTGTAGCTGATTTAAGGGGAGGTAGTTGCAGCCCTTCTAGTACTTATGCATCTCGCTCATAGCGCACAGCATTAAGTGAGTATGATTTCGGTGTTTAAGAATAAAAAATCAATGAAAGCATTCAATGCTTGCTTTGTGAGAAACGGGCATCATTACCATAGATTTGTAGGTTGTAAGAATCAGCATTTTTTCAAGGTTGTAGAATAAAACTTAATGCGTATGCTATTGCTGATATTTGCAATATTTTGATGTCATAGCAAATAATCTTGTACAGTTAGTGCCAAAACTGCAGTACTTATTTCTAAATCAATAGTACAAACTATTAAGTTAATCAATTGTTTTTACATTCATTAAGCAAACAAGATCCCCTGAGTTCTTTTTATGGAACCAAGAAGTCCGCGAGACCCAAGGTTGGAAACCACTGATGTACGCATATCATTATAAGAACAATCAACTATTATCAGATAAGATGCGGTAATATTTAGATTTGTAAATAGAGTTCTGTTGTTGGTTATCACGGTATTTCAGCATAGCATAAAACCGAATAATTTACGTCTAAGTAAAGATTTATTTCCTGTTTGATTGCCTAGCTGTGTGAGTATGTAACAGGTTACAGAAAAATTTATAAATCTTCACATTTCAGATCAAAATGTTTGATGCACATTAACCAAAACGTTTTTGTTTAAATAAAACTTTCAACACAAAATGAAAACATGTTATTCTTGATAAAAAATTATGACGAAGGCTGATGACATTTCATTTAACTTTCAAGAAAACATGAACACGAATAATATTAATTCCAAATACAAGTAATCAAGCATGCACACAAGAATATTCAACTGGTCCAATCAAAAACTAATTACCACTCATTACCGATATTTACAATCACATGAACAAACATTGATCAGTGCCTATTTGCCCCTCCTCTCTTCGAACAAACATAAGTCTCTCCTATTTCTTGTTGTGTAGAAACGCAACAAATTACAGCGATCAAGTTTGTAAATGTGGTCCACAGCACAAGTCTATATATAGCTTCAAATCTAGGAGGGAATAATTTATAGGCTATAGTTGCCTCCGCAGAGTTGTTTCCGAGGCTCTTATTTACATAAAGCGTTCAGAACAACACGACTCTTCAATTTTTAATGAAAAGTGTTAAAGATTAATTAGATTTTAATTCACTTACAAGCAAACATGGTTATAAATGAGATTTAATTCAGCGTACAAGTAATCAAACATGCACGCAAGGTCATACAATTCATTAGTGCAGAAATTATTTACGCCCCATCACCAATATTTACAACCATCTAACCACATATTGATCAGTTCCTATTTGCCCCTTCTAAAATAAACTTTTGTCTCTACAATGTTCTCGTTGTGGAAGGAATGCAACAAGTTACGACCAAAGAAATTTAAACTCCTTCAACTTGTCTCCGCAGCCACGCAGCAATTCTTTCACTTCATTCTCTCTGCTACAGTATCGTATGTGAAGACATTCCATCTAAATATAACGACGTTATAATAATTGGCAACTATAGACTGTCTGGTTGCTACTCCATAGTGTCAAACAAAAGTACTTGTGGACAGTGACACTGTTTCGACCTATCAGGTCTCTTCAGTGCAGTTGGTGACCAATAAGAAGCTAGAGGCTTTTAATAAAGCATAGCTTAGACCGTCACACTTGTGGGACCAAATATAGGTCCATAAATAGGTCCACTGTAGTGGATGGTCTGTCAAGTATTTGGTCCCACAAGTCCCACAAGTTAATTAAACGTAAGATGATTGAAGAGCTTGGGTGAATGCGAAGCAGCCTTGCGATACTCGTATTGACGGCATGAAATTGACGGCATGAATCTGAATTGCCGCTCGTGCCATACCTCCATCCCGAGGAAAAAGAGGGGTAATCACAACAACAACAACAACATATCCCAACTAGCAGGCATAAATGTTTTTGTAAATAGAAGCCGTAGTTTGAACCCTAAGCGTAAGTTTTCAATGCTGTGAAATTTTCTTGAGGATGACTGTAGTTTAAGGGGGAATGGTGGGAGATTAAACTCTCGTGAAATAAAATATGAGAGCATTTTTCTTGAAAAATGAACTCAAGATTTGAACAAAAACCCACCAAACCTCGTGTAAACCTGAGAAAATTTTAATAATTTTATATTCTCGGCCGATGAAGATATTTTAGGGCAAACTAACTGTCAGGATAAATATTGCTATGTCGACCACAATGATAGTCTTAATTAGGAGCTAGCTAACCGCTCCGCCCCCCCCCCCCCAACCACTAACATCGAGGTTGAGAATATCGGTTCAGCCGGTAAACTCAGCTTCACCCAATGGAGTGAAAACAATAGTAAAATTTTTATGGTTTTTGACATACAGTACATTGCGTTTGCATAAAGCGATTTTCAAAACCACGAACAAAAGTTTTTACTTTGCTTGTTTAAAACTGAGTGCGAAGAAAGCCTTGCTCTGTTTGCACTCAGTAGAAAAAAGCGAAAACTCGTCTCAAAGTCTGCTCTAAATATCAGTAAGAAATTTTATTCGTGTTTGCAAAAACCGCTATGGGGTAACAAAGCCATAGCTAAATCTCGTTCCGAAACAAAGCTGTCGTTTTTAAAAACGAAAATTATTGAAAAACCGTTATGGGGAGTTGCAAGTTGCCACAACATGTCTGCGAAATTTCTCGAGCTCCTGGCAACCTCCTATTTGCTCCTGTTTCCACCATAGGCGTCCTAAAACTTAACAAAACTTTTATTTGTTAAATTCAGCACGTGTTTGAAAGCATTAAAGTCGTGGAAGGACGCCAATGTGATTGATTCGCATTTTTGGAAATAATCTATCAAATATTAGGACCACTACTCATGAATTTTCCTAACTCTAGGCGTATTTGCATGAGTTAACCCCCTGGATTTGTGCATGTTGCTTGGTTCTGGCATAAACGTAGCCAGGCAATGACCAAACTTACCCCATATGAAGCACTCTCAATTTTGTTATTCAAATAGCAGGGTCCCCAATATAAATTGTCGAGTTTAAGAATATCGGTTCAGCCGGCTTTACCCAATTGATGTTTGTGAGAACAGTAACAAAAAGTTACTGTGCTGTTGAATGGCCAGTTGTTGTTCCAAAACTAAAAGTATGGTGCATTTAATGGGAATCGATTAAGACTAAAAAAGCATTCCAGGGAATGCACAAAGCCGCTAGATTTCTCCCAATGTTTTTAAAGTATCTGACTACGTCTTGCTTGCCGTGTTTGGTACTTGAAAACTAGACTTGCTCAAAATTAAAACAGCCAGCGATTTCAAAAAGTTTTATTTGTATATTTTATGAAGCGCATAAAAGCGTAAATTCTAAGTTGTGTGGTTGGGGATGGGGGCGCCAAAATGATTGAAATGTATTTTCAGGAATAACCTATTTCATATTAACACCACTTCTCACAATTTTTTCGTAACTTTATGCTCCCTTGTACTACCTAAAGTTTCTTGCTGCGCACATGTTGTTTGATCCTGACATAAATAGCTACACAAAAAAACAAACTAACCCGAAATAAAGCACTTACATTTAAGTTATTAGAGTTTCACAGCCCCCATCAGTAATGTCGAGGTTACGAGAATGAATTCACCCGATTGGAAAGAAAATTGCTTCAACATTTAGATGATATGTAGCTCAACACTAATATTTTGTTGCAAAAGACAAAACAAGAACTCTCTTACCCCATCGTTTTCTGGAGGATCACTAATGTTTGCTTGAAGTAGGTTAATATTTAAAATTGTTACAAAATAAATTTACATGAATCTTTCAGAAAATTTTGATAGATAATGCCAAAGAACTATGCTATTAAGGAAGAACAGCCAAATGTACCAAGGAACTTCCTTTATTCTAGAAATTGCAATTTTGTGAAGCCTGGAAAACAAAATTATAGGTGGTTTTGACCATTGGGCTGCTTTCAAAATTCATAACGGCTTCACTTTTTTGATAAATCGTTTTGCAAATTTAGATGGATATTCATACATCTTTATAGAATATTAAAACATCAAATTTCTAAATATGGTGATGTCTTACCAGCATTCTCAACCTCCTCAATCCACACCAGCATCTCACATGCCAGCCATACACAGGTCTACCACTCAAAATCAAATTTGCACCAGCACATTGTAGGCTAGGCCAGGGGTGTCAAACTTGTGGGCTTCTGGGGGGCCACATTGCACAAATGAGCAATCGTGCCGAGGGCCGCATGATATTTTGGGCTTGGAGATCACCACTTCTCCGGGCAACGATCTCTGTAATGTAGCCCGAAGTGAGGTCAATCTCCTAAAAAAAAGATCATCACCTCTCCAGCATCCCCACACCATCGCCCTTATTAGGGAAAATTGAGTTCTGTTGTTGTACCAAGTCAGGGGTGGGCAAACTTTTTAGTTGGAGAGCCGCATTGACCATTTAAGAGTAGTCGAGGGCCAGTGCTTATAATCTTGTGCAGCTGCATGCAATGAAAGAGATTGCGTTAGCTTAAAATTTTGCGATATGTCCTAACAATGTCGTTTTACAGAGCGCAAAAGCGATGATGACTTTAAAAAAATAAAAAAAAGGTCATTGCCTTTTCCTTGGACGGGAAATGCGTCAGTGAGAGCTAACATTTGCCCTCCTTCTGATAGCTTCTAAAGTTTTTGGCTCTTAAATACGGCAAGCGTAGCTCCCCTTGTCATTTTAAGTTATAAACAACAAAGTTTTAACAAGTATTCGCGGGCTGTACTTCCGAAATTCATTAAGAATTTTAGAATCGTCTCGCGGGCCGCATTGAAAGGCTCCAAGGGTCGCATGCGGCCCACAGGCCACTAGTTTTACACTCCTGGGCTAGGCCATCCACATGTTTCCCGCATGAAATCCAAATCTTTTGAATCATGTCATTGATCCATTGCTGCATTATTGCAAAAACATCATACAAGGGCAACGGTTTTGACCTATATCACATAAGCGCTTCTCATGTCTCAATTGCATTACGCTAGAATCGACAAGAAGGGGTAGTATATCCCTTAATACGCTGCCAATTTTAAGTCACATTTTTTTTTATTTTTTGTCTATTAATGTCTGCATGTAATACGCTGATATCAAATTCATATACTATCCTTGCTTGTCGATTCTAGCGTAATGCGATTGAAACATGTAAAGCACTTACGTGATTTAGGTCAAAATTGTTGCCCTTATTTGAAATTTTTGTAGTAATGCAGCAATGGATTAATGGCATGATTAAAAATTGCCCAGAAGGGCATATTTGGATTTCATGGAGGAAACACTGTAGATGGCCTAGCTTACAATATGCTGGTGCAAATTTGAGTTTGTGTGGGAGACCTGTGAATGGCTGGCATGTGAGATGCTAGCGTGGATTGAGGAAAGTTGAGAATGCTGGTGAGGCATCACTATATTTAGAAATTAGATAATGCCAAAGCCTTAACTTTTTTAAAAAACTGAAATTTTTTAGGTGTAGTAGAAAGCTTTTTAACTAAGAATGGAAAGTAATATATGGCGATCAATTTTTGATCAACCATTATAAACTAATTCCTAAGCAATTAAAATTACATAATGCTGGAAAGCAAATTTTTTAATCATTCAAAGAACCTAAATAGTTAGTATCCTACCGTAAACTTTATACATTAAACTCAGCTGCTTTTGCTGAGCTTACTATTTTCTTTGGCGGGGAGAAGAAAAGATGGGTAAAAACTGACACGTCAGGTGTGAAAGTTTAATTTGTTTAAGATAAAAACAAATAATAAAGATACGTCCCATATATTATCAAAATTGCCTTGGAATAGCCTTTAATTTCTTTAAAAAAGTTCAAAAATCAGTTAAAAATTGAGATTACAAATCAGTTTTTAAATCAATGTTTTTGAATCAATCTGATTCGTAAAATCTTTGCACTTTTGAAAAGAATCATCAAGTAATGACTTCTGGAAGCAAACGTGTTGATCGTACCAGGGAGCATTATGGTAACATAGAACGAGTTTGAAACAAGCAGAAATAAAAGGAAGAAAAATGCTTAGAAGGCTTCAAATGCTTAAAAGAAGGATTCTTTTTTGCATCGTCAATTGAGCTTTAATTGTTATAGAGTATGCTTTATCGAAAACACTTCGTGAATATCTCCCGAAAAAATTTTAAATTGCGTTTCCACGTTGAGTACTTTTTGAGAAAATGCAGAAAACAAATTGTGCAATCGATAGTTCGCCGTGACGTCATTTTAGACCCAAACGAGTAAAATCTTTTGTAAGTTGAAGGTTGGTTTTTCGATGGAATAAATTTTATTTTTGTGTTATAAAATCAAAAATAAAAAAGTTATATTTGAAAAAGACGTTTGATGACGTCACGAACCGTTTTTTGACACTCATCCCAGGGTGGTGATCATTTGCGCCAAGTTGGATGCTTGTACGCCCAGTAGTTTTGAAGGAGTTAAAGCATAGACAGAATTGCGCTTTATAGCATAGATGCATTTAGACATCAAGAGTTACCAGCAGCGCGATCTCAAATACCACTTCACACTAAGTAATGAACTTAGTATCTAAGTCGGATGCTTTACATTGGGCTATGCTACTATGCTAGACAATGAAGTCAATCATGTATTGAGTGCTGTCAGTGACAGGAGTTCATTGATGTGGAATGTGTACTGCGTCTGTGTAATAGTCTTCAATTTGCTTATGAGCATCTTTCATTACAATTTTGCAAATATTTGTAACAAAACTTTTATAAAACTAACTGCAAGAAATGCATGGGACAATGAAATTGCAATCACTAGTTTAATATATATTTAACCTGGCAGCTCCGCCGGCGTCGCCGGGTAGGTCTACCATCAGTTACATCGGGTTAAATAAAATTTCGGATTTTGTTGGCTATACCGTCTTTACCGCAACAATGTTTGGTAGAGCAAAAACCAAACTTTGTTGTAATTGGAAACCATAGTCCTTGTGCCCCTAAATAGTGACTATCCAACTCTTCGATCAAGGCTGCTGTAACTCACAAACAACCTATCATTTCATAAGCCTTTATCGTTTTTTTAAAATTAAAACTTGAAGTCGACGCCAAAATAGTGACTGATGCGCTTAAATCGAATTGCATGTTTTGGCGATCGCGAAATTGCGTAAACTAAGTAGTGGCAGACCTATCTCATGACGTGGCATAGTTCTATTCATAGTTTTGACCACAAGGATCATGGCTGCATTTGTTTACCCTGATCACAGCATAGCAGGCCATGCTTCTCCCTAAATGTCTTGTGTTGGATTCCTATACGTCTGTGAAGCTTTTTTTAGGCAAAATATTCCGTGAAGTTGCAATTTTACCGATTTATTTGCTAATTTTATTTTAGCTTTGAGACTTTATTTAACACGTCATAGCCTATATTTTGCCTTTATCAAGCAAGATGTTGCCTTTGACAATACGTGTACGGACACTCATGACGGATTGTTGATAAATTTTATCTCTATCAAAGTTCCATCTGGTTTTTCAGGGACAAGTTTTTATGGCAGTAGTACTTGTTTAACTTTTAAAATCCAGACGGAAGCGAAGCCTGGCTGCGTGTTAGTTCTCTTGCTCTTTAGTATAAGCTATAACTGCAAATGTGTGAACCTATTTGCTAATGTAAGAATAACATTGCTTTTACATTAAAAAAACAGTTTGAAACGCAATGGCCTGCTTTTTGAAAAATTAATTTTTTTTTGAATTAAAAAAATTTTTAAATCAATTCTACACACGTATAAGGTTTTTTTGGGTGAAAATGACAATTTTACACTTGAACTGCGGAAGCTAGTGCACCAAATAGTATAACAATAAACTTGCATCACTAACCAAAATGTTTACTATGACAAAATTCGTTAACTCGTTTAAAACAAGACAAACCACAAAAGTAATTTCGATACCAATTATCTTAAAATTTTTGATTAAATACCTTTTGGCATTTTGTGGCACAAAAATTTGGTCTGAGCGCGATGAAGATCTAACAGTTTTTCTCAAGGTTTTTTTCTGCGTTCTCTTAATACAAAAATTAGATTCGATCTCTTCTCCATAACATCACAATTGCTAAGATGAAGACAATTTTTTCTTGAGATTGTTAGTTAACATGAAGCCATTGCTTACTGTGGTATTTATTCCTGAACGCGAGCAACAAAAATCATTTCAACAAAAAACGTTATCTTTGTTGCTATAAAGGAATAAACTGTCATTTTGCAAAATATCAATTACACAGAATTATCAAAATCTACTGCACCAATCAACAGCCGCCTCAACGTGGTGGTGCGGCCCCGACCCCGTTTGGGATGGGTCAAAATGGCTGTTGGCCTTCCCGAGGGTCCCAATTACCCCAGGCACTCTCCTTCATTTTTTCGCTGTGCTGCCCCCTGAACGATCGCAGAAGGGCAGCACACAGCTTCATTATAATCTATTTTCTCTCTTCTCCTGCCCTTCTCTTGTCCGTCTTCGTCTCCTCATTCTTCTTCTTCACTTTATTAGCGGTAACGTTCATCTTAACCCTGGTCCCATGTTTCCCTGCTCAGTGTGCGCTGGAAATATGACCTGGCGGGTCAAGTCAGTGCAATGCTGTAGCTGCTTCGAATGGGTCCATCTAAGATGCTCACAACTTTTGCTCTCCAAATTCAGAACTCTTGGCAGCTCTCACTTCTGGAGCTGCCCCCAATGCTGCGTCCCTATTCGTAACACTGTGACTCTCTCCTCGGACTCCTCCGACCTGTATATCTCCACTGTACAATCTAGCCCCCTCTGCTAATGTTGTACTCCCGCTCACCCTCGTCTTCAAACCTCTTATTTCCCTTCTGCCCATTTTGTATCTTTTCCCTTTGCCACTTTACCACCGTCCCTCGATTTTGGCTGTTCTTCTTCGCCTCCTGCCTCCTCTCCCCGCTGACATCTTTAGGGTTCCTCGATGGAATGCTGGTGGTCTTTGAGCCAGGAGCACTGAACTACTTCACTTTCTTTCGTCACATCCCGTTGACCTTGTCGGTATCCAGGAATCCAATCTTAACTCATCTTCCTCTTTCCGAATCTCTGGATTCTCTGATCTGCCTTCTGATCGCACCTACTCCCGGTCTGGCATTCTCTCTCGTGATGCCACGCATGCTGGCGGTGGCCTCATAAATTTCGTCAGGCAGGGCTTATCTTTCTCTGAACTTTCTACCTCTTCTCTCTATTCGTTTGATCCCCACTCTGATTATGTAGGGGTCAACATCTCTCTCAACAACTCCTCCTCGCTCTCATTTCTTAATGTGTATGCTGACCCTATTCGCTCTTTTCCGATGGATGGCAGAACCGACTCCTTTTCCCCCTCCACCCTTCTCTTCTCCAGAAATCTCTTCATTCTGGGGGACTTCAACTGCCCTCATCCCTTTTGGGACTCAAGAGGTACTTCCGACCCCCGCGAGAAGGAAGTATTCAACTGGGTCATCTCTTCTGTCTTCCTCCCCCTCAATGACCCTGACATACCTACTCTTCTACATCGTTCCTCTGGCAGTCACTCCTCTCCTGACATCTCCTTTGCTCCCTCCTCTCTCGGCCCTTTCCTGCTCCTGGGAGGTGCTTCAAAACCTGGATTCTGATCACCTACCAATTCTTCTATCTGTCCCTCTTTCTCCAGTCTTTCGACCCAACGAGCGTCCCCCTTTGTTCAATTTTCAGAAAGCTCGCTGGGATGACATCTGCTTTTTTATTTGACTCTCACTCTCCTTCTGCAGAGGAATACTGATTTCTTTCCTCTGCTGCCGCTATCTTTACCTCTCTAGCACTAAATGCGGTCAAATCTTCCATTCCTTTCGGCAGCATCAAATGCCATTCTAAAGCCTGGTGGTCTGCTGAGATGGAAGAAGCTGTTAGTGAAAATGCAAGGCTTTTGCTGCAGCTCACAGAAGCGACGAAGATCGCCAAGCGTACATCTCCGCTTCTTGATGCGCCTCGTCAGTCATTGCCAAGACCAAGGCTGAGGCATGGCAGACGACTTGCTCTCCTCTTTTACCTACATCAAATCCAAAAACTGTATACTCTCTTCTTCACTCTGTCGCTGGCTCTCTTTCCTGGTGTTCCTCTTCTCCTAACTCCCAAACTGTTTCTCTCCCAGGGAATCTGCTTTGGTCTATGCCGCTTACCTGAGATCCCACTTTTCCGTTTCTCAGTCAAAGGCCCTGCGTAGCAGAGCCAGAGGCTACCTCTCTGAGCTCCGCCGAGCCACGTGCTCGGAGGAGTCTCACTCGCCCTTTTGCTCTCCTTTCTCTCCCGCTGAATTTCTTGCAGCTGCCCCAAACATTTTTTCCTCCACTTTCACTGGCCCAGACAAAGTTGCCTATGCCATGCTAAACCATCTTCTTTGCTCTGCCTTGGATTTACTTCTTCACATCTTCAATTATTCTTGGATTTTGCATTTCTTTCCTTCCATCTGGAAGACGTCTTCTATTATTCCCATTCACAAGATGGGAACGTCTCTAGACTCTCCTGCTTCCTTCTAGCCTATCTCTTTCATCTCCTGCGTATCAAAGCTTTTTGAACGCATCATTCTATCCCGTCTATTCTTCTTTCTTGAATCTAATTCCATTGTCTCTCTCCGTCAGGGCGGTTTCCGACCTGGACGGTCTACACTAGATCAAATTCTGTACCTTTCTCAGTCCATTTGCCATGGATTTAACAAACCCAGGCCGGACTCTCGGACGATCCTCTCTACTATCGATTTCTCTAAAGCTTTTGACTCTGTCTGGCATCCCGCCTTTATCCATAAACTCATTTCGGCTGGCCTCCCTCCTTGCTTTGCTCGTTGGACTCAATCTTTCCTTTCTGATGGGCGCGCTCGCCTGGTTTTTTGCGTGGCAAAATCACAAAAGTCGTTCCTTTCGAGTCCGTCGAGGTGTTCCGCAAGGATCCGTTTTTGGCCCTGTACTTTTCTCCCTGTTCATCAATGATCATCAGGCCTCTCTACCTTCTTCCGTCAGCTGCTTTCTTTACGCTGACGATCTGGCCATTTGGTCCTCCTCCCCGCGGTCCACACTGTGGTGGAGGCCAAACAAGGAGCTCTGTTTCAACTGGAGCGCTGGTCTCAGTGCTGGTGTCTTCCTCTCAATCCGAGCAAATGTGAGGTCTCCTTCCTCTTGGTGGATCCCCACCGAGCAAAATTCCAGCCCAACTTCCTCTTACTCAACTCCCGCTTCCGTTTCAATCCCACTCCAATTTTCTTGGGGTCACTTTCGACTGCACTCTTTCTTTTTCTAAGCATGTATCTTCGCTGAAGGTCAAGTTCTTCCCACCTATCAAGGTCTTACGCTGTATCTCTGCTTCCTCATGGGGCCCCTCTAAGGAGTCCCTCTCTTTCTTTATAAAGCGTTTCTTCGGCCCCTCCTCACTTATGTCTCGCCTGGATGGTTTTCTTTCTTAAGCGCTACTAATATCACCAAATTGGAACGCCTTCACCTAGCCGCCAATCGCGCCATCACCGGCTGCCTATCGTCCTCCCCTATCCCAGTTCTACTCTCTGAGGCTTCTTTTTCTCTTCTACGAGTCACTCTGACTCATTTCACTGTATCATCTTATGAGCGAGCTCTTTGTCTCCCAACCTCCATTTCCATTTCAGGTTTGGCCAGACATGGAGTGAAACCAAGACTCTGCAGATTGTCCTGGAGAGCTTTTGCGTCCACTCACCCGCTCATGCTTCCTTTTACTTCTCCTAAGAAGACTATTCTTGCTTGCCCTCCTTTTCCTTCTTGGAATCTGCCTTCCTTCACTGTGGAGTCTACCCTTTCCTCTTCCAGCTCTCGCTCTGATTTTCCTCTCACTCGCCAAGGTACTCTGAACTGACGGCTCTGTCCTTTTCCTTTTTGGCAATAGCGGCTCCAGCGTGCTTGCCAGCTGCTTTCTTTGTGGCACTAAGGCCACTCTTTCTTTTTCAGCAGGCCTACTATGTTCAAGTTTCTCTGCTGGAGCCTGCGCCATTCTGCACGCTCTATGCTGGTCTCGGCAACACCAACAAGTCTGCCACTTCTCTTCTCTTTTCCTTCTATCTGACTCTCGTCTTGTCCTCGCCACTTTGTCTTCTCCCATCTTTCCTTTTACCTCAAACTCTCTAGCAGATTCGGCAGAAACGGTCTTCTCTCTCCTCCTGTTCTATCAGGCTACCAATGGGTCCCCAGACACTTGTTTCTCCCGGGTAACAACCCGGCTGATGAGCTGGCCAGACTTGGAGCGCTACTTGCGCCCTCTGCAATCCCTTGTAGTCTCTCTTCTCTTATCTCTCGTATCCACTCTTGTCTTTTCTCGGACTGGAGGCGTACTGTCTCATCGAAAATCTTTGACACACAAGCTCCCTCGATTTCCACCGAGGAACTTGTGCTCCCTCGTCATGATCGCTGTGTTCTCTCTCGTCTATGCTGCAACGGACACAGCCTTTTGTTAAGCTCTTATCTCTCGAGGATTGGCAGAATTGAGAATCTTTCATGCAGCGCCTGCGGACACTCGTCCCAGGACACCTCTCATCCTATTCTGCACTGTCCAGCTACGGACACTTTGCGCCGCTCTTTCTTTGGCGATTCTTTGTCTCTCTACGACCTCTGGTCCAGACCCTGGGGATCTGGCCTGCTTCTGGGGCTCCATGGTCTTCCGCCATGCAGTCGTCCCCCGGAAGGGTCTAGTAACAACAACAGCAACAACATCAAAATCTATCACACGTAGCCTATATGTTCGCTGCCAGTGAAAGTAAAATGATAACCTGCTAACTTTAGAATCTGCTTTTTTTAAAATGCAATGGCGAGCATAAAAATATCAACTAAATTTTAGTTCGACACCAATTTAGGTTACCTTGGTACAGTGGTGTTGCACACCTGACCCTAACCGTAGGAGATAAATAACTATGAGGATGCAAGCTTATATTTCCCCAAATCTCATTTGCCTTCTAGTTTTTGCCAAAATCACCAGTTTATGGGATATAGTAGGTTTTAAAAAAGTGCAGTACTATCAGGAGCTTGTTGTCCAGACCATTCAACTCTCCAGCTGTTGAAGTGATCATGTGCATCAGCAGAATATATTCCTACTCCACTAAGATCGAAGTTTAGCTGCTTAAAACTCGTGTCTATTTGTCCATTGGACATTCTTTTCTTTTCTTTTCTTGTGTGGTAATTAGGCTTGAACAATTGCTTCGAGCATCAATACTTCATTAAAGCATCAATATTTTCAAACCTAAAAAAGATTTTTTGGATCTAACTTCTTCCTTGTTTCGATTAGTTTTGAAGTTTGAGCTTTCTGGGTTAGTTCTCTCCTGTGCTGGTCTTAGACGCGCTAGTTCCATGTATGTCTGTCACTTCCACTTGCATTTAGAATAGAGCTTGAATCTTTTTGAAAATTACATCCAAACTAAAAGTGTCCTATACAATAGAGTAGAGTTTATTTTTATTTTAAACACGACAACTTAGTAATCAACAGTAGTCTACAAATTTTAGTACACCAGTAGTTGTGATATAGGCCTATTGGCCCGAATAACTATTCAAGAATGCCAACAAGCAACAGAAAAATTCTCCAAAACCGAAAATTAAACTCTAAAAGTTGTTATTTAGGAAAAAACCCGGGCATTCTGAGATTTGTCATGTTTATTGACAAAGAAATCAAATGTGATCTTTGTCACGAATACGGAAATTTGTCTTGTAAGAATGGTTTTCATATCTGTGTATAGTGCTGTATTATTTTGTTCGCTTGGCTACTGATCGAGAAAAGACCTCATTTCCTTGCAATTGGATTTGCTGTAAGTACGCCTTTATTACGTCACCATCGTTTAGGACATAATAAATAATCCAGATTGATCTAGTGAATCTAGCTTCTTCGAAGAATTTCGTTGGCCGGTGACATAACTTATGACATAATTTAGCAGTGCTTTTTTTTCTTTTTCATGTGATTTTGCTCTAGCGTTTTCTGAATTGTGTTTTGATTTTTATATAGGGGCTGACAGGGTTTTTACGGGTAGCGAGCAGAGTAGTAGTAGAGAAGCAATGTAGTGGGGAGATAGAGATTGATTGACGGAGTAGAAAAAGGCCTATTGTTTTTCTGATAACTTATTGTGGATTCTGTTGACGTGGCGAGTATTGAACAGTTATTGTTGGAATTAGTTTTGGCGGTTTCCTGATTGTATAGTAAAGTGATTAGTTCTGAGCTTGTTCAGTGCTAAGCGAAAAAGCTTGAAGTCGTGAAGTATTATTTCTGTGAATACATTATTCTGCTCTTAACGTGGTTTAAAGTGTTTTTTAGTGGAAGCCAACCTTTTCCCAGTTTTTTAAGTTGCAGGCAGACTTAATTATTCGAGTCATATTTTACGTCGCCTCAATTTTAAAATAAATTAAGATTGAGATAGAACCGAAAATTTTATTGCAAAAACGCGACAATGTTCTGCTGGAACTAAACTAGGCTTTCCACAGTGAGTGAAAACATCGAGTCCACTAATGAAGCAATAAAGAAGAAAGCGGATTTCGAAAAAGATGAACCTTTCAAAAGATTGTGAACCGCTATTGATGTCCACATTTTTTAGCACAATCCTGTAATTGCATAAAACCTCCAATGATGAACAACGGCGTTATCCCTCAATTACAGTAATTTTTTCCGCTTTACGGCTTCAACTTCAGTAAACCCAAAGTATTAATAGTCTTCTTGTCATCAATCACCAAAGCTCAGGTGCTAAATTCCTTACATGGTTTCGACAAGTTACTTAGTTAGAAATTTGTTTGTTTGAAGTTGCACAAAACGTCATTGTGATTTAGGTAAAATTCAAAACCTTTTGCCCACGTTTCATTTAAAAAAATCAAAATATGTGAAAACTTTTCTAAGATCATGCAAATTTTGCAATTACAAGGAACAATGAATATCAGTAACAAAAAATAAGGGGCTGCTAAAGATTAAGCCGCGAAGCAGATATCAGATCCTGGAAAATACAAACCTCTCAATAGATTGTAAGTTGTATGGAGAGCTTGGTATTAGGGTGCTGCTGCAGCAAGCATTATCTTTCAAATCGACATGTGTTTTGAACCTCTTTTTTTTCTTGTTTATCGCTTGGCTTTATGTTTACTTTGACGATATGAACAATTCAATGAGAAATTTGCTGCTGTATTTTTGATATTAGAAGTGTTAGACGCGGTTGCAGTGAAGTTTCTGAAAGACGAAGTAGAGCGTTAATTTTCGCACAATTTTTCTGTTTGGTCTTGATGAGAGATAAAGATGAACAGCTTTTCTCACATAGGTAAGTTGCAGAAAAAATTAGCAGTAATTTGATTGCTTTGTTACTCAGCTCAGGATATTTGGCTGTAAGCGATAACCAAAACTATGACAGAGGTAAATCTTTATGCTTGGACATCAACGTGGTATCGCAGAAAAGTTGCATAAGCGATTCTTTCTCAACTGTGTTAAGATTGCATGAATCGATATCCTTAGCAAAGGGATTAATAATTCAAAAGTTTCCCTTTCGAGGATCTGCATTATCTGATAAATATTGGCCAAAACTGATGGTTAGCTCTTGCAAGTGTTGACTTATAAAAGCAAATAACTCTCCTGTGTTAACAGAAGCATTTGCCACGACATCTTGCAAACATGGAAACATATCGATATTGCCTTTCTGCTCTTTGCTTTTCGAAAACACCGGTTTTCTTTTTGAAAGCATCAGTTTTGTTACGCAATGTAAAAATATTTGTGTGATTACCTTGCAGAGAGCAGTTAAGGTCGTTCAAGCGGCTGAATATGTCCGCTAAGTGTGCTAGTTTGGTTGTCCACATTTCATCGGATAAGAGGTCTTTTAGTAGAGAGTTTTTTCACAAAAAACTGCCTTTTTTCTTCTCTCAATTCAAAAAGATGAGTGAGAAAACTACCTAATTTCAACATGAAATAAGAGATGATGATGTTGTGAACCTATGCTATTACACAAAGCCTCAAAGAGTTTCGAGTGCAATGCTCGGCCACCTATATCATTTACGATCTTAACTGCACCGTTCAAAACGACATTTAATTCAGCAGATAGTTTTTTGGCAAATAAATTTTCCCGGTGAAGAATACAGTATGTAATCAGCAGATCTTTATTTGCCACGTTTTTAATTTTTGCAGTTACACCTGTGTGACATTCCATCATGTTAGCAGCGCCGTCAGTACAAACCCCGACACATTTATCCCAATCTAAACCTTGCTCTTACACATATTTATTAAGAGATATAAATATTTCTAAACTGGTCGTCCGTCCAGGTAGTTTGAGATTACAAAGAAAATCTTGCATGACTCTTCCTTCATTTACATACCGAACAAAGCATACAAGAATAGCACAGTTGCTCAAATCTGTTGATTTGTCAAGCTGTATAGCAAAATATTTCGATTTCTTTACTTGTTCAATAAGTTGCTCTTCAACGTCAACTGCCATATCCATTATTCTCCTTTGAACTGTGTCATTTGAAATTGGTATCGCTTGAAGTTTGTTTGCTGCTTCCGGACCCAAAACCTTTGCAGTAGCTGCTAACATGCACGGTTTTATTAAATCTTCCCCAATGGTTGTTTAGTTTTGCCGATTTGAAGAGAAATCAAATAGGAAGACTTGAGAAGGGCTGTATCAGTCGTTGTCAAACTTTGCATATCAGTTCTTTGCCTTGCTGTTTTACTCAGTAGTGTTTTGAAATATGCAAGAGGCTTGCCAACAAGGTGGCTATGGTGCGAGTGAAAATGCCGAGTAAGCTTTGAGGGTTTCATTGCGTCGTTTGTAAGAACTTTGGCGCAGACTAAGCACATAGGAAGCGGCAATTTTTCACTGCTAGGAGCAATGGTGAAACCAAGTTCCATGTACATCATACTGCCTAACAAAGTCTCGTCTTCGCTTTTTGTTTGTCTCTGCACAATCCATATCACCATCACGTGATCGTTTCCCGCCATGTGATACATTTGAAGTAGTAGGCCTATCTTCTTCTTCTTTCCTGTTAAAACCACCAACTTGATTTTCACTGTTGGGTGTCTTTTGAAAGAACTGGAAAATATTTAGCTGTTTGCTTGTTTCCATTTTACTGCCAGATTTCGTTAAATTTTGATTTGTAGTGAACGCTATGCCTTCGCTGCCCATTATTTTTACTATGACGTCATAACGCTGACTGGGCAGTTATAAACCGCTGTACATTACCATTCGTTCTTTTTGGACAACATGCGCTGTTCAAGAAAAAACTAATGTGTGCTGTATCGCCAGCTGAGAAAAGACCGTTGTGCTGTCGGTTGAACCAGAGGTTCCCAAACTTTTTGCCTCGCAGACCCTTTCTTTTGTGAATCTGCTGCTTCGAGAACTTCTTTTTGCGAATCTGCTTTTTTGCGGACCCCAATTACATGTGACATTACTTTTGTCACCCGACTCACTTCCAATTGTAATAATTAGCATACGAATACAAAAGAAAGTGGGGCTGTTCTCCAAAAAAAAATAGGTCAACACCTGTATTACTGCCGCGATTGCATAACTCGCATTCCGATTCATCGTCAAGCTAGAGTCACTTTTCATAATTTCACTGAAAATTTCCGGAACAAACGGTGATTGATTGACTGACCGGGACGAAGTCACGGATCCCTGTGCGGTCGTCAAGGAACCCCAGGAGTCCGGGGGCCCAAATTTGGAAATCTTTGGTTTAAACATATTTTTTTCTTTTACATACTGCTTCAAGAACTTGTTTTAAATGATTTGTTATGCGTACCACGTGCAAATTTCTCAATCAAGTGAATTAACCATTTGCATCAAGCGCTTCGTCTCATCTGCCACGTTGATTTTTTAGAGAAAAAGGCAAAATTAGATTAGTCGGCAGAGCGCATAAATTCGTCGACCAGCTATTGAAAAAAAATTATTGTGCGCGCATATTAAGCGTCTGACTAAACTGACTTGGTCTGACGGCCGCAAGTGTTTAATAATGGATCAGCCTGAAGCATTTTCCAATTGAGATATAAAATTAAAATAAACTTTGCGGACCGGCAAAAAAGTAGACGTGAACCGGCGGTTGAGAAACGCTGTTCTAGATAACATTGTAGCCTTTTCTGACCAAGCTGTTTGCTCTTGACAACTTGTTCTTTAATCATTGTTACCACTCAAATAAAGCTTACCATTGTTTTACTCGTAGTCAGTTTGGAATTTTAATGAATCACTGTTTAGTTTGCTCGAAATCTACTGTTATCTGAACGCTTACGAATACTGTTTGATCGATTTTTTTGGTTTGATTTCCGGTCAAGCTATAGTAGGTGAGTGTTTCAGTGAATTTTCGTTGGTGTTAACATGTGCTTTAAATATTGTACACAAAACCGTACCCCCATCGTACCGTACTGCACCATACCATGTCGCGGTCTACATCCCTTAGTATAATCATCAATTTCGTAAACCCCTCGTTTAGCATTTATTTCAATTATTTGCTTTGTGTGGAACCTGTGGTGCGCGTGATTCTCGAAGACAGTGTTAGGCGGTACATCAGACTAGAAGTTTCTGTAACAGGTGCCATTTCCTAAATTCAAAAAATAAGTAACACCACTTTAAGAAAGAAAAACTCGTAATGACCTTATTCATCATTTTCCGCGACCTTTTTCCTCATAGCAGCTTAGACTTTAGTAAACTCAAAACCATATAAAAGCATAATTAATTGCCTAAGATGATAAAACATTATTATTAGAACCAATATTTGGCCAAGAAGTGTTTAAAACTTCCTGAATTATTGACAAAAGTTTTCATTAGGAGATGCGGCCACATCGCCAGCATCATTTGCTGACTAATGTCTAATCTGATTAATCTCAACTTCTAAAACATATCGATCATCAAAGTTGCAATGAAGTAATATGGACTTTGATTGCACACGTATGACAAAAGTAGAATTAGGTTTTGTTTTGAGCTTCTGCAGCTTTCATAAAAAATATCTGTTTTCTTAGCACAAATAATTGATGGGTGGTTTCATTATGTTAAGCCATTATCTTTTGTAATAACTGAACTATAGGTGCTCTACTCGGAGATGCTTTTACTGATTTTTTTTATTTTGAGGTACACAAACCTCACTGATTAAAGGAAAAGGCCTTTTCGTCTACTCTGATTATTTTCAGGAAAAGAAAGCATAAGCTTATTCACAAATTAGAAATTACAAACGTAATTGCAAAAAGTCGTGATTACCCCAACCAGTAAACACATAGCTTATTCCTGTAAACGTATCAATCACTTCGGCGTCTATCACAATTTTCATTTTTTTTACTCACCGCAGCACTTTGAGAATGGAAAGAATAAAAATTTATAAAACGATACCATCTTTGTGAACAAAACTACTTTTGAATTCAAATGAAAAAGCTGGATTGGGGGCAGTTTGGAGCCTATCCACACTTTTAATCAGTGTCCTTATCTCTTACTTAAAAAAGGAATAGTAGAGTTAAACGAATACTTGTAAAATATTTGCTGCTTGTAAATAAGAGCGGATCGACCTCACTTAGAAGTAGGAAGGATGCGATTAATAAAATGAATGCAGGCAATAAAGTCCCGATTTTGACGAGAAATCAAAATAAAATTAATCTATTCATGAGTAAAATTGCAGCTAAAGAGAATATTTTCGTTTAAAAAGGACTTAATATATTCATTGGTATCAATTACAAGACATTGGGGGAAAGCATAACCTCTTTTCTCGCTATGCTGTGACCAGGTTAACAGGAGCAGCAGAGGGACTTGATGTAACAAACGTGATTATGAAAAGCGTGTTACACGTCATGAAATGAGCCTACCACTATAAATAGATAGTTCACGGCAATCGGGCAATTGTCAAAACACGATATTTTATTTAAGCGCACCAATCACCATTTTGGCGCCGACCTCAAGTTTTACTTGCAAAGAACAAATAAACGCTAATGAAATGATAGGTTGCTTGTGAGTTGCATCAAACTAGATCAAAGCGTTAGTTAATCACTATTTAGGCGTACATAGACGATGATTTGTATACCAAGTAAACTTTGGTTTTTGCTCTTACAAGTATTGTTGCGGTAAAGACGACGCAGCCGACAAATCCGGAATTCTTTTAAGCCGACATAATTAATGTGTAGACATGCTGGGAGATGCTAACAGAGCCGGCTAGTACAAAATAATGCTAACCTTGTTCAAATTCACCAGAGACTGATCTGTTTTGCTTAATGACCAAATTTTTATAGACATAGTCAGGCAACAATATTTTAACAAATATTGAAACTAATAATGCATAACAAAATTTTGCATCATATTTTTGGTAGGCGATATTTTTGGAAAATCTAATTCTATAGTCAACCAAATAAAACAAAATGTTTATTTTTTTATTTGTCAGTTAGTCATACATCGTTGTTAAAACTTCTTTTTACTTTTTCTGACTGTTGATGCAACCCAAGAACTCTCAAATCAATTAAACCTCTTTTTATATAATTATAATGTTCTGCCGTTTTTGATATTTTTCAATGTTTCTGTGGCTGTGACATGTGACAAAAAGTGGCGAGTGCATGAGAAAATAAGATCTGAACGATATATAACTGATTGAATTTCAGAGCAACACGTTATTAAAAAATGAGCAAATTTTAGAAGCATCAACAATAATTTTATACATATTTATTTGGCCAGTGATATCATTGTTACATGCTACAAAAAAAAAGAAACTTAATTTCTGTAATCAGAAGCAATGGTTTTGCTTCCGCTATATAGGCCTAGTTTTGCGTATTTTAAGAATTTAAAATCTCAATCAGTGTCTATGGGAAAAATATACAGGGTGAAGCAGAAGTAATGCCCTTTTTGTTATCTGAGTGTTCTAGTTTCTGTTTGATTTCCTCTTTATATCAGAAATACACCGTTTTTGTATCCGAGATTTAATAAATGTTTCTTTTTAGTTTAGAAATTGTTTATTTATGAGTGAATGATTTTATACTTAATAAATACACGGCTGCGCCGAATTCACCAATATAACCTTTCCAACATTAGTTTCAAATAACTGTTACAAATAGAAGCATCGTCCCTATGCTCCTCATTTCAATAAACGTGGATTGTCTGGCTTTGAGCATCATTGCATTTGTATGTTGTGGCCCTGATCTGGAATAGGAATGAGCTTAAAGTAGTAATTTAGTCATTAAGGCGTCGTCACAACGATAAAAGTTATTTGTACTTTTTCATCGCTGCAGCACATTAATGTACATGCAGTCTGAACAATGGTGGATAAATTGAAATATTGTGCTGTTTTGTTGGCGCTACTATAATTGCGACACTGTTTAAACGCCAGAACATATATCAATGTGTACTCAGTGAATTGCGCACTGCTTACATTTTATTGAACAGATGATGAGCTCTATTGCTGAGTGCCAAGTAGGAAATCAACAGACACTGTTTTTAAAGTTATTGGCATGAATTGACAACGGAATTGAACACAATTCTACCGAATGCGAAACGAACGCTCTCACCACCACATCACTGCCATGATTAGGCGAACAAAACAGTTGACTAAACCCCATAACTACGCGTTTGCAATAGAAAGTAATTGCAGCAGAGCTCCCATGTGGCCACCATTTTTGTGCGCAGCAAGAAGATGGACAATCAGGTTGTAGCCCCTCGAACTGGAGAGACTGATGTGGGTCTCGGGGCCGCTGGTGATGCGTCGCACTCGGTTGAGCCCTTGCGTGGGATTGCCTGTGGGGAAACCGCGTTGTCTGAACCTTGGGGCTCTAATGCCATTTTGAATGATATTTCTAACCCAGCTGCTCAAACAGAAAATTGTGTAGCGCCTTCAGCTGCGACTAACCATTTCACACAAAAGCACCCTCCTGTTCTTGTACGAGATGGTTTGTCTGCTTGTGGAGCCGGTAAATGTTCGGGGCCGCCCCGAGCGAAGATGCCACCAGGATTTGAGTGTGGCTTCGTTCAAGATTCAAGGCCGAGTGAAGTATTACCACCACGTAGGGCTAATTGTCATGTATCTGAACGTGTGCGGGATATGAATGATGTTGTTGTGAGTCGGTTTCCGCATCGTGGTGACGTCAGAGAGTGCGCTTTAAGCCGATATCCACCGCCGGAGAAAAATCGTCAAACCTCGGTAGAATTACATGACGGCTATCAAAACGAATTGGCTAGGAATGCTAGCAATGGCAGAAATATCGGTTTCTCGCCTTCATCTGGTAATTCGAGCGCAGAGCAGCAAAACTGCTTTTTTGAATATCAGAATTGTAAAACCTTTATGGATAAAGCGGCGTTGATTGGCTATGATGGCGCTAACATGCCCTTTATATTCTTTAAAAATCGTATTTATGCGTTAATGGATAGTTGTCCCTTTGAGGGGGTTCGTCTCACTCTGCTGCAAGCAGCTTGTGCTAGAACAGCTGCACAAACAATCGCTAATTTGACATCTGACACGCCTGGCTTGTCGGAAAAAGACAGAATAGAAATGTCTTTAGAAAGGTTGTCACAACGATTTGGTGTCCGTGGTCGGTTTCTCTCGGAACTTGAAATTAGGAAGTATTGCTATGGTAATAAATTGGTCTCTTCGTCCGCGAATATTATGAAAGAGTTTAAAGATCAATTAGATCAATGTCTTCTGTATGCTAGAGCGTATAATCAGCGTGAAAAATTAGAAGGTAGTTTTGTTTTGGATTTGGCTAAAAGGCTTCCCTTTGGAGCTAAGCAAAGATATTTAGAATTTCTTCTCGATAAATGCGGTAGTACAAGTGAGCCCACTTATCAAAGTTTGGTGAATTTTGTAAAACGTGAAGAATTGTGCAAATCCACTGATTTTGGAATAATGTTGTTAGGTGAGCCACAGAGCCATCAGGAAAATAAAAAATTTGATAAAAATAAAGCCACGTGTAGAGTAAGGCAGACCACGGCGAAATCAAACGAGTCGCACCCCTTGACAAAATCATCGGATAGTGCTCCTGTTTACCGTGCAGGTGACAGCCGGAGCCCGACGGGTGGTGGCGCTAGAAATGCACCGTTGTGCATTTATTGTTCTTTAAGTGGTAAGGATCAACACCACTGGTTGTTAAACTGTAGAGACTTTTTGCACTTAAATCCCAAAGACCGCAGGGATGTCGTGATGAAATCTGGGAAGTGCTTGACTTGCTTGCGCGGTCATTTTGTGAAAGATTGCACGCGTGATAATAATTGCCGTAGGTGCGGTAATGCTTGTGATAAAAAGCACTATTTTCTCCTACACGATTACTTTGTTGATTCCGGGCATAGGCCGCCTGAAACAAGTGCTGAACCCGCAGTAACTGTGCGCAGTGTCAAAATTGAGAGCGTGAAAGCGGCGTATAATCGTGTGACTGCCGCACGCGTGATGAACCCCGCGACTGGCCACTCAAAGTTGGTGTACTGCCAACATGATCAGGGGTCTCAGCTGACATTTATCGCCAGTAGCTTGGTAGAGGATCTAGGACTAGAGCCGTTTGACACCGCGTCTTTTAAGTTGGATACTCTGGTTGGCGACAAAAATACTTCGGCTAATTTGGTTAAGTTCAATATTCAGTCTATAGATACCGAAGAGCTGTTTGGTGACGTGACTGCGGCCGTTATTTCCCCTTGGGTAGATGACGTTGAAACCTTGCCGCATAAGCAGGATTTGAGCAATTTGCAACATTTTGACGGTGTCAAACTTGTTACTCTCGACAATTGTAATACTGTCGACATTATTATCGGCAATGACAATGCATTTTTAATGTGTGCGAAGGAAGAGCGCATGGGAGAAAGTCGAGGTGAGCCTCATGCTATATTCACCTCCCTGGGTTGGATGGCTTCAGGAGGAAGATCGCCCTTATATGCCAGGGCCACCAAGGTTCTTAGAGTGCAAACTTGTGTGGCTAATGACGATCTGTCGCAGTGTAAGCTTGACCTGGAAGCCCGTGATAGGGAAATTGCTGCATTGAAGGGTCAGCTTAGGGACTTGGCTGTGCAGAACGAAGCTTTGGATTTATCTCGTACTGACGAAATTGCCAAAGGTTTGGTAGAGCCAAATGTTAAGCTGTGCGATGATCATTTTGAAATTCCGCTGCCATTGAAAGCTGATATTGAGCTGCCCAATAATTTAGCGCTTGCTAGAGACAGAGCTATCGCTTTGAGAAAAAAGGCTTTAAAGCAACATGATCTCTGCGAATTTCTTGTGGAAACTATGCAAAATTTGAAATCTAAAGGCTACATTGAAAAGGCTAATGAGTCTGTTTATGATAGTAGGCATGAGTAATATTTGCCATATTTTGTGACGTCGCAGGCCAAGAAACGCATTGTTTATGACGGAAAGTCCGAATACAAAGGGGTCTGCGTTAATGACGTCATTATGACCGGTCCTGACTTGTTAACCCTTTCACTGCCATTGGGACAATACGTCCCAAAAATTTTTTTGAAGTTACCATTGGGATAAAAACTGATTTAAATTTAACGGCTTGGTATCCCAGCGGTATAACTAGGCACTATAAATTTCGTTTTAGACGTTATAAAAAATAAAATCTACTTTTTTTACTTGTCTGTCTGTTTTGCAAGGGACTAAGATGAAATAAACCCAATTTCTCAAAAAAAAAAAAAAACTTTTGGTAGTGAAAAGGTTAAACCGGCTTGTCCACGTGTTGGCTAGGTTCCGCAAAGGTAAATACGCTTTGATGGCTGACATCACAAAATGCTTTTTTCAAATTAAATTGCCTGTGGCACAAAGGGATTTATGTCGCTTATTGTGGTTTGAAAACGATGATGTCCATAAGGGTAAGTTAGTTCCTTTTCGTTTTTGCGTGCATCCTTGGGGTATAAAAAGTAGTCCGTATATTGCTTGCTTAGCCATTAAAAAGATGGTGGAACAAAACCCTAGCAAAGCCAGTGATTTGACGCTTGGTATTGTGTCAAAAAACATGTATGTTGATGATTTTATTTTTTCTGCGAATAGCTTTGATGATGCGCAACTAATTGCCAATGAGGCGATTGCTTTGTTTCGTTGCCGCGGGTTCGAATTGGCAAAATGGAGTGCAAACAAGAATCTGTGAATGTGTTGGTAGGAATGGATAGCGAATTACTGGCGCCATCCATTCGCGAAGTAGATTTGGAGACGAATAGTGTCGCTATGCCGTCAGCTAAAACTTTAGGCTGTGTGTGGGTAACGGAGTCTGACGAACTGCGCATCCAGTGCTCGCTAAAGCCTCTGACAAAGTATACTCGTAGAAGCATGCTTAGCCAACTTGGACAGAACTTTGATCCTTTAGGATTTGGCTCTCCGTTTTTTCTGAAAGCGCGTCTGATCTTGCAACAGTTAGCTATAGAGAAGTTTGACTGGGACGAAGAGGTGCCCGAAAGTGTCGTGAAAGAGTGGGAAGCGTGGCTTCACTCGTTAGAAATGTTAAAAGATTTTTCGCTGCCAAGATGGTATTTTTTGAATGCTGATTTGAGCAGCCCTGATGACAACGTTGAGTTCCAGTTGCATGGGTTTAGTAACGCTTCGAATCTAGCATTTTCCTTTGTCATCTACTTACGCAGATTAGTGAATGGTATACCAGCCGTGTCGTTTGTTTTTGGTAAATGTAACATTGTCTTGGCTAATCAATCTTCATGGCCCATTGCTAGGAAGGAGCTCGTCGCAGCTTTGAACACAGCGAAGCTATTGAAGCAAGCCTCTGACGCATTGGAAATACCTAATTGCAGTAATTTTTTTTGGTGCGATTCCCGTACGGTGCTACAATGGCTTAAGAACCCTGACTTACGTTTGAATAAGTTCATTACGCGAAGAGTTAACCACATCTTGATGTTGTCTAGTGAGACTGAATGGCGCTTTTGTCCTAGTAAGTTGAATGCGGCTGACGTGGGTTTGCGACCGGATCTCATGCATAAAGCAGAAGCACGTGATTTGTGGATAAATGGCCCGTCACTGTTGCAACAATATGCAACAGAGCCATTGGTAGAGAATGTAGTTCAAGTTGGAGCGCGTAGAATAAATTTGTCAGGGCGTAGTGGTATCGACGGCATTGATAAACTGATTGAGAAAGCACCTAATTTATACACTCTGCAAAAAAGAGTGGCTTATTTGATTGCCTTTGTCGATTGGTTCCAAAACTGTAAAGTAAGAAAAAATAACTTTATAAAGCCGGTGCTCAATGCTGCTTACTTAGAAACGGCTCTACTGATCATAGTGGAGTTGGTTCAGAACAAGGTGTATGGCAATGTGATTTGTTCGATGCAGGGAAAATCTGCTGATGCACTTGACGAAGTGATCAAACAATGCAATGTTACCGCGTCGCCAACCGAGAAAGATCGCTTGAAAGAGTTGCGATCGCTAAAAAAGTATAGGCCTTGTGTAGACGAGGAGGAAAGGCTACGTATAGAAGGACGCTTAAGCAAATCCCCAGATATATCATGGGAAGCAAAGCATCTCCTCCTCCTTCCGTTTAAACACCCCCTGACTAGGTTAGTGGTATTGTTCTATCACTACCGAGACTGCCATTGTGGTGTGCAACACACGCTGATGTCTATACGACAGAAGTTTTGGATTGCGAATGGTAATGCTGCTGTGAGACGATATGTGCGTGATTGTGGTGTGTGTGCTATTGAAAGAGCAACGCCCATTAGACAACTCATGTCTGACTTACCGCTGGCACGCCTTACAGCACATAAAAAGCCCTTTTTCTATTCCGGGGTGGATTACCTTGGCCCTCTAAATTATGCAGAGGGAAGAAGCAACAAGAAGGCGTGGGGGCTCCTGTTTACATGCATGGCATCTCGGGCTATTCATGTTGAGTTGGTAACATCTTTGTCGCTGGATGATTTTTTACTGGCCTTTACTCGATTTACAGACCTGCGTGGACAGGTCAATACGATCTACTCAGATAATGCAAGCACGTTCCAGGCCGGGTGAAAAAAGCTTCCGGACTTGATTGAAACCAAGGACTTTCACATTTCCCTGAGAGGAAAAGGAATAAATTGGGAATTTATACCTCCGTATGCTCCGGCGCAAGGTACAAGCTTGGGAGGATAGAGGAGGTGATTCCTCAAATTAGAAATGAGAAACCCATAGTGAGACGGGCCAAGGTGGCCGTAACTAAAGTGAATGAAATCACGGGGGATATCTTATACGATAAAGCAGAGAATTTTTGTTTTTTCTTGGTGCGCTTACTCCTTCAAAACCACTGGACGTACAAAATTCAAATTGGGCACGACTGATCACTGCTCCAAGGTAAATATCGTAAGAGGTTGTTGACATGATGATAACGCTAAATCTGACATTAAAGTAGAGTTTTGTGTGCACGTTTGTAGGTACGTGGGCTTTAACACCTCCAAAACTCCTGGGCGCACAAACATGAAACTTGGCTTGATTAATCACTGCCCCTGGTGTAAGCGCCTTATGGGAGTTTGTGACTTAGTAATCAAAGAAACTTTTTCGTTTAATTTGCATTTTTTGGAGGAAGAAAGCAGTGTGTTTTCAAACAAAAGCCAGCCCCCAACTAACCATCGCTCAAAATTTTTCCCTTTAACTCTTTTGCTCCCGCGTGAAAAGCGAAAAAAAATGTCCGTAAGGTGGCAGCGCGAAAAACTGTCATAATCAATCATAATTACCGTATATACTCGTTTTACCGCCCGGTCTTGATTAAGGGCCCGTTTGAATAGCCGCCCGTGTGAACAGAACATAAAAATAAATAAGGGCCCGTGCTTGAATACCCGCCCGATGTAAAAGCTGATTTTTCAGTGGTAGAGAACAATAGGAAATAAGAAGCAGCTAAGAAGCGCTTGTGTCACAACTGTTAATAATATAAACTAACATGAGGGAATTACTCTTTAGACGTGAATAATTTGCGTTTGACGTGAATAAATTGACATGGAAAAAGGATTAATGTCGTGAAATATTTGTCTTCAACGATAATTTTTGTGCATAATTTTACTTTGAAAATAACAAGCGCCCGTGCTTGAATAAGGGCCCGTTTGAATAAGGGCCCGGTAGTGAGTTTGGTTGAAAAAAATAAGGGCCCGGGCTACAAAACGAGTAAATACGGTAATCATAATTATGTACCTCAAGTTTGTTTGTAAATCATTACTCAGCTGTTTACTTCTACATTAAGTGTGATATATCGTTGAAATCTACATTTCTTGAGGATTTCAAATAGAAAAAAAATTTTTTTTTGATTGTGCAAATGACCACCCCCAACTGGGGGGTAGTTGTCTTCAAAATTAAAGAGGTACCCTCACCTCAAAGATCACTACAGATTTAATTTTCTACCAATTTTTTTAGAAATGGTCGCAAAAGGATGCTAATTAAATAAGCTTTCAAGGTACATCAATCAAAACTTACCTAAGAGCCTAGGTTTTCTACAATTTGCAATTTTCTGAGGCACATGACCTTTTTTTGACCGGTACCAAATTTTGGTAGTTAAATTCAGTACCTAAAATATGATCAGTTATTATCTGCTAGAGGTTAGCCTAAACCATGTAACATTATGTATTTTTGAACAGGGAATTTCTTCAAGATTCAGAAAATATTAAGTTTAAATACAATATGCTGTCACTGACAATGAAACAGCCGCTTGTTTACACCCTTCCCATTTGTTGAGAAACAAGGGGGATACAGCAAACTTTGATTTACGAAAGCCAAACTTCTGTCAGCTTTTAAACTTGTATTTCACTTCTTGTCTCCTTGGAAATTTGATACAAAATGATGACTTTAGTAGTGAAACATTTGCAATTTATTTTATCTTTTTATAGGGTGTAGTTTTTGTAAAAATTATAATTTAGTGAAGGTAAGTCAAAAAATGTGTGGGGGGTTTTGAACTGACATGATGTACAGTACTCATTTTTGATCAGTAAATATCATATACCACTTAGTCTAAACTGTTTAAAGTTATATATTGCTGGAAAGAAAATTTCCTAAGCTTTCAAATGAGACCGGTATTTAGCAACATATGATATTTTTTACGCACTAAATTTACTTTTATCTACTTATCACTCAAATTTGTTTGGGGGGTTTTGAGACCCCTAAAAAATTTGGAAATTCAAAAACGTAAAATTTATCATTATCGCTTGAAATTGTGTGAAATGATGCCCCAAAAGAGTAGTTTTGAGACTGTGTCAATGATGAAGGGTTTGGTGTTGTGGTAAAGATGTAATCTCAATTTGATTTTAGCGTAGTTGGCACGTGCTGAGAATTTGGCTGATTTTGTCGTCTGCAACAGGGTTGTTGGTCATTTTAACCGTTTTGGCAGTCCCGTAGCACTCCAACTTCGGCCCCCCCCCCCCAAAGTAAGCGCAAGAGCCCCTGCGCACAGGTCATATCACTTTAGAGGTGTAAAATTGAAAAGCTGCATTAAGAAAATACACAACTTGTACATAAGTAAACAGGCTAATGTCAGAATAAAGCATGTCGATACCGAAGGTGCAAGTCATAAAAAATTCGGCACCGATGCCAGAGTTCAGTAGGACATTTATGCAGACACTGCGAAACGAAAGCAATGACACTGAAAAACATGAAAAAGTTATAAAAACACAGTATCATTTAAATAGTCTGGAGCGAACCTTTTTGTTCACAAATGCTGTTGTAGGTTTCCTTATTATGCACCAATGTAGAGTTCTATATTATGCACCGATGTAGAGTTTCATATTAAGTTCTCTCGTCGTGAGCTCGTGCTCGCGGTGAATTCTCCTTTTTTTTTCGTCAGACAGCCCACACACACCTGACAGCTCTACAAGGATATAACACAACATTTTACATCAATTACTCTTTTACTACAGATCACCACCATATTCCACGAGGAGTATTAACAAAGAGAGAGAGAGAGACAAACAAAAAAAAAACGCACGTTGTTTTTTAGAAAAAAACATTAAGGATGAAATCGATAATTTATTTAATTTTATTAATTATTTTTAATAATTGATTGGGGACAGAAATGTCGCTACATAAATTCACCTGCCCCCTTTGAAAAATTTTGAGAGAGGTTAACAATGAAGAGCCGAACGATTTAAATACACTAAAAATGACTTCTATAAAAATTTTACGTAAATTGTAGTTACCGGTATACAAAGGTTACTGTATAAGTTAAGCAAACCGCAATGAAGACGCAGTGACTTAAAAGATTACATAATTACAGTAATACAAGTGATTGACTTAGCTGGACCGCAATTAAGTCACGGATATGGTACGAAGTTTGTTTGTGTTTGAGAAAAAGTAGAAATTGTAACATCACAAATGAGATATTGATGAATGACCACGATGAAGACACGGATAAGTAACAAGTTTTGCAAAGCAAAAATTGCAATAGTACAAACACGAGGATGATTGACCACGATAGACGCGGATAAAGTAACAACAAGGTCTCATAAAGCAGAGGTTGAAATAGTACACACACAAAAAGGTTGACCACGATGAAGTCGTGGATTAAGTGACAAAATGTGAAAATGCGTCTCTACAATCAAGGCAACAATTGTATTAAAAGCGCAAATGCTTATTTTTTATTTTTTTTTTTTATTTTTTTTTTAAGTAAAAATTGTGATTTATAGGCAGACTTAAACTACAGACAAGTTTAAGTAAAATTGAAATCAGTCACAATTATGACGTAATAGTAATACAGTTGAGAAAGGTGTTAAAAATACAATACTACGTACAGCACACTTTAATTACATTGTATACACTACAAAAATAGGAAACACGCTCAAAAGATAAACATAACATTACAGTTTAACTTCTCAGCAATAGTAATCGTTTAAGTAAGCAGGTCGGTGAACATTTCTTTTACCTAACCTGTGTAAATCAGGCGAAGCACTGGTAATTGGCAAACAATTCAAATTAACACGAGAAGTTAGGTAATCTTCAAGCAAAAACGCAGCTTTTATCCTGTCAACAGACACAGTATAATGACGATCATTGCGCATTACAACAAATGTTTTCTTACCACGTTCTAAAACAGCGTAAGGTCCTGTCCAAGGTTGATCTAAAGGCCCAGTGTGTGCATCATTTTTTATAAAAACGTGGGAGCATGTGTCAAGCTTTTTATCAATGTATGTTGAACGTGATGTGGGTATACGTGGTAAAATGTAGTTGAAATTGTGTAAATATGCTTTTTGCTGTTCACGATACATAGAAAAATCGGAGAAAGGCATAGATTGAAAATCAAAGAATTGACTTGGTAAGTGTAAGTTCATGCCATACACCATTTCACAAGCAGTAGAACCCAAATCTTCACGAACCACAGAACGCAAACCTAGCAAAACGGTGGGTAATACATCCATCCAATTTTCTCCAGCAAGCTGAGCTTTTAAAGCTGTTTTTAAAGTTCTATTCACGCGTTCAATTGCACCGTTTGAGGACGGGTGATAAGCTGTGGTAGTCTTATGTATGCAACCCAAATACTGCACAAATTCACACCATTCTTTTGAAGTAAAGCAAGTGCCTCGATCACTCACAATAGTTGCTGGAACCCCATAATTTGCAATCCAATGAAACATGAAGCAGTCAATAACTGTAGAAGTCTTAGTATCAGTCAAAGGGGCTGCCATAAACCAACGAGAAAAACGATCAATAGCAACTAACAAGTACTTATAGCCTCTAGATGCTACCAAAGGCCCAGTAATATCAATATGAACGTCAGCAAATTTTGTGCTAGAAGGCGGAAAAGGTTGAATTGGAGTTTTATTGTAACGTGTGATTTTGCTGCGTTGACAGGCAAGGCAACTTTTAGTCCAAAGTGTGCAATCTTTTCGCATGCCTTTCCACACAAAACGTTCACTCAGCAGTTGTTGAGTAATTTTACCACCAGGGTGACTTAAATTATGAACAAGATCAAAGGCAATTTTCTTAAAACCAGCAGGACAAATTGGACGAGTTACATTTGGTTTTGAGTCATCACACCAAATATCGTGACCATTATAATGTTTACGCGTGATTTTTAGAGAAGTGTCACTTTTAATCAATTCTTGAATTGATGCATCATGCTTTTGAGCCTCAGCAAATTGTGCCCAGTCTATGTGTTGTGCGTGGTGGAAAACAGCATTTACTTGCACGCGTGACAGTGTGTCAGCTACAATGTTTTCTGTTCCATGTATATGCTGCATGTCTGTGGTATATTCAGAAATGAATGAAAGGTGTCTAGCTTGTCTGGCATTGTTTCTAGGAGTATCAGATTGCATGGCTCGCACCAAAGGTAAATGATCAACATATAAAGTGAAATCTCTACCCTGCAAAAAGTAACTAAAATGCTGAACAGCCAAATATGCTGCAAGGAGTTCTCTGTCAAATGTGGCATACTTCTGCTGGGTAGGTGACAGGGTTTTTGAAAAGTAGCCTGGGGGGCGCCAAATGCCATCAATTAGTTGCTGAAGAACTGCACCAACGGCTGTATCACTAGCATCACTTACTAATGTAGTTTTGGCATTATCACGAGGATGAGCAATAGCAACACTGTTAACAAGAGCTAATTTTGCACTTTCAAATGCTATTTTAGCATCTTCTGTAAATTTACTCCTGAATACTTTTTTTTACCTTGTAAAAGCTTGTGTAAAGGAGACAAAAGTTCAGCTATTTTTGGAATTGCACGACGGTAGTACTGCAAAACGCCTACAAAACTGCGCAATTGTTTAGTTGTTGTTGGGAGGGGTAGCTTTTGGATAGCTTCTACTCGATCTGGTAAAGGTGAGCAACCATTTTCATTAACAAGAAAACCTAAAAATTTGACTTCAGATTTGCCAAAGTGGCATTTCTTTGGATTCACTTTAAGCCCAAATTCATCTAGGCGACTGAAAAGCTGTTCAAGGTGAATCATGTGGTCAGCCTCATTTTTTGAAAAGACAATAATATCATCTACATAACAAAAATGGTTTCTTAACCCTCTAAGGGCTACGTCCATGAGGCGCTGCCATTGTTGAGCTGATGTTTTTAAACCAAAAGGCATTGCTTTGAAAGCGAACAAACCCCAAGGTGTGATCACGCTTGTTTTATGTTTGTGATCAGGATGCATTGGTATTTGGTTAAATGCAGAGCGCATGTCAACAGTAGAGAAAACTGTAGAATGTTGTATTCTGTTAGTGAAATCTTGAATGTGTGGTAAATTGTATCGATCAGCTTTGATTTGTTTATTCAAAAGACGATAATCACCAACTAATCTGACCATGCCATCAGATTTAGGCACAACATGTAGAGGATTTGCCCATTCACTATCACTAGGTTCGATTAACCCCTTTTCAAGTTGAAGCTCAATCTCCTCTTTTATCTTTTGAGACATTTCTGGTGACCAACGCCGAGCTTTAGTCACAACAGGGCGATCTGTGGTGATGATGGTGTGCTGAATATTGTGTTTAGGTGCAACATTAAAATCAATGTCTTCTGTGATGCTTGGAAACTGTGATAACAATTTCATGTAATCTGATGTATGTATTTCTAAATCAGTTGATGTGGTAGGTGTGAAATCTGAAGCAACCACAGTGGAATTTGATGGCCAATGCTTGATAATGCAATTACTGTCAGAACTTGTTGGATTTGAAATTCGTCTGACAGTTATATCAAAATGTGCTAAAAAAATCCCAGCCAAGATAAACATGTTGTACATCACACAAGCAAAAGGTCCATGACATAGGGCCAAAACCTATATCAACCTCTTTACAGACAGTGCCATAATACTTAACTGGATCTCTAGAAGCACTGTAATAACGGCTTTCAGAATCTGGGGGAGGATTTATTTTATCTTCAGCAGTAGCAGGCAAAAAACTGTGACAAGCTCCAGAGTCTAAAATAATTAGTTGACCTGAAATTTTATCAAGTACTTGTGGAAGACCTGACACTGGAAAAGAATGATTTAAGCGAATAGTATTGAAGGTTGATGCTTGTTGTTTAAATGTACAACCAGGCATGCATTTAAGAGCATTTTCAAAATAGGTGGCATGGTACCAGCACTATCCTTGCTGATTAAATTAACAGAATTAGGTGGTTTGTTTGAATAAGGTTGTGATTGTGAGTTTGAAAATGAAGTGTTTTTGTGTTTGAAATGTGAATGTTGAGTATATGGTGAATGTTTGTTGTGAACTTGTCTGTAAGCATGTGATTGATTGTTGTGTGTAGGCTTGGACAAGACACTTTTGTTTTGAAGTTTTAAATTACTGACTTCAGTACACAGTTCCTGTAATTGTGAAGATATTTGCATTTGGAAAATGTTTTCACTAGTATTATCAGTTTTTAAACCATTTTCAGTGTGATTGATAGCACAGTCAGCTAAACGAGCTATTTCATCTATATTAGTTTTATCAAGCATGTTCAACATTGATACAGTATTTTGAGGCAATTTACTGTAAAAACAAGCAATAATTACTTCTTGTGCAGTTTGATCATTCAAATAAGTGGGTTTTGCTAATGTCAAAAGGCGGCGCATAAATTCACTAGGTTTTTCATTTGGGAGAATGTTAGCATTTTGTAAATCTATGACCCATTGCCAAGGGCACAGTTTATCAGTGTTTCCCAAAATACGCTTTCGTAAGTTTGTATACGGGTCATCTTGAGTGGCACAATGACCAATGTCTGAGCCATATCGGCACTGCTGATCTTCAGACATAGCAGATATAAGAATGTAAAATTTATCAAGTTCAGAATGTATGTTAAAACGTTCAAGCCATGAGTCTAGTAAAATAAAATAATTCTGCACCTGTTCGTTCCACAATTTCGGTGGATTACTGGGTTGTCTTGCAGATGCATTGAAAGGAGATGAATCTTGTTGTGCTGAAGAGGATGAAGAACTTTGCTCAGATGTCATCTCAGATAAATTGTTGTAAACAGCAAGAGAACGTGTTCGCAGAGGAGAGAAATTGTTCAGCATAAGATGATTTCTTCCTTTTTTTTTTCTAATTTTTTTTTTTTGTTTTTTAAAAAATTGGAGTAGGCTATTGACTTTGAGTTGACCAAACCGAGTCGTTCGGGGCACCAATGTAGGTTTCCTTATTATGCACCAATGTAGAGTTCTATATTATGCACCGATGTAGAGTTTCATATTAAGTTCTCTCGTCGTGAGCTCGTGCTCGCGGTGAATTCTCCCTTTTTTTTCGTCAGACAGCCCACACACACCTGACAGCTCTACAAGGATATAACACAACATTTTACATCAATTACTCTTTTACTACAGATCACCACCATATTCCACGAGGAGTATTAACAAAGAGAGAGAGAGAGACAAACAAAAAAAAAACGCACGTTGTTTTTTAGGAAAAAACATTAAGGATGAAATCGATAATTTATTTAATTTTATTAATTATTTTTAATAATTGATTGGGGACAGAAATGTCGCTACACTGTTATGACATTGTCATAATCAAGAGATCGGGCGCAGTCATTTTCGATTGACAACATGGCTAATGAAGATAGTCTACTGTCTGTCATAGACGTTCTATTAAAAGTTTTGATCAGTTTCAATTTGCTGAAGCTTCTTTCAGCGCTGGCAACAGTCACGGGGCAAGTTAGTAAGATTCGAAGTGCGATGTACACATTCGGATACAATTCAAACAAGTGAGTCTTTAGAAGATAGTTCAGAAAGTCTTGAGCCGTATTGAGATTGCGTTTTTTTTTGTAAAATTAAAACAAACCGCTGTAGCTCAGCGCTCATTTCATCAGAATCAATCTCACTGAACTTTTTTTGGAACTCTTTACAGCAAGTAAGAAGAGCATTTTCTTGTTGCACAAGCAAAAGTTTGTCTCGTGTGTACAAAAACGAAAAGGCGGAAGAAACCTCACGTAACAAATTAAAGCGCTCCTTTATTGACATAATAGCCTGGTCTACTAATGGATAGAAAAAGTTGCTTTCAAATTTCAGTTCAGGAGTAGCTCGTTGTTCCTCTTCACCTTGGTAATCAAACGATCTTCTTTTCTTTCCACTTCTTGACGGAGGAAAAGAAGGATCAATATCCAATTCCTGTGCTATTTCAACAGCAGATGTTGCGGCACTGTCATAACCCGTTGTGCGATAGTTTTGCAAAAACTTTTCAGTTGCCTGGATTTCCGTTTCCATTGTATGAAGGGAGACTCCATACGATTGAAGAATCTTGCTTGCTTTATTGACTTGGAATAGGATATCATACCAAATAAACACCGACAAAAGAAAACTCCATTTTGATAAATGAGCTATCAACGATTTTGTTTCTGAGGCAGCTCTTCCATCTTTTCTTTCTATGGAAATGGCTTCCAAGTCTTTCAGTGCCAGCAACACCTCTATTAAATTGTATCGAAGAGGTTTGATGCATTTAATTCTGCTTTCCCAACGAGTATCAGATTGTGACTTTATGGACAGCTCCACATGTTTCTTCAAAATTTCCCAACGCTGAGCAGAGGAAGAAAACAGCACATACAACCTTGTAAGTACTCCAAAAAATGTCAATGCTTCCGTCGATCAATTAGCATTGTCAACAACAACTAAGTTAAGGGTATGGTTTGCACAGGGCACGTAAACAGTTTTGGGATTGATGTCTAGCATTCTTGCTTGGACCCCAGAATGTTTTCCTTTCATGTTAGCACCATTATCATATGACTGACCTCGACAATCAGACAATTCGAGTTGCAGTTCGGTCGCTTTTTCTAAGAAAGCGTCCAACAAGCCTTTCCCAGTACTGTCACTTATTCTCAAGTAGCCAAAAAATGTTTCTTTAACAACAGCAGCTTCTTCATTACATAGTACATAACGGAGAATGACAGACATTTTTTCATGATGTCACATATCTGGAGTGCAGTCCAAAATTATAGACAAATATTTTGCCAATTTCAATTGCTGTAAATTTTCTTTTTCAACTTCTGCCGCTAGCAATTCAATTAGTTCATTTTGTATGGTAGGACTCAAATAGTGATCTTTAGTGTTTTTATTCTTGATTCTGTCTTGAAGCTCTTTTAGGATCGGATCTCTTCTTGCCAAAAGCTCAAATATACCCAGAAAATTTCCATTGTGAGGAGATCCTAAGACTTCTTCAGATCCTCTAAAAGCAAGATTCCTTTCCGATAGAAACAAGGCAATGTCGATAAGTCTCTCTAAAACATTTCTCCAAAAACGTCTTTCATTGAAAAAAATATTCATCTCGCGTTTGTCGATAGTGGATGAATTTCTTATCCCTTCAGCTAGCAACATCCATTGACTGCAGCATTGTTGGTGGGAAATGCCGTTTTCATGGTCTTTCAGTTTTTTCGAAAAACCCTCCCATGTATTTATACCACTACAAAAGGGGCTTAGTGTTTTTCCAAATAGCTTACAACAAAAGCAAAAAACTTGATCTGATTCCCCAGAATAAACTAGCCACGACCGTGAAACACTTTCACCATTAGGTAACACACGTTTATAATGGTTGGAGGAAAAACGTCGCCTTGGAGTTGTGTTATTATATGGAAAATTCATTATTAGTTGATGTGGTCCACGCTTTACTATATCACATCGTTGAGTATCAGAAATACTTTCAGGCCATTTACATGGGTCATCAGGGATAGGGGTAAATTGAGATTCAGTTATTTTTGATATTGAAGGTTGCGTATTGGCAGGTAAATCACAACTTACATTTTCTGAAAATTCACAATCACTTTGATGCTGATCGTCATAGCCTTCTTTTTCTTGTACACTATAGTTTTCTTCATCCCTCTCGGTTCTAGTGCCAGGTCTACTCTGCTCAGTAATCTTGAAAAAATCTGTCATCTTGGGCAATTTCGCTACAGCATCTCGAGCAGTGGCTGCTTCTTTTCTCTTTTGAGCACCACTTTTTGAACGTTTCATTCTATACAATGTCAATAAAATACTTTATCTGCACTCTGCAGTGTATATATATTGTCGCGGTATTTATAGCCAAACAGAATTGCAGACCATTCTATGATTGTTGCGTAACAACGGCATTGTTACGTCAATCGAATATTCAAGATTCTACCAGAAAATCAATCGAAATATTCTAGATTGTGCGAGATAAAATGACGTTGCATTCACTTATGATGTCACAAGCCAATTTCTTCCTACAGTTTAAATCGGTTGTAAACAAGTCTGCTGAACTGAAAATAGTCACGTAGCCAAAAAGCAATTTCAGACTAACTTGGGCCCCCAAAGTTGGCCTGGCCCCCCCAATTGGGGGGTTTGGGGGGCGGCTGCTACGTCTCTGCGTTTTGGGGTATCAAAATCCAAGAGTTGGGGCACAATTTATACATCTTCCGATGCGTGAGGAAATAAGCGTGATCTTGTGAAAATTTTATGAAAATCGGATGAAAAATAAAGTCACAAATCGATTTTGTAGTAAACTAATTTTGCAACTCAATTAAACAAAATTTGAGGGAAACACTGAAAACACGAGATCATCAATCGATGATCGCGGGAGCGAAAGAGTTAAAGCGTAAGATTATTTTCTTCATTTTCTCAAAACGCATTTGACTTAGAGACGCGATTGAAAAGTTTATGGGGAGATAGTAACGAGGCGCTTCAGATGAAAAAATTCTACCGCAATTTATGCTTATTGACAATGCAACAACCAACCATTTTTTCAGCATTTTTTGAATTCGAAGCATGTTTTCTTTTTTAAATGCCTCAAAATATTGTCATTTTCTCATAATGCTATCTGCGATATCAAAATGAAAACAGCATCAGGCAACAGCTGGAATTGAAGATATCAATTACTGTCATTTAAACAACAAACGACTGACATGCTGATTGTTGAAGAAGAAGAATACAGTACAGAATTGACATACTGTACTAGTAGGCCAAAAAACTGATATTTCAATAATGCAATAGCAAGTTAGAAAAGCTTTGTACGGTCATGTCATAAGCCTGACTATTCTCAACCTTTAAGACTGACTGTGCATTATTCTAGTGAAACAAGATGAAAAAAATTGATGATTTTTCAAATGAGATGATGCAGGAATCGCAAAAAATTATCAAAATCCTCAGCAAAAAAACTGATAAATGGAGTATACTCCTGAACTATAACCTCACTTATTGCACTGACTTATATGTAAGTGCTTGACTTCGGGTTTATTTTGCTTTTCCCTGGCGGCGCGAATGCCAAGACCAAGCATTATACGCGCAGCCGTAAGGATTGGGTGATACAGACAGGCCTATAACTACGAAAAGTTGTAAGTGGTATGCCTAATATGATATAGCTTATTCTTGTAAATACACCACAATCCCTTTGGTGCCCTTCCACAACTTTCAATTTATGCGTTCATGCAAATGGTGAGATAAATGGATAAAAGTTTCTGAAATTATTGGCTGCTATAATTGTTTTTAAGCCCAGCTCCTAAGTGCATCTTTGTTGGAAACAAGGGCAAACAAGACGTTGCTAGGGACTTGGAAATTGTTGGGGAAAATAAAGCGGCTGTAAGCAACCACCATAATGTTTTTCAACTTGATTTGTCATTAAAAAACGATAGCCTGCTCCAAATTTTGGAACGAGAATTGGTTGCCTGAAAAAACCATTAACTTTTGATTATGTTTCTCACAACTACCAAATCGGAGAAGCCAGCGCAGTCTGTAGAACCGATATTCTTCATCTCGACATTACTGATTTAATAACTTTACAGTAAAAAGTAGATTTCGGGTTAGTTTGCTCTTTCCCTGGCTGCTTTTACGCCACGACCAAGTAACACGCGCGAAGCCCGAAGCTTTAGGTCGTAGGCTATCAAAAACTCGTAAACAGTGAGTCTAATATTTAACAGATGATTTCTGTAAATACACATCCATCACTTTGGAGTCCTCTGACAGGTTCAAATTTATGCATTCCATGCACCTCATGAAATGAACGGACATGGTTTCGGAAATTGTTACGATTGGTAAATCTTTGTAAAGAAGACAGACATGCAGCAGTTTCTTATTTGATATCCTCTGATTGTGAAACCAATACGTATTGAAAATATATCATGCATTTTAATGAATGCAGAACAATCTAAAGGAAAGCTATGTGGTATCTCATGGTATATGGACGTTCAGTAAAAATATTTACGTAAAATCCCAAAAATGACGTTTTTCGCTCATGACTTTTAAAAACAATAGAACAAAATATTCTCTGAAAGCACATATAAAGTTGACCCTTACGCTCATTTTGATGTATGTCTTATCTTTCTAGCGCAAGGATTAATCAAGATAGCCAATGGTATTTTTCATAAAAAAGCGAATGGGTTTTTTCATAAAAAAGCAAAATTCTGGTCTATGCTATAAGCAAGGTTTTATAAACCAACAGCTGGTTTTATGAACCAACAATCAGGATTGTTTAAACAAATAAAAGCAAACCAAACAAAAATATCTCTTCTTGGTACTTATTTCAGGTCTATGCTATAAGCAAGGCCAGGGCTACTCAACTGGTGGAAAGCGATCTGAATGTGGATCGTTGAAGCATTAAAACTGGACTTCAAGTTTCAGGATGAGTAACAGTAGATGTAGCCATGAGGAGCGAAAAAGACCAGGCCCTTTTTTCAGTACTAAGTTACTTTCAAACAAAATGGCAAAAACTATTCGCGTCTTTGGTGCAACTGCTTATTCTTCGCTCTGTTTAACGGCATCTTTCGAAAAACAAATAAACGACATGATCAGCAAGAACAACCGGAAAAACCCAACTATTTCCTACATTTACTCATATTGACAGTTTATTTTCATTGCATGTTACAAATTTTGCAGACAAATTTGCGGACAAATTTACCAACAAATTTACAAATTTGCGGACAAATTTACAAATTTGCGGACCTTTGTTAAAATTAATTGAGTAGCCCTGCACTAGCTGATTCACCATTACAGTTTTTCAGGCATTCTGTTTTTTGTCTTTTATTGACACAGTGCTTGACTAACTCAGCTAAATATTTGCTCTGATCTTGTTGATTGAATAAAACTCCAATTTTTTATACTATCTGTCTGTGTAAAGCATGACATTTGCTTTGATGAGAACTTCTATTTTCCCTTTGTAGATGACAGCATTGACGCTGTGGAGATTGAATTTATGCGATGGCGTTCATATTGGCCACGCCACAATGGTAATTCTTTACCGTACAACACTTTAGGCGTGTTGCTGTCTGTCAAAAAAATACATGCGTATCATTTTTGGAAAGTCTACATCAAATCATTGACAACTGGTCCGGTTACTACGGCAACAAATGAGCGTTCGTTTAGTGCTCTGAATTATTTAGAAACCTACTGTATGTGCGGTTCACAACGAAAGAAGCTCGTTTGAATGGATTGCTATTGTTGTTTGTTTACAACATTAATCTTAAACATGCGATTGATGAATTTTCACGTAAAAATTGTAGGCTAAATTTCAATTAAGTTAAATTTTGACATAGAGCACCAGTAAATTTGTTTGGTTTGCCAATAACTATTACCAATCAGTTTGTATCAGTAAATAGTTTGAATGCACTTGTGCAGGGGCAAAAAATTTTTAAGTGTGCAATTGCGTTAAATTTCTTTACGATCTGTTTAAAAACCGCATACACCTCTCATTTCCTGGGAAGAAAAACCTCGATATCCTTATTGTGACTAGATCCTGAGGGTTTTGCCACTGCAACTGGGCTGTGTTGTTCAAAACACTTTGAACCTCACCCCCTTGAAGAAATTCTGGCTGCGTCACTGGTGCGAACGCATATTTAGAGTCCAGCCACATTAAGCTCTAATTGTTCAATAATTTACAAAGTAACTTCAATTTAAAATGGATTTGTGCACTTATTTTACAATCGATTTTGTACTTTGGTCCTGGAATAGTGGAAATGGGTCTGTACTGCGTAAATGGATCTGTCTGCAAATGGGTCTGATTTGTCTTCACAGATTTGATTACATATTTGATTTGAAATGATTTAAAATCATAGTCAATAATAGTGGCCTATTTATTTCCAGAGTGGTTTCAATGTCTGGTCAGCTTCAATGATTTGATTGTCAGGCAGTAAAAATGTGAATCGTTTGTAGCAAAGCACTGTAAGCTGCGCGACATAATGCTTTAGTCTGTTTTATATAAATTTGATTACATGTGCTCTCATTGTTATGTCGTTATAAAATCACTCATAGATTCCGCAAATCTAGATGACGGATTCCTAGTGTTTTTAATGCGTCGGATCGTTTTGAAAATTGTGCTGATGCTATAGTCATTCCGAATCAATAACCAGCTCTAGTTGTTCAAAAATACCAAAATACAGAGCTTACTCGCAAAAGTATTGGGTATTTCACCACATTTGTAGATCCTCACTCATCATCATTGCAAAGCAGTGGCGTAGCCAGAAGACCATCGGGACACTTGCTCCCTCATTACTTTGAAGTAGACAGCAACAGCCTACTGGTCCGTTTTACATGAAACTTGTGAGTTTTGAGATGATATTATGACAAAATTGGCAAAAGTTGTCTCCATATCAGTAAGTTTATTATAAAGTTGGCTGATACACAGAGTTGTTAAATGGATACATGTTTTATAACTTGTTTGTAACAGTTTTAGGCCTACCGGACGTTTTCTGTTTGGAGGACATGTTGTAACTGCCATGGTTTTCCTGTCTATCATAAAAGAATCGAAGTCACAATCTTTCGCTTAATGAGTAATCGAGGCTGGGCGACTTACTGTTTGCCTGTAATTAAAATTTATCAGTTTGTGTATAACGCACGAAATGTTCAGACTGCTTGCTGTTTTTAGTTATTGTAGCTTTGGTGTCTTCTATTGTAGTCAGTCAATAATATCAGCTTGTACTGTAGATGTGAAGTGACCTTGAATCTGTTTGAGTTTATTCGTAAAATTTAGTAAGTAAATTCTAGAGTTACAGTCATGATTAAAACTATTTAGTTAGAATTTTGTCAAATTCTTTGGTTAGGGAAAAGATTGCCCATTTAAAATGTGCTACAGAAATAGCTTGTTTTTTGATTGTTGAAAATGCATCACTTGACACAACTTATCTTGACATTTGTACGGCATACATGATGTACTAGTATATGACAGTACTTGTAACATTTGCTCGACAGAGAGGTCTTGTTTTAAACTAAAACTGATCAAAAACTTTATTCGAAGCTTCATGTCTCAAGAAAGTCTTGGCGGTTTGGCTTTCCTATCGATAAAAAGTGAAGGAGCTAAAAATTTTGATTTTAGAAAAGTTATCCGGCAGTTCGCTAGTGCAAAAGCAAGACGGACAAATTTCAAGTTTTTCAATTACCTGCAAGTAAATTACGGTAGTCTACTTCATTGACCTCAACGTATTGTATATTATTAGTTTGTGTGTTTTGTGGTGATGTCATTGTACTGCACTTGAATTCTTATTGGTTTAAACAATTTATCTGCATTGTATAGCATCTTTCCATTTCGCTGAAATATCGTTAATAGCACTCACAAAGCACCTTGCCTCAAAAGGTTGCACATAATTTTTTGGCAGTGGCTATTTTGCCGTTGACGGCAATTTACCCTCAGAGACTATTTTGCTTTGAGTTATTTGTGATTGGTCAATCTTAATGACGTACTAAACATGTGAATTTTGGTCGTTTCTGATTGGTCAATTTTAAAAACCAATTAAAAAAACTTTGCACCCCCAGGTTTCTATCCCCCACCCTGTACTCTCCCTTCCAGTGTACACTGTCCCGTGCATTTTCATACCGGGCCTGCCCCTTCAGTGTACACTGCCTTTCTTTTAAAGCCAAGAACGGGTAGAAATTCGTGCGAACCCGTTCTTGGAGTGTCGTGATAATCAGCGAACCCGTTTTTGTTTTTTGTTATAGACCTTTGACGACCGCAGCAAATGGGTTTTCTATAATTAGGGAACCTGTTGTTAGTGAGTTTCATACAAAAGAGAACCTGTTCTTACAATTTTGAATCCCATCACTGGCTTTAGGTCTCTGTACCTGTTCAGGTCAATGCGTTTTTGTCTGATTATTTCAATTGAAAAAAAATCTATTTATAACGCGGTGTTGTCAATAGTTTCTGTGCTGAGAAAATTGAATATTAAGTACAGAAAAAATAAGGGCCCCATGATAGATATTTGCACCGGGGCCCACCTGACGATGTTACGACCCCGATCTTATCGAATTGTGCTTGGAATTGTTGTCACTGCCCGATGATGTGAAACAAACTCGTACAGAAAACAAGCAACAAGGTTTGAGTTTGCTAGTACGCATGCGCTAAGTAGTCACTGTATGGAAAAGCATAGCAAAATGGCGGCAGCAGATTTCAAAGCAGAAACAGTTGTAAAATCATAGGAAATCTTTTGATTTCCCGGTCAGGTTTGAATAATTTTATCTATAGTTACCCTGCGTTGCATTTAGCTAGAGAGTTCAAGAAGTTTAAAAGATGTCGAAAATACTCGCATATTTTTTATTGTTCGGTCTGAAAGTCCATTGAAAATGTAAGTTACATCGAGCTTCAGCACATTGAGCGTGCGTGATGCTGCACGTGCATGTCGTGTATGGAGAGCCAATCAGGTTTGAGTTTGGTTGTGCGCATGCTCTATAGTTGTAATGATCCAGTAGTAGAAGAGAATCAGTGAAATATGGCGGCATCGAATTTGAAAGCAAGCACATTTTTGTAAGTTCGATGAAAATGAGGTTATTTTTCATAATATCAGTTTAATATTTGACAGTTATATTAAGATTAGTTCTGTTAAATTAGTTGAACAGCTCAATATGAATGAAAAGTGTTGTCAGTTTTCTTGCTTAGAAGGCCTCAGTTTGAGGGTTTAGCTCAGTCTGAAAGTCTAACTAATAGGAAATAGGTAATTTGTTGATTGTGGGGGATTTCTAAAACAAGATTTATGTCATTGGTTGTAGACAAATTTGTGGACTTTATTTGATTTTATCTCCACACCTGTTTAATGAATAGTTATAATAGTCACGTCAGCATTATGCGAGATTCAATTGAAAGTTAGGAAGTGGCTAATTTGCTGTCGACAGCATTTCACCCTTAAGACTATTTGGTGATCACGATTTATGTGTGTTTAAATAGCCATTCTGACAGTGACGCTGGGGCGCATGAATAGTGCAGCTGCATTGAAATGTTATAAGTTGGAATCTTCACTAGCATGGCACTTAGACAAAGGCAGTGTACACTGGAGGGGAGAGCCTGGTATGTGAATATGCAAGGTGGTGTAGACTGGAGGTGCAAATTGTCTTTAATTTGTCATTAAAATTGATCAATCGTAAACAAAGTAAAAGTGACATGTTTAACACGTCAATGAAATTAACCAATCAAAAATGTGTGGCGGCCAAATTCCCTCCAAGAGCAAAAGGATAAAATGCCATTCATGCCAACATAGCCACTGCTTTAATGTTATAGTTAGTTGCATTATCATGCATATTGTGGGCATTATTATCACTTTTTTATCTGTTTGTGCGAACGTCAAAGAGCTGCAAATACTGAAATACTAATTTTAAAGTCTTTGATGTGATTTGACTTGGAACTCAAACAAAGAGGCTACTGATTGTAGCAGAGCTCTACCCACCTGGCCTCTTGCCTATATAAAATATTTGCCTACATGGAACTCTCTGCTTCTATACCGTTTGAACCATGTGGTGATGTGGCATAATTGCAGAAGGTGAAGTCTAGGTTAGTTAGCTTATTGAAAATGAAATACACCATGTTGTCGTTGTTTAGGCTTAGTACTGAGAAAAGCGTGGCAAAAATGTGCTGGCAGAGCAGTAGTAGCATTAAAAACTAAGTGTTAAAATTTTTGATACTGGCAGTGCTATTTTGCCGTTGACAGGATATTGGCCTTAGAAGCTATTTTGTTGTTAAATGCTTCTGATTGGTCAGCTGGTCATAGAATTATGGTTTGCTACTTAGCTTCTGATTGGTCAGCTGGTCATAGAATTATGGTTTGCTACTTACTGCAGTTTAAAGCTAGAAAACTGCCTCCCTTCAATTTTTTCTCCACGACGACAAACAAGTATTTTAACTTGAGTAGTGAAGTTTTCAAATTTTAAAAGTACTGCCTAGACTTATTACAACTGAGTCTATCCAGGTAGCTGGTCACACGATTATCAAACAGATAAAGAAACGGTAGAAGCAATGTACTGTGACCCATGATCAATAGCTATGAAAAATTGATGAATCAGAACAAAGCATTCAATGGCAAAATAGCCTTTAGGAAAAAATGTCATCAATCACAAAATAGCTACTACATATATTTAAAGATTGTTACATTTATTCATCATTTTATCATGCTTATCATGTGCATGTTTGTCAAAAGTATTTTGCTAAAAGTGCTTCGTCTGGAAGTGAGAAGAGTATTTTCACTTTATGGGCAAAAAGGAGCCTGCTGCTTCTGATGTTCCTGATCACAGTGAATTTATGTCACCTTTTTGAATCAGAGTTTACTTCGCTGTATATGTTATGTAGAGAAAAAAATATGCTTAAACTTTCTCAAATCCATAATGGGCAAAATTGTATAGGCAGTTGCTATTTTGTCATCAGACATTTGTAATTGTTCAGTTAACATTATAACTTACGGTCATTTCTGATTGGCCAATTTCAGTGACGAATTTAAAACATTTTCAGCTCTAGTGTACTTTGTCCCACATTTTACACTCCTCCCCAGTGTACACTACACATACATTCACATACTGGTCTCCCCCACTAGTGTCTGCTTCTATTGTCCAAGTTTTTGCCAGTACAAACTCCAATTCATAACAATTACATTTCAAGTCAGCTGCACTAGACACTACACCACAGCATGCAATCCTCTTGCTATGGTTGTTTGAAGCTAAATTTTGGCTATGACACTATTTTACAGTCATTACTTAAATGACCTTGAAATTTTGGAAAAAAGCGGTGACAAAGTGCACAAATTGAAAGGCGGCGTGCAATCTATACCAGCTAACATTTCGGGCAGTGATGACATTGGTGGTTTCAGAAGATGTTTTAGTAGTGATAAGTTTAATGGATTTTGTATATGTGACTATTAATTTGCCATTGAAAGATCAGATCAAACGACTTTATTTTAATTGAGGATTCCCTTTGATCATTTAAGGCATATGGAGGCAGTAAATGACAATCCTTACCTGACGTCACATTATGGTGTTAGAAAAAAAGCAGCTTTAATAGCTTGGCATTGTATGTGCTGATTTTAAGTTTGCCTTCGGACATCGTGCATAATTCATAAGAGGAAAATGTTCCATTGACTTTGAAAGTAGTGTTTCAGTTTATATTAACAATGGATAATACAACCAAACTGTCACTGCTAAAAGACTTTCGAAAATTCATTTAAATTGCGGGGAATAGTCGGATTCTTCATTATGTTTCAGTGATCGACCTGATTATTTTGTTGACTTTGAGTGGTCAATATCCAATTTTCCAGTGCCTTTGTCAGAAACGTTGGTTAATTTGTGCCCACAGTTACCGGTAAGTTCAGTTATTTGTGTAAAAGGTATGGACTTGACTTCATAGCACTACAGGATTGGGGATGTTCACATCATTGAAGTGACTGATCATGCATATGCTTTGTAAGAATTGATGTTTTGGCATGCGTCAATGAGACGTGGCATATTTATGATAAGTGATTATGCTCTGGTGCGTTTGGTAAAAGGCTGCATTGTTACTCAGTAATTGATTGTGACATTTGGCATGTGTTAGAAGTAAGTGAGCAATTGTCTTCTCACGCTCTAGACATTGAGAAGTATAAGGGATATCAATTTATGAAATGGCGTTATGCCTTGCCATATGAGAAATAACTTCGACAGTGAGAGATAACTGGTGTATTACTTAGAGTTTGGAACCGAGTGCTGGTACTAGCCTATGTTGTATTATTATTTTGATGTCATTAATGATTGTGATTGTATTATGATTAATCGTAGATATTAAAGAAGTGGATATATTTACTGCAACTCTGCTGTGTTTTGTGTTTGGTGTTTGTTTTTGTTTATTAGTTACATCATAAGTCTAGAGGTGTGCTAATATTCCGGTCCAACACGATTTTAGATTTGAATTAAGATCTGTTTAAACTTCGTATTGTGCAGCAAACACCAACCACATAATTAGTAATAAAAATGCTTGATGTGACATTTGAAATATTTAAAAACTTATTAGAATTGATTTTAATTCCTTGCATGGCAACATTGAAAATGCTATTTAAATGGAAAATTGAATATTGCATGGCAAAATGTTTGATTATGTAGCCGTGTGCGTGCGTGCGTGCGTGCGTGTGTGTGTGTGTGTGTGTGTGTGTAGATTTGAATCTCAATTGGTAGTCCTTTGTTTGGGTACAAAGGTTTTTTTGTGTAGCTAGTATAATGTATTATTAGTTGGATTCGTGTCTGCACTAATTGTGTGTGGTTTTGATTTTAAAGCTGCAGTCGTATCTTGGACCTATACACAGTTGTAGTGTTTATATGGTGCTACTATAGCATGAGATCTACCTCCGGTTACTACTATAGCGTGAGGTCTACCAATGAATTATTTATCCCTCCCCTCTCTATAGCCACACTATAGCTGCACACTTACTACTATAGCTATAATAATTCCAAACACCACACATACATTCCAGGGTTAGGGTTACGATTAAGGTTAAGTTTAGGGTTAGGGTTAGGGTTAGGGTTAGAATTAGGGTTAGGGTTAGGGTTAGGGTTAGAATTAGGGTTAGGGTTAGGGATAGGGTTAGGGGTTAAGGTTAGGGTTAAGGTTAGGGTTAGGGCAGTGGTTCTAACCCTAACCCAAACCTCACGCGATTTGCACCTCGGTAGATGCGAATCAAGTGGTAGACCTCACCCTGCATCTCGGTAGGTGACTTATGTCGGTAGACCTCACGCTATAGTAGCACCGTTTATATTTATGCTGAAGGCATTCAGTACTGACTAAAATCGGTTCTATTCCAACCATTTTTTCGGTGATCCAAGCAAAATATGAAAAATTTCGAGAGTTTATGCAAAGTTAGGAAACCAAAGAAGGGATAAAAAGTAGAAACGACTTATGAGCCACGGATAGAAACTACAAAGTGTTTTCAAACAATTGGTTTTCCCTGTGAATGCATGGAAGTGATTTAAAACTGACTAAAATTAGTTGTTGCCTGGCCATTTTCACATTATTTGTAAAATCTCAAAAGAAATTCAACAATATTTGAGAATCTTATGCAAAAAAGACAGGCAATCATACCATGTGCTGCAATTACTGCTGAAACCTTTCGTTAGGTCACATCGTATACACGACACAGGATTCCTTTTATACATCAGAACTACTGTATTTGACAACATATATGATGCACTTTTTTTCTAAAAGTTTTGCTCAAAAAATTGCCCTTGTCTAATACGCGAAGTTGAAATGTGGCTTAGGCTAGTCTTCTACCCGACGATCACTAACCTAGTTTATGATTAGTAATTCTAGCTATCCTAACTGCTAACTCCATGCGTCATTTTTTATCGCCGAAATTACTAATTGTATAACGAATTTTATTGCAAAACTTAAAGCAATCTAACCTGGTCGGCTGTGATGCATGTTTATAAATATCAGCTGATCGGCACCAGACTTGATGCCATCTGACAGTGGGGAGTAAAACTAGAGATAGTTTGTATAATGTGCTGCTAGATTGTGTTTAGCAATGTATGCTTAACTACACTAAAAAGGTTTTTTTCTTGACTCTGATCTGCTGAAATGAGGGTGCGTCTGATATGGCAGTGCGTCCTATATGCCGTCGAATACGGTGATTGTTGCAATTTTGTTTCTAGGTACTGGTGCTGATCCTGTGAATATTGATAAGAGTTGGAATGGCGAACTGTGACATCACGTGATGACAATATCCTAGAAGGGACGCAGGATGAAAGCACCTGATCTGATTTGGTGCAGGAAGATTTTTCTATACATTATAATAGTGCCTCGGCACCAGTAGACGTTATGGTCGGTGTAAACTACGTCATAGTTCATGGCTCTTCCTCACAGCTAACAGAGTCCACAGTAACAGGTACTTTTAGACAAAAAGACACTGTATACAGACAGTGGAGAGCTCTATATAGATTCCCCTCATTTTTCTGTTAACGTGATTGAGTACTTAACTCAAATGAGCAAGGGAATGGAGACACTAGCACCTTTTTATAAACAACGAGTTATTGATATTGCGATTTATCAACATACCAGATATAAGTTGCGTTTTTTGTTGTATTGATTTGACATTAAGATTGGTATAAATCTTGAAACGTAAGCATTAAAATGTTTCGATCTGTTTTGTTTGTGTGTTTTCTTATAAAGTTGCCAATATTTCATATTCAGTTTCTTAAATAAATGTTGTATACTGTATATCAATTTTATAATTTCAATTTCAGTCAATTAGTTTCTTATTGACTGAAACAAGTCGATTTTCTCAAAAGCATGATTAGACACAAGCCCTTGCATCTTATTTTTTCTGTATTGTTGTCTTGACTTGTAGAGTTTTCTTGGTTATGTAGTACATTGAACATCACTGCATTACTTGCTGCATCAAGTGGTATCATTCTCGTTATCATAAAGATTATTACCATAAATTCTAAAGCTTCACTATGTCACTTTTCTGAACGGAATTTGACATATTTCTTTGTCCGAAACGAGAATTTAAATTACTACTTATTTTCACAATGTGCCTAATTCTACTTTAAGGCTAAGCCAAAATAACAGTTTCATGTGTTGCAGTTACTCATTGCTGAAAGTTTCCACCAAGATGTCGATATTAATCTAGTGGAATCGGACGAAGATACGTTTCAAAGCAACCGATCTTTATTGTCCCAATACGTGATAAAAGACAGAATGAGCACGACGACGTGGCATCTGCGAGGGCAAAAGGATAAAGACAGTTCTTCAAAAATATCCGTTGCCAAAGGATGGGACTAGGATTTGGCCGCAACCGTTATATTGGTTCTTTTTTTGTTAGGTAGGTATGATGAGTTGGTTGCATCTTTTGATAAGTTTGCTTAACTTCGCACAAGATGAGTTGACTTGTATTTTTTGTTGTTAAATAAATGTATCGTTGGAATTGATTGATAACTGTTGCTTCTAAATCCCAGCAATAAATACCTGTCAGAAACCTTTGCTGTTACGGCATTTGTGTTGAAGTTGAAAGGTGTTGTTTTGGTAGTTTGTTTCTGTTGAGCAAATGTCATTGGCATGTGAGCTATAGCGATTTAATTCTTTAATGTTTCCAATCAACGAGACGATGATGGAGGTTTTTGAGTTTTTACTGGGATAGAGTTGTAAACCCGTCCGTTCAGCATGTTGTATTCAAGTAATGTTTACATAATAACCAATTCGCTACGTTGTAGTGATGATGTGATTAAATTTTGATTAACATGCTTTGTTGTGCCAATTTTTTCGATGGCAATATGACTAATTCTACCTGCTTAATGCCCACCTGTGATTGTAGAAGAAGAGTAAGTTTGGTATGGTCATGCTTTCCGGTTGGATATGAACAAGAGGAGTAATAAAGTCTTACCTTTATAATATACCATTATTTCTTGGTTTAGATAGTGAATGGAGTTGATAACAAAGATCAGTTGTATGGAAAATTTGTTTACTGAGAAGATGGAGCAATTGTTACGTTTGGTGAAGTGGAAGGAAGTATCACCTCAAATTAAATGAGCTTTCGGTAAATGTTTTGGTCGTCTTTTTAGGATTGCTTATGTAGCAGCTCTAGTGTGATGAATATAGTTTTTGAGAGTGGAGAATGGGTGAATGGATAAAGGCTGGTGTTTTAAACCTCATAGGCGTTAAGTAAATCTGTATCCAGCATCATTGTTGGAAAGATAGTGCTGCATGACGATGTGTTGTGAACCCCAGCAACCATCAGCCAATAGATTTTTCAGACGGGTAGCACCACCACGTAAAGGCTACATGCTGTTAAACGGATTTGCTATGTTATTTTGCTAAAGTACAAAAGATATACTGGAAAGAGCTTCCTGGATTGTGTAGTGCTGTGTTGTTATAAAATTTAGATTTTAATGCATGTCACTTTAGATTGATTTACACTGAGCAAGCGACTTAGAACTTTGCGTTGAAAGTATGACATAATGCGTGCTTTTTTATTTAAAGGTGTGCACATTTAGCCCATTAGCCTATCCACATGCCCAAACGCCATGGACTTAAATTGGCTGACATTTTTTTTGCTGAGCCACTAGTAGTATGGCCCAAGAGCCCGCGATATTGCTGATCTCGTCAGTCCTGTCAAATAGGTGGTCCGGAAACCTTGAATATATAAATATGTGGGCGTTTTCTAGGCAATTGCAGCAGAAGTCTTTCCTTGTCATTATTCTAAAGCAATGATTTTACTGATAAGAGGTCATTAAAGGTTTGTAACAGACTAAGCAACAAAATGTTATTAACCTAATTGAAATATGAATTCATGAAAGTTATTCTACAAAAAGTAGGCCGATTGCTACTAGAGTCATTTGCAAAAGTTTAAGACCAGTCATTGAGATTTAAGGCATTGTGGTTTTTATGAATGTGATTGTTGTATAATGCAGTTTTATATGACACAAGATCTTACTGAAATTGCATCAGCCACCTGTCCATCACCAACATATGGTTTACTTTCACTAAGAACCTGTTTAAGTTTATTTCAATTGATTTTACAGCATAATTACTTGTGTATAAGCTGCATTTTGAGATCTTGAAAATGAGCAAAAAATCGTTACTTTTAGAGACAAAAATGTCCCAAATCGTAATTTAAGTAAGAAAGGCTACTCAGAACGAAAAATCAATGCGAAGATTGTTGCAGCAAGACTGCTGTGCATAAAGGAGTTGCAAATTTCAATAATTATGTGAGTTAGAAAGACTTGAATAGAAGTGGGAATGCAATGAAAACATCCCCCGAGATGATCTAATGATAAGGCGAATTGCTATATGCGCTCCAACAAGTTCTTAGGAAAAAATTTGTGCTACTCTACTTTGAAAGGGAAGAGATGTTTACATTACCACAATTTCACGGCGTTTGAGATTCAGTTTGGTCTTAAATCATATAAACCAGCTTGCAAACTTGTTGGTGAGCATATCACAATTTACTTGATTAATAGATTCTCTCAGGGAATATTGTCATTAGCCTCCCACTTCTATTCAAGTCTTTCTACCTCTCAAAATTTGCAGTTGCTGTATGCACAGCAGTGTTGTTGCAACAAATCTTCGCACTGATTTCTCGTTCTGAGTATTCTTCCTTAGTTAAAGCCACGATTTGGTACATTTTTGTTTCAGAAAGTGACGACTTTTTGCCCATTTTCAAGATCTCAAAATGCAGCTTATACACAAGTAATTACGCTGTAAAATCAATTGAAATGAACTTAAACAAGTTCCTGTGAAAGCAAACCATATGTTGGTGATGGACAGATGGCTGATACAATTTTAGTCGTATAAAACTGCATTATACAATCACAATGATAGAATATGCAAATGCTTGAAATCAAAATGACTGGTCTTAAACTTTTGCAAATGACTGTAAATTTGATCGATGAGATGAAGTACGCTAGGTTAGCTTATTAACTGCAGTAGAAACAACTTCAAAAATGAATAACTGTTTAATATATTGATCAAGTGTTCTAACCTATATGTTGTTTGAGCGGTCCCCGTGTATCAGCATAACTGCGACTGGGGCAATTTGGTTAAAGATTATTAGCCTGGTTGGCTTCATTTTAAATGATTACATCTATTAGTTTATCATAAGGCAATATTTTATTGTTACAGCAATAAGTAGATTATTACGTTCGTGTGCAAGTAGCAGGGTAATGCTGGAAGATAATACCAGTATCTAAAGTTTTCTTTTGAATCTAAGGCTACATAAAAACCAATTTTAATGATGCAGTATTTTGATTATAATAATGTGAAATAGGGATAGAAACGTCTCTTGATTTAAAAAGTTATTCATGGTACCGATAAAGTAGTGTCCTGTCGTTTGACTTTAATAAATATAAAAGCATAGGTCTTTAAATACTATTTTAAACGATTGGATGCAAATGTGAATAGCCCAAGATATTTTGGCCCGGTTATGACTAGGGAGACCGAAAGTTTCTGGGGCTTGTGATTCGGCTGATTGTGTTTTTTTCATTGTGTATCACCATGAAACTGAGAACGCCCATGTTTCCAGCTTAGTTTATTTGGTTTGCGTTATTGGCTGACATCGATGTTATGTTTAGATTATGATGGCTGTGTATTGTTGGCGTTGCCTACAGTATTGAATGAAAATATAAGTGACATGTTCTTATGTAATCAGCAGGTAAGTCGAGTGTTTTGTTAGTAGTTATATGAGCATTTGTTATTGCACTGTTGAGTTATGGTAAAGCTGAACACTACAGTTCAAATGGCATAGAGAACTTTGACGTTATTTGTTTATATATAGCTACTGTGTTTAGCTAACTGAATGAAATAATCGTTGTTCATATATTTATGAAATTGAAGCCAAGGCTGAATAAGGTCCTTTGTAGAGCAATAACAAATGGTAACAATATTGATTTACTCAAAAGCATAATTATGTTAGTATTGCATTGCCGTTGTTGCGAATACTAGTTGCATAAATACTTGTTTTCCTACTCTGTGTCCAAAGCATCAGTGGTTTAGGGAGGCCCTGGGTATCTGGAATCGTCGGACAGGCCAACATCCATTTCGACCAAAATCAACGTGGTCAGGGACAACACCGTCACCACGTTGAGGTAAATGATGATTGGAGCTATCCATTTTGGATGAGTTTAACAAACCCAAGCCGAGCTTTCGGACGATTCTTGCTAGTATTGACTTTGCTAAAACTTTTGTCTCTGTTTGCCATCCCGGTCACTTGGACAAGCTTATTTCGGTTGTTTTTCTGTTTTGCTTTGTTCACTGGACTCCCATCTTTTCACTCTGACAGGCACGTTGACGTGGTTTTTTATCAACGATTTCTCGGTGTCACTTAAGTTTTTCCGTCAGCTGTTATGCTGACAACTTGGCCAGCTGATGGCAGATATGTTGGTGGTGCCGAGACCAGCAAAGAGTTTGCAGAATAGCGCAGGCTTCAGCGGAAAAACTTGAGTATACTGGGCCTGCTGACAAGGAAAGAGTAGCCTCGGTGCCACAGAGAGAGCAGTTGGCAGGTACGCCAGAGCCGCTACTGCAAAAAGGAAATCGAACAGTTGTTTGTCCAGAGCACCAGATTGTAAGGTGGGAGAGGGTCAAGGTGAGCGAGAGCCGCACCTTGGCGAGATAGAGAAAATCAAATCGGAAACGTGGAGAGGAAAGGGTGGACTCCACAGCGAAGAAAGGCAGATTCCAAGGTGGTGAGGGAAAGAAAGCAAGAAGAGCCTCCCTAGGAAGTAGAAGGAAGCATGAGTGGGGGAGTGGACGAGAAAAGAATGAGAGCGAGGAAGGTTGTTTAGAGATGTGTTGACCCGTACATAATCAGAGTTGGTGTCAAGCAAAAAAAGAGATGAGGTAGAAAGTGCACAGAAGGATAAGACTTTGTTTGATGAAAATGTTGATGCTGCCACTATCGTGCATGGCATCAAGAGAACAAGGTCAGACCGGGAGTGGGCCCAATCAGATCGCAGAGCAGAAAATCCAGGGATCCGGAAAGAGGAAAATGAGTTAAGGTTACAAATAAGGTTGAGGGAGTAGAACGAAATAAAGTGTAAAAGTTCAGTGTTCCTGGCTCGGAGACACCCAGCATTCCATTGAAGAACCCTGAGGGAGTCAGGGGGCAAGAGGAAGCAGAGGATGATAGAGAAACAACCAGGAGCATGAGGCGATGGTGAGGGTGCAGAGGGAGAAGATACAAAGTATGCCAAAGAGCTTTGAAAGCGAGGGTGGGTGGAAGTGTGGCAAAGGGGTGACATATTGAACAATGGAGGTATACAAGCTAGAGGAGTCTGAGGACGAAGTCGCAGTGTTGGTAGGTGTGGGATCTCCACAAGAAGCAGGGGGACCGCTCCAGGAGTGAGAGTTTTTAAGAGTTTTGAATCTAGAAAAGGAGAGTTAAGCACTTTTAATGGACCCATTTGGAGTAGATGCAGCATTGCACTGACCTACCCATCCAAGTCACATTTCCAGCACACACTAAACAGGGCAAAACGAGAATAGGGTTAGGATAAACGTTGCTGCTCATTAGAAGGAGAAGACGAAGACGGCCAAGAGAAAGGCAGGAGAAAAGAGAAGACAGGCGACCGATTATAAAGAGGCTGCGTGCTGTCCTTCAGCTGTCATTCAGGGAAATAATGCCTAAAATACGGTTTGTGTGAGGGGAGTATCCGGGGTAACTGGGACCCTCGGTAAGACCAACAGGCATTTCGACCCAACACAAACGGGGTCGGGGACGGCACCACCACGTTAAGACGGCTGTTGATTGGTGCAGCACTTGTATTTTTGCTGAAGGCCAGATTGTTTCCTTGTCTCAAAGCTATACGTTTTATCTGTTGTAATATTTTTTAACTCCCAAAGGTATCTTTTTTAATATGGAAAACTTTTTTTGTCCCGTTCTCACTTATGCTTCACCTAAATGGTTTCTTTTTTTCAACGTCACCAAGTTGGAACGTTTACAATGAGCGGCCAATTGTGCTATCACCGATTTCCTCTGGTCCTCCACTATCCTTCTCTTCTCTGAAGCGTCCTTACCACCACTACAAGTCTCTCTAACTCATTTTTCTCTGTCATGTTATTAGCGGGCCCTTCATCTTGCACAACTCCTTTTTCATTTCAGGTTGGCCAGACTGGAAATGAAACCGAGACTCTCCAAGTTTTCCTAGAGAATCTTTGCATCTACACATCTGCTCATGCTTTTTCCTACTTGTGCCAGGAAGGCTCTCTCAGGTTGCCTTGCCTTGGTCTTTGACACTCGCTTTGCTTAGTGTGGAGTTCATTTTTCACCATCCTCTCGCTGCTACATCTCGTAATTTGTGCGAATGGCTCTGTCCGTTTTACTAGCGATAAAAGAGACTTAAGTGCCTTGCCAACTGATCACAGACGTACTGTTTTATCTAAATTTGTTTTTCACACACGTTTCCACAGTATCCAGTGAGGAACTGGTGTTCCCAGGTCTTTGTGTCTTCCCTTGTCCTTGCTACAATGGACACAACCTTCTGTTAATCTCTTATCTATCTTGAATCAGCAGTATCGAGAATCCTTCAGCGTCTGCGGTTATTTTGCACCAAGACACTTATCTGATTTTGCACTGCTCTGTTGAAGACTTTGCGGCGCTCGCTTTTGAGCAATTCCTTTTCGATGTACGACCTCTGGTCCAGGCGTTTGGGGCTCGATGGTCATCCACCTTGCCCCATTCCTCGAAAGCAGTGCGGTAACAGCAACACGCAGCAATGGCATTGGATGAATATGTGTAGCTCAAATGCATTTTGCAATAGTTTTCTCCGCTTGTCGGGTTTTAACAATCACAAAATACAAAGAGAACAAATTAATGCCCATACGTGATCATGAAAACCGGCTATTCAGTCACTTTCCCGTGGATTGAGGATAATGCATGAAAAACGGGCAACCAAAGTCTTACTACAAGTCAGCATTTACTTGGATGGGGCGACAGTTGCAGTTAGGAAAACCACATCTTGTTGAAATCGTTTAGAAAACAATCTAACTTTTGAAGGAGTGACTCCTGCTTGTAACTGGGTTGGAGTAGAAATCAAATATGCTTGTGCAAAATATTTATGCGTAGTATTTCCTTAGCATAGAAGATTTTATCAGTCAATAGACTGCAACTGTGTGGTACAAAATTGGAAACAAGTGCAAAATGTTCCCCAGAAGACCATGGTTGCAGGTTCGAATTTCAGCTGGCAGGGCATTAAAAGTAAGGCAGTGTACACTGGAGGGGCAGGCCCGGTATGTAAATGTATGGGGCAGTGTACACAGGAAGGGAGTGTACAAGGTGGGGAATAGAGACCTGGGGGTGCAATATAAGCCCGCTGGGATCAAGTGCAAAAATTTTCCCACATGGGGAGAATTTTGCACTTGATCCCAAAATTGTACCTAATGAAACTGTAAAAACTTGATAAACAAAACCCAGTTTTGAATATTTGTTTTTTAAATATTTTAGACGGAGTCGCTGCATCCGACATTATTGTACGACTCATCGACAAAGCGCTTTTCTGTTTAGATCGAAGATGATGCAATTGGAAGTATAGAACATGGCAAGTTTAGTTAGGCAGTGGTCTTCGACAACTGGACATTTAATTTGAAGTTGCCCCAAAGGTTAAACAAGACCTATTGTTGTTTTGAAGTTATGTGCTCAGTATAACTTGCATCAAATTGCGTTTGTTTTTTGATTTGTATTCAATGTTTTTTTATGCGTGAACAAAGCGTAGTCAGCAGAGAATTTTCAAAATCTAGTTTCTATCCCAGATATAAAATAGCATTTAATAAATTTTGTTATTTTCTTAATTATTCGCATTCAAACAAGTTTCAAATGTTTTGTGAAGGGCAATTTCCTCCCCTTGCGTTCCCCCGAGTACCTCTGTGTTTGAAGTGTTTTATTGTAATTGCACTTTAATTAAACCGTTTGAAAAATAGCTTTGTTTAGTGTTATAGTTACGTCTGCGCTGCCAATATAAGTTTTGGAAAAAAGTCATATATGAAAAAGGTTTGTACTATGTATCGGTAGTTGTAGAAGTGGTGAAAAGTGATCAAACACTATTTTAAAAAGAAAATATTGGCAATGGTAAAACAGCGTTATATAGATGTTAGCTGCCACCGATAAATGATATGTTATAACACCAGCAACGTTCGTTTTGGTGGAAACTGTCTAGCCACCCATCTAACCACAAAATGGTGCAATTGGTGAACCATCAATTTTGGTGTAAGGTCTCCACCAATTATATTTACAATGCAGCTTGGTCACAGGTAGCTTTATCATAGGTGCCGGTTGTGTTAACGTAATTTATGTGCCCTGTCATTGGTTTAGTTATTTTGTCGTTTGTGAAGTACCTGTTAATGCTTTTGATGTTCTAGTTGTTCGGAAGCTTTCGCCTTTTAAGCTGTTGTTTTTGCCGCCTCATTTAATAGATTGTCATTTGTAATAAGTGAGGAAGAGGAATGTTTTGTAGTATGTGATGCAGAATGAATTGTTTTTATATTTCACAAGTTATTTTCTATTACGCTCAACCCTTAATGGAAGAAACCGTAAGTTTGGTAGAGTGAATCATTAATAAATTAATAGGGCAAGTCGTTTTCTCTTTACTAACGCCTGTCATTCTCGTTTCTTGTTAATGGTTATGTGACAATTTTGCTGATTGATCTTATATTTATTTGTGGTTTAAATAGGTCTGTTGATTGTTTATGAGCTCACTCTACTATGGCAGTGTTTTTAGTATGGGATGGTAGCGAATAGAAAACCTAATGTTTTATCAGTAACTGATGCTAGTGGCAAGTTGTTTATGTATTTCCAACAGTGCTTGTCTGTGTCTCATATCAACCGGGAAACAATAAGCAGCTTGTATTGTCAGCTAATGCTAGCCTTAATTCGATGATATAGGCTTGTTTCGCGTTCGCTTATATCTTTGTTTGCATGATTGAGATTTCTCAGTAGTCTTTAATATCTTGTAACAAGTAGAGCCAGATACTCCTAGCGTGTCGCAATTGATGCATGTGGTAGAGCTAATTTGTGAGCAAAAATTTCTGTCTTCGTTTAATACAGTCTTCAATGTTCTGCAAGTTGGTGTGTGCTCGTGCGTCGAGGACCTCAGGTGAGCAAGACAGCTAGAGACAGGGTCTCCAAAATAGAAGCAGCAGTGAAACAGCCAGTATATCTGTTCCTCACTGCAACACAAGTTAAAGACTATTGAAACTGTCCGGTAGACTATAGAGTGAAATGATAGTCTAGATTCGGCCAGCTCCGTGGTAAAACCTCCTGCCGTGGCTGCGCGTTTTTTTCAGGACCAGTGGGTTTGATAAAAGTTCATCCCAAGAAGGCTAACCCCAACGTACTAGGCAGAGATGCATTGAGTGTTGTCAACGCTCAATCTCTAACATCGTCGACGCCTGGTTAGCCGAGGTGCGCTTGCGGCACATTCGACAGGAAGAAAAGCTAAAGGCACTGGCAGCTGCGCAAGAATTGAGAAAGTTCGAATCGAAGCAGATTGTTTTGCAGACCGAAAAGGAAGTAGCAGAAGCAAATATTATTGCGGATGCAGTCTCAAGTTGTGATGAATAGCTGGGTGACGTTGGTCCTTCTCTGGAAACTGGAGACAAGGTTGGTGCTCTTTTGTTGAACTTGTCGCTTTCAGATCAGATTGATGTGCCCAACAACTTGAACAGTCAGAAGTTGGTGCCACACAAGCAGCGGCTCACGATGGGGTCACCAGATGGTACGAAGGTAAAGCCCAAGTGTACCTTCTCGCCAAAAGTAGGAAAACATGCTGAACCTGCGGTCCGTACTGCTACGTCAAGACGTCCACCTGGTTTCCCCCCCCCTCCCCTTCCAACTTGCATACCTGAGATTATCGTTTTGCCATCATTCGGAGTTGATGTAATGGGTCCAGCAAAGTTTTCATTGGGTCGTGTTCCCAGTGGAATGTTTCATGGGCCGGCTGTTGCTCCTGAAAATCTGAGTCCAATTAATGGTCATGGAGTTACTGCCAAGGTCGACGTAGCAGAACCACCAATTCATGGGCCGGCGAACACAAGGGAAAGATCGCAGGGAAGGTACAGTACTGATCTTGGATTACCAGGTGAGTGGGTTCATTCTTTGAGTGATATAGCTAAAATGGTTGTTCGTTGCAAGGCTCAGAGGCTGTGACTGAGCATAGTAAATTTACGGGTAACTCCCTAGTCTACTTCAAATTTATTCGCCAAGTGATTTATTGCTTCTTTGCCCGTTTTTGGATAATGAGCGGGAAAAACTACACATGAAAGCTTCGTGTACATATGAGAATGGGCATTATCAGATTGGAATAACTTGGAGGGATGGCTGCCCTGACTTACCGAATAATTACTCGATGACTTTGTCTCGATTAAAGTGTTTTGGCAAACGCTTGCTAGCTGACCCCAGATTACTGGCTAAATACAAGGAAAAGGTTGAAGATTTGATCTTGCAAGGGCATGCTGTGGAAGTTCTTCATAATAGTGGGCAATTAAAAGGTAGGAAGTGGTACATACCCCACCATTGTATAACAAGCAAGTTCAGGGTTGTCTTTGACGCTGCAACTCAATTTCAGCAAACTTCCTTGAATGATCAAATTTTTTCCAGATCTTGATCTAACCAATAATCTAGTGGGAGTGCTGATTCGCTTTCGAAAATATCCGGTGGCTGTTGTAGGGGATGTGCGAGCGATGTTTATACAGGTTCGAGTAGCTCCTGTAGATCAATCAGCCTTGCGTTTTTTGTGGTGGAACGATAGCGACCCGACTCGGCCACCAAAGGATCATCAGATGACAGTCCATTGTTTTGGTCTCACCAGTTCACCATCAGTAGCTGGGTTTGCTTTGCGCCGAACTGCAGAAGAAAATCGGGCGAGTGTGTCGGAGGATGTGGTAGAGGTAGTTCGTAAAAACATTGATGTGGATGATGTGTTGACTTCGGCACCCAATATTGATAGTGCAGTTAAGCTTGTGCATGATGTCGAAGCATTGCTGAAAGGTGGCGGTTTTGAACTTGCAAAGCTTTCGAGCAACTTACCAGAAGTGCTTGAAGGACTGCCAGCCGAGCGCTTAGCGTCTGAGCTAAGTCAAGTTGATTTATATGCAGAGATTCCAAAACAAAAGATGCTGGGTTTAGTGTGGTATCCTCAAGAGGATGTACTAGGGGTAAAGGTTTCGGAAGTGGCATATTGTATTCACGGGGTATTTCCCCTTCGCAGCCATATAAAGCTAAGATGTGGTTGATTGGACCTAGCTTTCTGTTTGAACCAGAGGATACATGGCCCACTACACCAAGGCAGCCAGAAAGCACAGTTGTCACTACAAATAATTCTTCATAAGCTTTGAACCAAACTGATTTTACTCATGAGGAAGTCAATTTAGCTGAGGGTGTTCTTGGCCGGATCATAAACAAATACGGCTTTCTCCATCGAGCTGTGTGCACCGCAGCCTGGTTGTTACGACTGAAACGTCAGCTTTATGCCAGAATAACAGATAAACCTATCGGCAATGACTTATTAGCGGATTATATTGACGCCAACGCGTATGATGCCGCACTTTTGGCTCTTATTTGCCTGGCGCAACGTCATGAGTTTGGTAGTTTAGTAAAGGCATTCAAGCGTCATCCGTATCACAAAATTGAGTCCGGAGAGTGTGGTGAAAACCTGAAACGGCTTATGAAGCCTATTGTGAAACATTGCCCATTTGTGGAGACGGGGATTCTTCGCATAGGCGGGCGTTTGCAACGTTCGGGCGAGTCCTACGATGTAAAAGCAAACAGATGCCTTTATTTTAATTACGAGTATAAGCTTAGATTTAATGGCATAGTGGTTAGAGACGCGATGGCGTAGTGGTTAGAGCGCCCGCTTCGCAGTCGATAGACCTGGGGTTCATTACCCTTGTCGAGTCATATCGAAAGACTTTAAAAAATGGTATCTATAGCTTACCTGCTTGGAGCTCGGCATTTATGGGAGGTTGTGGAGAACAAGCCGTTTTGTCCTTAGGCAAGGCACTTAATGGTACCCCCACATTTATGTGCAAGACAGGTGACCGGGAAATGGCAACTCCCAAGCGAGTGCGGACTTACCGCCCAAAACATAGCAATAAATCGCTTTCTCGTGAATGGAGGATAGATGTGGCAAATAAAATAAAATAAATTTAATGGCAATTATTTACTAGATTGTTTTTTAAATAAACTTGCCACTTACAAAGTCGCGACAGTCAGATAAAAATGTTAAAACTATTACAAATGGACTTGAAAAATCTTTTTCAAATATCATTCATTCATTGTGGTGCCGTTTATCACGTCTGCTTCAAGATAGATGGCTTTGAGTTCAAATACGTGTTGTGGTTGTTGCATGTTTTTTTGCAATATGACTGTTACAAAATCAAGTTTTTTTAAGTGAGTATTTGTTAGTAAGATTGCTGGCATGGAAGAATGGAAGATGAAAAGCAAGCTATTGGATGGGAATAGTCGTCCGTGGATATGAAATGCTCAAATCTCAGCTTCATATTTTCCATGTCAAGAATATGTGTGTGTTGCTCTGAGTGCCAAGTAGAAAATCAGTAAACACGGTTTTCAAAGTTATTGGCATGAATCGACAGCTACCGAATGCGAAACGAACGCTCTTACCACTACGTCACAAAAATAAAATCGGTAAAAATATAAAGTCTGTAGTGATCTTTGAGGTAAGGGTACTTTAACTTCGAAGACAACTCAGCATCTATTGGGGTGGGTAATTAGCATAAAATTTGCATGTTCATAAAAATCTTTCTTTTATATGTGAAATTCTCAAGTAATAAAGATTTCAACAAAACAAATAAAATAAGTAACAAACAATAAGTAATGATTTAGAAAGAAACTTGGGGTATTTTATGATGACTACTTATGATGGATTATGACAGTGTTTCGCTCTGCCACGTTTCGGACAATTTTTTTGCAATGCACATCGCCGCGAAAAAGTTAAAACACATATTGTTAATACACATACATATATATATACGACATAAAACTCAACCATTGACCAGAATAATATTAAAACACATTCTCGTATTCAACAATAATTGAGTTACTGCATTACTCACAGCCGTTGGTCGATTTTTTATGGCCGTTGATAGAATCTCCCAACCATGCATTGTGACCTTACGAGCATCAAACGACAGTTCCTCTATTTTATCAACACACGATGCGATCTCAGCAATTGATTCATCGTTCAATGCACCAACTAACCACAACGTTCTCATCTAAATATAACAACGAAATGATGAAACACGTCAAACAACTCATCAAACATATTAGAAAATAGGTAATACCAATAATATTCAATTTTTAATCAGTATTCAAAATAATTCGCTGTGAAATTGATAATTATTTTGTTAAAACCAAATTGATAATTATTGCAAAATGTTTGTCTTGCTATATCTTGCAAAGTGATTATTGAGCAAAATGTTTGATTTGATTAATATGTTTGTTCTTGCAACTGTGATTAGAGGTACGTGCAGGTTTATTCTTTATTAAAGCGTACAGATGTTCAAGTAAAAAATGTTTTGCAGTATTGTGTTTTTATCCCCCAGACTCTCAAAACAGCGACAGTTGTCCTAAACATAAGTCTCTGGAGCTAATTTGTAGCGTTAGATTTCACCTTCTGCTTGAACTGCTTGGTATTATTTTCGATTTTATTTTAAAATAATACCAAGCAGTTCAAACAGAAAGGTTTTATTATGCGTTGTTCTCATTTACCTTGGCTGAAATATGCAACTTTCACAACATAACAAAATCAAATAATAAAATGAATAATATTTTTATCAAGTGTATTTGTAGCTTGCACATGATAGCAAATAACGCACTGCTGAGTAACTAAGTTGTTATTTATATGTAGGTTAAGCACTTTACCAGAGTTACTCTAAAACCATTTGGTGGACATTTGCGACAGGTTGGTTAGTGACCGGATATACAATTTGAAATTGTTTCGTTTTCACAACATTTGTCATGACATTTCCGCCACTTACGAACGCCTTAAATCGGCTTTATTGTTTTCTCTGAGCTGTGTGTCATCATTGCTCTCAATAGGTTGCTTGCTCACCAACAAATCTACCAGCATCAATGCAAACTGTCGGCGTGTTACGCAATCCATACTACTATAACTTTCTCGAAGATAACGTGGTAGTTGATGCCAGGAATGTCGAAAGTGTTCCTTCAAACAGCTACGGGCGATCTTCGAGATGTTGATTGCTGACTTTGTGGGGTACAACCAGGCCATCTGATCAAAGCGGTCAACTCCTAATTTGTTTTTATCATCTTCTGGCTTTTTTTTTCAATGCTTGAATTCACATCTGCAGAACTTATGCATGCTGGAAAGAAAGCAAACTGATTTTTTTGACTGATACTTTACAAACAAGAAATTTGTTGTGTCATGCCAATAAAAATTACTGGAAAGTGCTGCATTTTGTGAGCGCAGTCATCTCTTTGCACAATTAACGACAATTTTGTCGCATTGTTCCGACTACAGACACTTTATCTTTCGCCAATTTTTGGGCAAGAGGGACAGACGGGAAAAAATTATCACATGTTACGTTATAACTTTTTCCTTTTCCTTTTGAATTGTCGTTTAAATTGAATGAGCCAAAAATGAAGTTTGTAGAACATGGACTTAAATCGCTAAAAGTTTGGCCACTAGCGCACTACTTTTGAAGTAGCGGCAACGCTAGCGTTGCATCTTGTAAACTGTAGTAACGAGTTGTGGTAGAGCCGCTAGGTTTATTACCTACTAGCCGTAGCGTCGCTAATTGTGCACCTTTGGTGGAGTCGCTTCCTGTACGTTAACAACTTGTTATTGCCACAAGATATTGAATATCGTTTCACATTTTTGTCTGCTGGTGCTCAGTTATAATGATTTGATATTCGGGCAGTGAAAATGTGAATCGTCTGTGGCAAAGCAAGCTGCGCGACATAATGTTTTAGTCTGTTTTGCTTAAAATCTGATTAAAATTACTATCATTTTTTGATTGTAAATCCAATCAAGAAAAACATGGTTGTTACGCAGCAAAATGCAAAAAAATTTGAGCATCCGGTTGGATTAAGCAAATTTTTCAATACTCGTTATCGCATGCCGTTATGAAATCATTCATAGATTCCAAGCATCTAGGCGACGGATTCCTAATATTTTTGATGCCGCGGATCGTTTTGAAAACTGGGCTGATGCTGCAGTCATTCCGAATCAATAACCAGCCCTAGTTGTTCAAACCATCAAAACGCAGTGCCCACTCGCAAAACTATTTGGTGTAACCACATATGTAGATCCTTAAATCACCATCACAGCAAAGCAGTAACATAACCAAGAGGGGCAACGGAAGACTGGCTCCCTTTCTTTAGAAAGACATCAACAGCCTACGTCCGTTTTGCATGAAACTTGTAAGTGTTAAGATGTTATTTTGACAAAATTTACAAAAGTTGTTTCTATACAGTAAACTTATTATAAAGTTGGCTGGTACAGAGAGGTTAAATGGATACATGTTTTATAACTTGTTTGTAACAGTTTTAGGCTACCATAGGTTTTCCTTTCGGAGGAAATGTTATCCTTTTTTTGATGAAAAGGAAATTTGTCCACGAGGACATTAAAACACGGCCAAACGCCATCTATTTTGCTACTAGATCTGCAGTACTAATTTTAGTTTTTTTTGTAATTCATTGCCAAGATTTATAGTTTTGATAATAAATATCAAACACCTATTTTCAAGTTTATTATCTCATATATTCAAGAAAGGCCACTCCGCATTAAAGCAATTATTTATTCCCACCTCTACTCCGCAGCAGAAACGGGATACTAGAATATTATCTGCATTATGTTTTTGAACGGTTTTTGTATGGCCTTATCTCACAACTTGAGGACCGTTTTTGAGAGCATGCTGCTTCAGTAATGCAGCTCAGTTCCTTGTTACCAGCTAATTATGTCAACGCACGGTTTAGCGATACTGAATCGATCGTTACCCTATTCATGCTCTTGCTGCAAACATCTGTTGCTGAAGTCGAAGCTCGACTTCCACTTTGAGCCTGGCTTTATAGTTGACAATTTAAATTTTGTAATTTTAGTCAAAATGCTTTGGACTATAGACTGTTGAGCAAACAAAACCATCAATTAGCAAAGTAAAAATTCGAGATTCTCTCTGAAATATGTTTTAGAAGACTATAAAAAACGCAATAAAATGTTTAATGAGTGGACAAAAGTAACAGAGACGCTGCAATCAGAGATAGCACAAGTTACAGTCACATTCTTTGGCTTGCAACGTACGCAAAATTCAAGCATGCGTAAGCATTATGAAAGACATGTTGGTATTTTTTCTAATTCTCAAAAACCACTTTCGCTGCTGCATGCTCAAATTAATGAATGACAAATGTCTTGATTCTTCGCGTTCGCGTTTGAAGCGTAATTGTTCCACAAAGTGGATTGAGAACTATACTGCTGTCTTTGTTTTTAAGAAGTTTTATCCGGCGGTTGTTGGTTCTCTCGATCAACTGTCAGAATCGAGAGATGGAGAAGTTCTTGAAAGGACCGTGCCTTATTTAAAAGCGATAACAACAGCTGGAGTTTTGGTTATCTTAGAAGTTATCAATGCTACGCTAAAACTTACCAAAACAGTTGCAAAGAAGCTACAGGGCATCAAGAAATTATTTTGAGTGCATTAGATACTACGAGAATTACCAGTTGCAAAGATGTTATCCAGGCTTTTCGAGACAATGAAAAAATATTTGTTGTACTCTTTAGACATACCGAAAGTGTCTACGAGGAATCCATACCCATGCCTCGAATTGTGAATCGGCAAGCCAATAGAGCGAATCCACTAGCTCAGGGCTACTCAATTGGCGGACCGCGGTCCGAATCTGGACCTTTCAAGTATTGCAACTGGACCTCAAGCTCCAAGATAAGTTACAGTAAGTGCAGCCACGGATTTCGAAAAAGCCCATGCCCCTTTCACCAAGTTTGTTGACTTATTCTCGGTTATTTTCAAACAAAACATCAAAATATTTTCAAGCCTTCGGCGCAACTGCACATTCTCAGCGTTGATTAACGGCACCTTAAAAGGACTAACAAACAACATGATCAGCATGAAAAACAGGACAAAATCTATTTTCCAGCGCTCAAGGTCTGTTATTCATGCTTGTCTCGTCCACCAAATTTGCCTCTGCAATCACACTGATCAAGTGTGGTAAAGTTCACAACCCAAACAATATTCCGCCACATATTCTCAAGCACTGCTGCCCCAAATGTGTTAGATGGCTTCAAAAATGCTATATAGCCTGCGTGATCTATCAAACAATCCTCACAATATGGCGACTGGCCATTGTTATCTCGGTATCAGAGCCTGGCAATGTAGCTGAAAGAGCTTCCTGCCCATATCGCTGCTGAGGGTTTCTTACAAGCTTTTCGAGCGGATACTCTTGATGCGTCTAGAACCTGTTTTTGACCCCCGAAGTTGGCTTCAGGCTTGGTCAATGCATAACCGGTCAAGTGTTTAAACTAACCTATGGCATTGAGCACCGCTTTGAAGAAAATAAATCAGGCATTGTGTTGGCAAATCATACTGCCGCACAAGATTGCCTACTGTATGGTACCAGGGCCAAACATCCCATCACCGCCTTTAATTTGGTGTTACTTCTATGGACAAAATTTTAAGTACTGGCCAGAAATAAGAAATGCGCTTTTTTCACAAAATTAGCAGAATACAGTACAATAAGCTCATATTATTTTCAATTTTGATAATTAGTGCACACTTGAGAAAATCCAAGTATTTTTTTTGTAGTTACTGGTAATAATAGTTTTATTTTTATCATTGCAAATCAAAAATTCAACTGGAGCTCTTGAAATACTGAACTTCTCCAACTGGACCTTCGTTAAAATTAGTTGAGTAGCTCTGCTCTAGAGACTTAATCATTTTAGTTATGTAATGCGACAGATTAACAACAAAGCTACGATATACAGGATAATTCAAGAACGTTCCAGAAAAATGCGTCCCCAAACGTCACAAGGGAGGTCTACGACGTATTAATGAAAACTACAAATTTAAATTTAACTGACGAATATTTAATATCGTGACACTTGGGTTTTGCAATAGTAGTGAAGGCCTCTGCAAAGCTACCTAGTGAAGGTTTTTGCTCGTGGTCCCCAGAGAACCGCTCTGTGGCCCACAAGGGAGACCGAAGGCCCCGTTTGAGAAATCCTGCTCTGGTGGAAATTTTGTCCAAAGTCATTGAAGCCCAGTCAGAAAGAATGTGCGTGGATTTGGATCTACAAGTATCCAATTAACTAGCCGAAAATAATCATTAACTTTAAAGCATCACACACGTTACAGCTATGGCCACCACTTAATGACCATCGACTGTTGCATCATCGTTTCTTAATTGTTGATCTACAACAGCTGATAGACTATCTTATACGATAAAGCAGAGAATTTTTGTTTTTTCTTGGTGCGCTTACTCCTTCAAAACCACTGGATGTACAAAATTCAGATTGGTCACGACTGATTACTGCTCTGGGGTAAATGTTGTAAGGGGTTGTTGACATGATGATAACGCTAAATCTGACATTAAAGTAGAGTTTTGTGTGCACGTTTGTAGGTACGTGGGCTTTAACACCTCCAAAACTGCTGGGTGCACTAACATGAAACTTGGCTTGATTAATCACTGTCCCGGTGTAAGCGCCATATGGGAGTTTGTGACTTAGTAATCAAAGAAACTTTTTCGTTTAATTTGCATGTTTTGGCGGAAGAAAGCAGTGTGTTTTCAAACAAAAGCCAGCCCCCAACTAACCATCGCTCAAAATTTTGCCCTTTAAAGCGTAAGATTATTTTCTTCATTTTCTCAAAACGCATTTGACTTATAGACGCGATTGAAAAGTTTTTTGGGGAGATAGTAACGAGGCGCTTCCGATGAAAAAATTCTGCCGCAATTTATGCTTATTGACAATGCAACAACAGACTATTTTTTAAGCATTTTCTGAATTCGAATCATGTTTTCTTTTTTAAATGCCTCAAAATATTGTCATTTTCTCATAATGCTATCTGCGATATTAAAATGAAAACAGCATCAGGCAACAGCTGCGCTTAAAGATATCAATCACTGTCATTTAAACAACAAACGACTGACATGCTGATTGTTGAAGAAGAAGGATACAGTACAGAATTGACATACTGTACTAGTAGGCCAAAAAACTGGTATTTCAATAATGCAATGGCAAGTTAGAAAAGCTTTGTACGGTCATGTCATAAGCCTGACTATTCTCAACCTTTAAGACTGACTGTGCATTATTCTAGTGAAACAAGATGAAAAAAATTGATGATTTTTCAAATGAGATGATGCAGGAATCGCAAAAAATTATCTAAATCCTCAGCAAAAAAAAATGATAAATGGAGTATACTCTTGAACTATAACCTCACTTATTGCACTGACTTATATGTAAGTGCTTGACTTCGGGTTTATTTTGCTTTTCCCTGGCGGCGCGAATGCCAAGACCAAGCATTATACGCGCAGCAGTGAGCATTAAGTGATACAGACAGGCCTATAACTACGAAAAGTTGTAAGTGGTATGCCTAATACGATGTAGCTTATTCTTGTAAATACACCACAATCCCTTTGGTGCCCTTCCACAACTTTAAATTTATGCGTTCATGCAAATGGTGAGATAAAAAGATAAAAGTTTCTGAAATTATTGGCTGCTATAATTGTTTTTAAGCCCAGCTCCTAAGTGCATCTATGTTGGAAACAAGGGCAAACAAGACGTTGCTAGGAACTTCGAAATTTTTGGGGAAAATAAAGCGGCTGTGAGCAACCACCATAATGTTTTCCAACTTGATTTGTCATTAAAAAACGATAGCCTGCTCCAAATTTTGGAACGAGAATTGGTTGCCTGAAAAAACCATTAACTTTTGATTGTTTTTCTCATAACTACCAAATCGGAGAAGCCAGCGCAGTCTGTAGAACCGATATTCTTCATCTCGACATTACTGATTTAATAACTTTACAGTAAAAAGTAGATTTCGGGTTAGTTTGCTCTTTCCCTGGCTGCTTTTACACCACGACCAAGTAACGCGCGCGAAGCCCGAAGCTTCAGGTCGTAGGCTACCAAAAACTCGTAAACAGTGAGTCTAATATTTACAAGCTGATTTCTGTAAATACACATCCATCACTTTGGGGTCCTCTGACAGGTTCAAATTTGTGCACCTCATGAAATGAAAGGACTTAGGTTTCGGAAATCGCTATCCCTTTCAATTGCAACTAAGTCCTGTTCGAAAGTACACCGCTGTTGGGTGTACTTTCGAACAGGACTTAGTTGCAAGTAAGACGTTTTTAGGACTTCAGAAATGTTGGGAAAAATATAGCGGCTCTGCGCAATTGCCATAATATTTTTCAATTTAATTGCCGTTTTGAAATGTTTTAATTGTTTTACTTTTGGAACGAGAATTGGCTGTGTCAAGAAAACATTACTTGTTGCACGAAGCCGGTGCTACCGGCTGAACCGGTATTATTGATTCCGATATTGCTGATGAGGGCTGTGCTGGTAATGTCAGTAGAGCCGGCTTGTGCTCCAATAAAATTATGATTAGGAGTTGTTATGACTGGTAAATCTTTGTAAAGAAGACAGACATGCAGGAGTTTCCTTTTTTATATCCACTGATTGTTAAACCAATACGTATTGAAAATATATCATGCATCTTATTGAATACAGAACAATCTAAAGGAAAGCTATGTGGTATCTCATGGTATATGGACGCTCAGTAAAAATATTTACGTAAAATCCCAAAAATGACGTTTTTCGCTCATGGCTTTTAAAAACAATAGAACAAAATATTCTCTGAAAGCACATATAAACTTGATCCTTACGCTCATTTTGATGTATGTCTTATCTTTCTAGCGCAAGGATTAATCAAGATAGCCAATGGTATTTTTCATAAACAAGCAAATGGGTTGCCATAAAAACGCTGCATCCAATTGTCCAACGTAAATATTTTTCAAAATATTCTTTACCACAAACGTTTTTCATATAACCCGCAACTTTGAGGAAAATCTGATAAAATTTTCAAAATCTTTTTAAATGTGGTCCGGTCAGGTAGTCACGCATTTCGAAATCAGAAGCTGACTACTGTGTAAAGCAATACTCGGTTGCAAAGTCGTCTTTTTATTGCACGCTTAACAGCTGGTTTTATGAACCAACAACTAGCGTTGTTTAAACAAATAAAAGCAAACCAAACAAAAATATCTCTTCTTGGTACTTATTTCAGGTCTATGCTATAAGCAAGGCCAGGGCTACTCAACTGGTGGAAAGCGGTCTGAATGTGGATCGTTGAAGCATTAAAACTAGACTTCAAGTTTCAGGATGAGTAACAGTAGATGTAGCCATGGGCAGTTCCGTAGCACTCCAACTTCGGGCCCCCCCCAAAGTAAGCGCAAGAGCCCCTGCGCACAGATCATATCACTTTAGAGGTGTAAAATTGAAAAGCTGCATTAAGAAAATACACCACAATTTGTACATAAGTAAACAGGCTAATGTCAGAATAAAGCATGCCGATACCGAAGGTGCAAGTCATAAAAAATTCGGCACCGATGCCAGAGTTCAGTAGGACATTTATGCAGACACTGCGAAACGAAAGCAATGACACTGAAAAACATGAAAAACTTATAAAAACACACTATCATTTAAATAGTCTGGAGCGAACCGTTTTGTTCGCAAATGCTGTTATGACATTGTCATAATCAAGAGATCGGGCGCAGTCATTTTCGATTGACAACATGGCTAATGAAGATAGTCTACTGTCTGTCATAGACGTTCTATTAAAAGTTTTGATCAGTTTCAATTTGCTGAAGCTTCTTTCAGCGCTGGCAACAGTCACGGGGCAAGTTAGTAAGATTCCAAGTGCGATGTACACATTCGGATACAATTCAAATAAATGAGTCTTTAGAAGATAGTTCAGAAAGTCTTGAGCCGTATTGAGATTGCGTTTTTTTTGTAAAATTAAAACAAACCGCTGTAGCTCAGCGCTCATTTGATCAGAATCAATGTCACCGAATTTTTTTGGAACTCTTTACAGCAAGTAAGAAGAGCATTTTCTTGTTGCACAAGCAAAAGTTTGTCTCGTGTGTACAAAAACGAAAAGGCGGAAGAAACCTCACGTAACAAATTAAAGCGCTCCTTTATTGACATAATAGCCTGGTCTACTAATGGATAGAAAAAGTTGCTTTTAAATTTCAGTTCAGGAGTCGCTCGTTGTTCCTCTTCACCTTGGTAATCAAACGATCTTCTTTTCTTTCCACTTCTCGACAGAGGAAAAGAAGGATCAATATCCAATTCCTGTGCTATTTCAACAGCAGATGTTGCGGCACTGTCATAACCCGTTGTGCGATAGTTTTGCAAAAACTTTTCAGTTGCCTGGATTTCCGTTTCCATTGTATGAAGGGAGACTCCATACGATTGAAGAATCTTGCTTGCTTTATTGACTTGGAATAGGATATCATACCAAATAAACACCGACAAAAGAAAACTCCATTTTGATAAATGAGCTATCAACGATTTTGTTTCTGAGGCAGCTCTTCCATCTTTTCTGTCTATGGAAATGGCTTCCAAGTCTTTCAGTGCCAGCAACACCTCTTTTAAATTGTATCGAAGAGGTTTGATGCATTTAATTCTGCTTTCCCAACGAGTATCAGATTGTGACTTTATGGACAGCTCCACATGTTTCTTCAAAATTTCCCAACGCTGAGCAGAGGAAGAAAACAGCACATACAACCTTGTAAGTACTCCAAAAAATGTCAATGCTTCCGTCGATCAATTAGCACTGTCAACAACAACTAAGTTAAGGGTATGGTTTGCACAGGGCACGTAAACAGCTTTGGGATTGATGTCTAGCATTCTTGCTTGGACCCCAGAATGTTTTCCTTTCATGTTAGCACCATTATCATATGACTGATCTCGACAATCAGACAATTCGAGTTGCAGTTCGGTCGCTTTTTCTAAGAAAGCGTCCAACAAGCCTTTCCCAGTACTGTCACTTATTCTCAAGTAGCCAAAAAATGTTTCTTTAACAACAGCAGCTTCTTCATTACATAGTACATAACGGAGAATGACAGACATTTGTTCATGATGTGACATATCTGGAGTGCAGTCCAAAATTATAGAAAAATATTTTGCCAATTTCAATTGCTGTAAATTTTCTTTTTCAACTTCTGTCGCTAGCAATTCAATTAGTTCATTTTGTATGGTAGGACTCAAATAGTGATCTTTAGTGTTTTTATTCTTGGTTCTGTCTTGAAGCTCTTTTAGGATCGGATCTCTTCTTGCCAAAAGCTCAAATATACCCAGAAAATTTCCATTGTGAGGAGATCCTAAGACTTCTTCAGATCCTCTAAAAGCAAGATTCCTTTCCGATAGAAACAAGGCAATGTCGATAAGTCTCTCTAAAACATTTCTCCAAAAACGTCTTTCATTGAAAAAAATATTCATCTCGCGTTTGTCGATAGTGGATGAATTTCTTATCCCTTCAGCTAGCAACATCCATTGACTGCAGCATTGTTGGTGGGAAATGCCGTTTTCATGGTCTTTCAGTTTTTTCGAAAAACCCTCCCATGTATTTATACCACTACAAAAGGGGCTTAGTGTTTTTCCAAATAGCTTACAACAAAAGCAAAAAACTTGATCTGATTCCCCAGAATAAACTAGCCACGACCGTGAAACACTTTCACCATTAGGTAACACACGTTTATAATGATTGGAGGAAAAACGTCGCCTTGGAGTTGTGTTATTATATGGAAAATTCATTATTAGTTGATGTGGTCCACGCTTTACTATATCACATCGTTGAGTATCAGAAATACTTTCAGGCCATTTACATGGGTCATCAGGGATAGGGGTAAATTGAGATTCAGTTATTTTCGATATTGAAGGTTGCGTATTGGCAGGTAAATCACAACTTACATTTTCTGGAAATTCACAATCACTTTGATGCTGATCGTCATAGTCTTCTTTTTCTTGTACACTATAGTTTTCTTCATCCCTCTCGGTACTAGTGCCAGGTCTACTCTGCTCAGTAATCTTGAAAAAATCTGTCATCTTGGGCAATTTCGCTACAGCATCTCGAGCAGTGGCTGCTTCTTTTCTCTTTTGAGCACCACTTTTTGAACGTTTCATTCTATACAATGTCAATAAAATACTTTATCTGCACTCTGCAGTGTATATATATTGTCGCGGTATTTCTAGCCAAACAGAATTCCAGACCATTCTATGATTGTTGTGTAACAACGGCATTGTTACGTCAATCGAATATTCAAGATTCTACCAGAAAATCAATCGAAATATTCTAGATTGTGCGAGATAAAATGACGTTGCATTCACTTATGATGTCACAAGCCAATTTCTTCCTACAGTTTAAATCGGTTGTAAACAAGTCTGCTGAACTGAAAATGGTCACGTAGCCAAAAAGCAATTTCAGACTAACTTGGGCCCCCAAAGTTGGCCTGGGCCCCCCCCAATTGGGGGTTTGGGGGGCGGCTGCTACGTCTCTGGCCATGGGGAGCGAAAGAGACCAGGTCTCTTTTTTTAGTACTAAGTTATTTTCAAACAAAATGGCAAAAACTTTTCGCGTCTTTGGTGCAACTGCATATTCTTCGCTCTGTTTAACGGCATCTTTCGAAAAACAAATAAACGACATGATCAGCAAGAACAACCGGAAAAACCTAACTATTTCCTATATTTACTCATATTGACAGTTTACTTTCATTGCATGTTACAAATTTTGCAGAACCTGTGGAAATACTGAACTTGTTCAGCCGGACCTTTGTTAAAATTAATTGTGTAGCCCTGCACTAGCTGATTCACCATTACAGTTTTTCAGGCATTCTGTTTTTTGTCTTTTATTGACACAGTGCTTGACTAACTCAGCTAAATATTTGCTCTGATCTTGTTGATTGAATAAAACTCCAATTTTTTATACTATCTGTCGGTGTAAATCATGACATTTGCTTTGATGAGAACTTGTATCTTCCCTTTGCAGATGACAGCATTGACCCTGTGGAGATTGAATTTATGCGATGGCGTTCATATTGGCTGCGCCACGATGGTGATTCTTTACCGTACAACACTTTAGGCGTGTTGCTGTCTGCCAAAAAAATACATGCGTATCATTTTTCGAAGTTCTACTTCAGATATTAACAACTGGTCCGGTTACTACAGCAACAAATGAGCGTTCGTTTAGTGCTCTGAATTATTTAGAAACCTACTGTATGTGCGGTTCACAACGAAAGAAGCTCGTTAGAATGGATTGCTATTGTTGTTTGTTGACAACATTAATCTTAAACATGCGATTGATGAATTTTCACGTAAAAATTGTAGGCTAAATTTTAATTAAGTTAAATTTTGACATACAGCACCAGTAAATTGATTTTGGTTTGCCGATCACCGTTGAAAATCAGTTTGTATCAGTAAATACTTTGGATGCATTTGTGCAGGGGCAAAAAATTTTTGTGTGTGCAATTGCGTTAAATTTCTTTACGTTCTGTTTAAAAATTGCACACACCTCTCATTTCCTGGGAAGAAAAACCTCGATATCCTTATTGTGACTAGATCCTGAGGGTTTTGCCACTGCAACTGGGCTGTGTTGTTCAAAACACTTTGAACCTCACCCCCTTGAAGAAATTCTGGCTGCGTCACTGGTGCGAACGCATATTTAGAGTCCAGCCACATTAAGCTTTAATTGTTCAATAATTTACAAAATAACTTCAATTCAAAATGGATTTGTGCACTTATTTTACAATCGATTTTGTACTTTTGTCCTGGAATAGTGGAAATGGGTCTGTACTGCGTAAATGGGTCTGTCTGCAAATGGGTCTGACTTGTCTTCACAGATTTGATTGCATATTTGATTTAAAATCATTTAAAATCCAAGTCAATAATAGTGACCTATTTATTTCCAGAATGGTTTCAATGTCTGGTCAGCTTCAATGATTTGATTGTCAGGCAGTGAAAATGTGAATCGTTTGTAGCAAAGCACTGTAAGCTGCGCGACATAATGCTTTAGTCTGTTTTATATAAATTTGATTACATGTGCTCTCATTGTTATGTCGTTATAAAATCACTCATAGATTCCGCAAATCTAGATGACGGATTCCTAGTGTTTTTAATGCGTCGGATTGTTTTGAAAATTGTGCTGATGCTATAGTCATTCCGAATCAATAACCAGCTCTAGTTGTTCAAAAATACCAAAATACAGAGCTTACTCGCAAAAGTATTGGGTATTTCACCACATTTGTAGATCCTCACTCATCATCATTGCAAAGCAGTGGCGTAGCCAGAAGACCATCAAGACACTTGCTCCCTCTTTATTTTGAAGTAGACAGCAACAGCCTACTGGTCCGTTTTACATGAAACTTGTGAGTTTTGAGATGATATTATGACAAAATCGGCAAAAGTTGTTTCCATATCAGTAAGTTTATTATAAAGTTGGCTGATACACAGAGTTGTTAAATGAATACATGTTTTATAACTTGTTTGTAACAGTTTTAGGCCTACCGGACGTTTTCTGTTTGGAGGACATGTTGTAACTGCCATGGTTTTCCTGTCTATCATAAAAGAATCGAAGTCACAATCTTTCGCTTAATGACGTAATCGAGGCTGGGCGACTTACTGTTTGCCTGTAATTAAGATTTATGAGTTTGTGTATAACGCACGAAATGTTCAGACTGCTTGCTGTTTTTAGTTATTGTAGCTTTGGTGTCTTCTATTGTAGTCAGTCAATAATATCAGCTTGTACAGTAGATGTGAAGTGACCTTGAATCTGTTTGAGTTTATTCGTAAAATTTAGTAAGTAAATTCTAGAGTTACAGTCATGATTAAAACTATTTAGTTAGAAGTTTGTGAAATTCTTTGGTTAGGGAAAAGATTGCCCATTTAAAATGTGCAACAAAAATAGCTTGTTTTTTGATTGTTGAAAATGCATCACTTGACACAACTTATCTTGACATTTGTACGGCATACATGATGTACTAGTATATGACAGTACTTGTAACATTTGCTCGACAGAGAGGTCTTGTTTTAAACTAAAACTGATCAAAAACTTTATTCGAAGCTTCATGTCTCAAGAAAGTCTTGGCGGTTTGGCTTTCCTATCGATAAAAAGTGAAGAAGCTAAAAATTTTGATTTTAGAAAAGTTATCCGGCAGTTCGCTAGTGCAAAAGCAAGACGGACAAATTTCAAGTTTTTCAATTACCTGCAAGTAAATTACGGTAGTCTACTTCATTGACCTCAACGTATTGTATATTATTAGTTTGTGTGTTTTGTGGTGATGTCATTGTACTGCACTTGAATTCTTATTGGGTTAAACAATTTATCTGCATTGTATAGCATCTTTCCATTTCGCTGAAATATCGTTAATAGCACTCACAAAGCACCTTGCCTCAAAAGGTTGCACATAATTTTTTGGCAGTGGCTATTTTGCCGTTGACGGCAATTTACCCTCAGAGACTATTTTGCTTTGAGTTATTTGTGATTGGTCAATCTTAATGACGTACTAAACATGTGAATTTTGGTCATTTCTGATCGGTCAATTTTAAAAACCAATTAAAAAAACTTTGCACCCCCAGGTCTCTATCCCCCACCCTGTACTCTCCCTTCCAGTGTACACTGTCCCGTGCATTTTCATACCGGGCCTGCCCCTCCAGTGTACACTGCCTTTCTTTTAAAGCCAAGAACGGGTAGAAATTCGTGCGAACCCGTTCTTGGAGTGTCGTGATAATCAGCGAACCCGTTTTTGTTTTTTGTTATAGACCTTTGACGACCGCAGCAAATGGGTTTCCTATAATTAGGGAACCTGTTGTTAGTGAGTTTCATACAAAAGAGAACCTGTTCTTACAATTTTGAATCCCATCACTGGCTTTAGCTCTCTGTACCTGTTCAGGTCAATGCGTTTTTGTCTGATTATTTCAATTGAAAAAAAATCTATTTATAACGCGGTGTTGTCAATAGTTTCTGTGCTGAGAAAATTGAATATTAAGTACAGAAAAAATAAGGGCCCCATGATAGATATTTGCACCGGGGCCCACCTGACGATGTTACGGCCCCGATCTTATCGAATTGTGCATGGAATTGTTGTCACTGCCCGATGATGTGAAACAAACTCGTACAGAAAACAAGCAACAAGATTTGAGTTTGCTGGTACGCATGCGCTAAGTAGTCATCGTATGGAAAAGCATGGGAAAATGGCGGCAGCAGATTTCAAAGCAGAAACAGTTGTAAAATGATAGGAAATCTTTTGATTTGCCGATCAGGTTTGAATAATTTTATCTATAGTTACCCTGGGTTGCATTTAGCTAGAGAGTTCAAGAAGTTTAAAAGATGTCGAAAATACTCGCATATTTTTTATTGTTCGGTCTGAAAGTCCATTGAAAATGTAAGTTACATCGAGCTTCAGCACATTTGAGCGTGCGTGATGCTGCACGTGCATGTCGTGTATGGAGAGCCAATCAGGTTTGAGTTTGGTTGTGCGCATGCTCCATAGTTGTAATGGTCCAGTAGCAGAAGAGAATCAGTGAAATATGGCGGCATCGAATTTGAAAGCAAGTACATTTTTGCAAGTTCGATGAAAAATGAGATTATTTTTCATAATATCAGTTTAATATTTGACAGTTATATTAAGATTAGTTTTGTTAAATTAGTTGAACAGCTCAATATGAATGAAAAGTGTTGTCAGTTTTCTTGCTTAGAAGGCCTCAGTTTGAGGGTTTAGCTCAGTCTAAAAGTCTAACTAATAGGAAATAGGTAATTTGTTGATTGTGGGGGATTTCTGAAACAAGATTTATGTCATTGGTTGTAGACAAATTTGTGGACTTTATTTGATTTTATCTCCACACCTGTTTTATGAATAGTTATAGCAGTCACGTCAGCATTATGCGAGATTCAATTAAAAATTAGGAAGTGGCTAGTTTGCTGTCGACAGCATTTCACCCTTAAGACTATTTGGTGATCACGATTTATGTGTATTTAAATAGCCATTCTGACAGTGATGCTGGGGCGCATGAATAGTGCAGCTGCATTGAAATGTTATAAGTTGGAATCTTCACTAGCATGGCACTTAGACAAAGGCAGTGTATACTGGAGGGGAGAGCCTGGTATGTGAATATGCAAGGTGGTGTAGACTGGAGGTGCAAATTGTATTTAATTTGTCATTAAAATTGATCAATCGTAAACAAACTAAAAGTGACATGTTTAACACGTCATTGAAATTAACCAATCAAAAATGTGTGGCGGCCAAATTCCCTCCAAGAGCAAAAGGATAAAATGCCGTTGATGCCAACATAGCTACTGCTTTAATGTTATAGTTAGTCGCATTATCATGCATATTGTGGACATTATTATCACTTTTTTATCTGTTTGTGCGAACGTCAAAGAGCTGCAAATACTGAAATACAAATTTTGAAGTCTTTGATGTGATTTGACTTGGAACTCAAACAAAGAGGCTACTGATTGTAGCAGAGCTCTACCCACCTGGCCTCTTGCCTATATAAAATATTGGCAGTGGCTATTTCGCCGTCGACGGCAATTTGCCCTTGGAATCTATGTTGCCGTGATCATTCACGTGTGTTTATATAGCCATATTTGCTATTATCGCACCAGTGACTCTGTGGTGTAGTGGATAGAGCGCTGGTCTTGAGATACCAAGGTATCGGGTTCGAATCTCAGCTGGCCAGGGCTTTAAAAGAAAGGCAGTGTACACTGAAGGGGCAGGCCCGGTATGTAAATGTACGGGGCAGTGTACACTGCAAGGGAGTGTGCAGGGTGGGGGATAGAGACCTGGGGGTGCAAAATTTTTTTTTTTGGTTTTTAAAAATGACCAATCAGAGACGACCAAAAGTCACATGTTTAGTACGTCATTAAGATTGACCAATCACAAACAACTCACAGCAAAATAGTCTCTGAGGGTAAATTGCCGTCGACAGCAAAATAGCCACTGCCTAAAATATTAGCCTACATGGAACTCTCTGCTTCTATACCGTTTGAACCATGTGGTGATGTGGCATAATTGCAGAAGGTGAAATCTAGGTTAGTTAGCTTATTGAAAATGAAATACATCATGTTGTCGTTGTTTAGGCTTAGTACTGAGAAAAGCGTGGCAAAAATGTGCTGGCAAAGCAGTAGTAGCATTAAAAACTAAGTGTTAAAATTTTTGATACTGGCAGTGCTATTTTGCCGTTGACAGGATATTGGCCTTAGAAGCTATTTTGTTGTTAAATGCTTCTGATTGGTCAGCTGGTCATAGAATTATGGTTTGCTACTTACTGCAGTTTAAAGCTAGAAAACTGCCTCCCTTCAATTTTTTCTCCACGACGACAAACAAGTATTTTAACTTGAGTAGTGAAGTTTTCAAATTTTAAAAGTACTGCCTAGACTTATTACAACTGAGTCTATCCAGGTAGCTGGTCACACGATTATCAAACAGATAAAGAAACGGTAGAAGCAATGTACTGTAATCCATGATCAATAACTATGAGCAATTGATGAATCAGAACAAAGCATTCAATGGCAAAATAGCCTTTAGGAAAAAATGTCATCAATCACAAAATAGCTACTACATATATTTAAAGATTGTTACATTTATTCATCATTTTATCATGCTTATCGTGTGCATGTTCGTCAAAAGCATTTTGGTAAAAGTGCTTCGTCTGGAAGTGAGAAGAGTATTTTCACTTTATGGACAAAGAGGAGCCTGCTGCTTCTGATGTTGCTGATCACAGTGAATTTATGTCACCTTTTTGAATCAGAGTTTACTTCGCTGTATATGTTATGTAGAGAAAAAAATATGCTTAAACTTTCTCAAATCCATAATGAACAAAATTGTATAGGCAGTTGCTATTTTGTCATCAGACATTTGTAATTGTTCAGTTAACATTATAACTTACGGTCATTTCTGATTGGCCAATTTCAGTGACGAATTTAAAACATTTTCAGCTCTAGTGTACTTTATCCCACATTTTGCACTCCTGCCCAGTGTACACTACAGCTCTGGTGCGTTTGGTAAAAGGCTGCATTGTTACTCAGTAATTGAATGTGACATTTGGCATGTGTTAGAAGTAAGTGAGCAATTGTCTTCTCACGCTCTAGACATTGAGAAGTATAAGGGATGTCACTTTATGAAATGGCGTTATGCCTTGCCATATGAGAAATAACTTCGACAGTGAGAGATAACTGGTGTATTACTTAGAGTTTGGAACTGAGTGCTGGTACTGGCCTATGTTGTATTATTATTTTGACGTCATTAATGATTGTGATTGTATTATGATTAATCGTAGATATTAAAGAAGTGGATATATTTACTGCAACTCTGCTGTGTTTTGTGTTTGGTGTTTGTTTTTGTTTATTAGTTACATCATAATTGTAGAGGTTTGCTAATATTCCGGTCCGACACGATTTTAGATTTGAATTAAGATCTGTTTAAACTTCGTATTGTGCAGCAAACACCAACCACATAATTAGTAATAAAAATGTTTGATGTGACATTTGAAATATTTAAAAACTTATTAGAAGTGATTTTAATTCCTTGCATGGCAACATTGAAAATGCTATTTAAATAGAAAATTGAATATTGCATGGCAAAATGTTTGATTATGTAGCCGTGCGTGTGCGTGCGTGTGTGTGTGTGTGTGTGTGTGTGTGTGTGTGTGTGTGTGTGTGTGTGCGTGCGTGTGTGTGTGCGTGTGTGTAGATTTGAATCTCAATTAGTAGTCCTTTGTTTGGGTACAAAGATTTTTTTTGTGTAGCTAGTATAATGTATTATTAGTTGGATTCGTGTCTGCACTAATTGTGTTTGGTTTTGATTTTAAAGCTGCAGTCGTATCTTGGACCTATACACAGTTGCAGTGTTTATATTTATGCTGAAGGCATTCAGTACTATTCCAAAATAAAATCGGTTCTATTCCAACCATTTCTTCGGTGATCCAAGCAAAAATGAAAAATTTTGAGAGTTTTTGCAAAGTTAGAAAACCAAAGAAGGGATAAAAAGTAGATACCACTTATGAGCCACGGATAAAAATTACAAAGTGTTTTCAAACAATTGGTTTTCCCTGTGAATGCATGGATGTGATTTAAAACTGACTAAAATTAGTTGTTGCCTCGCCATTTTCACTTTATTTGTAAAATCTCAAAAGAAATTCAACAATATTTGAGAATCTTATGCAAAAAAGACAGGCAATCATACCATGTGCTGCAATTACTGCTGAAACCTTTCGTTAGGTCACATCGTATACACGACACAGGATTCCTTTTATACATCAGAACTACTGTATTTGACAACATATATGATGCACTTTTTTTCTAAAAGTTTTGCTCAAAAAATTGCCCTTGTCAAATACGCGAAGTTGAAATGTGGCTTAGGCTAGTCTCCTACCCGACGATCACTAACCTAGTTTATGATTAGTAATTCTAGCTATCCTAACTGCTAACTCCATGCGTCATTTTTTATCGCCGAAATTATTAATTGTATAACGAATTTTATTGCAAAACTTAAAGCAATCTAACCCGGTCGGCTGTGATGCATGTTTATAAATATCAGCTGATCAGCACCAGACTTGATGCCATGTGACAGTGGGGAGTAAAACTAGAGATAGTTTGTATAATGTGCTGCTAGGTTGTGTTTAGCAATGTATGCTTAACTACACTAAAAAGGTTTTTTTCTTGACTCTGATCTGCTGAAATGAGGGTGCGTCTGATATGGCAGTGCGTCCTATATGCCGTCGAATACGGTGATTGTTGCAATTTTGTTTCTAGGTACTGGTGCTGATCCTGTGAATATTGATAAGAGTTGGAATGGCGAACTGTGACATCACGTGATGACAATATCCTAGAAGGGACGCAGGATGAAAGCACCTGATCTGATTTGGTGCAGGAAGATTTTTCTATACATTATAATAGTGCCTCGGCACCAGTAGACGTTATGGTCGGTGTAAACTACGTCATAGTTCATGGCTCTTCCTCACAGCTAACAGAGTCCACAGTAACAGGTACTTTTAGACAAAAAGACACTGTATACAGACAGTGGAGAGCTCTATATACATTCCCCTCATTTTTCTGTTAACGTGATTGAGTACTTAACTCAAATGAGCAAGGGAATGGAGACACTAGCACCTTTTTATAAACAACGAATTATTGATATTGCGATTTATCAACATACCAAATATAAGTTGCGTTTTTTGTTGTATTGATTTGACATTAAGATTGGTATAAATCTTGAAACGTAAGCATTAAAATGTTTCGATCTGTTTTGTTTGTGTGTTTTCTTATAAAGTTGCCAATATTTCATATTCAGTTTTTTAAATAAATGTTGTATACTGTATATCAATTTTATAATTTCAATTTCAGTCAATTAGTTTCTTATTGACTGAAACAAGTCGATTTTTTCAAAAACATGATTAGACACAAGTCCTTGCATCTTATTTTTTCTGTATTGTTGTCTTGACTTGTAGAGTTTTCTTGGTTATGTAGTACATTGAACATGCATTACTTGCTGCATCAAGTGGTATCATTCTCGTTATCATAAAGATTATTACCATAAATTCTAAAGCTTCATTATGTCACTTTTCTGAACGGAACTTGACATATTTCTTTGTCCGAAACGAGAATTTAAATTACTACTTATTTTCACAATGTGCCTAATTCTACTTTAAGGCTAAGCCAAAATAACAGTTTTATGTGTTGCAGTTACTCATTGCTGAAAGTTTCCACCAAGATGTCGATATTAATCCAGTGGGATCGGACGAAGATACGTTTCAAAGCAACCGATCTTTATTGTCCCAATACGTGATAAAAGACAGAATGAGCACGACGACGTGGCATCTGCGAGGGCAAAAGGATAAAGACAGTTCTTCAAAAATATCCGTTGCCAAAGGATGGGACTAGGATTTGGCCGCAACCGTTATATTGGTTCTTTTTTTGTTAGGTAGGTATGATGAGTTGGTTGCATCTTTTGATAAGTTTGCTTAACTTCGCACAAGATGAGTTGACTTGTAGTTTTTGTTGTTAAGTAAATATATCGTTGGAATTGATTGATAACTGTTGCTTCTAAATCCCAGCAATAAATACCTGTCAAAAACCTTTGCTGTTACGGCAATTGTGTTGAAATTGAAAGGTGTTGTTTTGGTAGTTTGTTTCTGTTGAGCAAATGTCATTGGCATGTGAGCTATAGCGATTTAATTCTTTAATGTTTCCAATCGACGAGACGATGATGGAGGTTTTTGAGTTTTTACTGGGATAGAGTTGTAAACCCGTCCGTTCAGCATGTTGTATCCAAGTAATGTTTACATAATAACCAATCCGCTACGTTGTAGTGATGATGTGATTAAATTTTGATTAACATGCTTTGTTTTGCCAATTTTTTCGATGGCAATATGACTAATTCTACCTGCTTAATACCCACCTGTGATTGCAGAAGAAGAGTAAGTTTGGTATGGTCATGCTTTCCGGTTGGATATGAACAAGAGGAGTAATAAAGCCTTACCTTTATAATATACCATTATTTCTTGGTTTAGATAGTGAATGGAGTTGATAACAAAGATCAGTTGTATGGAAAATTTGTTTACTGAGAAGATGGAGCAATTGTTACGTTTGGTGAAGTGGAAGAAAGTATCACCTCAAATTAAATGAGCTTTTGGTAAATGTTTTGGTCGTCTTTTTAGTATTGCTTATGCAGCAGCTCTAGTGTGATGAATATAGTTTTTGAGAGTGGAGGATGGGTGAATGGATAAAGGCCGGTATTTTAAACCTCATAGGCGTTAAGTAAATCTGTATCCAGCATCATTGTTGGAAAGATAGTGCTGCATGACGATGTGTTGTGAACCCCAGCAACCATCAGCCAATAGATTTTTCAGACGGGTAGCACCACCACGTAAAGGCTACATGCTGTTAAATGGATTTGCTATGTTATTTTGCTAAAGTACAAAAGATATACTGGAAAGAGCTTCCTGGATTGTGTAGTGCTGTGTTGTTATAAAATTTAGATTTTAATGCATGTCACTTTAGATTGATTTACACTGATCAAGCGACTTAGAACTTTGCGTTGAAAGTATGACATAATGCGTGCTTTTTTATTTAAAGGTGTGCACATTTAGCCCATCCACATGCCCAAACGCCATGGACGTAAATTGGCCGACATTTTTTTTGCTGAGCCACTAGTAGTATGGCCCAAGAGCCCGCGATGTTGCTGATCTCGTCAGTCCTGTCAAATAGGTGGTCCGGAAACCTTGAATATATAAATATGTGGGCGTTTTCTAGGCAGTAGCAGCAGAAGTCTTTCCTTGTCATTATTCTAAAGCAATGATTTTACTGATAAGAGATCATTAAAGGTTTGTAACAGACTAAGCAACAAAATGTTATTAACCTAATTGAAATATGAAGTCATGAAAGTTATTCTACAAAAAGTAGGCCGATTGCTACTAAAGTCATTTGCAAAAGTTTAAGACCAGTCATTGAGATTTAAGGCATTGTGGTTTTTATGATTGTGATTGTTGTATAATGCAGTTTTATATGACACAAGATCTTACTGAAATTGCATCAGCCACCTGTCCATCACCAACATATGGTTTACTTTCACTAAGAACCTGTTTAAGTTTATTTCAATTGATTTTACAGCGTAATTACTTGTGTATACGCTGCTGTTTGAGATCTTGAAAATGAGCAAAAAATCGTTACTTTTAGAGACAAAAATGTCCCAAATCGTAATTTAAGTAAGGAAGGCTACTCAGAACAAAAAATCAATGCGAAGATTGTTGCAGCAAGACTGCTGTGCATAAAGGAGTTGCAAATTTCAATAATTATGTGAGTTAGAAAGACTTGAATAGAAGTGGGAATGCAATGAAAACATCCCCCGAGATGATCTAATGATAAGGCGAATTGCTATATGCGCTCCAACAAGTTCTTAGGAAAAAATTTGTGCTACTCTACTTTGAAAGGGAAGAGATGTTTACATTACCACAATTTCACGGCGTTTGAGATTCAGTTTGGTCTTAAATCATATAAACCAGCTTGCAAACTTGTTGGTGAGCATATCACAATTTACTTGATTAATAGATTCTCTCAGGGAATATTGTCATTAGCCTCCCACTTCTATTCAAGTCTTTCTAACTCTCAAAATTTGCAGTTGCTGTATGCACAGCAGTGTTGTTGCAACAAATCTTCGCACTGATTTCTCGTACTGAGTATTCTTCCTTAGTTAAAGCCACGATTTGGTACATTTTTGTTTCGGAAAGTGACGACTTTTTGCCCATTTTCAAGATCTCAAAATGCAGCTTATACACAAGTAATTACGCTGTAAAATCAATTGAAATGAACTTAAACAGATTCCTAGTGAAAGCAAACCATATGTTGGTGATGGACAGATGGCTGATACAATTTTAGTCGTATAAAATTGCATTATACAATCACAATGATAGAATCTGCAAATGCTTGAAATCAAAATGACTGGTCTTAAACTTTTGCAAATGACTGTAAATTTGATCGATGAGATGAAGTACACTAGGTTAGCTTATTAACTGCAGTAGAAACAACTTTAAAAATGAATAACTGTTTAATATATTGATCAAGTGTTCTAGCCTATATGTTGTTTGAGCGGTCCCCGTGTATCAGCATAACTGCGACTGGGGCAATTTGGTTAAAGATTATTACAACTTGGCCAGCTGATGGCAGACTTGTTGGTGGTGCCGAGACCAGCAAAGAGTTTGCAGAATAGCGCAGGCTTCAGCGGAAAAACTTGAGTATACTGGGCCTGCTGACAAGGAAAGAGTGGCCTCGGTGCCACAGAGAGAGCAGTTGGCAGGTATGCCAGAGCCGCTGTTGCGAAAAGGAAATCGAACAGTTGTTTGTCCAGAGCACCAGATTGTAAGGTGGGAGAGGGTCAAGGTGAGCGAGAACCGCACCTTGGCGAGATAGAGAAAATCAAATCGGAAACGTGGAGAGGAAAGGGTGGACTCCACAGCGAAGAAAGGCAGATTCCAAGGTGGTGAGGGAAAGAAAGCAAGAAGAGCCTCCCTAGGAAGTAGAAGGAAGCATGAGTGGGGGAGTGGACGAGAAAAGAATGAGAGCGAGGAAGGTTGTTTAGAGATGTGTTGACCCGTACATAATCAGAGTTGGTGTCAAGCAAAAAAAGAGATGAGGTAGAAAGTGCACAGAAGGAAAAGACTTTGTTTGATGAAAATGTTGATGCTGCCGCTATCGTGCATGGCATCAAGAGAACAAGGTCAGACCGGGAGTGGGCCCAATCAGATCGCAGAGCAGAAAATCCAGGGATCCGGAAAGAGGAAAATGAGTTAAGGTTACAAATAAGGTTGAGGGAGTAGAACGAAATAAAGTGTAAAAGTTCAGTGTTCCTGGCTCGGAGACACCCAGCATTCCATTGAAGAACCCTGAGGGAGTCAGGGGGCAAGAGGAAGCAGAGGATGATAGAGAAACAACCAGGAGCATGAGGCGATGGTGAGGGTGCAGAGGGAGAAGATACAAAGTATGCCAAAGAGCTTTGAAAGCGAGGGTGGGTGGAAGTGCGGCAGAGGGGTGACATATTGAACAATGGAGGTATACAAGCTAGAAGAGTCTGAGGACGAAGTCGCAGTGTTGGTAGGTGTGGGATCTCCACAAGAAGCAGGGGGACCGCTCCAGGAGTGAGAGTTTTTAAGAGTTTTAAATCTAGAAAAGGAGAGTTGTAAGCACTTTAAATGGACCCATTTGGAGTAGATGCAGCATTGCACTGACCTACCCATCCAAGTCACATTTCCAGCACACACTAAACAGGGCAAAACGAGAATAGGGTTAGGATAAACGTTGCTGCTCATTAGAAGGAGAAGACGAAGACGGCCAAGAGAAAGGCAGGAGAAAAGAGAAGACAGGCGACCGATTATAAAGAGGCTGCGTGCTGTCCTTCAGCTGTCATTCAGGGAAATAATGCCTAAAATACGGTTTGTGTGAAGGGAGTATCCGGGGTAACTGGGACCCTCGGTAAGACCAACAGGCATTTCGGGCCAACACGAACGGGGTCGGGGACGGCACCACCACGTTGAGACGGCTGTTGATTGGTGCAGCACTTGTATTTTTGCTGAAGGCCAGATTGTTTCCTTGTCTCAAAGCTATACCTTTTATCTGTTGTAATATTTTTTAACTCCCAAAGGTATCTTTTTTAATATGGAAAACTTTTTTTGTCCCGTTCTCACTTATGCTTCACCTAAATGGTTTCTTTTTTTCAACGTCACCAAGTTGGAACGTTTACAATGAGCGGCCAATTGTGCTATCACCGATTTCCTCTGGTCCTCCACTATCCTTCTCTTCTCTGAAGCGTCCTTACCACCACTACAAGTCTCTCTAACTCATTTTTCTCTGTCATGTTATTAGCGGGCCCTTCATCTTGCACAACTCCTTTTTCATTTCAGGTTGGCCAGACTGGAAATGAAACCGAGACTCTCCAAGTTTTCCTAGAGAATCTTTGCATCTACACATGTGCTCATGCTTTTTCCTACTTCTGTCAGGAAGGCTCTCTCTGGTTGCCTTGCCTTGGTTTTTGACACTCGCTTTGTTTAGTGTGGAGTTCATTTTTCACCATCCTCTCGCTGCTTCATCTCGTAATTTGTGCGAATGGCTCTGTCCGTTTTACTAGCGATAAAAGAGACTTAAGTGCCTTGCCAACTGATCACAGACGTACTGTTTTATCTAAATTTGTTTTTCACACACGTTTCCACAGTATCCAGTGAGGAACTGGTATTCCCAGGTCTTTGTGTCTTCCCTTGTCCTTGCTACAATGGACACAACCTTCTGTTAATCTCTTATCTATCTTGAATCAGCAGTATCGAGAATCCTTCATGCAGCGTCTGCGGTCATTCAACCAAGGACACTTATCTGATTTTGCACTGCTCTGTCGAACACTTTGCGCCGCTCGCTTTTGAGCAATTCCTTTTCGATGTACGATCTCTGGTCCAGGCGTTTGGGGCTCGATGGTCTTCCACCATGCCCCATTCCTTGAAAGGAGTGCGGTAACAGCAACACGCAGCAATGGCATTGGTTGAATATGTGTAGCTCAAATGCATTTTGCAATAGTTTTCTCCGCTTGTCGGGTTTTAACAATCACAAAATACAAAGAGAACAAATTAATGCCCATGCGTGATCATGAAAACCGGCTATTCAGTCACTTTCCAGTGGATTGAGGATAATACATGAAAAACGGGCAACCAAAGTCTTACTACAAGTCAGCATTTACTTGGATGGGGCGACAGTTGCAATTAGGAAAACCACATCTTGTTGAAATCATTTAGAAAACAATCTAACTTTTGAAGGAGTGACTCCTGCTTGTAACTGGGCTGGAGCAGAAATCAAATATGCTTGTGCAAAATATTTTTGCGTAGTATTTCCTTAGCATAGAAGATTTTATCAGTCAATAGACTGCAACTGTGTGGTACAAAATTGGAAACAAGTGCAAAATGTTTCCCAGAAGACCATGGTTGCAGGTTCGAATTTCAGCTGGCAGGGCATTAAAAGTAAGGCAGTGTACACTGGAGGGGCAGGCCCGGTATGTAAATGTATGGGGCAGTGTACACAGGAAGGGAGTGTACAGGGTGGGGATAGAGACCTGGGGGTGCAATATAAGCCCGCTGGGATCAAGTGCAAAAATTTTCCCACATGGGGAGAATTTTGCACTTGATCCCAAAATTGTACCTAATGAAACTGTAAAAACTTGATAAATAAAGCCCAGGTTTGAATATTTGTTTTTTAAATATTCTAGACGGAGTCGCTGCATCCGACATTATTGTACGACTCCTCGACAAAGCGCTTTTCTGTTTAGATCGAAGATGATGCAATTGGAAGTATAGAACATGGCAAGTTTAGTTAGGCAGTGGTCTTCGACAACTGGACATTTAATTTGAAGTTGCCCCAAAGGTTAAACAAGACCTATTGTTGTTTTGAAGTTATGTGCTCAGTATAACTTGCATCAAATTGCGTTTGTTTTTTGATTTGTATTCAATGTTTTTTTATGCGTGAACAAAGCGTAGTCAGCAGAGAATTTTCAAAATCTAGTTTCTATCCCAGATATAAAATAGCATTTAATAAATTTTGTTATTTTCTTAATTATTCGCATTCAAACAAGTTTCAAATGTTTTGTGAAGGGCAATTTCCTCCCCTTGCATTCCCCCGATTACCTCTGTGTTTGAAGTGTTTTATTGTTATTGCACTTTAATTAAACCGTTTGAAAAATAGCTTTGTTTAGTTTTATAGTTACGTCTGCGCTGCCAATATAAGTTTTTGAATAAAGTCATATATGAGACAAGTTTGTACTATGTATCGGTAGTTGTAAAAGTGGTGAAAAGTGATCCAACACTATTTTAAAAAGAAAATATTGGCAATGGTAAAACAGCGTTATATAGATGTTAGCTGCCACCGATAAATGATATGTTATAACACCAGCAAAGTTCGTTTTGTTGGAAACTGTCTAGCCACCCATCTAAGCACAAAATGGTGCAATTGGTGAACCATCAATTTTGGTGTAAGGTCTCCACCAATTATATTTACAATGCAGCTTGGTCACAGGTAGCTTTATCATAGGTGCCGGTTGTGTTAACGTAATTTATGTGCCCTGTCATTGGTTTAGTTATTTTGTCGTTTGTGAAGTACCTGTTAATGCTTTTGATGTTCTAGTTGTTCGGAAGCTTTCGCCTTTTAAGCTGTTGTTTTTGCCGCCTCATTTAATAGATTGTCATTCGTAATAAGTGAGGAAGAGGAATGTTTTGTAGTATGTGATGCAGAATGAATTGTTTTTATATTTCACAAGTTATTTTCTATTACGCTCAACCCTTAATGGAAGAAACCGTAAGTTTGGTGCAGTGAATCATCAATAAATTAATAGGGCAAGTCGTTTTCTCTTTACTAACGCCTGTCATTCTCGTTTCTTGTTAATGATTTTGTGGCAATTTCGCTGATTGATCTTATATTTGTAGCTTAAATAGGTCTGTTGACTGTTTATGAGCTCACTCTACTTTGGCAGTGTTTTTAGTATGGGATGGTAGCGAATAGAAAACCTAATGTTTTATCAGTAACTGATGCTAGTGGCAAGTTGTTTATGTATTTCCAACAGTGCTTGTCTGTGTCTCATATCAACCGGGAAACAATAAGCAGCTTGTATTGTCAGCTAATGCTAGCCTTAATTCGATAATATAGGCTTGTTTCGCGTTCGCTTATATCTTTGTTTGCACGATTGAGATTTCTCAGTAGTCTTTAATATCTTGTAACAAGTAGAGCCAGATACTCCTAGCGTATCGCAATTGATGCATGTGGTAGAGTTAACTTGTGAGCAAACTTTCTGTTTACCATTAATACAGTCTTGATGTTCTGCAAGTTGGTGTGTGCTCGTGCGTCGAGGACCTCAGGTGAGCAAGACAGCTAGAGACAGGGTCTCCAAAATAGAAGCAGCAGTGAAACAGCCAGTATATCTGTTCCTCACTGCAACACAAGTTAAAAGACGATTGAAACTGTCCGGTAGACTATAGAGTGAAACGATAGTCTAGATTCGGCCAGCTTCGTGGTAAAACCTCCTGCTGTGGCTGCCCGTTTTTTTCAGGACCAGTGGGTTTGGTAAAAGTTAATCCCAAGAAGGCTAATCCTAACGTACTAGGCAGAGATGCATTGAGTGTTGTCAACGCTCAATCTCTAACATCGTCGACGCCTGGTTAGCCGAGGTGCGCTTGCAGCACATTCGACAGGAAGAAAAGCTAAAGGCACTGGCAGCTGCGCAAGAATTGAGAAAGTTCGAATCGAAGCAGATTGTTTTGCAGACCGAAAAGGAAGTAGCAGAAGCAAATATTATTGCGGATGCAGTCTCAAGTTGTGATGAATAGCTGGGTGACGTTGCTCCTTTTCTGGAAACTGATGTTCTAGTTGTTCGGAAGTGTACCAAGTATCGTTTTGCCATCACTCGGAGTTGATGTAATGGATCCAGCAAAGTTTTCATTGGGTCCTGTTCCCAGTGGGATGTTCCATGGGCCGGCTGTTGCTCCTGAAAATCTGAGTCCAATGAATGGTCATGGAGTGACTTCCAAGATCGACGTAGCAGAACCACCAATTCATGGGCCGGCGAACACAAGGGAAAGATCGCAGGGAAGGTACAGTACTGATCTTGGATTACCAGGTGAGTGGGTTCATTCTTTGAGTGATATAGCTAAGATGCTTGTTCGTTGCAAGGCTCAGAGGCTGTGACTGAGCATAGTAAATTTACGGGTAACTCCCTAGTCTACTTCAAATTTATTCGCCAAGTGATTTATTGCTTCTTTGCCCGTTTTTGGATAATGAGCGGGAAAAAGTACACATGAAAGCTTCGTGTACATATGAGAATGGGCATTATCAGATTGGAATACTAATTACTCGATGACTTTGTCTCGATTAAAGTGTTTTGGCAAGCGCTTGCTAGCTGACCCCAGATTACTGGCTAAATACAAGGAAAAGGTTGAAGATTTGATCTTGCAAGGGCATGCTGTGGAAGTTCTTCATAATAGCAGGCAATTAAAAGGTAGGAAGTGGTACATACCCCACCATTGTATAACAAGCAAGTTCAGGGTTGTCTTTGACGCTGCAACTCAATTTCAGCAAACTTCCTTGAATGATCAAATTTTTTCCAGATCTTGATCTAACCAATAATCTAGTGGGAGTGCTGATTCGCTTTCGCAAATATCCGGTGGCTGTTGTAGGGGATGTGCGAGCGATGTTTATACAGGTTCGAGTAGCTCCTGTAGATCAATCAGCCTTGCGTTTTTTGTGGTGGAACGATAGCAACCCGACTCGGCCACCAAAGGATCATCAGATGACAGTCCATTGTTTTGGTCTCACCAGTTCACCATCAGTAGCTGGGTTTGCTTTGCGCCGAACTGCGGAAGAAAATCGGGCGAGTGTGTCGGAGGATGTGGTAGAGGTAGGGTTACCATATTTTGAAATGCAAAAATCGGGACATTGGATGAAGAATTTTCACGAGACAAAATTTATGGCCCCTTCAACGTTTTTTTTTAAGAAAAGCGGGACGGTGAGTTGCGGTTACGGGCTTGATTGTCGAGGCAAGGGTGCAGATCAGAGACCAAAGACGAAAATTGGGGTGATCTCCAAAAAAAAAAAAAAAAAAAGGTCATCGCCTGTTAGTTCCACGTTTTGTGTCATATTCAAGCCCAAATGTGGATAAATTTTGTAACCGTGTGGGCGTTGACCTTTTTTTTCTTTTTTTTGGAGATCACCCCAATTTTCGTTCTTGGTTTCTGATCTGCACCTTTGCCTCAACAATCAAGCCTGCAACCCCATCTCACCGTCCCACTTTTGTTGGAGAATTAATTGAAATGTCCATAAATTTGGTTAAATCCGTTCTGTTTCACTGAAGCAAAAAGCGGGATTTTCGATCAAAAAAGCGGGACAAGGCCTCAAACAGCGGGACTGTCCCGCCTAAAGCGGGACGTATGGTAACCCTAGGTAGAGGTAGTTCGTAAAAACATTTATGTGAATGATGTGTTGGCTTCGGCGCCTAATATTGATAGTGCAGTTAAGCTTGTGCATGATGTCGAAGCATTGCTGAAAGGTGGCGGTTTTGAACTTGCAAAGCTTTCGAGCAACTTACCAGAAGTGCTTGAAGGACTGCCAGCCGAGCGCTTAGCGTCTGAGCTAAGTCAAGTTGATTTATATGCAGAGATTCCAAAACAAAAGATGCTGGGTTTAGTGTGGTATCCTCAAGAGGATGTACTAGGGGTAAAGGTTTCGGAAGTGGCATGTTGTATTCACGGGGTATTTCCCCTTCGCAGCCATATAAAGCTAAGATGTGGTTAATTGGACCTAGCTTTCTGTTTGAACCAGAGGATACATGGCCCACTACATCAAGGCAGCCAGAAAGCACAGTTGTCACTACAAATAATTCTTCTTTGCATTAAACTGATTTAAGTCCTGAGGAAGTCAATTTAACTGAGGGTGTTCTTGGCCGGATCATAAACAAATACGGCTTTCTCCATCGAGCTGTGCGCACCGCAGCCTGGTTGTTACGACTGAAACGTGAGCTTTATGCCAGAATAACAGATAAACCTATCGGCAATGACTTATTGGCGGATTATATTGACGCCAACGAGTATGATGCCGCACTTTTGGCTCTTATTTCCCTGGCGCAACATCATGAGTTTGGTAGTTTAGTAAAGGCATTCAAGCGTCATCCGTATCACAAAATTGAGTCCGGAGAGTGAGGTGAAAACCTGAAACTGCTTATGAAGCCTATTGTGAAACATTGCCCATTTGTGGAGGCGGGTATTCTTCGCATTGGTGGGCGTTTGCAACGTTCGGGCGAGTCCTACGATGTAAAAGCGAACAGATGCCTTTATTTTAATTACAGGAATAAGCTTAGATTTAATGGCATAGTGGTTAGAGACGCGATGGCGTAGTGGTTAGAGCGCCCGCTTCGCAGTCGATAGACCTGGGGTTCATTACCCTTGATATCAAAAGACTTCAAAAAATGGTATCTATAGCTTACCTGCTTGGAGCTCGGCATTTATGGGAGGTTGTGGAGAACAAGCCGTTTTGTCCTTAGGCAAGGCACTTAATGGTACCCCCACCTTTATGTGCAAGACAGGTGACCGGGAAATGGCAACTCCCAAGCGAGTGCGGACTTACCGTCCAAAACATAGCAATAAATCGCTTTCTCGTGAATGGAGGATAAATGTGGCAAATGAAATAAAATAAATTTAATGGCAATTATTTACTAGATTGTTTTTTAAATAAACTCGCCACTTACAAAGTCGCGACAGTCAGAGAAATATGTTAAAACTATTGCAAATGGACTTGAAAAATCTTTTTCAAATATCATTCATTCATTGTGGTGCCGTTTATCACGTCTGCTTCAAGATAGATGGCTTTGAGTTCAAATACGTGTTGTCGTTGTTGCATGTTTTTTTGCAATATGACTGTTACAAAATCAAGTTTTTTTAAGTGAGTATTTGTTAGTAAGATTGCTGGCATGGAAGAATGGAAGATGAAAAGCAAGCTATTGGATGGGAATAGTCGTCCGTGGATATGAAATGCTCAAATCTCAGCTTCATATTTTCCATGTCAAGAATATGTGTGTTGCTCTGAGTGCCAAGTAGAAAATCAGTAAACACGGTTTTCAAAGTTATTGGCATGAATCGACAGCTACCGAATGCGAAACGAACGCTCTTACCACTACGTCACAAAAATAAAATCGGTAAAAATATAAAGTCTGTAGTGATCTTTGAGGTAAGGGTACTTTAACTTCGAAGACAACTCAGCATCTATTGGGGTGGGTAATTAGCATAAAATTTGCATGTTCATAAAAATCTTTCTTTTATATGTGAAATTCTCAAGTAATAAAGGTTTCAACAAAACAAATAAAATAAGTAATAAACAATAAGTAATGATTTAGAAAGAAACTTGGGGTATTTTATGATGACTACTTATGATGGATTATGACGGTGTTTCGCTCTGCCACGTTTCGGACAATTTTTTTGCAATGCACATCGCCGCGAAAAAGTTAAAACACATATTGTTAATACACATACATATATATATACGACATAAAACTCAACCATTGACCAGAATAATATTAAAACACATTCTCGTATTCAACAATAATTGAGTTACTGCATTACTCACAGCCGTTGGTCGATTTTTTATGGCCGTTGATAGAATCTCCCAACCATGCATTGTGACCTTACGAGCATCAAACGACAGTTCCTCTATTTTATCAACACACGATGCGATCTCAGCAATTGATTCATCGTTCAATGCACCAACTAACCACAACGTTCTCATCTAAATATAACAACGAAATGATAAAACACGTCAAACAACTCATCAAACATATTAGAAAATAGGTAATACCAATAATATTCAATTTTTAATCAGTATTCAAAATAATTCGCTGTGAAATTGATAATTATTTTGTTAAAACCAAATTGATAATTATTGCAAAATGTTTGTCTTGCTATATCTTGCAAAGTGATTATTGAGCAAAATGTTTGATTTGATTAATATGTTTGTTCTTGCAACTGTGATTAGAGATACGTGCAAGTTTATTCTTTATTAAAGCGTACAGATGTTCAAGTAAAAAATGTTTTGCAGTATTGTGTTTTTATCCCCCAGACTCTCAAAACAGCGACAGTTGTCCTAAACATAAGTCTCTGGAGCTAATTTGTAGCGTCAGATTTCACCTTCTCTGCTTGAACTGCTTGGTATTATTTTCGATTTTATTTTAAAATAATACCAAGCAGTTCAAACAGAAAGGTTTTATTATGCGTTGTTCTCATTTACCTTGGCTAAAATATGCAACTTTCACAACATAACAAAATCAAATAATAAATTGAATAATATTTTTATCAAGTGTATTTGTAGCTTGCACATGATAGCAAATAACGCACTGCTGAGTAACTAAGTTGTTATTCATATGTAGGTTAAGCACTTTACCAGAGTTACTCTAAAACCATTTGGTGAACATTTGCGACAGGTTGGTTAGTGACCGGATATACAATTTGAAATTGTTTCGTTTTCACAACATTTGTCATGACATTTCCGCCACTTACGAACGCCTTAAATCGGCTTTATTGTTTTCTCTGAGCTGTGTGTCATCATTGCTCTCAATAGGTTGCTTGCTCACCAACAAATCTACCAGCATCAATGCAAACTGCCGGCGTGTTACGCAATCCATACTACTATAACTTTCTCGAAGATAACGTGGTAGTTGATGCCAGGAATGTCGAAAGTGTTCCTTCAAACAGCTACGGGCGATCTTCGAGATGTTGATTGCTGACTTTGTGGGGTACAACCAGGCCATCTGATCAAAGCGGTCAACTCCTAATTTGTTTTTATCATCTTCTGGCTTTTTTTTCAATGCTTGAATTCACATCTGCAGAACTTATGCATGCTGGAAAGAAAGCAAACTGATTTTTTTGACTGATACTTTACAAACAAGAAATTTGTTGTGTCATGCCAATAAAAATTACTGGAAAGTGCTGCATTTTGTGAGCGCAGTCATCTCTTTGCACAATTAACGACAATTTTGTCGCATTGTTCCGACTACAGACACTTTATCTTTCGCCAATTTTTGGGCAAGAGGAACAGACGGGAAAAAATTATCACATGTTACGTTATAACTTTTTCATTTTCCCTTTGAATTGTCGTTTAAATTGAATGAGCCAAAAATGAAGTTTGTAGAACATGGACTTAAATCGCTAAAAGTTTGGCCACTAGCGCACTACTTTTGAAGTAGCGGCAACGCTAGCGTTGCATCTTGTAAACTGTAGTAACGAGTTGTGGTAGAGCCGCTAGGTTTATTACCTACTAGCCGTAGCGTCGCTAATTGTGCACCTTTGGTGGAGTCGCTTCCTGTACGTTAACAACTTGTTATTGCCACAAGATATTGAATATCGTTTCACATTTTTGTCTGCTGGTGCTCAGTTATAATGATTTGATATTCGGGCAGTGAAAATGTGAATCGTCTGTGGCAAAGCAAGCTGCGCGACATAATGTTTTAGTCTGTTTTGCTTAAAATCTGATTAAAATTACTATCATTGTTTGATTGTAAATCCAATCAAGAAAAACATGGTTGTTACGCAGCAAAATGCAAAAAAATTTGAGCATCCGGTTGGATTAAGCAAATTTTTCAATACTCGTTATCGCATGCCGTTATGAAATCATTCATAGATTCCAAGCATCTAGGCGACGGATTTCTAATATTTTTGATGCCGCGGATCGTTTTGAAAACTGGGCTGATGCTGCAGTCATTCCGAATCAATAACCAGCCCTAGTTGTTCAAACCATCAAAACGCAGTGCCCACTCGCAAAACTATTTGGTGTAACCACATATGTAGATCCTTAAATCACCATCACAGCAAAGCAGTAACATAACCAAGAGGGGCAACGGAAGACTGGCTCCCTTTCTTTGGAAAGACATCAAGGTCATTTGCTGCATTACGTCTTCTCAAATCGGACTTGAGAACCACCACAAATTTATCTTTTTACATCGCTGCAGCACATTAATGCACATGCAATCTGAGCAGTGGTGGATAAATTGAAATATTCTGCTGTTTTGTTTTCGCGATTACAATTCCGACACCGTTTTAACGGCAGGAAATATTTCAATCAGTAAATTTCGCACGGTTTAGATTTCGTTCTTCTAAATAGCTCTATTGCTGAGTGCCAAGTAGAAAATAAATGCCATTTATTTTAATGTCAATTATTTTTATTTAAATGACATAAATGCCATTTATGAAGTTGTTGCCATGAGTCGACAACGGAATTGAATCAAATTCTAGCAAATGCATAACGAACGCTCTAACCATCACATCACTACCATGATCAAACGAACACAGTTGTTGACTAAATTTTAGAGTCAGGCCTTTACAATAAACAATAATTGTAGCAACGCGGCCAGTTTTCTGGTTCCTTGAAACAAAACTGCGTTCGATTGCAATGAGAAAATGTTTTATTTTCGAGGCGCTCCACAAATTTCGAAGAAAATTTGATTTTATGATATTTTAGATAACTGTTATTGACTTTTACCCTGCGTTCGCAGATAACGGTTTTCGTAACAAGGAAAAAACGTTCTTACCGATAGTGAAAAGAGGTTTTGAAACGAGGTTGTGCTGCTTAATACTGAATGTGAAGAAAGTATTGTTGTGTTTGCACTCGGTATCAATGAGCGAAACCTCGTCTCAAAATCTGCTCTAAATATCGGTAGAACCATTTATCCCTCGTTGCGCAAACTGCTATGCGCAAACTGCTATGTGCGGCCACTGTGACATGTCCCCTCCCTTTGGTCCCAGATCAAGTTAAGCACAAGACAAACAATGGCCCGAAAATTTGCTGGTAGCATTGGGTTTCATGCCTGAGGTTAACACATGAGCTTCAAACTTTCTATAGTTATCTTGATATAAACCAAAAATCACACGAGCAAGTTTTTTTGGGCAAGAATCATGCAGCAATAATCTATTGGTGTCTGACGAGGTACGCATGAGTACTGTACAACATTATTAGCAATATTGCACAAAAACAAGTAGCTTGTCACGAGGAAGAGCGAGTTTTGTGCTTTCTGGAAAAGTTTCACAAATATTGCCAAGAATAGAGTATGTCTCTATATTTCAGCAAGTTATTTACCAAATCATTTGACGAGCCTGGCTTTATAGTTGACGATTTAAATTTTCTAATTTTAGTCAAAATGCTTTGGACTATAGACTGTTGAGCAAACAAAACCATCAATTAGCTAAGTAAAAATTCGAGATTCTCTCTGAAATATGTTTTAGAAGACTATAAAAAACGCAATAAAATGTTTAATGAGTGGACAAAAGTAACAGAGACGCTGCAATCAGAGATAGCACAAGTTACAGTCACATTCTTTGGCTTGCAACGTACGCAAAATTCAAGCATGCGTAAGCATTATGAAAGACATGTTGGTATTTTTTCTAATTCTCAAAAACCACTTTCGCTGCTGCATGCTCAAGTTAATGACAAATGTCTTGATTCTTCGCGTTCGCGTTTGAAGCGTAATTGTTCCACAAAGTGGATTGAGAACTATACTGCTGTCTTTGTTTTTAAGAAGTTTTATCCGGCGGTTGTTGGTTCTCTCGATCAACTGTCAGAATCGAGAGATGGAGAAGTTCTTGAAAGGACCGTGCCTTATTTAAAAGCGATAACAACAGCTGGAGTTTTGGTTATCTTAAAAGTTATCAATGCTACGCTAAAACTTACCAAAACAGTTGCAAAGAAGCTACAGGGCATCAAGAAATTATTTTGAGTGCATTAGATACTACGAGAATTACCAGTTGCAAAGATGTTATCCAGGCTTTTCGAGACAATGAAAAAATATTTGTTGTACTCTTTAGACATACCGAAAGTGTCTACGAGGAATCCATACCCATGCCTCGAATTGTGAATCGGCAAGCCAATAGAGCGAATCCACTAGCTCAGGGCTACTCAATTGGCGGACCGCGGTCCGAATCTGCACCTTTCAAGTATTGCAACTGGACCTCAAGCTCCAAGATAAGTTACAGTAAGTGCAGCCACGGATTTCGAAAAAGCCCATGCCCCTTTCACCAAGTTTGTTGACTTATTCTCGGTTATTTTCAAACAAAACATCAAAATATTTTCAAGCCTTCGGTGCAACTGCACATTCTCAGCGTTGATTAACGGCACCTTAAAAGGACTAACAAACAACATGATCAGCATGAAAAACAGGACAAAATCTATTTTCCAGCGCTCAAGGTCTGTTATTCATGCTTGTCTCGTCCACCAAATTTGCCTCTGCAATCACACTGATCAAGTGTGGTAAAGTTCACAACCCAAACAATATTCCGCCACATATTCTCAAGCACTGCTGCCCCAAATGTGTTAGATGGCTTCAAAAATGCTATATAGCCTGCGTGATCTATCAAACAATCCTCACAATATGGCGACTGGCTAGTGTTATCTCGGTATCAGAGCCTGGCAATGTAGCTGAAAGAGCTTCCAGCCCATATCGCTGCTGAGGGTTTCTTACAAGCTTTTCGAGCGGATACTCTTGATGCGTCTAGAACCTGTTTTTGACCCCCGAAGTTGGCTTCAGGCTTGGTCAATGCATAACCGGTCAAGTGTTTAAACTAACCTATGACATTGAGCACCGCTTTGAAGAAAATAAATCAGGCATTGTGTTGGCAAATCATACTGCCGCACAAGATTGCCTACTGTATGGTACCAGGGCCAAACATTCCATCACCGCCTTTAATTTGGTGTTACTTCTATGGACAAAATTTTAAGTACTGGCCAGAAATAAGAAATGCGCTTTTTTCACAAAATTAGCAGAATACAGTACAATAAGCTCATATTATTTTCAATTTTGATAATTAGTGCACACTTGAGAAAATCCAAGTATTTTTTTTGTAGTTACTGGTAATAATAGTTTTATTTTTATCATTGCAAATCAAAAATTCAACTGGAGCTCTTGAAATACTGAACTTCTCCAACTGGACCTTCGTTAAAATTAGTTGAGTAGCTCTGCTCTAGAGACTTAATCATTTTAGTTATGTAATGCGACAGATTAACAGCAAAGCTACGATGTACAGGATAATTCAAGAACGTTCCAGAAAAATGCGTCCCCAAACGTCACAAGGGAGGTCTACGACGTGTTAATGAAAACTACAAATTTAAATTTAACTGACGAATATTTAATATCGTGACACTTGGGTTTTGCAATAGTAGTGAAGGCCTCTGCAAAGCTACCTAGTGAAGGTTTTTGCTCGTGGTCCCCAGAGAACCGCTCTGTGGCCCACAAGGGAGACCGAAGGCCCCGTTTGAGAAATCCTGCTCTGGTGGAAATTTTGTCCAAAGTCATTGAAGCCCAGTCAGAAAGAATGTGCGTGGATTTGGATCTACAAGTATCCAATTAACTAGCCGAAAATAATCATTAACTTTAAAGCGTCACACACGTTACAGCTATGGCCACCACTTAATGACCATCGACTGTTGCATCATCGTTTCTTAATTGTTGATCTACAACAGCTGATAGACTATCTTATACGATAAAGCAGAGAATTTTTGTTTTTTCTTGGTGCGCTTACTCCTTCAAAACCACTGGATGTACAAAATTCAAATTGGTCACGACTGATTACTGCTCTGGGGTAAATGTTGTAAGGGGTTGTTGACATGATGATAACGCTAAATCTGACATTAAAGTAGAGTTTTGTGTGCACGTTTGTAGGTACGTGGGCTTTAACACCTCCAAAACTGCTGGGTGCACTAACATGAAACTTGGCTTGATTAATCACTGTCCCGGTGTAAGCGTCATGCAGGAGTTTGTGACTTAGTAATCAAAGAAACTTTTTCGTTTAATTTGCATTTTTGGCGGAAGAAAGCAGTGTGTTTTCAAACAAAAGCCAGCCCCCAACTAACCATCGCTCAAAATTTTGCCCTTTAAAGCGTAAGATTATTTTCTTCATTTTCTCAAAACGCATTTGACTTATAGACGCGATTGAAAAGTTTTTTGGGGAGATAGTAACGAGGCGCTTCAGATGAAAAAATTCTGCCGCAATTTATGCTTATTGACAATGCAACAACAGACTATTTTTTAAGCATTTTCTGAATTCGAATCATGTTTTCTTTTTTAAATGCCTCAAAATATTGTCATTTTCTCATAATGCTATCTGCGATATTAAAATGAAAACAGCATCAGGCAACAGCTGCGCTTAAAGATATCAATCACTGTCATTTAAACAACAAACGACTGACATGCTGATTGTTGAAGAAGAAGAATACGGTACAGAATTGACATACTGTACTAATACGCCAAAAAACTGGTATTTCAATAATGCAATGGCAAGTTAGAAAAGCTTTGTACGGTCATGTCATAAGCCTGACTATTCTCAACCTTTAAGACTGACTGTGCATTATTCTAGTGAAACAAGATGAAAAAAATTGATGATTTTTCAAATGAGATGATGCAGGAATCGCAAAAAATTATCTAAATCCTCAGCAAAAAAAACTGATAAATGGAGTATACTCTTGAACTATAACCTCACTTATTGCACTGACTTATATGTAAGTGCTTGACTTCGGGTTTATTTTGCTTTTCCCTGGCGGCGCGAATGCCAAGACCAAGCATTATACGCGCAGCCGTAAGCATGTGGTGATACAGACAGGCCTATAACTACGAAAAGTTGTAAGTAGTACGCCTAATACGATGTAGCTTATTCTTGTAAATACACCACAATCCCTTTGGTGCCCTTCCACAACTTTAAATTTATGCGTTCATGCAAATGGTGAGATAAATGGATAAAAGATTCTGAAATTATTGGCTGCTTTAATTGTTTTTAAGCCCAGCTCCTAAGTGCATCTATGTTGGAAACAAGGGCAAACAAGACGTTGCTAGGAACTTCGAAATTTTTGGGGAAAATAAAGCGGCTGTGAGCAACCACCATAATGTTTTCCAACTTGATTTGTCATTAAAAAACGATAGCCTGCTCCAAATTTTGGAACGAGAATTGGTTGCCTGAAAAAACCATTAACTTTTGATTGTTTTTCTCATAACTACCAAATCGGAGAAGCCAGCGCAGTCTGTAGAACCGATATTCTTCATCTCGACATTACTGATTTAATAACTTTACAGTAAAAAGTAGATTTCGGGTTAGTTTGCTCTTTCCCTGGCTGCTTTTACACCACGACCAAGTAACGCGCGCGAAGCCCGAAGCTTCAGGTCGTAGGCTACCAAAAACTCGTAAACAGTGAGTCTAATATTTACAAGCTGATTTCTGTAAATACACATCCATCACTTTGGGGTCCTCTGACAGGTTCAAATTTGTGCACCTCATGAAATGAAAGGACTTAGGTTTCGGAAATCGCTATCCCTTTCAATTGCAACTAAGTCCTGTTCGAAAGTACACCGCTGTTGGGTGTACTTTCGAACAGGACTTAGTTGCAAGTAAGACGTTTTTAGGACTTCAGAAATGTTGGGAAAAATATAGCGGCTCTGCGCAATTGCCATAATATTTTTCAATTTAATTGCCGTTTTGAAATGTTTTAATTGTTTTACTTTTGGAACGAGAATTGGCTGTGTCAAGAAAACATTACTTGTTGCACGAAGCCGGTGCTACCGGCTGAACCGGTATTATTGATTCCGATATTGCTGATGAGGGCTGTGCTGGTAATGTCAGTAGAGCCGGCTTGTGCTCCAATAAAATCATGATTAGGAGTTGTTATGACTGGTAAATCTTTGTAAAGAAGACAGACATGCAGGAGTTTCCTTTTTTATATCCACTGATTGTTAAACCAATACGTATTGAAAATATATCATGCATCTTATTGAATGCAGAACAATCTAAAGGAAAGCTATGTGGTATCTCATGGTATATGGACGCTCAGTAAAAATATTTACGTAAAATCCCAAAAATGACGTTTTTCGCTCATGACTTTTAAAAACAATAGAACAAAATATTCTCTGAAAGCACATATAAACTTGATCCTTACGCTCATTTTGATGTATGTCTTATCTTTCTAGCGCAAGGATTAATCAAGATAGCCAATGGTATTTTTCATAAACAAGCAAATGGGTTGCCATAAAAACGCTGCATCCGATTGTCCAACGTAAATATTTTTCAAAATATTCTTTACCACAAACGTTTTTCATATAGCCCGCAACTTTGAGGAAAATCTGATAAAATTTTCAAAACCTTTTTAAATGTGGTCCGGTCAGGTAGTCACGCATTTCGAAATCAGAAGCTGACTACTGTGTAAAGCAATACTCGGTTGCAAAGTCGTCTTTTTATTGCACGCTTAACAGCTGGTTTTATGAACCAACAACTAGCGTTGTTTAAACAAATAAAAGCAAACCAAACAAAAATATCTCTTCTTGGTACTTATTTCAGGTCTATGCTATAAGCAAGGCCAGGGCTACTCAACTGGTGGAAAGCGGTCTGAATGTGGATCGTTGAAGCATTAAAACTAGACTTCAAGTTTCAGGATGAGTAACAGTAGATGTAGCCATGGGCAGTTCCGTAGCACTCCAACTTCGGGCCCCCCCCAAAGTAAGCGCAAGAGCCCCTGCGCACAGGTCATATCACTTTAGAGGTGTAAAATTGAAAAGCTGCATTAAGAAAATACACCACAATTTGTACATAAGTAAACAGGCTAATGTCAGAATAAAGCATGCCGATACCGAAGGTGCAAGTCATAAAAAATTCGGCACCGATGCCAGAGTTCAGTAGGACATTTATGCAGACACTGCGAAACGAAAGCAATGACACTGAAAAACATGAAAAACTTATAAAAACACACTATCATTTAAATAGTCTGGAGCGAACCGTTTTGTTCGCAAATGCTGTTATGACATTGTCATAATCAAGAGATCGGGCGCAGTCATTTTCGATTGACAACATGGCTAATGAAGATAGTCTACTGTCTGTCATAGACGTTCTATTAAAAGTTTTGATCAGTTTCAATTTGCTGAAGCTTCTTTCAGCGCTGGCAACAGTCACGGGGCAAGTTAGTAAGATTCCAAGTGCGATGTACACATTCGGATACAATTCAAATAAATGAGTCTTTAGAAGATAGTTCAGAAAGTCTTGAGCCGTATTGAGATTGCGTTTTTTTTGTAAAATTAAAACAAACCGCTGTAGCTCAGCGCTCATTTCATCAGAATCAATGTCACCGAACTTTTTTTGGAACTCTTTACAGCAAGTAAGAAGAGCATTTTCTTGTTGCACAAGCAAAAGTTTGTCTCGTGTGTACAAAAACGAAAAGGCGGAAGAAACCTCACGTAACAAATTAAAGCGCTCCTTTATTGACATAATAGCCTGGTCTACTAATGGATAGAAAAAGTTGCTTTTAAATTTCAGTTCAGGAGTCGCTCGTTGTTCCTCTTCACCTTGGTAATCAAACGATCTTCTTTTCTTTCCACTTCTCGACGGAGGAAAAGAAGGATCAATATCCAATTCCTGTGCTATTTCAACAGCAGATGTTGCGGCACTGTCATAACCCGTTGTGCGATAGTTTTGCAAAAACTTTTCAGTTGCCTGGATTTCCGTTTCCATTGTATGAAGGGAGACTCCATACGATTGAAGAATCTTGCTTGTTTTATTGACTTGGAATAGGATATCATACAAAATAAACACCGACAAAAGAAAACTCCATTTTGATAAATGAGCTATCAACGATTTTGTTTCTGAGGCAGCTCTTCCATCTTTTCTGTCTATGGAAATGGCTTCCAAGTCTTTCAGTGCCAGCAACACCTCTTTTAAATTGTATCGAAGAGGTTTGATGCATTTAATTCTGCTTTCCCAACGAGTATCAGATTGTGACTTTATGGACAGCTCCACATGTTTCTTCAAAATTTCCCAACGCTGAGCAGAGGAAGAAAACAGCACATACAACCTTGTAAGTACTCCAAAAAATGTCAATGCTTCCGTCGATCAATTAGCACTGTCAACAACAACTAAGTTAAGGGTATGGTTTGCACAGGGCACGTAAACAGCTTTGGGATTGATGTCTAGCATTCTTGCTTGGACCCCAGAATGTTTTCCTTTCATGTTAGCACCATTATCATATGACTGATCTCGACAATCAGACAATTCGAGTTGCAGTTCGGTCGCTTTTTCTAAGAAAGCGTCCAACAAGCCTTTCCCAGTACTGTCACTTATTCTCAAGTAGCCAAAAAATGTTTCTTTAACAACAGCAGCTTCTTCATTACATAGTACATAACGGAGAATGACAGACATTTGTTCATGATGTGACATATCTGGAGTGCAGTCCAAAATTATAGAAAAATATTTTGCCAATTTCAATTGCTGTAAATTTTCTTTTTCAACTTCTGTCGCTAGCAATTCAATTAGTTCATTTTGTATGGTAGGACTCAAATAGTGATCTTTAGTGTTTTTGTTCTTGATTCTGTCTTGAAGCTCTTTTAGGATCGGATCTCTTCTTGCCAAAAGCTCAAATATACCCAGAAAATTTCCATTGTGAGGAGATCCTAAGACTTCTTCAGATCCTCTAAAAGCAAGATTCCTTTCCGATAGAAACAAGGCAATGTCGATAAGTCTCTCTAAAACATTTCTCCAAAAACGTCTTTCATTGAAAAAAATATTCATCTCGCGTTTGTCGATAGTGGATGAATTTCTTATCCCTTCAGCTAGCAACATCCATTGACTGCAGCATTGTTGGTGGGAAATGCCGTTTTCATGGTCTTTCAGTTTTTTCGAAAAACCCTCCCATGTATTTATACCACTACAAAAGGGGCTTAGTGTTTTTCCAAATAGCTTACAACAAAAGCAAAAAACTTGATCTGATTCCCCAGAATAAACTAGCCACGACCGTGAAACACTTTCACCATTAGGTAACACACGTTTATAATGGTTGGAGGAAAAACGTCGCCTTGGAGTTGTGTTATTATATGGAAAATTCATTATTAGTTGATGTGGTCCACGCTTTACTATATCACATCGTTGAGCATCAGAAATACTTTCAGGCCATTTACATGGGTCATCAGGGATAGGGGTAAATTGAGATTCAGTTATTTTCGATATTGAAGGTTGCGTATTGGCAGGTAAATCACAACTTACATTTTCTGGAAATTCACAATCACTTTGATGCTGATCGTCAGAGCCTTCTTTTTCTTGTACACTATAGTTTTCTTCATCCCTCTCGGTACTAGTGCCAGGTCTACTCTGCTCAGTAATCTTGAAAAAATCTGTCATCTTGGGCAATTTCGCTACAGCATCTCGAGCAGTGGCTGCTTCTTTTCTCTTTTGAGCACCACTTTTTGAACGTTTCATTCTATACAATGTCAATAAAATACTTTATCTGCACTCTGCAGTGTATATATATTGTCCCGGTATTTATAGCCAAACAGAATTGCAGACCATTCTATGATTGTTGCGTAACAACGGCATTGTTACGTCAATCGAATATTCAAGATTCTACCAGAAAATCAATCGAAATATTCTAGATTGTGCGAGATAAAATGACGTTGCATTCACTTATGATGTCACAAGCCAATTTCTTCCTACAGTTTAAATCGGTTGTAAACAAGTCTGCTGAACTGAAAATAGTCACGTAGCCAAAAAGCAATTTCAGACTAACTTGGGCCCCCAAAGTTGGCCTGGGCCCCCCCCAATTGGGGGTTTGGGGGGCGGCTGCTACGTCTCTGGCCATGGGGAGCGAAAGAGACCAGGTCTCTTTTTTTAGTACTAAGTTATTTTCAAACAAAATGGCAAAAACTTTTCGCGTCTTTGGTGCAACTGCATATTCTTCGCTCTGTTTAACGGCATCTTTCGAAAAACAAATAAACGACATGATCAGCAAGAACAACCGGAAAAACCTAACTATTTCCTATATTTACTCATATTGACAGTTTACTTTCATTGCATGTTACAAATTTTGCAGAACCTGTGGAAATACTGAACTTGTCCAGCCGGACCTTTGTTAAAATTAATTGTGTAGCCCTGCACTAGCTGATTCACCATTTCAGTTTTTCAGGCATTCTGTTTTTTGTCTTTTATTGACACAGTGCTTGACTAACTCAGCTAAATATTTGCTCTGATCTTGTTGATTGAATAAAACTCCAATTTTTTATACTATCTGTCGGTGTAAATCAAGACATTTGCTTTGATGAGAACTTGTATCTTCCCTTTGCAGATGACAGCATTGACCCTGTGGAGATTGAATTTATGCGATGGCGTTCATATTGGCTGCGCCACGATGGTGATTCTTTACCGTACAACACTTTAGGCGTGTTGCTGTCTGCCAAAAAAATACATGCGTATCATTTTTCGAAGTTCTACTTCAGATATTAACAACTGGTCCGGTTACTACAGCAACAAATGAGCGTTCGTTTAGTGCTCTGAATTATTTAGAAACCTACTGTATGTGCGGTTCACAACGAAAGAAGCTCGTTAGAATGGATTGCTATTGTTGTTTGTTGACAACATTAATCTTAAACATGCGATTGATGAATTTTCACGTAAAAATTGTAGGCTAAATTTTAATTAAGTTAAATTTTGACATACAGCACCAGTAAATTGATTTTGCTTTGCCGATCATCGTTGAAAATCAGTTTGTATCAGTAAATACTTTGGATGCATTTGTGCAAGGGCAAAAAACTTTTGTGTGTGCAATTGCGTTAAATTTCTTTACGTTCTGTTTAAAAATTGCACACACCTCTCATTTCCTGGGAAGAAAAACCTCGATATTCCTATTGTGACTAGATCCTGAGGGTTTTGCCACTGCAACTGAGCTGTGTTGTTCAAAACACTTTGAACCTCACCCCCTTGAAGAAATTCTGGCTGCGTCACTGGTGCGAACGCATATTTAGAGTCCAGCCACATTAAGCTCTAATTGTTCAATAATTTACAAAATAACTTCAATTCAAAATGGATTTGTGCACTTATTTTACAATCGATTTTGTACTTTTGTCCTGGAATAGTGGAAATGGGTCTGTACCGCGTAAATGGGTCTGTCTGCAAATGGGTCTGACTTGTCTTCACAGATTTGATTGCATATTTGATTTAAAATCATTTAAAATCCAAGTCAATAATAGTGGCCTATTTATTTCCAGAGTGGTTTCAATGTCTGGTCAGCTTCAATGATTTGATTGTCAGGCAGTGAAAATGTGAATCGTTTGTAGCAAAGCACTGTAAGCTGCGCGACATAATGCTTTAGTCTGTTTTATATAAATTTGATTACATGTGCTCTCATTGTTATGTCGTTATAAAATCACTCATAGATTCCGCAAATCTAGATGACGGATTCCTAGTGTTTTTAATGCGCCGGATTGTTTTGAAAATTGTGCTGATGCTTTAGTCATTCCGAATCAATAACCAGCTCTAGTTGTTCAAAACTACCAAAATACAGAGCTTACTCGCAAAAGTATTGGGTATTTCACCACATTTGTAGATCCTCACTCATCATCATTGCAAAGCAGTGGCGTAGCCAGAAGACCATCGGGATACTTGCTCCCTCTTTATTTTGAAGTAGACAGCAACAGCCTACGTCCGTTTTACATGAAACTTGTGAGTTTTGAGATGATGTTATGACAAAATCGGCAAAAGTTGTTTCCATATCAGTAAGTTTATTATAAAGTTGGCTGATACACAGAGTTGTTAAATGGATACATGTTTTATAACTTGTTTGTAACAGTTTTAGGCCTACCGGACGTTTTCTGTTTGGAGGACATGTTGTAACTGCCATCGTTTTCCTGTCTATCATAAAAGAATCGAAGTCACAATCTTTCGCTTAATGAGTAATCGAGGCTGGGCGACTTACTGTTTGCCTGTAATTAAGATTTATGAGTTTGTGTATAACGCACGAAATGTTCAGACTGCTTGCTGTTTTTAGTTATTGTAGCTTTGGTGTCTTCTATTGTAGTCAGTCAATAATATCAGTTTGTACAGTAGATGTGAAGTGACCTTGAATCTGTTTGAGTTTATTCGTAAAACTTAGTAAGTAAATTCTAGAGTTACAGTCATGATTAAAACTATTTAGTTAGAATTTTGTGAAATTCTTTGGTTAGGGAAAAGATTGCCCATTTAAAATGTGCAACAAAAATAGCTTGTTTTTTGATTGTTGAAAATGCATCACTTGACACAACTTATCTTGACATTTGTACGGCATACATGATGTACTAGTATATGACAGTACTTGTAACAGTTGCTCGACAGAGAGGTCTTGTTCATAAACTAAAACTGATCAAAAACTTTCTTCGAAGCTTCATGTCTCAAGAAAGTCTTGGCGGTTTGGCTTTCCTATCGATAAAAAGTGAAGGAGCTAAAAATTTCGATTTCAGAAAAGTTATCCGGCAGTTCGCTAGTGCAAAAGCAAGACGGACAAATTTCAAGTTTTTCAATTACCTGCAAGTAAATTACGGTAGTCTACTTCATTGACCTCAACGTATTGTATTTTATTAGTTTGTGTGTTTTGTGGTGATGTCATTGTACTGCACTTGAATTCTTATTGGGTTAAACAATTTATCTGCATTGTATAGCATCTTTCCATTTCGCTGAAATATCGTTAATAGCACTCACAAAGCACCTTGCCTCAAAAGGTTGCACATAATTTTTTGGCAGTGGCTATTTTGCCGTCGACGGCAATTTACCCTTAGAGACTATTTTGCTTTGAGTTATTTGTGATTGGTCAATCTTAATGACGTACTAAACATGTGAATTTTGGTCATTTCTGATCGGTCAATTTTAAAAACCAATTAAAAAAATTTTGCACCCCCAGGTCTCTATCCCCCACCCTGTACTCTCCCTTCCAGTGTACACTGTCCCGTGCATTTTCATACCGGGCCTGCCCCTCCAGTGTACACTGCCTTTCTTTTAAAGCCAAGAACGGGTAGAAATTCGTGCAAACCCGTTCTTGGAGTGTCGTGATAATCAGCGAACCCGTTTTTGTTTTTTGTTATAGACCTTAGACGACCGCAGCAAATGGGTTTCCTATAATTAGGGAACCTGTTGTTAGTGAGTTTCATACAAAAGAGAACCTGTTCTTACAATTTTGAATCCCATCACTGGCTTTAGGTCTCTGTACCTGTTCAGGTCAATGCGTTTTTGTCTGATTATTTCAATTGAAAAAAAATCTATTTATAACGCGGTGTTGTCAATAGTTTCTGTGCTGAGAAAATTGAATATTAAGTACAGAAAAAATAAGGGCCCCATGATAGATATTTGCACCGGGGCCCACCTGACGATGTTACGACCCCGATCTTATCGAATTGTGCATGGAATTGTTGTCACTGCCCGATGATGTGAAACAAATTCGTACAGAAAACAAGCAACAAGGTTTGAGTTTGCTGGTACGCATGCGCTAAGTAGTCATCCTATGGAAAAGCATGGCAAAATGGCGGCAGCAGATTTCAAAGCAGAAACAGTTGTAAAATGATAGGAAATCTTTTGATTTGCCGATCAGGTTTAAATAATTTTATCTATAGTTACCCTGCGTTGCATTTAGCTAGAGAGTTCAAGCAGTTTAAAAGAAGTCAAAAATACTCGCATATTTTTTATTGTTTGGTCTGAAGTCCATTGAAAATGTAAGTTACATCGAGCTTCAGCACATTTGAGCGTGCGTGATGCTGCACGTGCATGTCGTGTATGGAGAGCCAATCAGGTTTGAGTTTGGTTTGTGCGCATGCTCCATAGTTGTAATGGTCCAGTAGTAGAAGAGAATCAGTGAAATATGGCGGCATCGAATTTGAAAGCAAGCACATTTTTGTAAGTTCGATGAAAATGAGATTATTTTTCATAATATCAGTTTAATATTTGACAGTTATATTAAGATTAGTTTTGTTAAATTAGTTGAACAGCTCAATATGAATGAAAAGTGTTGTCAGTTTTCTTGCTTAGAAGGCCTCAGTTTGAGGGTTTAGCTCAGTCTAAAAGTCTAACTAATAGGAAATAGGTAATTTGTTGATTGTGGGGGATTTCTAAAACAAGATTTATGTCATTGGTTGTAGACAAATTTGTGGACTTTATTTGATTTTATCTCCACACCTGTTTTATGAATAGTTATAATAGTCACGTCAGCATTATGCGAGATTCAATTGAAAGTTAGGAAGTGGCTAGTTTGCTGTCGACAGCATTTCACCCTTAAGACTATTTGGTGATCACGATTTATGTGTGTTTAAATAGCCATTCTGACAGTGATGCTGGGGCGCATGAATAGTGCAGCTGCATTGAAATGTTATAAGTTGGAATCTTCACTAGCATGGCACTTAGACAAAGGCAGTGTACACTGGAGGGGAGAGCCTGGTATGTGAATATGCAAGGTGGTGTAGACTGGAGGTGCAAATTGTATTTAATTTGTCATTAAAATTGATCAATCGTAAACAAACTAAAAGTGACATGTTTAACACGTCATTGAAATTAACCAATCAAAAATGTGTGGCGGCCAAATTCCCTCCAAGAACAAAAGGATAAAATGCCGTTGATGCCAACATAGCTACTGCTTTAATGTTATAGTTAGTTGCCTTATCATGCATATTGTGGACATTATTATCGCTTTTTTATCTGTTTGTGCGAACGTCAAAGAGCTGCAAATACTGAAATACAAATTTTGAAGTCTTTGATGTGATTTGACTTGGAACTCAAACAAAGAGGCTACTGATTGTAGCAGAGCTCTACCCACCTGGCCTCTTGCCTATATAAAATATTGGCAGTGGCTATTTCGCCGTCGACGGCAATTTGCCCTTGGAATCTATGTTGCCGTGATCATTCACATGTGTTTATATAGCCATATTTGCTATTATCGCACCAGTGTCTCTGTGGTGTAGTGGATAGAGCGCTGGTCTTGAGATACCAAGGTATCGGGTTCGAATCTCAGCTGGCCAGGGCTTTAAAAGAAAGGCAGTGTACACTGAAGGGGCAGGCCCGGTATGTAAATGTACGGGGCAGTGTACACTGCAAGGGAGTGTGCAGGGTGGGGGATAGAGACCTGGGGGTGCAAAATTTTTTTTTTGGTTTTTAAAATTGATCAATCAGAGACGACCAAAAGTCACATGTTTAGTACGTCATTAAGATTGACCAATCACAAACAACTCACAGCAAAATAGTCTCTGAGGGTAAATTGCCGTCGACAGCAAAATAGCCACTGCCTAAAATATTAGCCTACATGGAACTCTCTGCTTCTATACCGTTTGAACCATGTGGTGATGTGGCATAATTGCAGAAGGTGAAATCTAGGTTAGTTAGCTTATTGAAAATGAAATACATCATGTTGTCGTTGTTTAGGCTTAGTACTGAGAAAAACGTGGCAAAAATGTGCTGGCAAAGCAGTAGTAGCATTAAAAACTAAGTGTTAAAATTTTTGATACTGGCAGTGCTATTTTGCCGTTGACAGCATATTGGCCTTAGAAGCTATTTTGTTGTTAAATGCTTCTGATTGGTCAGCTGGTCATAGAATTATGGTTTGCTACTTACTGCAGTTTAAAGCTAGAAAACTGCCTCCCTTCAATTTTTTCTCCACGACGACAAACAAGTATTTTAACTTGAGTAGTGAAGTTTTCAAATTTTAAAAGTACTGCCTAGATTTATTACAACTGAGTCTATCCAGGTAGCTGGTCACACGATTATCAAACAGATAAAGAAACATAAGAAGCAATGTACTGTGACCCATGATCAATAACTATGAGAAATTGATGAATCAGAACAAAGCATTCAATGGCAAAATAGCCTTTAGGAAAAAATGTCATCAATCACAAAATAGCTACTACCTACTGTATAATTAAAGATTATTACATTTATTCATCATTTTATCATGCTTATTGTGTGCATGTTCGTCAAAAGCATTTTGGTAAAAGTGCTTCGTCTGGAAGTGAGAAGAGTATTTTCACTTTATGGACAAAGAGGAGCCTGCTGCTTCTGATGTTGCTGATCACAGTCAATTTATGTCACCTTTTTGAATCAGAGTTTACTTCGCTGTATATGTTATGTAGAGAAAAAAATAGGCAGTGGCTATTTTGCCGTCGACGGCAATTTGCCCTTGGAATCTATTTTGCAGTGATCATTCACGTGTGTTTATATAGCCAAATTTGCTATTATCGCACCAGTGACTCTGTGGTCTAGTGGATGGAGTGCTGGTTTTGAGATACCAAGGTATCGGGTTCGAATCTCAGCTGGCCAGGGCTTGAAAAGAAAGGCAGTGTACACTGAAGGGGCAGGCCCGGTATGTAAATGTACGGGGCAGTGTACACTGCAAGGGAGTGTGCAAGGTGGGGGATAGAGACCTGGGGGTGCAAAATTTTTTTTTTTTGGTTTTTAAAATTGACCAATCAGAGACGGCCAAAAGTCACATGTTTAGTACGTCATTAAGATTGACCAATCACAAACAACTCACAGCAAAATAGTCTCTGAGGGTAAATTGCCGTCGACAGCAAAATAGCCACTGCCAAAAAAATATGCTTAAACTTTCTCAAATCCATAATGAACAAAATTGTATAGGCAGTTGCTATTTTGTCATCAGACATTTGTAATTGTTCAGTTAACATTATAACTTACGATCATTTCTGATTGACCAATTTCAGTGATGAATTTAAAACATTTTCAGCTCTAGTGTACCTTATCCCACATTTTACACTGCTCCCCAGTGTACACTACACATACATTCACATACTGGTCTCCCCCACTAGTGTCTGCTTCTATTGTCCAAGTTTTTGCCAGTACAAACTCCAATTCATAACAATTACATTTCAAGTCAGCTGCACTAGACACTACACCACAGCATGCAATCCTCTTGCTATGGTTGTTTGAAGCTAAATTATGGCTATGACACTATTTTACAGTCATTACTTAAATGACCTTGAAATTTTGGAAAAAAGCGGTGACAAAGTGCACAAATTGAAAGGCGGCGTGCAATCTATACCAGCTAACAATTCGGGCAGTGATGACATTGGTGGTTTTAGAAGATGTTTTAGTAGTGATAAGTTGAATGGATTTTGTATATGTGACTACTAATTTGCCATTTAAAGATCAGATCAAACGACTTTATTTTAATTGAGGATTCCCTTTGATCATTTAAGGCATATGGAGGCAGTAAATGACAATCCTTACCTGACGTCACATTATGGTGTTAGAATAAAAGCAGCTTTAATAGCTTGGCATTGTATGTGCTGATTTTAAGTTTGCCTTCGGACATCGTGCATGATTCATCAGAGGAAAATGTTCCATTGACTTTGAAAGTAGTGATTCAGTTTATATTAACAATGGACAATGTAACCAAACTGTCACTGCTAAAATACTTTCGAAAATTCATTTAAATTGCTGGGAATAGTCGGATTCTTCATTATGTTTTAGTGATCGGCCTGATTATTTTATTGACTTTGAGTGGTCAATATCCAATTTTCCAGTGCCTTTGTCAGAAACGTTGGTTAATTTGTGCCCACAGTTACCGGTAAGTTCAGTTATTTGTGTAAAAGGTATGGACTTGACTTCATAGCACTACAGGATTGGGGATGTTCACATCATTGAAGTGACTGATCATGCATATGCTTTGTAAGAATTGATGTTTTGGCATGCGTCAATGAGACGTGGCATATTTATGATAAGTGATTATGCTCTGGTGCGTTTGGTAAATAGCTGCATTGTTACTCAGTAATTGAATGTGACATTTGGCATGTGTTAGAAGTAAGTGAGCAATTGTCTTCTCACGCTCTAGACATTGAGAAGTATAAGGGATGTCACTTTATGAAATGGCGTTATGCCTTGCCATATGAGAAATAACTTTGACACTGAGAGATAACTGGTGTATTACTTAGAGTTTGGAACTGAGTGCTGGTACTAGCCTATGTTGTATTATTATTTTGACGTCATTAATGATTGTGATTGTATTATGATTAATCGTAGATATTAAAGAAGTGGATATATTTACTGCAACTCTGCTGTGTTTTGTGTTTGGTGTTTGTTTTTGTTTATTAGTTACATCATAATGGTAGAGGTTTGCTAATATTCCGGTCCGACACGATTTTAGATTTGAATTAAGATCTGTTTAAACTTCGTATTGTGCAGCAAACACCAACCACATAATTAGTAATAAAAATGTTTGATGTGACATTTGAAATATCTAAAAACTTATTAGAAGTGATTTTAATTCCTTGCATGGCAACATTGAAAATGCTATTTAAATGGAAAATTGAATATTGCATGGCAAAATGTTTGATTATGTAGCCGTGCACGTGCGTGCGTGTGTGTGTGTGTGTGTGTGTGTGTGTGTGTGTGTGTGTGTGTGTGTGCGCGTGCGTGTGTGTGTGCGTGTGTGTAGATTTGAATCTCAATTGGTAGTCCTTTGTTTGGGTACAAAGATTTTTTTTGTGTAGCTAGTATAATGTATTATTAGTTGGATTCGTGTCTGCACTAATTGTGCGTGGTTTTGATTTTAAAGCTGCAGTCGTATCTTGGACCTATACACAGTTGCAGTGTTTATATTTATGCTGAAGGCATTCAGTACTATTCCAAAATAAAATCGGTTCTATTCCAACCATTTCTTCGGTGATCCAAGCAAAATATGAAAAATTTTGAGAGTTTTTGCAAAGTTAGGAAACCAAAGAAGGGATAAAAAGTAGAAACCACTTATGAGCCACGGATAAAAATTACAAAGTGTTTTCAAACAATTGGTTTTCCCTGTGAATGCATGGATGTGATTTAAAACTGACTAAAATTAGTTGTTGCCTGGCCATTTTCACATTATTTGTAAAATCTCAAAAGAAATTCAACAATATTTGAGAATCTTATGCAAAAAAGACAGGCAATCATACCATGTGCTGCAATTACTGCTGAAACCTTTCGTTAGGTCACATCGTATACACGACACAGGATTCCTTTTATACATCAGAATTACTGTATTTGACAACATATATGATGCACTTTTTTTCTAAAAGTTTTGCTCAAAAAATTGCCCTCGCCTAAAACGCGAAGTTGAAATGTGGCTTAGGCTAGTCTCCTACCCGACGATCACTAACCTAGTTTATGATTAGTAATTCTAGCTATCCTAACTGCTAACTCCATGCGTCATTTTTTATCGCCGAAATTATTAATTGTATAACGAATTTTATTGCAAAACTTGAAGCAATCTAACCCGGTCGGCTGTGATGCATGTTTATAAATATCAGCTGATCAGCACCAGACTTGATGCCATGTGACAGTGGGGAGTAAAACTAGGGATAGTTTGTATAATGTGCTGCTAGGTTGTGTTTAGCAATGTATGCTTAACTACACTAAAAAGGTTTTTTTCTTGACTCTGATCTGCTGAAATGAGGGTGCGTCTGATATGGCAGTGCGTCCTATATGCCGTCGAATACGGTGATTGTTGCAATTTTGTTTCTAGGTACTGGTGCTGATCCTGTGAATATTGATAAGAGTTGGAATGGCGAACTGTGACATCACGTGATGACAATATCCTAGAAGGGACGCAGGATGATAGCACCTGATCTGATTTGGTGCAGGAAGATTTTTCTATACATTATAATAGTGCCTCGGCACCAGTAGACGTTATGGTCGGTGTAAACTACGTCATAGTTCATGGCTCTTCCTCACAGCTAACAGAGTCCACAGTAACAGGTACTTTTAGACAAAAAGACACTGTATACAGACAGTGGAGAGCTCTATATAGATTCCCCTCATTTTTCTGTTAACGTGATTGAGTACTTAACTCAAATGAGCAAGGGAATGGAGACACTAGCACCTTTTTATAAACAACGAATTATTGATATTGCGATTTATCCACATACCAAATATAAGTTGCGTTTTTTGTTGTATTGATTTGACATTAAGATTGGTATAAATCTTGAAACGTAAGCATTAAAATATTTCGATCTGTTTTGTTTCTGTGTTTTCTTATAAAGTTGCCAATATTTCATATTCAGTTTCTTAAATAAATGTTGTATACTGTATATCAATTTTATAATTTCAATTTCAGTCAATTAGTTTCTTATTGACCGAAACAAGTCGATTTTTTCAAAAACATGATTAGACACAAGTCCTTGCATCTTATTTTTTCTGTATTGTTGTCTTGACTTGTAGAGTTTTCTTGGTTATGTAGTAACATTGAACATCACTGCATTACTTGCTGCATCAAGTGGTATCATTCTTGTTATCATAAAGATTATTACCATAAATTCTAAAGCTTCATTATGTCACTTTTCTGAACGGAACTTGATATATTTCTTTGTCCGAAACGAGAATTTAAATTACTACTTATTTTCACAATGTGCCTAATTCTACTTTAAGGCTAAGCCAAAATAACAGTTTTATGTGTTGCAGTTACTCATTGCTGAAAGTTTCCACCAAGATGTCGATATTAATCCAGTGGGATCGGACGAAGATACGTTTCAAAGCAACCGATCTTTATTGTCCCAATACGTGATAAAAGACAGAATGAGCACGACGACGTGGCATCTGCGAGGGCAAAAGGATAAAGACAGTTCTTCAAAAATATCCGTTGCCAAAGGATGGGACTAGGATTTGGCTGCAACCGTTATATTGGTTCTTTTTTTGTTAGGTAGGTATGATGAGTTGGTTGCATCTTTTGATAAGTTTGCTTAACTTCGCACAAGATGAGTTGACTTGTATTTTTTGTTGTTAAATAAATGTACCGTTGGAATTGATTGATAACTGTTGCTTCTAAATCCCAGCAATAAATACCTGTCAAAAACCTTTGCTGTTACGGCATTTGTGTTGAAATTGAAAGGTGTTGTTTTGGTAGTTTGTTTCTGTTGAGCAAATGTCATTGGCATGTGAGCTATAGCGATTTAATTCTTTAATGTTTCCAATCGACGAGACGATGATGGAGGTTTTTGAATTTTTACTGGGATAGAGCTGTAAACCCGTCCGTTCAGCATGTTGTATCCAAGTAATGTTTACATAATAACCAATCCGCTACGTTGTAGTGATGATGTGATTAAATTTTGATTAACATGCTTTGTTTTGCCAATTTTTTCGATGGCAATATGACTAATTCTACCTGCTTAATACCCACCTGTGATTGTAGAAGAAGAGTAAGTTTGGTATGGTCATGCTTTCCGGTTGGATATGAACAAGAGGAGTAATAAAGCCTTACCTTTATAATATACCATTATTTCTTCGTTTAGATAGTGAATGGAGTTGATAACAAAGATCAGTTGTATGGAAAATTTGTTTACTGAGAAGATGGAGCAATTGTTACGTTTGGTGAAGTGGAAGGAAGTATCACCTCAAATTAAATGAGCTTTTGGTAAATGTTTTGGTTGTCTTTTTAGTATTGCTTATGTAGCAGCTCTAGTGTGATGAATATAGTTTTTGAGAGTGGAGGATGGGTGAATGGATAAAGGCCGGTATTTTAAACCTCATAGGCGTTAAGTAAATCTGTATCCAGCATCATTGTTGGAAAGATAGTGCTGCATGACGATGTGTTGTGAACCCCAGCAACCATCAGCCAATAGATTTTTCAGACGGGTAGCACCACCACGTAAAGGCTACATGCTGTTAAACGGATTTGCTATGTTATTTTGCTAAAGTACAAAAGATATACTGGAAAGAGCTTCCTGGATTGTGTAGTGCTGTGTTGTTATAAAATTTAGATTTTAATGCATGTCACTTTAGATTGATTTACACTGATCAAGCGACTTAGAACTTTGCGTTGAAAGTATGACATAATACGTGTTTTTTTATTTAAAGGTGTGCACATTTAGCCCATTAGCCCATCCACATGCCCAAACGCCATGGACTTAAATTGGCCGACATTTTTTTGCTGAGCCACTAGTAGTATGGCCCAAGAGCCCGCGATGTTGCTGATCTCGTCAGTCCTGTCAAATAGGTGGTCCGGAAACCTTGAATATATAAATATGTGGGCGTTTTCTAGGCAGTAGCAGCAGAAGTCTTTCCTTGTCATTATTCTAAAGCAATGATTTTACTGATAAAAGATCATTAAAGGTTTGTAACAGACTAAGCAACAAAATGTTATTAACCTAATTGAAATATGAATTCATGAAAGTTATTCTACAAAAAGTAGGCCAATTGCTACTAAAGTCATTTGCAAAAGTTTAAGACCAGTCATTGAGATTTAAGGCATTGTGGTTTTTATGATTGTGATTGTTGTATAATGCAGTTTTATATGACACAAGATCTTACTGAAATTGCATCAGCCACCTGTCCATCACCAACATATGGTTTACTTTCACTAAGAACCTGTTTAAGTTTATTTCAATTGATTTTACAGCGTAATTACTTGTGTATACGCTGCTGTTTGAGATCTTGAAAATGAGCAAAAAGTCGTTACTTTTAGAGACAAAAATGTCTCAAATCGTAATTTAAGTAAGGAAGGCTACTCAGAACGAAAAATCAATGCGAAGATTGTTGCAGCAAGACTGCTGTCCATAAAGGAGTTGCAAATTTCAATAATTATGTGAGTTAGAAAGACTTGAATAGAAGTGGGAATGCAATGAAAACATCCCCCGAGATGATCTAATGATAAGGCGAATTGCTATATGCGCTCCAACAAGTTCTTAGGAAAAAATTTGTGCTACTCTACTTTGAAAGGGAAGAGATGTTTACATTACCACAATTTCACGGCGTTTGAGATTCAGTTTGGTCTTAAATCATATAAACCAGCTTGCAAACTTGTTGGTGAGCATATCACAATTTACTTGATTAATAGATTCTCTCAGGGAATATTGTCATTAGCCTCCCACTTCTATTCAAGTCTTTCTAACTCTCAAAATTTGCAGTTGCTGTATGCACAGCAGTGTTGTTGCAACAAATCTTCGCACTGATTTCTCGTTCTGAGTATTCTTCCTTAGTTAAAACCACGATTTGGGACATTTTTGTTTCGGAAAGTGACGACTTTTTGCCCATTTTCAAGATCTCAAAATGCAGCTTATACACAAGTAATTACGCTGTAAAATCAATTGAAATGAACTTAAACAGATTCCTAGTGAAAGTAAACCATATGTTGGTGATGGACAGATGGCTGATACAATTTTAGTCGTATAAAATTGCATTATACAATCACAATGATAGAATCTGCAAATGCTTGAAATCAAAATGACTGGTCTTAAACTTTTGCAAATGACTGTAAATTTGATCGATGAGATGAAGTACGCTAGGTTAGCTTATTAACTGCAGTAGAAACAACTTCAAAAATGAATAACTGTTTAATATATTGATCAAGTGTTCTAGCCTATATGTTGTTTGAGCGGTCCCCGTGTATCAGCATAACTGCGACTGGGGCAATTTGGTTAAAGATTATTACAACTTGGCCAGCTGATGGCAGACTTGTTGGTGGTGCCAACACCAGCAAAGAGTTTGCAGAATAGCGCAGGCTTCAGCGGAAAAACTTGAGTATACTGGGCCTGCTGACAAGGAAAGAGTGGCCTCGGTGCCACAGAGAGAGCAGTTGGCAGGTATGCCAGAGCCGCTGTTGCGAAAAGGAAATCGAACAGTTGTTTGTCCAGAGCACCAGATTGTAAGGTGGGAGAGAGTCAAGGTAAGCGAGAGCCGCACCTTGGCGAGATAGAGAAAATCAAATCGGAAACGTGGAGAGGAAAGGGTGGACTCCACAGCGAAGAAAGGCAGATTCCAAGGTGGTGAGGGAAAGAAAGCAAGAAGAGCCTCCCTAGGAAGTAGAAGGAAGCATGAGTGGGGGAGTGGACGAGAAAAGAATGAGAGCGAGGAAGGTTGTTTAGAGATGTGTTGACCCGTACATAATCAGAGTTGGTGTCAAGCAAAAAAAGAGATGAGGTAGAAAGTGCACAGAAGGAAAAGACTTTGTTTGATGAAAATGTTGATGCTGCCGCTATCGTGCATGGCATCAAGAGAACAAGGTCAGACCGGGAGTGGGCCCAATCAGATCGCAGAGCAGAAAATCCAGGGATCCGGAAAGAGGAAAATGAGTTAAGGTTACAAATAAGGTTGAGGGAGTAGAACGAAATAAAGTGTAAAAGTTCAGTGTTCCTGGCTCGGAGACACCCAGCATTCCATTGAAGAACCCTGAGGGAGTCAGGGGGCAAGAGGAAGCAGAGAATGATAGAGAAACAACCAGGAGCATGAGGCGATGGTGAGGGTGCAGAGGGAGAAGATACAAAGTATGCCAAAGAGCTTTGAAAGCGAGGGTGGGTGGAAGTGTGGCAGAGGGGTGACATATTGAACAATGGAGGTATTCAAGCTAGAAGAGTCTGAGGACGAAGTCGCAGTGTTGGTAGGTGTGGGATCTCCACAAGAAGCAGGGGGACCGCTCCAGGAGTGAGAGTTTTTAAGAGTTTTAAATCTAGAAAAGGAGAGTTGTAAGCACTTTAAATGGACCCATTTGGAGTAGATGCAGCATTGCACTGACCTACCCATCCAAGTCACATTTCCAGCACACACTAAACAGGGCAAAACGAGAATAGGGTTAGGATAAACGTTGCTGCTCATCAGAAGACGAAGACGCCCAAGAGAAAGGCAGGAGAAAAGAGAAGACAGGCGACCGATTATAAAGAGGCTGCGTGCTGTCCTTCAGCTGTCATTCAGGGAAATAATGCCTAAAATACGGTTTGTGTGAGGGGAGTACCCGGGGTAACTGGGACCCTCGGTAAGACCAACAGGCATTTCGGGCCAACACAAACGGGGTCGGGGACGGCACCACCACGTTGAGACGGCTGTTGATTGGTGCAGCACTTGTATTTTTGCTGAAGGCCAGATTGTTTCCTTGTCTCAAAGCTATACGTTTTATCTGTTGTAATATTTTTAAACTCCCAAAGGTGTCTTTTTTTATATGGAAAACTTTTTTTGTCCCGTTCTCACTTATGCTTCACCTAAATGGTTTCTTTTTTTCAACGTCACCAAGTTGGAACGTTTACAATGAGCGGCCAATTGCGCTATCACCGATTTCCTCTGGTCCTCCACTATCCTTCTCTTCTCTGAAGCGTCCTTACCACCACTACAAGCCTCTCTAACTCATTTTTCTCTGTCATGTTATTAGCGGGCCCTTCATCTTTCACAACTCCTTTTTCATTTCAGGTTGGCCAGACTGGAAATGAAACCGAGACTCTCCAAGTTTACCTAGAGAATCTTTGCATCTACACATCTGCTCATGCTTTTTCCTACTTGTGCCAGGAAGGCTCTCTCTGGTTGCCTTGCCTTGGTTTTTGACACTCGCTTTGTTTAGTGTGGAGTTCATTTTTCACCATCCTCTCGCTGCTTCATCTCGTAATTTGTGCGAATGGCTCTGTCCGTTTTACTAGCGATAAAAGAGACTTAAGTGCCTTGCCAACTGATCACAAACGTACTGTTTTATCTAAATTTGTTTTTCACACACGTTTCCACAGTATCCGGTGAGGAACTGGTATTCCCAGGTCTTTGTGTCTTCCCTTGTCCTTGCTACAATGGACACAACCTTCTGTTAATCTCTTATCTATCTTGAATCAGCAGTATCGAGAATCCTTCATGCAGCGTCTGCGGTCATTCAACCAAGGACACTTATTTGATTTTGCACTGCTCTGTTGAACACTTTGCGCCGCTCGCTTTTGAGCAATTCATTTTCGATGTACGATCTCTGGTCCAGGCGTTTGGGGCTCGATGGTCTTCCACCATGCCCCATTCCTTGAAAGGAGTGCGGTAACAGCAACACGCAGCAATGGCATTGGTCGAATATGTGTAGCTCAAATGCATTTTGCAAAAGTTTTCTCCGCTTGTCGGGTTTTAACAATCACAAAATACAAAGAGAACAAATTAATGCCCATGCGTGATCATGAAAACCGGCTATTCAGTCACTTTCCCGTGGATTGAGGATAATACATGAAAAACGGGCAACCAAAGTCTTACTACAAGTCAGCATTTACTTGGATGGGGCGACAGTTGCAATTAGGAAAACCACATCTTGTTGAAATCGTTTAGAAAACAATCTAACTTTTGAAGGAGTGACTCCTGCTTGTAACTGGGTTGTAGTAGAAATCAAATATGCTTGTGCAAAATATTTTTGCGTAGTATTTCCTTAGCATAGAAGATTTTATCAGTCAATAGACTGCAACTGTGTGGTACAAAATTGGAAACAAGTGCAAAATGTTTCCCAGAAGACCATGGTTGCAGGTTCGAATTTCAGCTGGCAGGGCATTAAAAGTAAGGCAGTGTACACTGGAGGGGCAGGCCCGGTATGTAAATGTATGGGGCAGTGTACACAGGAAGGGAGTGTACAGGGTGAGGATAGAGACCTGGGGGTGCAATATAAGCCCGCTGGGATCAAGTGCAAAAATTTTCCCACATGGGGAGAATTTTGCACTTGATCCCAAAATTGTACCTAATGAAACTGTAAAAACTTGATAAATAAAGCCCAGGTTTGAATATTTGTTTTTTAAATATTCTAGACGGAGTCGCTGCATTCGACATTATTGTACGACTCATCGACAAAGCGCTTTTCTGTTTAGATCGAAGATGATGCAATTGGAAGTATAGAACATGGCAAGTTTAGTTAGGCAGCGCTTTTCGACAACTGGACATTTAATTTGAAGTTGCCCCAAAGGTTAAACAAGACCTATTGTTGTTTTGAAGTTATGTGCTCAGTATAACTTGCATCAAATTGCGTTTGTTTTTTGATTTGTATTCAATGTTTTTTTATGCGTGAACAAAGCGTAGTCAGCAGAGAATTTTCAAAATCTAGTTTCTATCCCAGATATAAAATAGCATTTAATAAATTTTGTTATTTTCTTAATTATTCGCATTCAAACAAGTTTCAAATGTTTTGTGAAGGGCAATTTCCTCCCTTTGCGTTCCCCCGATTACCTCTGTGTTTGAAGTGTTTTATTGTTATTGCACTTTAATTAAACCGTTAGAAAAATAGCTTTGTTTAGTTTTATAGTTACGTCTGCGCTGCCAATATAAGTTTTTGAATAAAGTCATATATGAGACAAGTTTGTACTATGTATCGGTAGTTGTAAAAGTGGTGAAAAGTGATCCAACACTATTTTAAAAAGAAAATATTGGAAATGGTAAAACAGCGTTATATAGATGTTAGCTGCCACCGATAAATGATATGTTATAACACCAGCAAAGTTCGTTTTGGTGGAAACTGTCTAGCCACCCATCTAAGCACAAAATGGTGCAATTGGTGAACCATCAATTTTGTTGTAAGGTCTCAACCAATTATATTTACAATGCAGCTTGGTCACAGGTAGCTTTATCATAGGTGCCGGTTGTGTTAACGTAATTTATGTGCCCTGTCATTGGTTTAGTTATTTTGTCGTTTGTGAAGTACCTGTTAATGCTTTTGATGTTCTAGTTGTTCGGAAGCTTTCGCCTTTTAAGCTGTTGTTTTTGCCGCCTCATTTAATAGATTGTCATTCGTAATAAGTGAGGAATAGGAATGTTTTGTAGTATGTGATGACTGATGAATTGTTTTTATATTTCACAAGTTATTTTCTATTACGCTCAACCCTTAATGGAAGAAACCGTAAGTTTGGTGCAGTGAATCATTAATAAATTAATAGGGCAAGTTGTTTTCTCTTTACTAACGCCTGTCATTCTCGTTTCTTGTTAATGGTTATGTGACAATTTTGCTGATTGATCTTATATTTGTAGCTTAAATAGGTCTGTTGACTGTTTATGAGCTCACTCTACTTTGGCAGTGTTTTTAGTATGGGATGGTAGCGAATAGAAAACCTAATGTTTTATCACTAACTGATGCTAGTGGCAAGTTGTTTATGTATTTCCAACAGCGCTTGTCTGTGTCTCATATCAACCGGGAAACAATAAGCAGCTCGTATTGTCAGCTATTGCTAGCCTTAATTCGATAATATAGGCTTGTTTCGCGTTCGCTTATATCTTTGTTTGCACGATTGAGATTTCTCAGTAGTCTTTAATATCTTGTAACAAGTAGAGCCAGATACTCCTAGCGTATCGCAATTGATGCATGTGGTAGAGCTAATTTGTGAGCAAACTTTCTGTTTACCATTAATACAGTCTTGATGTTCTGCAAGTTGGTGTGTGCTCGTGCGTCGAGGACCTCAGGTGAGCAAGACAGCTAGAGACAGAGTCTCCAAAATAGAAGCAGCAGTGAAACAGCCAGTCTATCTGTTCCTCACTGCAACACAAGTTAAAAGACTATTGAAACTGTCCGGTAGACTATAGAGTGAAATGATAGTCTAGATTCGGCCAGCTCCGTGGTAAAACCTCCTGCCGTGGCTGCGCGTTTTTTTCATGACTAGTTAATCCCAAGAAGGCTAATCCTAACGTACTAGGCAGAGATGCATTGAGTGTTGTCAACGCTCAATCTCTAACATCGTCGACGCCTGGTTAGCCGAGGTGCGCTTGCAGCACATTCGACAGGAAGAAGCGTGAAAGCTAAAGGCACTGGCAGCTGCGCAAGAATTGAGAAAGTTCGAATCGAAGCAGATTGTTTTGCAGACCGAAAAGGAAGTAGCAGAAGCAAATATTATTGCGGATGCAGTCTCAAGTTGTGATGAATAGCTGGGTGACGTTGCTCCTTTTCTGGAAACTGATGTTCTAGTTGTTCGGAAGTGTACCAAGTATCGTTTTGCCATCATTCGGAGTTGATGTAATGGATCCAGCAAAGTTTTCATTGGGTCCTGTTCCCAGTGGGATGTTCCATGGGCCGGCTGTTGCTCCTAAAAATCTGAGTCCAATGAATGGTCATGGAGTGACTTCCAAGATCGACGTAGCAGAACCACCAATTCATGGGCCGGCGAACACAAGGGAAAGATCGCAGGGAAGGTACAGTACTGATCTTGGATTACCAGGTGAGTGGGTTCATTCTTTGAGTGATATCGCTAAGATGCTTGTTCGTTGCAAGGCTCAGAGGCTGTGACTGAGCATAGTAAATTTACGGGTAACTCTCTAGCCTACTTCAAATTTATTCGCCAAGTGATTTATTGCTTCTTTGCCCGTTTTTGGATGATGAGCGGGAAAAAGTACACATGAAAGCTTCGTGTACATATGAGAATGGGCATTATCAGATTGGAATACCTTGGAGGGATGGCTGCCCTGACTTACCGAATAATTACTCGATGACTTTGTCTCGATTAAAGTGTTTTGGCAAACGCTTGCTAGCTGACCCCAGATTACTGGTTAAATACAAGGAAAAGGTTGAAGATTTGATCTTGCAAGGGCATGCTGTGGAAGTTCTTCATAATAGCAGGCAATTAAAAGGTAGGAAGTGGGTACATACCTCACCATTGTGTAACAAGCAAGTTCAGGGTTGTCTTTGACGCTGCAACTCAATTTCAGCAAACTTCCTTGAATGATCAAATTTTTTCCAGATCTTGATCTAACCAATAATCTAGTGGGAGTGCTGATTCGCTTTCGGAAATATCCGGTGGCTGTTGTAGGGGATGTGCGAGCGATGTTTATACAGGTTCGAGTAGCTCCTGTAGATCAATCAGCCTTGCGTTTTTTGTGGTGGAACGATAGCAACCCGACTCGGCCACCAAAGGATCATCAGATAACAGTCCATTGTTTTGGTCTCACCAGTTCACCATCGGTAGCTGGGTTTGCTTTGCGCCGAACTGCGGAAGAAAATCGGGCGAGTGTGTCGGAGGATGTGGTAGAGGTAGGGTTACCATATTTTGAAATGCAAAAATCGGGACATTGGATGAAGAATTTTCACGAGACAAAATTTATGGCCCCTTCAACGTTTTTTTTTAAGAAAAGCGGGACGGTGAGTTGCGGTTACGGGCTTGATTGTAGAGGCAAGGGTGCAGATCAGAGACCAAAGACGAAAATTGGGGTGATCTCCAAAAAAAAAAAAAAAAAGGTCATCGCCTGTTAGTTCCACGTTTCGTGTCATATTCAAGCCCAAATGTGGATAAATTTTGTAACCGTGTGGGCGTTGACCTTTTTTTTTCTTTTTTTTGGAGATCACCCCAATTTTCGTCCTTGGTTTCTGATCTGCACCTTTGCCTCAACAATCAAGCCTGCAACCGCATCTCACCGTCCCACTTTTGTTGGAGAATTAATTGAAATGTCCATAAATTTGGTTAAATCCGTTCTGTTTCACTGAAGCAAAAAGCGGGACAAGGCCTCAAACAGCGGGACTGTCCCGCCTAAAGCGGGACGTATGGTAACCCTAGGTAGAGGTAGTTCGTAAAAACATTTATGTGAATGATGTGTTGACTTCGGCGCCTAATATTGATAGTGCAGTTAAGCTTGTGCATGATGTCGAAGCATTGCTGAAAGGTGGCGGTTTTGAACTTGCAAAGCTTTCGAGCAACTTACCAGAAGTGCTTGAAGGACTGCCAGCCGAGCGCTTAGCGTCTGAGCTAAGTCAAGTTGATTTATATGCAGAGATTCCAAAACAAAAGATGCTGGGTTTAGTGTGGTATCCTCAAGAGGATGTACTAGGGGTAAAGGTTTCGGAAGTGGCATGTTGTATTCACGGGGTATTTCCCCTTCGCAGCCATATAAAGCTAAGATGTGGTTAATTGGACCTAGCTTTCTGTTTGAACCACAGGATACATGGCCCACTACACCAAGGCAGCCAGAAAGCACAGTTGTCACTACTAATAATTCTTCTTTGCATTAAACTGATTTAAATCCTGAGGAAGTCAATTTAACTGAGGGTGTTCTTGGCCGGATCATAAACAAATACGGCTTTCTCCATCGAGCTGTGTGCACCGCAGCCTGGTTGTTACGACTGAAACGTGAGCTTTATGCCAGAATAACAGATAAACCTATCGGCAATGACTTATTGGCGGATTATATTGACGCCAACGAGTATGATGCCGCACTTTTGGCTCTTATTTGCCTGGCGCAACGTCATGAGTTTGGTAGTTTAGTAAAGGCATTCAAGCGTCATCCGTATCACAAAATTGAGTCCGGAGAGTGTGGTGAAAACCTGAAACTGCTTATGAAGCCTATTGTGAAATATTGCCCATTTGTGGAGGCGGGTATTCTTCGCATTGGTGGGCGTTTGCAACGTTCGGGCGAGTCCTACGATGTAAAAGCGAACAGATGCCTTTATTTTAATTACAGGAATAAGCTTAGATTTAATGGCATAGTGGTTAGAGACGCGATGGCGTAGTGGTTAGAGCGCCCGCTTCGCAATTGATAGACCTGGGGTTCATTACCCTTGATATCGAAAGACTTCAAAAAATGGTATCTATAGCTTACCTGCTTGGAGCTCGGCATTTATGGGAGGTTGTGGAGAACAAGCCGTTTTGTCCTTAGGCAAGGCACTTAATGGTACCCCCACCTATATGTGGAAGACAGGTGACCGGGAAATGGCAACTCCCAAGCGAGTGCGGACTTACCGTCCAAAACATAGCAATACATCGCTTTCTCGTGAATGGAGGATAAATATGGCAAATGAAATAAAATAAATTTAATGGCAATTGTTTACTAGATTGTTTTTTAAATAAACTTGCCACTTACAAAGTCGCGACAGTCAGAGAAATATGTTAAAACTATTGCAAATGGACTTGAAAAATCGTTTTCAAATATCATTCATTCATTGTGGTGCCGTTTATCACGTCTGCTTCAAGATAGATGGCTTTGAGTTCAAATACGTGTTGTCGTTGTTGCATGTTTTTATTTGCAATATGACTGTTACAAAAACAAGTTTTTTTAAGTAAGTATTTGTTAGTAAGATTGCTGGAATGGAAGAATGGAAGATGAAAAGCAAGCTATTGGATGGGAATAGTCGTCCGTGGATATGAAATGCTCAAAACTCAGCTTCATATTTTCCATGTCAAGAATATGTGTGTTGCTCTGAGTGCCAAGTAGAAAATCAATAAACACTGTTTTCAAAGTTATTGGCATGAATCGACAGCTACCGAAAGCGAAACGAACGCTCTTACCACCACATCACAAAAATAAAATCGGTAAAAATATAAAGTCTGTAGTGATCTTTGAGGTAAGGGTACTTTAACTTCGAAGACAACTCAGCATCTATTGGGGTGGGTAATTAGCATAAAATTTGCATGTTCATAAAAATCTTTCTTTTATATGTGAAATTCTCAAGTAATAGAGATTTCAACGAAACAAATAAAATAAGTAACAAACAATAAGTAATGATTTAGAAAGAAACTTGGGGTATTTTATAATGATTAATTATGATTGATTATGACAGTGTTTCACACTGCCACCTTGCGGACATTTTTTTCGCAATGCACGTCGCCGCAAAAAGGTTAAAACACATATTCTTAATACACACATATATATACGACATAAAACTCAACCATTGACCAGAATAATATTAAAACACATTCTCGTATTCAACAATAATTGAGTTACTGCATTACTCACCGCTGTTGGTCGATTTTTTATGGCCGTTGATAGAATCTCCCAACCATGCATTGTGACGTCACGAGCATCAAACCTCAGTTCCTCTATTTTATCGACACACGATGCGATCCCAGCAATTGATTCATCGTTCAATGAGCCACCTAACCACAACGTTCTCATCTAAATATAACAACGAAATGATAAAACACGTCAAACAACTCATCAAACATATTAGAAATTAGGTATATCAATAATATTCAATTTTTAATCAGTATTCAAAATAATTCCCTGTGAAAATGATAATTATTTTGTTAAAACCAAATTGATAATAATTATTGCAAAATGCTTGTCTTGCTATATCTTGCAAAGTGATTATTGAGCAAAATGTTTGATTTGATTAATATGTTTGTTCTTGCAACTGTGATTAGAGATACGTGCAAGTTTATTCTGTATTAAAGCGTACAGATGATCAAGTAGAGAAAGTTTTTCAGTGTTGTGTTTTTATCCCCCAGACTCTCAAAACAGCGACAGTTGTCCTAAACATAAGTCTCTGGAGCTAATTTGTAGCGTCAGATTTCACCTTCTCTGCTTGAACTGCTTGGTATTATTTTCGATTTTATTTTAAAATAATACCAAGCACTTCAACCAAAAAGGTTTTATTTTGCGTTGTTCTCATTTACCTTAGCTAAAATAGGCAACTTTCACAACATAACAAAATCAAATAATAAATTGAATAATGTTTTTATCAAGTGTATTTGTAGCTTACACATGATAGCAAACAACGCACTGCTGAGTAACTAAGTTGTTATTTATATGCAGGTTAAGCACTTTACCAGAATTACTCTAAAACCATTTGGTGAACATTTGCTACAGGTTGGTTAGTGACCGAAATTATACAATTTGAAATTGTTTCGTTTTCACAACATTTGTCATGACATTTCCGCCACTTACGAACGCCTTAAATCGGCTTTATTGTTTTCTCTGAGCTGTGTGTCATGATATTTTACAAATACTTTACAAACAAGAAATTTGTTGGGTCATGCCAATAAAAATTACTGGAAAGTGCTGCATTTTGTGAGCGCAGTCATCTCTTTGCACAATTAACGACAATTTTGTCGCATTGTTCCGACTACAGACACTTTATCTTTCGCCAGTTTTTGGGCAAGAGAAACAGACGGGAAAAAATTATCACAGGTTACGTTATAACTTTTTCCTTTTCCCTTTGAATTGTCGTTTAAATTGAATGAGCCAAAAATGAAGTTTGTAGAACATGGACTTAAATCGCTAAAAGTTTGGCCACTAGCGCACTACTTTTGAAGTAGCGGCAACGCTAGCGTTGCATCTTGTAAACTGCAGTAACGAGTTGTGGTAGAGCCGCTAGGTTTATTACCTACTAGCCGTAGCGTCGCTAATTGTGCACCTTTGGTGGAGTCGCTTCCTGTACGTTAACAACTTGTTATTGCCACAAGATATTGAATATCGTTTCACATTTTTGTCTGCTGGTGCTCAGTTATAATGATTTGATATTCGGGCAGTGAAAATGTGAATCGTCTGTGGCAAAGCAAGCTGCGCGACATAATGTTTTAGTCTGTTTTGTTTAAAATCTGATTAAAATTACTATCATTGTTTGATTGTAAATCCAATCAAGAAAAACATGGTTGTTACGCAGCAAAATGCAAAAAAATTTGAGCATCCGGTTGGATTAAGCAAATTTTTCAATACTCGTTATCGCATGCCGCTATGAAATCATTCATAGATTCCAAGCATCTAGGCGACGGATTCCTAATATTTTTGATGCCGCGGATCGTTTTGAAAACTGGGCTGATGCTGCAGTCATTCCGAATCAATAACCAGCCCTAGTTGTTCAAACCATCAAAACGCAGTGCCCACTCGCAAAACTATTTGGTGTAACCACATATGTAGATCCTTAAATCACCATCACAGCAAAGCAGTAACGTAGCCAAGAGGGGCAACGGAAGACTGGCTCCCTTTCTTTAGGGAGACATCAACAGCCTACGTCCGTTTTGCATGAAACTTGTAAGTGTTAAGATGCTATTTTGACAAAATTTACAAAAGTTGTTTCTATGCAGTAAACTTATTATAAAGTTGGCTGGTACAGAGAGGTTAAATGGATACATGTTTTATAACTTGTTTGTAACAGTTTTAGGCTACCATAGGTTTTCCTTTCGGAGGAAATGTTCTCCTTTTTTTTGATGAAAAGGAAATTTGTCCACGAGGACATTAAAACACGGCCAAACGCCATCTATTTTGCTACTAGATCTGCAGTACTAATTTTAGTTTTTTTTGTAATTCATTGCCAACATTTACAGTGTTGATAATAAATATCAAAAACTTATTTTCAAGTTTATTATCTCGTATATTCAAGAAAGGCCACTCCGCATTAAAGCAATTATTTATTCCCACCTCTACTACGCAGCAGAAACGGGATGCTAGAATATTATCTGCGTTATGTTTTTGAACGGTTTTTGTATGGCCTTATCTCACAACTTGAGGACCGTTTTTGAGAGCATGCTGCTTCAGTAATGCAGCTCAGTTCCTTGTTACCAGCTAATTATGTCAACGCACGGTTTAGCGATACTGAATCAATCGTTACCCTATTCATGCTCTGGCTGCAAACATCTGTTGCTAAAGTCGAAGCTCAATTTTCACTTTGGCAAAACTCAGTGGACAACATCTCGAGATTTGAGATTGAAAGAGTGCATATCAGCTAAGTGTTATTGACATTTACCCGGCCATTCGTCTTATTCAGCATCCTTGGTAGACCTCCTGTTTCTTGGAAATGGCAAAGAGGTCATTTGCTGCATTACGTCTTCTCAAATCGGACTTGAGAACCACCACAAATTTATCTTTTTACATCGCTGCAGCACATTAATGCACATGCAGTCTGAGCAGTGGTGGATAAATTGAAATATTCTGCTGTTTTGTTGCCGCGATTACAATTCCGACACCGTTTTAACGGCAGGAAATATTTCAATGTGTACTCAGTAAATTTCGCACGGTTTAGATTTCATTCTTCCAAATAGCTCTATTGCTGAGTGCCAAGTAGAAAATAAACAAACACTGTTTTTGAAGTTGCCATGAGTCGACAATGGAATTGAACCCAATTCTAGCAAATGCGAAACGAACGCTCTAACCATCACATCACTACCATGATCAAACGAACACAGTTGTTGACTAAATTTTAGAGTTACGCCTTTACAATAAACAATATTTGTAGCAATGTGGCCAGGTTTCTGGTTCCTTGAAACAAAACTGCGTTCGATTGCAATGAGAAAATGTTTTTATTTTCAAGACGCTCCACAAATTTCGAAGAAAATTCGATTCTATGATATTTTAGACAACTGTTATTGACTCTTACCTAGCGTTTTACCGATAGAGAAAAAACGTTCTTACCGATAGTGAAAAGAGGTTTTGAAACGAGGTTGTGCTGCTTAATACTGAATGTGAAGAGAGCATTGTTGTGTTTGCACTCAGTATCAATGAGCACAACCTCGTCTCAAAATCTGCTCTAAATATCGGTAGAACCATTTATTCCTCGTTTCGCAAACCGCTATGTGCGAACCAGGGGCGCAGACAGGGGGGCCACTGTGCCATGTCCCCTTTTTTTGGTCCCAGATCAAGTTATGCACAAGACAAACAATGACCCAAAAGTTTACTGGTAGCGCTGGGCTTCATGCCTGAGGTTAACACATGAGCGTCAAACTTTCTATAGTTATCTTGATATAAACCAGAAATCACACGAGCAAGTTCTTTTGCGCAAGAATCATGCAGCAATAATCTATTGGTGTCTGACGAGGTGGGCAAGAGACTGTACAACATTAATAGCAATATTGCACAAAAACAAATAGCTTGCCACGAGGAAGAGCAAGTTTTGTGCTTTCTGAAATATTGCCAAGAATAGAGTATGTCTCTATATTTCAGCAAGTTATTTACCAAATCATCTTGACCAGCCTGGATTTATAGTTGACGATTTAAATTTTCTAATTTTAGTCAAAATGCTTTGGACTATAGACTGTCGAGAAAACAAAACCATCAATTAGCTAAGTAAAAATTTGAGATTCTCTCTGAAATATGTTTTAGAAGACTATAAAAATCGCAATAAAAAGTTTAATGAGTGGACAAAAGTAACAGAGACGCTGCAATCAGAGATAGCACAAGTTACAGTGACATTCTTTGGCTTGCAACGTACGCCATATTCAAGGATGTGTAAGCATTATGAAAGACATGTTGGTATTTTTTCTAATTCTCAAAAACCACTTTCGCTGCTGCATGCTCAAGTTAATGACAAATGTCCTGATTCTTCGCGTTCGCCTTTGAAGCGTAATTGTTCCACAAAGTGGATTGAGAACTATAATGCTGTCTTTGTTGGAGTTTTATCCGGCGGTTGTTGGTTCTATTGATCAACAGTCAGAATCGAGAGATGGAGAAGTCCTTGAAAGGACCGTGTCTTATTCGAAAGCGATAACAACAGCTGGAGTTTTGGTTATCTTAGAAGTTATCAATGCTACACTGAAACTTACCAAAAGAATTACAAAGAAGCTACAGGGAATCAAGAAATTATTTTGACTGTATTAGATACTACGAGAATTACCAGTTGCAAAGATGTTATCCAGGCTTTTAGAGACAATGAAAAAATATTTGTTGTACTCTTTAGACATACCGAAAGTGTCTACGGGGAATCCATGCCCATGCCTCGAATTGTGAATCGGCAAGCCAATAGAGCGAATCCACTAGCTCAGGGCTACTCAATTGGCAGACCGCGGTCCGAATCTGGACTTTTCAAGTATTGCAACTGGACCTCAAGCTCCAGGATAAGTTACAGTAAGTGTAGCCACGGATTTCGAAAAAGCCCATGCCCCTTTCACCAAGTTTGTTGACATATTCTCAGTTATTCTCAAGCAAAATATCAAAATATTTTCAAGCCTTCGGTGCAACTGCACATTCTCAGCGTTGATTAACGGCACCTTAAAAGGACTAACAGACAACATGATCAGAATGAGAAACAGGACAAAATCTATTTTCCAGCGCTCAAGGTCTGTTATTCATGTTTGTCTCGTCCACCAAATTTGCCTCTGCAATCACACTGATCAAGTGTGGTAAAGTTCACAACCCAAACAATATTCCGCCACATATTCTCAAGCACTGCTGCCCCAAATGTGTTGCATGGCTTCAAAAATGCTATATAGCCTGCGTGATCTATCAAACAATCCTCACAATATGGCGACTGGCCACTGTTATCTCGGTATCAGAGCCTGGCAATGTAGCTGAAAGAGCTTCCAGCCCATATCGCTGCTGAGGGTTTCTTACAAGCTTTTCGAGCGGATACTCTTGATGCGTCTAGAACCTGTTTTTGACCCCCGAAGTTGGCTTCAGGCTTGGTCAATGCATAACCGATCAAGTGTTTAAACTAACCTATGACATTGAGCACCGCTTTGAAGAAAATAAATCAGGCATTGTGTTGGCAAATCATATTGCCGCACAAGATTGCCTACTGTATGGTACCAGGGCCAAACATCCCATCACCGCCTTTAATTTGGTGTTACTTCTATGGACAGAATTTTAAGAACTGGCCAGAAATAAGAAATGCGCTTTTTTCACAAAATTATCAGAATACAGCACAATAAGCTCATATTATTTTTAATTTTGATAATTAGTACACACTTGAGAAAATCCAAGTATTTTTTCGTATTTACTGGTAATGATAGTTTTATTTTTATCATTGCAAATCAAAAACTCAACTGGACCTCTTGAAATACTGAACTTCTCCAACTGGACCTTCGTTAAAATTAGTTGAGTAGCTCTGCTCTAGAGATTTAATCATTTTAGTTATGTAATGCGACAGATTAACAACAAAGCTACGATGTACAGGATAATTCAAGAACGTTCCAGAAAAATGCGTCCCCAAACGTCACAAGGGAGGTTTACGACGTGTTAATGAAAAATACAAATTTAAATTTAACTGACAAATATATAATATCGTGACACTTGGGTTTTGCAATAGTAGTGAAGACCTCTGCAAAGCTGCCTAGTGAAGGTTTTTGCTCGTGGTCCCCAGAGAACCGCTCCGTGGCCCACAATGGAGACCGAAGGCCCCGTTTGAGAAATCCTGCTCTGGTGGAAATTTTGTCCAAAGTCATTGAAGCCCAGTCAGAAAGAATGTGCGTGGATTTGGATCTACATGTATCCAATTAACCAGCCGAGAAAAATCATTAACTTCAAAGCGTCACACACGTTACAGCTGTGGCCACCACTTAATGACCATCGACTGTCGCGTCATCGTTTCTTAATTGTTGATCTACAACAGCTGATAGGCTATCTTATACGATAAAACAGAGAATTTTTGTTTTTTCTTGATGCGCTTACTCCTTCAAAACCACTGGATGTACAAAATTCAAACTGGGCACTACTGATCACTGCTCCGGGGTAAATGTCGTAAGGAGTTGTTGACATGATGAAATTTGGCTTGATTAATCACTGGCCCGGTGTAAGCGCCATATGGGAGTTTGTGACTTAGTAATCAAAAATACTTTTTCGTTTAATTTGCATTTTTGGCGGAAGAAAGCAGTGTGTTTTCAAACAAAAGCCAGCCCCCAACTAACCATTGCTCATAATTTTACCTTTTAAAGCGTAAGATTATTTTCTTCATTTTCTCAAAACGCATTTGACTTATAGACGCGATTGAAAAGTTTTTTGGGAGATAGTAACGAGGTGCTTTAGATGAAAAAATTCTGCCGCAATTTATGCTTATTGACAATGCAACAACAGACTATTTTTTAAGCATTTTCTGAATTCAAATCATGTTTTCTTTCTTAAATGCCTCAAAATATTGTCATTTTCTCATAATGTTACCTGCGATATTAAAATGAAAACAGCATCAGGCAACAGCTGCGCTTAAAGATATCAATCACTGTCATTTAAACAACAAACGACTGACATGCTGATTGTTGAAGAAGAAGAATACGGTACAGAATTGACATACTGTACTAGTAGGCCAAAAAACTGGTATTTCAATAATGCAGTGGCAAGTTAGAAAAGCTTTGTACGGTCATGTCATAAGCCTGACTATTCTCAACCTTTAAGACTGACTGTACATTATTCTAGTGAAACAAGATGAAAAAAATTGATGATTTTTCAAATGAGATGATGCAGGAATCGCAAAAAATTATCTAAATCCTCAGCAAAAAAACTGATAAATGGAGTATACTCTTGAAGTATAACCTCACTTATTGCACTGACTTACATGTAAGTGCTTGACTTCGGGTTTATTTTGCTTTTCCCTGGCGGCGCGAATGCCAAGACCAAGCATTGTACGCGCAGCAGTGAGCATTAAGTGATACAGACAGGCCTATAACTACGAAAAGTTGTAAGTAGTATGCCTAATATGATGTAGCTTATTCTTGTAAATACACCACAATCCCTTTGGTGCCCTTCCACATGGTTTCGGAAATGAACGGACATGGTTTCGGAAATTGTTACGATTGGTAAATCTTTGTAAAGAAGACAGACATGCAGCAGTTTCTTATTTGATATCCACTGATTGTTAAACCAATGCGTATTGAAAATATATCATGCATCTTATTGAATGCAGAACAATCTAAAGGAAAGCTAGGTGGTATCTCACGGTATATGGACGTTCAGTAAAAAAATTTACGTAAAATCCCAAAAATGACGTTTTTCGCTTATGACTTTTAAAAACAATAGAACAAAATATTCTCTGAAAGCACATATAAAGTTGACCCTTACGATCATTTTGATGTATGTCTTATCTTTCTAGCGCAAGGATTAATCAAAATAGCCAATGGTATTTTTCATAAAAAAGCGAATGGGTTTTTTCATAAAAAAGCAAAATTCTGGTCTATGCTATAAGCAAGGTTTTATAAACCAACAGCTGGTTTCATGAACCAACAACCAGGATTGTTTAAACAAATAAAAGCAAACCAAACAAAAATATCTCTTCTTGGTACTTATTTCAGGTCTATGCTATAAGCAAGGCCAGGGCTACTCAACTGGTGGAGAGCGGTCTGAATGTGGATCGTTGAAGCATTAAAACTGGACTTCAAGTTTCAGGATGAGTAACAGTAGATGCAGCCATGGGGAGCGAAAGAGACCAGGCCCTTTTTTTAAGTAGTAAGATATTTTCAAACAAAATGGCAAAAACTATTCGCGTCTTTGGTGCAACTGCATAATCTTCGCTCTGTTTAACGGTATCTTTCGAAAAACAAATAAACGACATGATCAGCAAGAACAACCGGAAAAACCTAACTATTTCCTACATTTACTCATATTGACAGTTTATTTTCATTGCATGTTACAAATTTTGCAGACAAATTTGCGGACAAATTTACCAACAAATTTACAAATTTGCGGACTAATTTACAAATTTGCGGACCTTTGTTAAAATTAGTTGAGTAGCCCTGCACTAGCTGATTCAACATTACAGTTTTTCAGGCATTCTGTTTTTTGTCTTTTATTGACACAGTGCTTGACTAACTCAGCTAAATGTTTGCTCTGATCTTGTTGATTGAATAAAACTCCAATTTTTTATACTATCTGTCTGTGTAAAGCATGGCATTTGCTTTGATGAGAACTTCTATTTTGTGTTTGTAGATGACAGCATTGACGCTGTGGAGATTGAATTTATGCGATGGCGTTCATATTGGCTGCGCCACAATGGTGATTCTTTACCGTACAACACTTTAGGCGTGTTGCTGTCTGTCAAAAAAATACATGCGTATCATTTTTGAAAGTTCTACTTTAAATCATTGACAACTGGTCCGGTTACTACAGCAACAAATGAGCGTTCGTTTAGTGCTCTGAGATATTTGGAAACCTACTGTATGTGCGGTTCACAACGAAAGAAGCTCGTTTGAATGGATTGCTATTGTTGTTTGTTTACAACATTAATCTTAAACATGCGATTGATGAGTTTTCACGTAAAAATTGTAGGCTAAATTTCAATTAAGTTAAATTTTGACATACAGCACCAGTAAATTTGTTTGGTTTGCCAATCACTATTACCAATCAGTTTGTATCAGTAAATAGTTTGAATGCACTTGTGCAGGGGCAAAAAACTTTTGTGTGTGCAATTGCGTTAAATTTCTTTACGATCTGTTTAAAAACCGCACACACCTCTCATTTCCTGGGGAGAAAAACCTCGATATCCCTATTGTGACTAGATCCTGAGGGTTTTGCCACTGCAACTGGGCTGTGTTGTTCAAAACACTTTGAACCTCACCCCCTTGAAGAAATTCTGGCTGCGTCACTGGTGCGAACGCATATTTAGAGTCCAGCCACATTAAGCTCTAATTGTTCAATAATTTACAAAATAACTTCAATTTAAAATGGATTTGTGCACTTATTTTACAATCGATTTTGTACTTTGGTCCTGGAATAGTGGAAATGGGTCTGTACCGCGTAAATGGATCTGTCTGCAAATGGGTCTGACTTGTCTTTACAGATTTGATTACATATTTGATTTGAAATGATTTAAAATCATAGTCAATAATAGTGACCTATTTATTTCCAGAGTGGTTTCAATGTCTGGTCAGCTTCAATGATTTGATTGTCAGGCAGTGAAAATGTGAATCGTCTGTAGCAAAGCACTGTAAGCTGCGCGACATAATGCTTTAGTCTGTTTTGTATAAATTTGATTACATGTGCTCTCATTGTTATGTCGTTATAAAATCACTCATAGATTCCGCAAATCTAGATGACGGATTCCTAGTGTTTTTAATGCCTCGGACCGTTTTGAAAATTGGGCTGATGCTATAGTCATTCTGAATCAATAACCAGCCCTAGTTGTTCAAAAATACCAAAATACAGAGCTTACTCGCAAAAGTATTGGGTATTTCACCACATTTGTAGATCCTCACTCATCATCATTGCAAAGCAGTGGCGTAGCCAGAAGACCATCGGGATACTTGCTCCCTCATTACTTTGAAGTAGACAGCAACAGCCTACGTCCGTTTTACATGAAACTTGTGAGTTTTGAGATGATATTATGACAAAATTGGCAAAAGTTGTTTCCATATCAATAAGTTTATTATAAAGTTGGCTGATACACAGAGTTGTTAAATGGATACATGTTTTATAACTTGTTTGTAACAGTTTTAGGCCTACCGGACGTTTTCCGTTTGGAGGACATGTTGTAACTGCCATCGTTTTCCTGTCTATCATAAACGAATCGAACTCACAATCTTTCGCTTAATGAGTAATCGAGGCTGGGCGACTTACTGTTTGCCTGTAATTAAGATTTATGAGTTTGTGTATAACGCACGAAATGTTCAGACTGCTTGCTGTTTTTAGTTATTGTAGCTTTGGTGTCTTCTATTGTAGTCAGTCAATAATATCAGCTTGTACAGTAGATGTGAAGTGACCTTGAATCTGTTTGAGTTTATTCGTAAAATTTAGTAAGTAAATTCTAGAGTTACAGTCATGATTAAAACTATTTAGTTAGAATTTTGTAAAATTCTTTGGTTAGGGAAAAGATTGCCCATTTAAAATGTGCTAAAGAAATAGCTTGTTTTTTGATTGTTGAAAATGCATCACTTGACACAACTTATCTTGACATTTGTACGGCATACATGATGTACTAGTATATGACAGTACCTGTAACAGTTGCTCGACAGAGAGGTCTTGTTCATAAACTAAAACTGATCAAAAACTTTCTTCGAAGCTTCATGTCTCAAGAAAGTCTTGGCGGTTTGGCTTTCCTATCGATAAAAAGTGAAGGAGCTAAAAATTTCGATTTCAGAAAAGTTATCCGGCAGTTCGCTAGTGCAAAAGCAAGGCGGACAAATTTCAAGTTTTTCAATTACCTGCAAGTAAATTACGGTAGTCTACTTAATTGACCTCAACGTATTGTATTTTATTAGTTTGTGTGTTTTGTGGTGATGTCATTGTACTGCACTTGAATTCTTATTGGTTTAAACAATTTATCTGCATTGTATAGCATCTTTCCATTTCGCTGAAATATCGTTAATAGCACTCACAAAGCACCTTGCCTCAAAAGGTTGCACATAATTTTTTGGCAGTAGCTATTTTGCCATTGACGGCAATTTACCCTCAGAGACTATTTTGCTTTGAGTTATTTGTGATTGGTCAATCTTAATGACGTACTAAACATGTGAATTTTGGTCATTTCTGATTGGTCAATTTTAAAAACCAATTAAAAAAACTTTGCACCCCCAGGTCTCTATCCCCCACCCTGTACTCTCCCTTCCAGTGTACACTGTCCCGTGCATTTTCATACCGGGCCTGCCCCTCCAGTGTACACTGCCTTTCTTTTAAAGCCAAGAACGGGTAGAAATTCGTGCGAACTGGTTCTTGGAGTGTCGTGATAATCAGCGAACCCGTTTTTGTTTTTTGTTATAGACCTTTGACGACCGCAGCAAATGGGTTTCCTATAATTAGGGAACCTGTTGTTAGTGAGTTTCATACAAAAGAGAACCTGTTCTTACAATTTTGAATCCCATCACTGGCTTTAGCTTTCTGTACCTGTTCAGGTCAATGCGTTTTTGTCTGATTATTTCAATTGAAAAAAAATCTATTTATAACGCGGTGTTGTCAATAGTTTCTGTGCTGAGAAAATTGAATATTAAGTACAGAAAAAATAAGGGCCCCATGATAGACATTTGCACCGGGGCCCACCTGACGATGATACGACCCCGATCTTATCGAATTGTGCTTGGAATTGTTGTCACTGCCCGATGATGTGAAACAAACTCGTACAGAAAACAAGCAACAAGGTTTGAGTTTGCTAGTACGCATGCGCTAAGTAGTCATCGTATGGAAAAGCATGGCCAAATGGTGGCAGCAGATTTCAAAGCAGAAACAGTTGTAAAATGATAGGAAATCTTTTGATTTGCCGATCAGGTTTGAATAATTTTATCTATAGTTACCCTGCGTTGCATTTAGCTAGAGAGTTCAAGCAGTTTAAAAGAAGTCGAAAATACTCGCATATTTTTTATTGTTCGGTCTGAAAGTCCATTGAAAATGTAAGTTACATCGAGCTTCAGCACATTGAGCGTGCGTGATGCTGCACGTGCATGTCGTGTATGGAGAGCCAATCAGGTTTGAGTTTGGTTGTGCGCATGCTCCATAGTTGTAATGGTCCAGTAGCAGAAGAGAATCAGTGAAATATGGCGGCATCGAATTTGAAAGCAAGTACATTTTTGCAAGTTCGATGAAAAATGAGATTATTTTTCATAATATCAGTTTAATATTTGACAGTTATATTAAGATTAGTTTTGTTAAATTAGTTGAACAGCTCAATATGAATGAAAAGTGTTGTCAGTTTTCTTGCTTAGAAGGCCTCAGTTTGAGGGTTTAGCTCAGTCTAAAAGTCTAACTAATAGGAAATAGGTAATTTGTTGATTGTGGGGGATTTCTAAAACAAGATTTATGTTATTGGTTGTAGGTAAATTTGTGGACTTTATTTGATTTTATCTCCACACCTGTTTTATGAATAGTTATAATAGTCACGTCAGCATTATGCGAGATTCAATTGAAAGTTAGGAAGTGGCTAGTTTGCTGTCGACAGCATTTCACTCTTAAGACTATTTGGTGATCACGATTTCTGTGTGTTTAAATAGCCATTCTGACAGTGATGCTGGGGCGCATGAATAGTGCAGCTGCATTGAAATGTTATAAGTTGGAATCTTCACTAGCATGGCACTTAGACAAAGGCAGTGTACACTGGAGGGGAGAGCCTGGTATGTGAATATGCAAGGTGGTGTAGACTGGAGGTGCAAATTGTATTTAATTTGTCATTAAAATTGATCAATCGTAAACAAACTAAAAGTGACATGTTTAACACGTCATTGAAATTAACCAATCAAAAATGTGTGGCGGCCAAATTCCCTCCAAGAGCAAAAGGATAAAATGCCGTTGATGCCAACATCGCCACTGCTTTAATGTTATAGTTAGTTGCCTTATCATGCATATTGTGGACATTATTATCACTTTTTTATCTGTTTGTGCGAACGTCAAAGAGCTGCAAATACTGAAATACAAATTTTGAAGTCTTTGATGTGATTTGACTTGGAACTCAAACAAAGAGGCTACTGATTGTAGCAGAGCTCTACCCACCTGGCCTCTTGCCTATATAAAATATTGGCAGTGGCTATTTCGCCGTCGACGGCAATTTGCCCTTGGAATCTATGTTGCCGTGATCATTCACATGTGTTTATATAGCCATATTTGCTATTATCGCACCTGTGACTCTGTGGTGTAGTGGATAGAGCGCTGGTCTTGAGATACCAAGGTATCGGGTTCGAATCTCAGCTGGCCAGGGCTTTAAAAGAAAGGCAGTGTACACTGGAGGGGCAGGCCCGGTATGTAAATGTACGGGGCAGTGTACACTGCAAGGGAGTGTGCAGGGTGGGGGATAGAGACCTGGGGGTGCAAAATTTTTTTTTTTGGTTTTTAAAAATGACCAATCAGAGACGACCAAAAGTCACATGTTTAGTACGTCATTAAGATTGACCAATCACAAACAACTCACAGCAAAATAGTCTCTGAGGGTAAATTGCCGTCGACAGCAAAATAGCCACTGCCTAAAATATTAGCCTACATGGAACTCTCTGCTTCTATACCGTTTGAACCATGTGGTGATGTGGCATAATTGCAGAAGGTGAAATCTAGGTTAGTTAGCTTATTGAAAATGAAATACATCATGTTGTCGTTGTTTAGGCTTAGTACTGAGAAAAGCGTGGCAAAAATGTGCTGGCAAAGCAGTAGTAGCATTAAAAACTAAGTGTTAAAATTTTTGATACTGGCAGTGCTATTTTGCCGTTGACAGGATATTGGCCTTAGAAGCTATTTTGTTGTTAAATGCTTCTGATTGGTCAGCTGGTCATAGAATTATGGTTTGCTACTTACTGCAGTTTAAAGCTAGAAAACTGCCTCCCTTCAATTTTTTCTCCATGACGACAAACAAGTATTTTAACTTGAGTAGTGAAGTTTTCAAATTTTAAAAGTACTGCCTAGACTTATTACAACTGAGTCTATCCAGGTAGCTGGTCACACGATTATCAAACAGATAAAGAAACGGTAGAAGCAATGTACTGTGATCCATGATCAATAACTATGAGCAATTGATGAATCAGAACAAAGCATTCAATGGCAAAATAGCCTTTGGAAAAAAATGTCATCAATCACAAAATAGCTACTACATATATTTAAAGGTTGTTACATTTATTCATCATTTTATCATGCTTATCGTGTGCATGTTCGTCAAAAGCATTTTGGTAAAAGTGCTTCGTTTGGAAGTGAGAAGAGTATTTTCACTTTATGGACAAAGAGGAGCCTGCTGCTTCTGATGTTGCTGATCACAGTCAATTTATGTCACCTTTTTGAATCAGAGTTTACTTCGCTGTATATGTTATGTAGAGAAAAAAATATGCTTAAACTTTCTCAAATCCATAATAAACAAAATTGTATAGGCAGTTGCTATTTTGTCATCAGACATTTGTAATTGTTCAGTTAACATTATAACTTACGGTCATTTCTGATTGGCCAATTTCAGTGACGAATTTAAAACATTTTCAGCTCTAGTGTACCTTATCCCACATTTTACACTGCTCCCCAGTGTACACTACACATACATTCACATACTGGTCTCCCCCACTAGTGTCTGCTTCTATTGTCCAAGTTTTTGCCAGTACAAACTCCAATTCATAACAATTACATTTCAAGTCAGCTGCACTAGACACTACACCACAGCATGCAATTCTCTTGCTATGGTTGTTTGAAGCTAAATTTTGGCTATGACACTATTTTACAGTCATTACTTAAATGACCTTGAAATTTTGGAAAAAAGCGGTGACAAAGTGCACAAATTGAAAGGCGGCGTGCAATCTATACCAGCTAACATTTCGGGCAGTGATGACATTGGTGGTTTTAGAAGATGTTTTAGTAGTGATAAGTTTAATGGATTTTGTATATGTGACTACTAATTTGCCATTTAAAGATCAGATCAAACGACTTTATTTTAATTGAGGATTCCTTTTGATCATTTAAGGCATATGGAGGCAGTAAATGACAATCCTTACCTGACGTCACATTATGGTGTTAGAATAAATGCAGCTTTAATAGCTTGGCATTGTATGTGCTGATTTTAAGTTTGCCTTCGGACATCGTGCATGATTCATCAGGGGGAAATGTTCCATTGACTTTGAAAGTAGTGATTCAGTTTATATTAACAATGGACAATGTAACCAAACTGCCACTGCTAAAAGACTTTCGAAAATTCATTTAAATTGCTGGGAATAGTCGGATTCTTCATTATGTTTCAGTGATCGACCTGATTATTTTATTGACTTTGAGTGGTCAATATTCAATTTTCCAGTGCCTTTGTCAGAAACGTTGGTTAATTTGTGCCCACAGTTACCGGTAAGTTCAGTTATTTGTGTAAAAGGTATGGACTTGACTTCATAGCACTACAGGATTGGGGATGTTCACATCATTGAAGTGACTGATCATGCATATGCTTTGTAAGAATTGATGTTTTGGCATGCGTCAATGAGACGTGGCAGATTTATGATAAGTGATTATGCTCTGGTGCGTTTGGTAAAAGGCTGCATTGTTACTCAGTAATTGAATGTGACATTTGGCATGTGTTAGAAGTAGATGAGCAATTGTCTTCTCACACTCTAGACATTGATAAGTATAAGGGATGTCACTTTATGAAATGGCGTTATGCCTTGCCATATGAGAAATAACTTCGACACTGAGAGATAACTGGTGTATTACTTAGAGTTTGGAACTGAGTGCTGGTACTAGCCTATGTTGTATTATTATTTTGACGTCATTAATGATTGTGATTGTATTATGATTAATCGTAGATATTAAAGAAGTGGATATATTTACTGCAACTCTGCTGTGTTTTGTGTTTGGTGTTTGTTTTTGTTTATTAGTTACATCATAATTGTAGAGGTTTGCTAATATTCCGGTCCGACACGATTTTCGATTTGAATTAAGATCTGTTTAAACTTCGTATTGTGCAGCAAACACCAACCACATAATTAGTAATAAAAATGTTTGATGTGACATTTGAAATATCTAAAAACTTATTAGAAGTGATTTTAATTCCTTGCATGGCAACATTGAAAATGCTATTTAAATGGAAAATTGAATATTGCATGGCAAAATGTTTGATTATGTAGCCGTGCGCGTGCGTGCGTGTATGTGTGTGTGTGTGTGTGTGTGTGTGTGTGTGTGTGTGTGTGTGTGCGCGTGCGTGTGTGTGTGCGTGTGTGTAGATTTGAATCTCAATTAGTAGTCCTTTGTTTGGGTACAAAGATTTTTTTTGTGTAGCTAGTATAATGTATTATTAGTTGGATTCGTGTCTGCACTAATTGTGTGTGGTTTTGATTTTAAAGCTGCAGTCGTATCTTGGACCTATACACAGTTGCAGTGTTTATATTTATGCTGAAGGCATTCAGTACTATTCCAAAATAAAATCGGTTCTATTCCAACCATTTCTTCGGTGATCCAAGCAAAATATGAAAAATTTCGAGAGTTCGTGCAAAGTTAGAAAACCAAAGAAGGAATAAAAAGTAGAAACGACTTATGAGCCACGGATAAAAATTACAAAGTGTTTTCAAACAATTGGTTTTCCCTGTGAATGCATGGATGTGATTTAAAACTGACTAAAATTAGTTGTTGCCTGGCCATTTTCACATTATTTGTAAAATCTCAAAAGAAATTCAACAATATTTGAGAATCTTATGCAAAAAAGACAGGCAATCATACCATGTGCTGCAATTACTGCTGAAACCTTTCGTTAGGTCACATCGTATACACGACACAGGATTCCTTTTATACATCAGAACTACTGTATTTGACAACATATATGATGCACTTTTTTTCTAAAAGTTTTGCTCAAAAAATTGCCCTTGTCAAATACGCGAAGTTGAAATGTGGCTTAGGCTAGTCTCCTACCCGACGATCACTAACCTAGTTTATGATTAGTAATTCTAGCTATCCTAACTGCTAACTCCATGCGTCATTTTTTATCGCCGAAATTATTAATTTTATAACGAATTTTATTGCAAAACTTAAAGCAAACTAACCCGGTCGACTGTGATGCATGTTTATAAATATCAGCTGATCAGCACCAGACTTGATGCCATGTGACAGTGGGGAGTAAAACTAGAGATAGTTTGTATAATGTGCTGCTAGGTTGTGTTTAGCAATGTATGCTTAACTACACTAAAAAGGTTTTTTTCTTGACTCTGATCTGCTGAAATGAGGGTGCGTCTGATATGGCAGTGCGTCCTATATGCCGTCGAATACGGTGATTGTTGCAATTTTGTTTCTAGGTACTGCTGCTGATCCTGTGAATATTGATAAGAGTTGGAATGGCGAACTGTGACATCACGTGATGACAATATCCTAGAAGGGACGCAGGATGAAAGCACCTGATCTGATTTGGTGCAGGAAGATTTTTCTATACATTATAATAGTGCCTCGGCACCAGTAGACGTTATGGTCGGTGTAAACTACGTCATAGTTCATGGCTCTTCCTCACAGCTAACAGAGTCCACAGTAACAGGTACTTTTAGACAAAAAGACACTGTATACAGACAGCGGAGAGCTCTATATACATTCCCCTCATTTTTCTGTTAACGTGATTGAGTACTTAACTGAAATGAGCAAGGGAATGGAGACACTAGCACCTTTTTATAAACAACGAATTATTGATATTGCGATTTATCCACATACCAAATATAAGTTGCGTGTTTTGGTATGTTGATTTGACATTAAGATTGGTATAAATCTTGAAACGTAAGCATTAAAATGTTTCGATCTGTTTTGTTTCTGTGTTTTCTTATAAAGTTGCCAATATTTCATATTCAGTTTCTTAAATAAATGTTGTATACTGTATATCAATTTTATAATTTCAATTTCAGTCAATTAGTTTCTTATTGACTGAAACAAGTCGATTTTCTCAAAAACATGATTAGACACAAGTCCTTGCATCTTATTTTTTCTGTATTGTTGTCTTGACTTGTAGAGTTTTCTTGGTTATGTAGTACATTGAACATCACTGCATTACTTGCTGCATCAAGTGGTATCATTCTCGTTATCATAAAGATTATTACCATAAATTCTAAAGCTTCATTATGTCACTTTTCTGAACGGAACTTGATATATTTCTTTGTCCGAAACGAGAATTTAAATTACTACTTATTTTCACAATCTGCCTAATTCTACTTTAAGGCTAAGCCAAAATAACAGTTTTTTGTGTTGCAGTTACTCATTGCTGAAAGTTTCCACCAAGATGTCGATATTAATCCAGTGGGATCGGACGAAGATACGTTTCAAAGCAACCGATCTTTATTGTCCCAATACGTGATAAAAGACAGAATGAGCACGACGACGTGGCATCTGCGAGGGCAAAAGGATAAAGACAGTTCTTCAAAAATATCCGTTGCCAAAGGATGGGACTAGGATTTGGCTGCAACCGTTATATTGGTTCTTTTTTTGTTAGGTAGGTATGATGAGTTGGTTGCATCTTTTGATAAGTTTGCTTAACTTCGCACAAGATGAGTTGACTTGTATTTTTTGTTGTTAAGTAAATGTATCGTTGGAATTGATTGATAACTGTTGCTTCTAAATCCCAGCAATAAATACCTGTCAAAAACCTTTGCTGTTACGGCAATTGTGTTGAAATTGAAAGGTGTTGTTTTGGTAGTTTGTTTCTGTTGAGCAAATGTCATTGGCATGTGAGCTATAGCGATTTAATTCTTTAATGTTTCCAATCGACGAGACGATGATGGAGGTTTTTGAATTTTTACTGGGATAGAGTTGTAAACCCGTCCGTTCAGCATGTTGTATCCAAGTAATGTTTACATAATAACCAATCCGCTACGTTGTAGTGATGATGTGATTAAATTTTGATTAACATGCTTTGTTGTGCCAATTTTTCCGATGGCAATATGACTAATTCTACCTGCTTAATACCCACCTGTGATTGTAGAAGAAGAGTAAGTTTGGTATGGTCATGCTTTCCGGTTGGATATGAACAAGAGGAGTAATAAAGCCTTACCTTTATAATATACCATTATTTCTTGGTTTAGATAGTGAATGGAGTTGATAACAAAGATCAGTTGTATGGAAAATTTGTTTACTGAGAAGATGGAGCAATTGTTACGTTTGGTGAAGTGGAAGGAAGTATCACCTCAAATTAAATGAGCTTTTGGTAAATGTTTTGGTCGTCTTTTTAGTATTGCTTATGTAGCAGCTCTAGTGTGATGAATATAGTTTTTGAAAGTGGAGGATGGGTGAATGGATAAAGGCCGGTATTTTAAACCTCATAGGCGTTTAGTAAATCTGTATCCAGCATCATTGTTGGAAAGGTAGTGCTGCATGACGATGTGTTGTGAACCCCAGCAACCATCAGCCAATAGATTTTTCAGACGGGTAGCACCACCACGTAAAGGCTACATGCTGTTAAACGGATTTGCTATGTTATTTTGCTAAAGTACAAAAGATATACTGGAAAGAGCTTCCTGGATTGTGTAGTGCTGTGTTGTTATAAAATTTAGATTTTAATGCATGTCACTTTAGATTGATTTACACTGATCAAGCGACTTAGAACTTTGCGTTGAAAGTATGACATAATACGTGCTTTTTTATTTAAAGGTGTGCACATTTAGCCCATTAGCCCATCCACATGCCCAAACGCCATGGACTTAAATTGGCCGACATTTTTTTTGCTGAGCCACTAGTAGTATGGCCCAAGAGCCCGCGATGTTGCTGATCTCGTCAGTCCTGTCAAATAGGTGGTCCGGAAACCTTGAATATATAAATATGTGGGCGTTTTCTAGGCAGTAGCAGCAGAAGTCTTTCCTTGTCATTATTCTAAAGCAATGATTTTACTGATAAGAGATCATTAAAGGTTTGTAACAGACTAAGCAACAAAATGTTATTAACCTAATTGAAATATGAAGTCATGAAAGTTATTCTACAAAAAGTAGGCCAATTGCTACTAAAGTCATTTGCAAAAGTTTAAGACCAGTCATTGAGATTTAAGGCATTGTGGTTTTTATGATTGTGATTGTTGTATAATGCAGTTTTATATGACACAAGATCTTACTGAAATTGCATCAGCCACCTGTCCATCACCAACATATGGTTTACTTTCACTAAGAACCTGTTTAAGTTTATTTCAATTGATTTTACAGCGTAATTACTTGTGTATACGCTGCTGTTTGAGATCTTGAAAATGAGCAAAAAATCGTTACTTTTAGAGACAAAAATGTCCCAAATCGTAATTTAAGTAAGGAAGGCTACTCAGAACGAAAAATCAATGCGAAGATTGTTGCAGCAAGACTGCTGTCCATAAAGGAGTTGCAAATTTCAATAATTATGTGAGTTAGAAAGACTTGAATAGAAGTGGGAATGCAATGAAAACATCCCCCGAGATGATCTAATGATAAGGCGAATTGCTATATGCGCTCCAACAAGTTCTTAGGAGAAAATTTGTGCTACTCTACTTTGAAAGGGGAGAGATGTTTACATTACCACAATTTCACGGCGTTTGAGATTCAGTTTGGTCTTAAATCATATAAACCAGCTTGCAAACTTGTTGGTGAGCATATCACAATTTACTTGATTAATAGATTCTCTCAGGGAATATTGTCATTAGCCTCCCACTTCTATTGAAGTCTTTCTAACTCTCAAAATTTGCAGTTGCTGTATGCACAGCAGTGTTGTTGCAACAAATCTTCGCACTGATTTCTCGTTCTGAGTATTCTTCCTTAGTTAAAACCACGATTTGGGACATTTTTGTTTCGGAAAGTGACGACTTTTTGCCCATTTTCAAGATCTCAAAATGCAGCTTATACACAAGTAATTACGCTGTAAAATCAATTGAAATGAACTTAAACAGATTCCTAGTGAAAGCAAACCATATGTTGGTGATGGACAGATGGCTGATACAATTTTAGTCGTATAAAATTGCATTATACAATCACAATGATAGAATCTGCAAATGCTTGAAATCAAAATGACTGGTCTTAAACTTTTGCAAATGACTGTAAATTTGATCGATGAGATGAAGTACGCTAGGTTAGCTTATTAACTGCAGTAGAAACAACTTTAAAAATGAATAACTGTTTAATATATTGATCAAGTGTTCTAGCCTATATGTTGTTTGAGCGGTCCCCGTGTATCAGCATAACTGCGACTGGGGCAATTTGGTTAAAGATTATTACAACTTGGCCAGCTGATGGCAGACTTGTTGGTGGTGCCAAGACCAGCAAAGAGTTTGCAGAATAGCGCAGGCTTCAGCGGAAAAACTTGAGTATACTGGGCCTGCTGACAAGGAAAGAGTGGCCTCGGTGCCACAGAGAGAGCAGTTGGCAGGTATGCCAGAGCCGCTGTTGCGAAAAGGAAATCGAACAGTTGTTTGTCCAGAGCACCAGATTGTAAGGTGGGAGAGAGTCAAGGTGAGCGAGAGCCGCACCTTGGCGAGATAGAGAAAATCAAATCGAAAGGGTGGACTCCACAGCGAAGAAAGGCAGATTCCAAGGTGGTGAGGGAAAGAAAGCAAGAAGAGCCTCCCTAGGAAGTAGAAGGAAGCATGAGTGGGGGAGTGGACGAGAAAAGAGTGAGAGCGAGGAAGGTTGTTTAGAGATGTGTTGACCCGTACATAATCAGAGTTGGTGTCAAGCAAAAAATGAGATGAGGTAGAAAGTGCACAGAAGGATAAGACTTTGTTTGATGAAAATGTTGATGCTGCCGCTATCGTGCATGGCATCAAGAGAACAAGGTCAGACCGGGAGTGGGCCCAATCAGATCGCAGAGCAGAAAATCCAGGGATCCGGAAAGAGGAAAATGAGTTAAGGTTACAAATAAGGTTGAGGGAGTAGAACGAAATAAAGTGTAAAAGTTCAGTGTTCCTGGCTCGGAGACACCCAGCATTCCATTGAAGAACCCTGAGGGAGTCAGGGGGCAAGAGGAAGCAGAGGATGATAGAGAAACAACCAGGAGCATGAGGCGATGGTGAGGGTGCAGAGGGAGAAGATACAAAGTATGCCAAAGAGCTTTGAAAGCGAGGGTGGGTGGAAGTGCGGCAGAGGGGTGACATATTGAACAATGGAGGTATTCAAGCTAGAAGAGTCTGAGGAGGAAGTCGCAGTGTTGGTAGGTGTGGAATCTCCACAAGAAGCAGGGGGACCGCTCCAGGAGTAAGAGTTTTTAAGAGTTTTGAATCTAGAAAGGAGAGTTGTAAGCACTTTAAATGGACCCATTTGGAGTAGATGCAGCATTGCACTGACCTACCCATCCAAGTCACATTTCCAGCACACACTAAACAGGGCAAAACGAGAATAGGGTTAGGATAAACGTTGCTGCTCATCAGAAGGAGAAGACGAAGACGGCCAAGAGAAAGGCAGGAGAAAAGAGAAGACAGGCGACCGATTATAAAGAGGCTGCGTGCTGTCCTTCAGCTGTCATTCAGGGAAATAATGCCTAAAATACGGTTTGTGTGAGGGGTGTAGCCGGAATAACTGGGACCCTCGGTAAGACCAACAGGCATTTCGACCCAACACAAACGGGGTCGGGGACGGCACCACCACGTTAAAACGGCTGTTGATTGGTGCAGCACTTGTATTTTTGCTGAAGGCCAGATTGTTTCCTTGTTTCAAAGCTATACGTTTTATCTGTTGTAATATTTTTAAACTCCCAAAGGTATCTTTTTTTATATGGAAAACTTTTTTTGTCCCGTTCTCACTTATGATTTACCTAAATGGTTTCTTTTTTTCAACGTCACCAAGTTGGAACGTTTACAATGAGCGGCCAATTGCGCTATCACCGAATTCCTCTGGTCCTCCACTATCCTCCTCTTCTCTGAAGCGTCCTTACCACCACTACAAGTCTCTCTAACTCATTTTTCTCTGTCATGTTATTAGCAGGCCCTTCATCTTGCACAACTCCTATTTCATTTCAGGTTGGCCAGACTGGAAATGAAACCGAGACTCTCCAAGTTTTCCTAGAGAATCTTTGCATCTACACATCTGCTCATGCTTTTTCCTACTTCTGCCAGGAAGGCTCTCTCTGGTTGCCTTGCCTTGGTTTTTGACACTCGCTTTGTTTAGTGTGGAGTTCATTTTTCACCATCCTCTCGCTGCTTCATCTCGTAATTTGTGCGAATGGCTCTGTCCGTTTTACTAGCGATAAAAGAGACTTAAGTGCCTTGCCAACTGATCACAGACGTACTGTTTTATCTAAATTTGTTTTTCACACACGTTTCCACAGTATCCAGTGAGGAACTGGTATTCCCAGGTCTTTGTGTCTTCCCTTGTCCTTGCTACAATGGACACAACCTTCTGTTAATCTCTTATCTATCTTGAATCAGCAGTATCGAGAATCCTTCATGCAGCGTCTGCGGTCATTCAACCAAGGACACTTATTTGATTTTGCACTGCTCTGTTGAAGACTTTGCGCCGCTCGCTTTTGAGCAATTCCTTTTCGATGTACGACCTCTGGTCCAGGCGTTTGGGGCTCGATGGTCTTCCACCATGCCCCATTCCTTGAAAGGAGTGCGGTAACAGCAACACGCAGCAATGGCATTGGTTGAATATGTGTAGCTCAAATGCATTTTGCAATAGTTTTCTCCGCTTGTCGGGTTTTAACAATCACAAAATACAAAGAGAACAAATTAATGCCCATGCGTGATCATGAAAACCGGCTATTCAGTCACTTTCCAGTGGATTGAGGATAATACATGAAAAACGGGCAACCAAAGTCTTACTACAAGTCAGCATTTACTTGGATGGGGCGACAGTTGCAATTAGGAAAACCACATCTTGTTGAAATCGTTTAGAAAACAATCTAACTTTTGAAGGAGTGACTCCTGCTTGTAACTGGGTTGGAGTAGAAATCAAATATGCTTGTGCAAAATATTTTTGCGTAGTATTTCCATAGCATAGAAGATTTTATCAGTCAATAGACTGCAACTGTGTGGTACAAAATTGGAAACAAGTGCAAAATGTTTCCCAGAAGACCATGGTTGCAGGTTCGAATTTCAGCTGGCAGGGCATTAAAAGTAAGGCAGTGTACACTGGAGGGGCAGGCCCGGTATGTAAATGTATGGGGCAGTGTACACAGGAAGGGAGTGTACAAGGTGGGGATAGAGACCTGGGGGTGCAATATAAGCCCGCTGGGATCAAGTGCAAAAATTTTCCCACATGGGGAGAATTTTGCACTTGATCCCAAAATTGTACCTAATGAAACTGTAAAAACTTGATAAATAAAGCCCAGGTTTGAATATTTGTTTTTTAAATATTCTAGACGGAGTCGCTGCATCCGACATTATTGTACGACTCATCGACAAAGCGCTTTTCTGTTTAGATCGAAGATGATGCAATTGGAAGTATAGAACATGGCAAGTTTAGTTAGGCAGTGCTCTTCGACAACTGGACATTTAATTTGAAGTTGCCCCAAAGGTTAAACAAGACCTTTTCTTGTTTTGAAGTTATGTGCTCAGTATAACTTGCATCAAATTGCGTTTGTTTTTTGATTTGTATTCAATGTTTTTTTATGCGTGAACAAAGCGTAGTCAGCAGAGAATTTTCAAAATCTAGTTTCTATCCCAGATATAAAATAGCATTTAATAAATTTTGTTATTTTCTTAATTATTCGCATTCAAACAAGTTTCAAATGTTTTGTGAAGGGTAATTTCCTCCCTTTGCATTCCCCCGATTACCTCTGTGTTTGAATTGTTTTATTGTTATTGCACTTTAATTAAACCGTTTGAAAAATTGCTTTGTTTAGTTTTATAGTTACGTCTGCGCTGCCAATATAAGTTTTTGAATAAAGTCATATATGAGACAAGTTTGTACTATGTATCGGTAGTTGTAAAAGTGGTGAAAAGTGATCCAACACTATTTTAAAAAGAAAATATTGGAAATGGTAAAACAGCGTTATATAGATGTTAGCTGCCACCGATAAATGATATGTTATAACACCAGCAACGTTCGTTTTGGTGGAAACTGTCTAGCCACCCATCTAAGCACAAAATGGTGCAATTGGTGAACCATCAATTTTGTTGTAAGGTCTCCACCAATTATATTTACAATGCAGCTTGGTCACAGGTAGCTTTATCATAGGTGCCGGTTGTGTTAACGTAATTTATGTGCCCTGTCATTGGTTTAGTTATTTTGTCGTTTGTGAAGTACCTGTTAATGCTTTTGATGTTCTAGTTGTTCGGAAGCTTTCGCCTTTTAAGCTGTTGTTTTTGCCGCCTCATTTAATAGATTGTCATTCGTAATAAGTGAGGAAGAGGAATGTTTTGTAGTATGTGATGACTAATGAATTGTTTTTATATTTCACAAGTTATTTTCTATTACGCTCAACCCTTAATGGAAGAAACCGTAAGTTTGGTGCAGTGAATCATCAATAAATTAATAGGGCAAGTTGTTTTCTCTTTACTAACGCCTGTCATTCTCGTTTCTTGTTAATGATTTTGTGGCAATTTCGCTGATTGATCTTATATTTGTAGCTTAAATAGGTCTGTTGACTGTTTATGAGCTCACTCTACTTTGGCAGTGTTTTTAGTATGGGATGGTAGCGAATAGAAAACCTAATGTTTTATCACTAACTGATGCTAGTGGCAAGTTGTTTATGTATTTCCAACAGCGCTTGTCTGTGTCTCATATCAACCGGGAAACAATAAGCAGCTTGTATTGTCAGCTATTGCTAGCCTTAATTCGATAATATAGGCTTGTTTCGCGTTCGCTTATATCTTTGTTTGCACGATTGAGATTTCTCAGTAGTCTTTAATATCTTGTAACAAGTAGAGCCAGATACTCCTAGCGTATCGCAATTGATGCATGTGGTAGAGCTAATTTGTGAGCAAACTTTCTGTTTACCATTAATACAGTCTTGATGTTCTGCAAGTTGGTGTGTGCTCGTGCGTCGAGGACCTCAGGTGAGCAAGACAGCTAGAGACAGGGTCTCCAAAATAGAAGCAGCAGTAAGACAGCCAGTATATCTGTTTCTCACTGCAACACAAGTTAAAAGACGATTGAAACTGTCCGGTAGACTATAGAGTGAAATGATAGTCTAGATTCGGCCAGCACCGTGGTAAAACCTCCTGCAGTGGCTGCCCGTTTTTTTCATGACCAGTGGGTTTGGTAAATGCTAATTCCAAGAAGGCTAATCCTAACGTACTAGGCAGAGATGCATTGAGTGTTGTCAACGCTCAATCTCTAACATCGTCGACGCCTGGTTAGCCGAGGTGCGCTTGCAGCACATTCGACAGGAAGAAGCGTGAAAGCTAAAGGCACTGGCAGCTGCGCAAGAATTGAGAAAGTTCGAATCGAAGCAGATTGTTTTGCAGACCGAAAAGGAAGTAGCAGAAGCAAATATCATTGCGGATGCAGTCTCAAGTTGTGATGAAGAGCTGGGTGACGTTGCTCCTTTTCTGAAAACTGATGTTCTAGTTGTTCGGAAGTGTACCAAGTATCGTTTTGCCATCATTCGGAGTTGATGTAATGGATCCAGCAAAGTTTTCATTGGGTCCTGTTCCCAGTGGGATGTTTCATGGGCCGGGTGTTGCTCCTGAAAATCTGAGTCCAATGAATGGTCATGGAGTGACTTCCAAGATCGACGTAGCAGAACCACCAATTCATGGGCCGGCGAACACAAGGGAAAGATCGCAGGGAAGGTACAGTACTGATCTTGGATTACCAGGTGAGTGGGTTCATTCTTTGAGTGATATCGCTAAGATGCTTGTTCGTTGCAAGGCTCAGAGGCTGTGACTGAGCATAGTAAATTTACGGGTAACTCCCTAGTCTACTTCAAATTTATTCGCCAAGTGATTTATTGCTTCTTTGCCCGTTTTTGGATGATGAGCGGGAAAAAGTACACATGAAAGCTTTGTGTACATATGAGAATGGGCATTATCAGATTGGAATACCTTGGAGGGATGGCTGCCCTGACTTACCAAATAATTACTCGATGACTTTGTCTCGATTAAAGTGTTTTGGCAAGCGCTTGCTAGCTGACCCCAGATTACTGGCTAAATACAAGGAAAAGGTTGAAGATTTGATCTTGCAAGGGCATGCTGTAAAAGTTCTTCATAATAGTAGGCAATTAAAAGGTAGGAAGTGGTACATACCTCACCATTGTGTAACAAGCAAGTTCAGGGTTGTCTTTGACGCTGCAACTCAATTTCAGCAAACTTCCTTGAATGATCAAATTTTTTCCAGATCTTGATCTAACCAATAATCTAGTGGGAGTGCTGATTCGCTTTCGGAAATATCCGGTGGCTGTTGTAGGGGATGTGCGAGCGATGTTTATACAGGTTCGAGTAGCTCCTGTAGATCAATCAGCCTTGCGTTTTTTGTGGTGGAACGATAGCGACCCGACTCGGCCACCAAAGGATCATCAGATGATAGTCCATTGTTTTGGTCTCACCAATTCACCATCGGTAGCTGGGTTTGCTTTGCGCCGAACTGCGGAAGAAAATCGGAGGATGTGGTAGAGGTAGTTCGTAAAAACATTTATGTGAATGATGTGTTGACTTCGGCGCCTAATATTGATAGTGCAGTTAAGCTTGTGCATGATGTCGAAGCATTGCTGAAAGGTGGCGGTTTTGAACTTGCAAAGCTTTCGAGCAACTTACCAGAAGTGCTTGAAGGACTACCAGCCGAGCGCTTAGCGTCTGAGTTAAGTCAAGTTGATTTATATGCAGAGATTCCAAAACAAAAGATGCTGGGTTTAGTGTGGTATCCTCAAGAGGATGTACTAGGGGTAAAGGTTTCGGAAGTGACATATTGTATTCACGGGGTATTTCCCCTTCGCAGCCATATAAAGCTAAGATGTGGTTGATTGGACCTAGCTTTCTGTTTGAACCAGAGGATACATGGCCCACTACACCAAGGCAGCCAGAAAGCACAGTTGTCACTACTAATAATTCTTCTTTGCATTAAACTGATTTAAGTCCTGAGGAAGTCAATTTAACTGAGGGTGTTCTTGGCCGGATCATAAACAAATACGGCTTTCTCCATCGAGCTGTGCGCACCGCAGCCTGGTTGTTACGACTGAAACGTGAGCTTTATGCCAGAATAACAGATAAACCTATCGGCAATGACTTATTAGCGGATTATATTGACGCCAACGAGTATAATGCCGCACTTTGGCTCTTATGTCCCTGGCGCAACGTCATGAGTTTGGTGGATTAGTGAAAGCACTCGAGCGTCATCCGTATCACAAATTTGAGTCCGGAGAGTGTGGTGAAAACCTGAAACTGCTTATGAAGCCTATTGTGAAACATTGCCCATTTGTGGAGGCGGGGATTCTTCGCATTGGTGGGCGTTTGCAACGTTCGGGCGAGTCCTACGATGTAAAAGCGAACAGATGCTATTATTTTAATTACAGGAATAAGCTTAGATTTAATGGCATAGTGGTTAGAGACGCGATGGCGTAGTGGTTAGAGCGCTCGCTTCGCAATTGATAGACCTGGGGTTCATTACCCTTGTCGAGTCATATCGAAAGACTTTAAAAAATGGTATCTACAGCTTACCTGCTTGGAGCTCGGCATTTATGGGAGGTTGTGAAGAACAAGCCGTTTTGTCCTTAGGCAAGGCACTTAATGGTACCCCCACCTTTATGTGGAAAACAGGTGACCGGGAAATGGCAACTCCCGAGCGAGTGCGGACTTATCGTCCAAAACATAGCAATACATCGCTTTCTCGTGAATGGAGGATAAATATGGCAAATAAAAAAAAATTTAATGGCAATTATTTACAAGATTGTTTTTTAAATAAACTTGCCACTTACAAAGTCGCGACAGTCAGATAAAAATGTTGAAACTATTACAAATAGACTTGAAAAATCTTTTTCAAATATCATTCATTCATTGTGGTGCCGTTTATCACGTCTGCTTCAAGATAGATGGCTTTGAGTTCAAGTACGTGTTGTCGTTGTTGCATGTTTTTTTGCAATAAGACTGTTACAAAACCAAGTTTTTTTAAGTGAGTATTTGTTAGTAAGATTGCTGGCATGGAAGAATGGAAGATGAAAAGCAAGCTGTTGGATGGGAATAGTCGTCCGTGGATATGAAATGCTCAAATCTCAGCTTCATATTTTCCATGTCAAGAATATGTGTGTTGCTCTGAGTGCCAAGTAGAAAATCAGTAAACACGGTTTTCAAAGTTATTGGCATGAATCGACAGCTACCGAAAGCGAAACGAACGCTCTTACCACCACATCACAAAAATAATATCGGTAAAAATATAAAGTCTGTAGTGATCTTTGAGGTAAGGGTACTTTAACTTCGAAGACAACTCAGCATCTATTGGGGTGGGTAATTAGCATAAAATTTGCATGTTCATAAAAATCTTTCTTTTATATGTGAAATTCTCAAGTAATAGAGATTTCAACGAAACAAATAAAATAAGTAATAAACAATAATAATAATTTAGAAAGAAACTTGGGGTATTTTATGATGATTAATTATGATTGATTATGACAGTGTTTCACACTGCCACCTTGCGGACATTAGTTTTTGAAAAATTTTTTATATATAAAAAAAATAAAAAAATAAAAAAAATGAAAAATTTTAAAAATAAAATTATAAGAAAAATAATAATAAAATAAATATTAAAAAATAAATAATAAATAAATAAATAGATAATAAAAAATAAAATTATAAAAGAAATAAAAAAAATTTTCAAAAACAATTTTTCAATTTTTTCAATTTTCAGAATAAAAAAAATTTTTCCCAAGATTAGTTTTGGAAAAAGCGGTTCATTTCGATTCAATCATGAACCCAAACTGCTTACCGGTAGTCCCACCACCAACTAGGCGCACTGCCATTGGTTGTTACCAAAAATTGCTGGGCGAGCAACTTTACTAAAAAACTGCCACCTTGCGGAAACCTTGCACCGTCGCCGCGAAAAAATTAAAACACATATTGTTAATACACATACATATATATACACGACATAAAACTCAACCATTGACCAGAATAATATACATTCTATTCAACAATAATTGAGTTACTGTGTCAACTCACTGCGGTTGGTCGATTTTTCATGGCCGTTGATAGAATCTCCCAACCATGCATTGTGACGTTACGAGCATTAAACATCAGTTCCTCTATTTTATCAACACACGATGCGATCCCAGCAATTGATTCATCGTTCAATGGACCCAATAACTCCAACATTCTCATCTAAATATAACAACGAAATGATAAAACACGTCAAACAACTCATCAAACATATTAGAAAATAGGTAATACCAATAATATTCAATTTTTAATCAGTATTCAAAATAATTCCCTGTGAAAATAATAATTATTTTGTTAAAACCAAATTGATAATTATTGCAAAATGCTTGTCTTGCTATATCTTGCAAAGTGATTATTGAGCAAAATGTTTGATTTGATTAATGTGTCTGTTCTCAAAACTGTGATTAGAGGTACGTGCAGGTTTATTCTGTATTAAAGCGTACAGATGATCAAGTAAAGAAAGTTTTGCAGTATTGTGTTTTTATCCCCCAGACTCTCAAAACAGCGACAGTTGTCATAAACATAAGTCTCTGGAGATAATTTGTAGCGTCAGATTTCACCTCTCTGCTTGAACTGCTTGGTATTATTTTCGATTTTATTTTAAAATAATACCAAGCAGTTCAAACAGAAAGGTTTCATTATGCGTTGTTCTCATTTACCTTGGCTAAAATATGCAACTTTCACAACATAACAAAATCAAATAATAAAATGAATAATATTTTTATCAAGTGTATTTGTAGCTTGCACATGATAGCAAATAACGCACTGCTGAGTAACTAAGTTGTTATTTATATGCAGGTTAAGCACTTTACCTGAGTTACTCTAAAACCATTTGGTGAACATTTGCTACAGGTTGGTTAGTGACCGAAATTATACAAGTTGAAATTGTTTCGTTTTCACAACATTTGTCATGACATTTCCGCCACTTACGAACGCCTTAAATCGGCTTTATTGTTTTCTCTGAGCTGTGTGTCATCATTGCTCTCAATAGGTTGCTTGCTCACCAATAAATCCACCATCATTAATACAAACTGTCGACGTGTTGCGCAATCCATACTACTATAACTTTCTCGAAGATAACGTGGTAGTTGATGCCAGCAATGTCGAAAGTGTTCCTTCAAACATCTACGGGCCATCTTCTAGATGTTGATTGCTGACTTTGTGGGGTACAACCAGGCCATCTGATCAAAGCGGTCAACTCCTAATTTTGTTTTTATCATCTTCCGGCTTTTTCTTTTCAGTGCTTGAATTCACATCTGCAGAACTTATGCATGCTGGAAAGCAAGCAACCTGTTTTTTTTGACTGATACTTTACAAACAAGAAATTTGTTGGGTCATGCCAATAAAAATTACTGGAAAGTGCTGCATTTTGTGAGCGCAGTCATCTCTTTGCACAATTAACGACGATTTTGTCGCATTGTTCCGACTACAGACACTTTATCTTTCGCCAATTTTTGGGCAAGAGAAACAGACGGGAAAAAATTATCACATGTTACGTTATAACTTTTCCTTTTGAATTGTTGTTTAAATTGAATGAGCCAAAAATGAAGTTTGTAGAACATGGACTTAAATCGCTAAAAGTTTGGCCACTAGCGCACTACTTTTGAAGTAGCGGCAACGCTAGCGTTGCATCTTGTAAACTGCAGTAACGAGTTCTGGTAGAGCCGCTAGGTTTATTACCTATTAGCCGTAGCGTCGCTAATTGTGCACCTTTGGCGGAGTCGCTTCCTGTACGTTAACAACTTGTTATTGCCACAAGATATTGAATATCGTTTCACATTTTTGTCTGCTGGTGCTCAGTTATAATGATTTGATATTCGGGCAGTGAAAATGTGAATCGTCTGTGGCAAAGCAAGCTGCGCGACAAAATGTTTTAGTCTGTTTTGTTTAAAATCTGATTAAAATTACTATCATTGTTTGATTGTAAATCCAATCAAGAAAAACATGGTTGTTACGCAGAAAAAGGCAAACAAATTTGAGTATCCGGTTGGATTAAGCAAATTTTTCAATACTCGTTATCGCATGCCGTTATGAAATCACTCATAGATTCCAAGCATCTAGGCGACGGATTCCTAATATTTTTGATGCCGCGGATCGTTTTGAAAACTGGGCTGATGCTGCAGTCATTCCGAATCCAAACCAGCTCTAGTTCTTCAAACCATCAAAACGCAGTGCCCACTCGCAAAACTATTTGGTGTAACCACATATGTAGATCCTTAAATCACCGTCACAGCAAAGCAGTAACGTAGCCAAGAGGGGCAACGGAAGACTGGCTCCCTTTCTTTAGGGAGACATCAACAGCCTACGTCCGTTTTGCATGAAACTTGTAAGTGTTAAGATGTTATTTTGACAAAATTTACAAAAGTTGTTTCTATACAGTAAACTTATTATAAAGTTGGCTGGTACAGAGAGGTTAAATGGATACATGTTTTATAACTTGTTTGTAACAGTTTTAGGCTACCATAGGTTTTCCTTTCGGAGGAAATGTTATCCTTTTTTTGATGAAAACGATATTTGTCCACCAGGACATTAAAACACGGCCAAACGCCATCTATTTTGCTACTAGATCTGCAGTACTAATTTTAGTTTTTTTTGTAATTCATTGCCAACATTTATAGTGTTGATAATAAATATCAAAAACCTATTTTCAAGTTTATTATCTCATATATTCAAGAAAGGCCACTCCGCATTAAAGCAATTATTTATTCCCACCTCTACTCCGTAACAGAAACGGGATGCTAAAATATTATCTGCGTTATGTTTTTGAACGGTTTTTGTATGGCCTTATCTCACAACTTGAGGACCGTTTTTGAGAGCATGCTGCTTCAGTAATGTAGCTTAGTTCCTTGTTACCAGCTAATTATGTCAACGCACGGTTTAGCGATACTAAATCAATCGTTACCGTATTGATGCTCTTGCTGCAAACATCTGTTGCTGAAGTCGAAGCTCAATTTTCATTTTGGCAAAACTCAGTGGACAACATCTCGAGATTTGAGATTGAAAGAGCGCATATCAGCTAAGTGATATTGACGTTTACCCGGCCATTCGTCTTATTCAGCATCCTTGGTAGACCTCCTGTTTTTTCGGCAATGGCAAAGAGGTCATTTTCTGCATTATGTCTTCTCAAATCGGACTTGAGAACCACCACAAATTTATCTTTTTATATTGCTGCAGCACATTAATGCACATGCAATCTGAGCAGTGGTGGATAAATTGAAATATTCTGCTGTTTTGTTTTCGCGATTACAATTGCGACACCGTTTTAACGGCAGGAAATATTTCAATCAGTAAATTTCGCACGGTTTAGATTTCGTTCTTCTAAATAGCTCTATTGCTGAGTGCCAAATAGAAAATAAATGCCATTTATTTTAATGTCAGTTATTTTTATTTAAATGTCATAAATGCCATTTATGAAGTTGTTGCCATGAGTCGAGAGCGGAATTGAATCAAATTCTAGCAAATACATAACGAACGCTCTAACCATCACATCACTACCATGATCAAACGAACACAGTTGTTGACTAAATTTTATAGTTACGCATTTACAATAAACAATAATTGTAGCAACGTGGCCAGGTTTCCGGTTCTTTGAAACAAAACTGCGTTCGATTGCAATGAGAAAATGGTTTTATTTTCGAGGCGCTCCACAAATTTCGAAGAAAATTTGATTTTATGATATTTTAGATAACTGTTATTGACTTTTACCCTGCGTTCGCAGATAACGGTTTTCGTAACAAGGAAAAAAATGTTCTTACCGATAGTGAAAAGAGGTTTTGAAACGAGGTTGTGCTGCTTAATACTGAATGTGAAGAGAGCATTGTTGTGTTTGCACTCAGTATCAATAAGCGAAACCTCGTCTCAAAATCTGCTCTAAATATCGGTAGAACCATTTATCCCTCGTTGCGCAAACCGCTATGTGCGAACCAGGGGTGCAGCCAGGGTGACCACTGTGACATGTCCCCTTCCTTTGGTCCCAGATCAAGTAATGCACAAGACAAACAATGGCCCGAAAATTTGCTGGTAGCATTGGGTTTCATGCCTGAGGTTAACACATGAGCTTCAAACTTTCTATAGTTATCTTGATATAAACCAGAAATCATACGAGCAAGTTCTTTTGCGCAAGAATCATGCAGCAATAATCTATTGGTTTCTGACGAGGTGCGCATGAGTACTGTACAACATTATCAGCAATATTGCACAAAAACAAGTAGCTTGCCACGAGGAAAAGCGAGTTTTGTGCTTTCTGGAGAAGTTTCAGAAATATTGCCAAGAATAGAGTATGTCTCTATATTTCAGCAAGTTATTTACCAAATCATCTTGACCAGCCTGGATTTATAGTTGACGATTTAAATTTTCTAATTTTAGTCCAACTGCTTTGGACTATAGACTGTTGAGTAAACAAAACCATCAATTTGCAAAGTAAAAAATCGAAATTCTCTCTGAAATATGTTTTAGAAGACTATAAAAAGCGCAATAAAAAGTTTAATAAGTGGACAAAAGTAACAGAGACGCTGCAATCAGAGATAGCACAAGTTACAGTGACATTCTTTGGCTTGCAATGTACGCAAAATTCAAGCATGCATAATCATTATGAAAGACATGCTGGTATTTTTTCTAATTCTCAAAAACCTCTTTCGCTGCTGCACGCTCAAATTAATGAATGACAAATGTCTTGATTCTTTGCGTTCGCGTTTGAAGCGTAATTGTTCCACAAAGTGGATTGAGAACTATAATGCTGTCTTTGTTTTTAAGGAGTTTTATCCGGCGGTTGTTGGTTCTCTTGATCAACTGTCAGAATCGAGAGATGGAGAAGTTCTTGAAAGGACCGTGCCTTATTCGAAAGCGATAACAACAGCTGGAGTTCTTGTTATCTTAGAAGTTATCAATGCTACACTGAAACTTACCAAAACAGTTGCAAAGAAGCTACAGGGCATCAAGAAATTATTTTGAGTGCATTAGATACTACGAGAATTACTAGTTGCAAAGATGTTATCCAGGCTTTTAGAGACAATGAAAAAATATTTGTTGTACTCTTTAGACATACCGAAAGTGTCTACGATGAATCCATACCCATGCCTCGAATTGTGAATCGGCAAGCCAATAGAGCGAACCCACTAGCTCAGGGCTACTCAATTGGCGGACCGCGGTCCGAATCTGCACCTTTCAAGTATTGCAACTGGACCTCAAGCTCCAGGATAAGTAACAGTAAGTGTAGCCACGGATTTCGAAAAAGCCCATGCCTCTTTCACCAAGTTTGTTGACTTATTCTCGGTTATTTTCAGACAAGATATCAAAATATTTTCAAGCCTTCGGTGCAACTGCACATTCTCAGCGTTGATTAACGGCACCTTAAAAGGACTAACAAACAACATGATCAGCATGAAAAACAGGACAAAATATATTTTCCAGCGCTCAAGGTCTGTTATTCATGCTTGTCTCGTCCACCAAATTTGCCTCGGAAATCACACTGATCAAGTGTGGTAAAGTTCACAACCCAAACAATATTCCGCCACATATTCTCAAGCACTGCTGTCCCAAATGTGTTACATGGCTTCAAAAATGCTATATAGCCTGCGTGATCTATCAAACAATCCTCACAAATATGGCGACTGGCCACTGTTATCTCGGTATCAGAGCCTGGCAATGTAGCTGAAAGAGCTTCCAGCCCATATCGCTGCTGAGGGTTTCTTAAAAGCTTTTCGAGCGGATACTCTTGATGCGTTTAGAACCTGTTTTTGACCCCCGAAGTTGGCTTCAGGCTTGGTCAATGCATAACCGATCAAGTGTTTAAACTAACCTATGACATTGAGCACCGCTTTGAAGAAAATAAATCAGGTATTGTGTTGGAAAATCATACTGCCGCACAAGATTGCCTACTGTATGGTACCAGGGCCAAACATCCCACCACCGCCTTTAATTTGGTGTTATTTCTATGGACAAAACTTTAAGAACTGACGAGAAATAAGAAATGCGCTTTTTTCACAAAATTAGCAGAATAGAGCACAATAAGCTCATATTATTTTCAATTTTGATAATTAGTGCACACTTGAGAAAATCCAAGTGTTTTTTCTGTATTTACTGGTAATGATAGTTTCATTTTTATCATTGCAAATCAAAAAATTCAACTGGAGCTCTTGAAATACTGAACTTCTCCAATTGGACCTTCGTTAAAATTAGTTGAGTAGCTTTGCTTTAGAGACTTAATCATTTTAGTTATGTAATGCGACAGATTAACAGCAAAGCTACGATGTACAGGATAATTCAAGAACGTTCCAGAAAAATGCGTCCCCAAACGTCACAAGGGAGATCTACGACGTATTGATGAAAATTACAAATTTAAATTTAACCGGCGAATATTTAATATCGTGACATTTGGGTTTTGCAATAGTAGTGAAGACCTCTGCAAAGCTACCTAGTGAAGGTTTTTGCTCGTGGTTCCCAGAGAACCGCTCCGTGGCCCACAAGGTAGACCGAAGACCCCGTTTGAGAAATCCTGCTCTGGTGGAAATTTTGTCCAAAGTCATTGAAGCCCAGTCAGAAAGAATGTGCGTGGATTTGGATCTACATGTACCCAATTAACCAGCCGAAAACAATCATTGACTTCAAAGCGTCACACGCGTTACAGCTATGGCCAGCACTTAATGACCATCGACTGTCGCGTCATCGTTTCTTAATTGTTGATCTACAACAGCTGATAGACTATCTTATACGATAAAACAGAGAATTTTTGTTTTTTCTTGGTGCACTTACTCCTTCAAAACCACTGGATGCACAAAATTCAAATTGGTCACGACTGATCACTGCTCCGGGGTAAATGTCGTTAGGGGTTGTTGACATGATGATAACGCTAAATCTGACATTAAAGTAGAATTTTGTGTGCACGTTTGTAGGTACGTGGTCTTTAACACCTCCAAAACTCCTGGGCGCACAAACATGAAACTTGGCTTGATTAATCACTGTCCCGGTGTAAGCGCCATATGGGAGTTTGTGACTTAGTAATCAAAGAAACTTTTTCGTTTAATTTGCATGTTTTGGCGGAAGAAAGCAGTGTGTTTTCAAACAAAAGCCAGCCCCCAACTAACCATCGCTCAAAATTGTACCCTTTAAAGCAGTGATTCCCAACCGGTGGTACGCGTACCACTAGTGGTACTCGAAGGTCTATCAGGTTGTACGCGAGTTGATTATTTTTTTTGAAGGTTAATTTTTTATTTTCAGTTTGTAATATTTATTCCAACTAGTACAGCATAGTTTAACACTTTCGCTGCTGCAGGTGATAGCGCTTTCTGAGTGTACTGCCGCGCACGCTATTTAAATAACTGCGCGAAACCCGGCATCTGGTATTGCGGCAGCTAAAGTGTTAATTGCGTAATCTGCTACTTGCTGTCTTAAATCATTAGTGAATGAGATCTATGACGTAATCAAGACTTGTCAGTGCTTTACAGCAGAGGTTCTTTAACTTTTAGTGATAAGGAGCCCATGAATAGGTACGCCATTACTTACGTAGCCCCACAATAAGGACATGGTGGTCTCCAAAAAAAAAAAAATGTCATCGCTCACTTGTCGGACGGAAAAAAGCTCTTTTCACATCGTTTTCATGCCCAAATTTTTGTTAGAAAACCGAATTGTTAGAACTTCAGGACATTCAAAAACCGAGAACGAATAACCCGCGGAGCTTTTTTTTTAGGTTTCTCTCGCGGAGCCCTGGGGCTCCGTACGGAGCACTTTGAGAAACTATGCTTTGTAGACGCAATTTCCGTCCGACAAGAGGAAGATGACCTTTTTTTTTTTCGGAGACCACCATGTCCTTATTGTGGGGCTCCGTAAGTTATGGTGTAACCATTCATGGGCTCCTTATCACCAAATGTTAGAGAAACTCTGCTTTACAGTCTTACAGCAAAATTTGATTAAAATAATTTAGTGGTAGGCGCATTCAACGCATGACGTTATTTTGGTACAGGATGGCAAAAAGGTTGGAAAACACTGCTTTAACCCCTCCGCGTCGCTTATCATCATATGATGATGGCGAAGAGAACGCCGCTCAACCTCATATGATGATTTGCCGGCTACGGCGAAATGCGTGTATTGAAGAGAGATGTCAAAAAGGAAAAGAAGATCTCTCCCAAGCGAGCTTTAAATACACGCATTTCGCCATAGCCGGCAAATCATCATATGAGGATGAGCGGCGTTCTCTTCTCCATCATCATATGATGATAAGCGACGCGGAGGGGTTAAAGCGTAAGATTATTTTCTTCATTTTCTCAAAACGCATTTGACGTAGAGACGCGATTGAAAAGTTTTTGGGGAGATAGTAACGAGGTGCTTCAGATGAAAAAATTCTGTCGCAATTTATGCCTATTGACAATGCAACAACAGACTATTTTTTAAGCATTTTTTGAATTCGAATCATGTTTTCTTTCTTAAATGCCTCAAAATATTGTCATTTTCTCATAATGCTATCTGCGATATTAAAATGAAAACATCATCAAGCAACAGCTGCGCTTAAAGATATCAATCACTGTCATTTAAACAACAAACGACTTACATGCTGATTGTTGAAGAAGAAGAATACAGTACACAATTGACATACTGTACTAGTAGGCCAAAAACTGGTATTTCAATAATGCAAGACAAGTTAGAAAAGCTTTGTGCGGTCATGTCATAAGCGTAAGTATTCTCAACCTTTAAGACATATATTATTCTAGTGAAACAAAGGTGAAAAAAATTGACGATTTTTCAAATGAAATCTTACAGGAATCGCAAAAAGTTATCTAAATCTTCAGCAAAAAAACCTGGTTAATGGAGTATACTCTTGAACCATAACCTCACTTATTGCACTGACTTATACGTAAGTGCTTGACTTCGGGTTTATTTTGCTTTTCCCTGGCGGCGCGAATGCCAAGACCAAGCATTATACGCGCAGCCGTAAGCATTGGGTGATACAGACAGGCCTATAACTACGAAAAGTTGTAAGTAGTATGCCTAATATGATGTAGCTTATTCTTGTAAATACACCACAATCCCTTTGGTGCCCTTCCACAACTTTAAATTTATGCGTTCATGCAAATGGTGAGATAAAAAGATAAACGATTCTGAAATTATTGGCTGCTTTAATTGTTTTTAAGCCCAGCTCCTAAGTGCATCTTTGTTGGAAACAAAGGCAAACAAGACGTTGCTAGGGACTTGGAAATTTTTGGGGAAAATAAAGCGGCTGTGAGCAACCACCATAATGTTTTCCAACTTGATTTGTCATTAAAAAACGATAGCCTGCTCCAAATTTTGGAACGAAAATTGGTTGCCTGAAAAAACCATTAACTTTTGATTATTTTTCTCACAATTACCAATTCGGAGAAGCCAGCGCAGTCTGTAGAACCGATATTCTTCACCTCGACATTACTGATTTAATAAGTTTAGAGTACAAACTAGATTTCGGGTTAGTTTGCTCTTTCCCTGGCTGCTTTTACGCCACGACCAAGTAACACGCGCGAAGCCCGAAGCTTTAGATCGTAGGCTATCAAAAACTCGTAAACAGTGAGTCTAATATTTAAAAGCTGTAAATACACATCCATCACTTTTGAGTCCTCTGACGGGTTCAAATTTATGCATTCCATGCACCTCATGAAATGAACGGACTTAGGTTTCGGAAATCGCTATCTCCTTTAATTGCAACTAAGTTATGTTCGAAAGTACACCCCTGTTTTAGGACTTCAGAAATGTTGGGAAAAATACAGCGGTTCTGCGCAATTCTCATAATATTTTTCAATTCAATTGCCGTTTTGAAAATCGCTATTTTAATTTTGGAACGAGAATTGGCTGTGTCAAGAAAACATTACTTGTTGCACGAAGCCGGTGCTACCGGCTCAACCGGTATTATTGACTCCGATATTGCTGATGAGGGCTGTGCGGGTGACGTCAGTAGAGCCGGCTTGTGCTCCAATAAAATCATGATTAGGAGTTGTTATGACTGGTAAATCTTTGTAAAGAAGACAGACATGCAGCAGTTTCCTCCTTTATATCCACTGATTGTTAAACGAATACGTATTGAAAATATATCATGCATCTTATTGAATGCAGTACAATCTAAAGGAAAGCTATGTGGTATCTCATGGTATATGGACGCTCAGTAAAAATATTTACGTAAAATCCCAAAAATGACGTTTTTCGCTCATGACCTTTAAAAACAATAGAACAAAATATTCTCTGAAAGCACATATAAACTTGACCCTTACGATCATTTCGATGTATGTCTTATCTTTCTAGCACAAGGATTAATCAAGATAGCCAATGGTATTTTTCATAAAAAGCCAAATGGGTTGCCATAAAGACGCTGCATCCGATTGTCCAACGTAAAAATTTTTCAAAATATTCTTTACCACAAACGTTTTTCATATAACCTGCAACTTCGAGGAAAATCTGATAAAATTTTCAAAACCTTTTTAAATGTGGTCCGGTCAAGTAGTCACGCATTTCGAAATCAGAAGCTGACTATTGTGTAAAGCAATACTCGGTTGCAAAGTCGTCTTTTTATTGCACACTTTAACAGCTGGTTTCATGAACCAACAACCAGGATTGTTTAAACAAATAAAAGCAAACCAAACAAAAATATCTCTTCTTGGTACTTATTTCAGGTCTATGCTATAAGCAAGGCCAGGGCTACTTCAACTGATGGAGAGCGGTCTGAATGTGGATCGTTGAAGCATTAAAACTGGACTTCAAGTTTCAGGATGAGTAACAGTAGATATAGCCATGGGGAGCAAAAAAGACCAGGCTCCTTTTTTCAGCACTAAGTTACTAAGTCAAACAAAATGGCAAAAACTTTTCGCGTTTTTGGTGCAACTGCATATTCTTCGCTTTGTTTAACGGCATCTTTCGAAAAACAAATAAACGACATGATCAGCAAGAACAACCAGAAAAACCTAACTATTTCCTACATTTACTCATATTGACAGTTTATTTTCATTGCATGCTACAAATTTTGCAGGGTGTATGGAAATACTGAACTTGTCCAGCCGAATCTTTGTTAAAATTAGTTGAGTAGCCCTGCACTAGCTGATTCACCATTGCAGTTTTTCAGGCATTCTGTTTTTTGTCTTTTATTGACACAGTGCTTGACTAACTCAGCTAAATATTTGCTTTGATGTTGTTGATTGCATAAAACTCCAATTTTTTATACTATCTGTCTGTGTAAAGCATGACATTTGCTTTGATGAGAACTTCTATTTTCTGTTTGTAGATGACAGCATTGACGCTGTGGAGATTGAATTTATGCGATGGCGTTCATATTGGCCACGCCACGATGGTGATTATTTACCGTACAACACTTTGGGCGTGTTGCTGTCTGCCAAAAAAATACATAAGGCACCTGCAGGTAATATGGCCATGCTGGCAATATGGCCCACTGCTCCGATCTCCGTATCTAAGAGAAGAAATATTTTTCCATTTTTATGAACTTGGAGTGGATCCATACTTCTATTGATTCGCACAGTTAGGGTTAGATCTGTGCAGTAATGAGTTCGCTACAGCGAAACAAAAGTTTGAAATCTTGAAATTGAGCGTTTTTATAAAATCTAGGATTTTTCACCCTTCCAAAAATGGGGTGTATGGTTGGGGAAACTTTAATTTCTTTTTAGCAGGGCAGGAAGGGATTGCTTCAGTTAAACTAAGTAGTTTTGTTTGCTTACAAAGATTTAAGCATTAGTTTAATTGATATGAAATTGTTCGAGAGCCGTTGCTGGTAATAAGGCCCCCCTCCATTTGATTGAATGTGCACCTGTGATTGTGTTAGTGTGCATACAGTACTGTAAGTGTGAACACACCTGTCTTTGCATGTACGCAATAGTGATTTTGAGTACACCATTTGATTGTGAGAATTTAGGGAGTACAACTTTCTTTTAACGAAAATGTGATTGCTTAATTTTAAATTTAGTTGCGTACAGCATAGTAATGATCTAAATTTAGGGTACGTTTGCCCGCATGTTTTTCGATCCCTACAATTTAACCAGTAGCTACAAAAGATATTCAGGACCTCTTGTTAATGTTCCTGAGCATCTTCATGCTTCATTTAATGCAAAAACATCACAAAATATCCATTAGTTTGTCTACAAAATTTCTTAAATAGCTTGACAATCTTGGGCCTTATTACCTGCATGTGCATCTAATATGGCCCAAAAAAACTTTTTTTTAAAATAGCCTCATGAAAACCCTGAACTTCATCCGACCTTCAACCTTTGATATATGATGTGTAACAACTTACTCTACTTCCATGCACAGTTTGACCAGAAACTTTCAAGTAGTTTTTAAGAAATTTGAGAAAGTTTGTTAGGGTGGCCATATTACCTGCAAGTACCTTACGTAACCATCTGTGAAAAAAAATGACAACTGGTCCGGTTACTACGGCAACAAATGAGCGTTTGTTTAGTCCCTTACAAAAAAAATTCCGGTAACTTGAAATTACCAGTAAAAACATGGATTTTACCGGGATTGATGCTTGTATTTATGTATTTACCAGAAATTACCAGGATTTTATTGTTATGTAATTTCAGAAGTTCATTTCAAATTTAGAATTATGGGCATATACCGGTATTTTACTGGGAACGTAATTGGCGATACAAAATTTACCAGGAATTACAAGGAATTTATTGGAATGTAGTTGCAGTTCATTCCGGAAATTATACAAATACTGGCATCAACTTAGATTTTACTGGGATTGAAACTGATAATACAAAAAATACCAGGAAATATCTGGAATTTATTGTAATGTTGTTGCAGCCCATCCGGTAATTGCACAATTACTGGTATAAACGAGGATTTTTACTGGGAGCGTAATTAATCATAGAAAATATACCAGAAAATGCTAGAATTTTGTTGGATGAGATGCAGTAATTGTACAATTACTAATACAACTTGGATTTTACCAGGATTTTATGTTGGATGTAAGTGACGCATGTAATCATACAATATTGATGTGTTTCCACAATCTATATTGGCAACATCATTTTTTTTTTAATTTAGCGGAAAATTTTGAATCAACCACGTTTTTGTATATTTTGAACAGCAGTAGTTGTTGGTAAAGGTTGATTGGGTATTATCCTTTTTCGACATTAATGTACCGTACAGTAAAGTATATAATTTGGTAAAAGCATCCACAAAAAACTAAAGTTACCAATATTTTTGAGAATTGGTCTAGCAAGTTTTTAAAGACAGCGATGTGCATTTGCAAGTACAAAATCCAATGGTTTTCTGTTTAGTACTGGCAATTAACAAGACACCCGTTTGAACTTGCTGCCCAAGGTTTAATAACTAAGTATTTTGATATCACTTCAGGGAAGTTTTTAAAAGAATCTTAAAAGTTGATCTCAAAAACAAAAAGTTTTGCAGTTGAAAAAAGGTAAACACATGATTTTAGGTTGCAATTTTCGGAAAGCCTTTCAGTTATTGCAAATCATGAATAGAGTAAAAGAAATTCGCCTAGTTGAAGATTGCTGCCTTTAAGTTACTGCGCACAAATGTGGATACATTTGCTCCAATAGTTTGAAATCATTGGGAATAATGCTTAGTACTGTTGTTCAAGTGAGGGATAAACCACATCATTCGACAAAACTTGTCTTCCAATGAAATAAAAACCAATAGCACATCTAGACAGTGAAATTGTGTCGTGGTTGAAAGATGTCCTTGTTAAGTAACTGTCACTACATGGATCTCAAACTCGAAGAGCTCATTTGATTTTTTATTTTTCAGTTTCACCTCAATATTTATTTTCAGAGTTTACAAAAGATTTAATAGCTGCCAGAAAAGAGTTTTGTGAAGCCTGTGATGTGGAGTCTGACAGTGAGGAAAATAATAATAAATTGTCTACAAAGCGCAGAAGAAAAGAAAAAATCATTGTTTTACCCCTCACAAGAAATAAAGTTAAAGTTGTAGAAAGAGATGCAATGTCAAAAAAAAAGTCAAAGGTAAATTTATTATTGCAGTAAATGCTTTTTTGTGTGTTTTTTAAATTGGGCTTGCTGCAAAATGTGCTGTAAGAATGTTTATGTTTCACCAAATTTACTGTTATTATATTTTAGGATAATTTCAATAAATGGAAAATTGTTCACAAAACTTACAATTAAATAACAGAATGCTAAATTGTCATTTCAATTCTGGTGAAACAAAAAATAACCTTGTTCGTCTAGTAGGTAAACACAATGTTGCTAGAGTTAGCTCTTTCAAATCTGTTGCTTGTAGATAAGTAACCTTCAAAAAGAACGAAGTAAGCAACTGCTTGCTTTAATTGAAAATGATGAGATGAGAAAATCTCAAATAATTAAGGTATGCCTTTATTTTTTATTCATAAGTTGTGTTGTAGTTACCACCCCCATCAATATTTTAAAATTGATGCGTAGCCCAGTGTGAAGACATTCTAAGCCAGAGTTTCCCAAACTGGAGTCTGTAGACCCCCATGGGTCCGCGATGGGTGCACAGGGGGTCCATGACGTTATGACAGAAAGGGTCAAACATCAGTAATTCTATCCATTATTGTCACAGATAATTGCCGCTGTCTTTTAACCAAGATGAATTCGTATGTTTTTGCAATAGTAAATCATTGCTGTGTCACTTTAACAATTTTATCGCATTTAGCATTTGTGACATAACATTAATTGTTGAATGATCAGCAACAGCCTACGTCCGTTTTGCATGAAACTTGTGAGTTTTGAGATGCTATTATGACAAAATTGGCAAAAGTTGTTTCTATACCAGTAAGCTTATTATAAAGTTGACTGATACACAGAGTTGTTAAATGGATACATGTTTTATAACTTGTTTGTAACAGTTTTAGACCTGCCGGACGTTTTTCTTTTGGAGGACATGTTAAAACTGCCATGGTTTTCCTGTCTATCATAAAAGAATCGAATTCACAATCTTTCGCTTAATGACTTAATTGAGGCTGGGCGACTTACTGTTTGTCTGTAATTAAAATTTATCAGTTTGTGTATAACGCACGAAATGTTGAGACTGCCTGCTGTTTTTAGTTACTGTAGCTTTTGTGTCTTCTATTGTAGTCAGTCAATAATATCAGCTTGTACAGTAGATGTAAAGTGACGTTTAATCTGTTTGAGTTTATTCGTAAAACTTAGTAACTAAATTCTATGAATTCATTTTATTTAGCTCTTCTGGTAATGTAACGTTTATTTAAGTTGATACAAGTTCTTCTCGAGCATGCAAAAAACTTTAATATCCGTCAACGTTTCGAACAGCTATACAGCTGTTCTTCATCAGGACTAATAATAAGCGAAAGCACGAGTGAGGCAATATAAATAGTTTGCTACGCAATCGAAAGAAAAAGGCAAAACAAAAGGTTTGAAGGCGAATAATAAACAACTGTAGATTACGACAAATTATCATAAATTTCAGAATAAAAACAATTTTCTTTATCATTGATTGAATTTTCAGAATTATGAATAAAAAAAGATTCAAGAAATCGGCGTTTGATAAAATCTGTTTCAAAGGTTAAAATTTTGCTATGATCCCAGTCAACTCGGTGATCTTTGGTGATGACATGCTTGACCAATGGCGTTTTTTTATTAAAATTGTTGTCATCAACTTTTGCCAGATTTGCTGGCTTTAAATCCCTTTTATGTTCAGCCAATCTTGTTTTGTAAGCCCGTCCAGTTTCCCCAATGTAGATACCAGTGCAATCTCGACAAGGAATCTGGTAATCTACCACAGGTCTAGACGACCTTTCAACCGAGTCTTTTGCCTTTGGTAGCATGTCTTTTAAAGTTAAATGCGGTTTGCTACTAACCAAAATTCCCACGTTTCTTAAAATTTTTGACAAAGCCTCAAAGTATCTAGGAACATAAGGCAGCACAACACGTGTTTTAATTTCCTTTTTATCCGCTAAAGATAAATTTGTTTTTGTTTTCAAACTTCTAACTGTGCGTTTTAGAAACCATTTGGGATAATCATTCTTTTTCAAAGCTTCCATAATTTTTGAAGTTTCTAATGTTTTATTATCCCGCTTGGAATTTAATTGTGATTGAGCTCTTTTTAAAAGACACTTTACCAGTCCTTGCTTCTGACTCATAGAATGCGCTGAGTTGAAATTTAGATATCTGTTAGTGTGCGTTGGCTTTTTATAAATCTTTGTCATTAACCCCCCACTAGCTTCTCGAGTAACACAGACATCCAAAAAAGGTATGGAATTGTTGGTCTCATGTTCTGTGGTAAATTTTATACTGGCTTCAATGTTATTAATATGATTGTGAAATTCATCAACCTCTGTTTTTTTAATAATAACAAACGTGTCATCAACATATCTCCTCCAAAATTTGGGTGGGTTTAAAAAAGTTGACATTGCTTCTTCCTCTACATTTTCCATCACTAAATTTGCGATTATGACGGAAACAGGTGAACCCATCGCGACACCAAATATTTGACGATAAAATTTACCACGAAAATAAAGATACGTATTGTCAAGACACAAATTTAATGCAGTCATAATATCAGTCAGGGTAAGGTCAGATCTATCATCCAGGGTGTCATCCTTTTTTAATCGTTCTAATATAACGGTTTTGGCCACATCAACTGGTATTTTAGTAAACAAAGAAATGACATCAAACGAAACCATGCATTCATCATGACTGATTGTCAAATATTTTAGTTGTTCTACAAATTCATAAGAATTCTTCACAGTAAAACCATTAGCGCCGACTAGCGGTGTCAATAAAACACCAATAAACTTGGACAAATTATAAAGCGGTGAATTTATAAAGGAAACAATAGGTTGAAATGGAAAACCAGTTTTATGAATTTTTGGTAACCCATAAACGCGTGGAGCAATGGAACTGATTCCATGGAACAAAAAATTATATCTGAAGCGGAAAAAGGTCTACGACTTCTCCCTGCATCTGTTGCCAATATCACTAGAAGCAAAATTGTGAGCGTTCTAAATTCAACAAAGAAAGTTCCTTCTAACCTCACTAATGAAGAAAAACAAGCTTTAAGAAATTTGTCAAAAAATACGGAAATCATCATTACACATGCTGACAAAGGAAACTGCACTGTGGTTTTGGACAAATCGGATTATGATGCAAAAATTAATGATTTGTTAAGTGACAGTAACACATACGCCCCCTTGAAATCTGATTTAACAGGTAATATTGAACACAAACTCAATAAATTTGTTTACATGCTTTTTACGAAAAATCGCATTTCACAACAGACCTACCGTTATTTACACAGCACTGATTCCATTGCTCCACGCGTTTATGGGTTACCAAAAATTCATAAAACTGGTTTTCGATTTCGACCTATTGTTTCCTTTATAAATTCACCGCTTTATAATTTGTCCAAGTTATTTGCTGTTTTATTGACACCGCTAGTCGGCGCTAATGGTTTTACTGTGAAGAATTCTTATGAATTTGTAGAACAACTAAAATATTTGACAATCAGTCATGATGAATGCATGGTTTCGTTTGATGTCATTTCTTTGTTTACTAAAATACCAGTTGATGTGGCCAAAACCGTTATATTAGAACGATTAAAAAAGGATGACACCCTGGATGATAGATCTGACCTTACCCTGACTGATATTATGACTGCATTAAATTTGTGTCTTGACAATACGTATCTTTATTTTCGTGGTAAATTTTATCGTCAAATATTTGGTGTCGCGATGGGTTCACCTGTTTCCGTCATAATCGCAAATTTAGTGATGGAAAATGTAGAGGAAGAAGCAATGTCAACTTTTTTAAACCCACCCAAATTTTGGAGGAGATATGTTGATGACACGTTTGTTATTATTAAAAAAACAGAGGTTGATGAATTTCACAATCATATTAATAACATTGAAGCCAGTATAAAATTTACCACGGAACATGAGACCAACAATTCCATACCTTTTTTGGATGTCTGTGTTACTCGAGAAGCTAGTGGGGGGTTAATGACAAAGATTTATAAAAAGCCAACGCACACTAACAGATATCTAAATTTCAACTCAGCGCATTCTATGAGTCAGAAGCAAGGACTGGTAAAGTGTCTTTTAAAAAGAGCTCAATCACAATTAAATTCCAAGCGGGATAATAAAACATTAGAAACTTCAAAAATTATGGAAGCTTTGAAAAAGAATGATTATCCCAAATGGTTTCTAAAACGCACAGTTAGAAGTTTGAAAACAAAAACAAATTTATCTTTAGCGGATAAAAAGGAAATTAAAACACGTGTTGTGCTGCCTTATGTTCCTAGATACTTTGAGGCTTTGTCAAAAATTTTAAGAAACGTGGGAATTTTGGTTAGTAGCAAACCGCATTTAACTTTAAAAGACATGTTACCAAAGGCAAAAGACTCGGTTGAAAGGTCGTCTAGACCTGGTGTAGTTTACCAGATTCCTTGTCGAGATTGCACTGGTATCTACATTGGGGAAACTGGACGGGCTTACAAAACAAGATTGGCTGAACATAAAAGGGATTTAAAGCCAGCAAATCTGGCAAAAGTTGATGACAACAATTTTAATAAAAAAACGCCATTGGTCAAGCATGTCATCACCAAAGATCACCGAGTTGACTGGGATCATAGCAAAATTTTAACCTTTGAAACAGATTTTATCAAACGCCGATTTCTTGAATCTTTTTTTATTCATAATTCTGAAAATTCAATCAATGATAAAGAAAATTGGGTCCTTACGTATTATCGGGAGGACCTTTGATTTTTAATGTTATTTTATTTAAAAGAAAGGCAGTGTACACTGAAGGGGCAGGCCCGGTATGTAAATGTACGGGGCAGTGTACACTGGAAGGGAGTGTACACGGTATATTTTATTGTTTTAACCGTTTCAATAAATAATTTACTTCAATTTTTGAGTCGTGTTTTTAAAGGTCCTCCCGTTAATACGTAAGTACCGAAAATTGTTTTTATTCTGAAATTTATGATAATTTGTGGTAATCTACAGTTGTTTATTATTCGCCTTCAAACCTTTTGTTTTGCCTTTTTCTTTCGATTGCGTAGCAAACTATTTATATTGCCTCACTCGTGCTTTCGCTTATTATTAGTCCTGATGAAGAACAGCTGTATAGCTGTTCGAAACGTTGACGGATATTAAAGTTTTTTGCATGCTCGAGAAGAACTTGTATCAACTTAAATAAACGTTACATTACCAGAAGAGCTAAATAAAATGAGTTTATCAAAAATACCTGGTAGCCAGAATAACAGTAAATTCTATGAGTTAAAGTCACGATTTAATTTATTTATTTATTTGCCATTTTTATCCTCCATTCACGAGAAAGCGAATTGTATCGCTATACTTTGGACGGGAAGTCCGCACTCGCTTGGGAGTTGCCTTTTTCGAGGTTTATGGGCCACCTGTCTTTCACATAAAGGCGGGGGCATCCCGTTAAATGCCTTGCCCAAGGACACAACAAGCGAACTTGCCGGCTTAAAGGCAGGGGCATCCCGTTAAGTGCCTTGCCCAAGGACACAACAAGCGAACTTGCCGGCTTGTTCTCCACAACCTCCCATAAATGCCGAGCGCCAAGCAGGGAAGCTATAGATACCATTTTTTAAAGTCTTTTGGTATGACTCGACAAGGGGAATGAACCCCAGGTCTACCGACTGCGAAGCGGACGCTCTAACCACTACGCCATCGCGTCGGTGTGATTATGTGATTAAAATTATTTAGTTAGAATTTTGTGAAATTCTTTGGTTAGGGAAAAGATTGCCCATTTACAATGTGCTACGGAAATAGCTTGTTTTTTGATTGTGGAAAATGCATCACTTGACACAACTTATCCTGACGTTTGTACGGCATACATGATGTATATGACAGTACTTGTAACAGTTGCAACGGCAGAGAGGTATTTTTTTGATTTCAAACTGATCAAAAGCTTTCTTCGAAGCTTCGTGTCTCAAAAAAGTCTTGGCGGTTTGGCTTGGCTATCAATAAAAAATGAAGGAGCTAAAAATTTCGCTTTTAGAAAAGTTATCCGGCAGTTCGCTAGTGCAAAAGCAAGACGGACAAATTTTAAGTTTTTCAATCACCTGCAAGTAAATTACGGTAGTCTGCTTAATTGACCTCAACGTATTGTGTTTTATTGGTTTATGTGTTTTGTGGTGATGTCATTGTACTGCACTTAAATTGTTTTTTGGTTAAACAATTTATCCGCATTGTATAGCACATCTCCATTTCGCTGAATTATCGTTGATAGCGCTCACAAAGCACCTTGCCTCAAAAGGTTGCACATAAATTTTTTGTGTCATTATAAAACGATTTTGTATTGCGACGTTTATTTGATTAAAGTTTTGTTAAACAATGAAATAATTGTTGCAGCTTGCCCCCCCCCCCCCTTCCTCCACTAAATCCTTGCTATGCCACAAATTCATGCGAATCCGTTTTTGAAGTGTCATGATAATCAGCGAACTCGTTCTTGTTTTTTATTATAGACGACCGCAGCAAATGGGCTTTCTAATATGAGGGAACTTGTTGTTAGTGAGTTTGATTCACTGGCTTTAGCCCTCTGTACCTGTTTAGCTCAATGTGTTTTTGTCTGATTATTTCAATTGAAAAAATCTATTTGTAACACGGTGTTGTCAATAGTTCCTGTGCTGAGAAAAGCAACTCAATTGAATATTAAATACAGAATAAAATGGGGCCCCATGATAGATGTTTGCACCGGGACCCACCTGACCAAGTTACGGCCTCGATCTTATCGAATTGTGCTTGAAATTGTTGTCACTGCCCGATGATGTGAAGCAAACTCAGACAGAAAACAAGCAACAAGATTTGAGTTTGCTGGTACGCATTCGCTAAGTTGTCATCGTATGGAAAAGCATGGCCAAATGGTGGCAGCAGATTTCAAAGCAGAAACAGTTGTAAAATCATAGGAAATCTTTTGATTTCCCGGTCAAGTTTAAATAATTTTGTTTATAGTTACCCTGCGTTGCATTTGCTAAGAGAGTTCAAGCAGTTTTAAAGATGTCGAAAATACTCGCATATTTTTTATTGTTCAGTCTGAAATTCCATTGAAAATGTAAGTTACATCGAGCTTCAGCACATTGAGCGTGCGTGATGCTGCACGTGCATGTCGTGTATGGAGAGCCAATCAGGTTTGAGTTTGGTTTGTGCGCATGCTCTATATTTGTAATGGTCCAGTAGTAGAAGAGAATCAGTGAAATATGGCGGCATCGAATTTGAAAGCAAGTACATTTTTTGTAAGTTCGATGAAAAATGAGATTATTTTTCATAATATCAGTTAATATATCTGACAATTATATAAGGCTTAGTTCTGTTAAATTAGTTGAACAGCTCAATATCAATGAAGTGTTGTCAGTTTTCTCGTTTAGAAGGCCTCAGTTTGAGGGTTTAGCTTAGTCCGAAAGTCTAACTAATTGGAATTAGGTAATTTGTTGATTGTGGGGGATTTGTAGAACAAGATTTATGTCATTGATTGCAGGTAAATTTGTCGACTTTATTTGATTTTATCTCCACACCTGTTTTATGAATAGTTATAATAATTAGTCACGTCAGCATTGTGCGAGGTTCAATTGAAAGTTAGGAAGTGGCTAGTTTGCTGTCGACAGCATTTCACCCTTAAGACTATTTGGTGATCACGATTTATGTGTGTTTAAATAGCCATTCTGGCAGTGACGCTGGGGCGCATAAATAGTGCAGCTGCATTGAAATGTCATAAGTTGGAATCTTCACTGGCATGGCACTTAGACAAAGGCAGTGTAGACTGGAGGGGAAAGCCTGGTATGTGAATATGCAAGGTGGTGTAGACTGGAGGTGCAAGTTGTATTTAATTTGTCATTAAAATTGATCAATCGTAAACAACCAAAAGTGACATGTTTAACACGTCATTGAAATTAGCCAATCAAAAATCCCTGATGGTAAAATAGTCTCCAAGAGCAGAAGGGTAAAATGCCGTTGATGCCAAAATGGCCACTGCTTTAATATTATAGTTAGTTGCATTATCAAGCATAATGTGGACATTATTATCACTTTTTTATCTGTTTGTGCGAACGTCAAAGAGCTGCAAATACTGAAATACTAATTTTAAAGTCTTTGATGTGATTTGACTTGGAACTCAAACAAAGAGGCTACCGATTGTAGCAGAGCTCTACCCACCTGGCCTCTTGCCTATATAAGATATTTGCCTACATGGAACTCCCTGCTTCTATACCGTTTGAACCATGTGGTGATGTGGCATAATTGCAGAAGGTGAAGTCTAGCTTAGTTAGCTTATTGAAACACACCCTGTTGTCATTGTTTAGGCTTATTACTGAGAAAAGTGTGGCAAAAATGTGCTGGCAAAGCAGTAGTAGCATTAAAAACTAAGTGTTAAAATTTTTGATACTGGCAGTGCTATTTTGCTGTTGACAGGATATTGGCCTTAGAAGCTATTTTGTTGTTGAATGCTTCTGATTGGTCAGCTGGTCATAGGGTTATGGTTTGCTACTTACTGCAATTTAAAGCTAGAAAACTTTGCTATCCTTCATTCTTTCTCCACGACATCGCTCCACTATGACAAACAAGTATTTTATCTTGAGTAGTGAAGTTCAAATTTTAAACGTACTGCCTCGATTTATTGCAACTGAGTCTATCCAGGTAGCTGGTCACCTGATTGTGAAACAGATAAAGAAACATAAGAAGCAATGTACTGTGACCCATGACCAACAACTATGAGCAATCGATGAATCAGAATGAAGCATTCAATGGCAAAATAGCCTTGAGGGAAAATGTGATCAATCACAAAATAGCTACTACCTATATTTATAAAAAAAAACATGCTTGAACTTTCTTAAATCCATGATGGGCAAAATTGTAAAGGCAGTTGCTATTTTGCCATCAGACATTTGTAATTGTTCAGTTTTTTTGACAAATTAACATTATGACGTACGGTCATTTCTGATTGGCCAATTTCAGTGATAAATTAAAAAATTTTTAGCCTTAGCGTACATTATCCCACATTTTACACTCCTCCCCAGTGTACACTATACATAGATTTACATACTGTCCCCCGCCCCACTAGTGTCCGCTGCTATTGTCCAAGTTTTTTCCAGTACAAACTCCAATTCATAGCAATTACATTTCAAGCCAGCTGCACTAGCCACTACACAACAGCATGCAATCATCTTGCTATGGTTGTTTGAAGCAGTTTAATTAAGAATTATGGCTATGTCAGTGTTTTACAACCCTTACTTAGCACTAGAAGCCCGGACCGGTCATTTTTGACCGGTTTTAAGTTTTGACGCTTCATATTTCTGGCATTTTTGCTATTTCATTTTTCATACTCCTTGACTTTTCCTAACTTTGGATGATGTTTTGGTAAGTCAAACAATTTTTGTTTTATAGTTTTTGTAAATGGAGCATTTTGCACATCTACCTATAAGCCCAAAATGGTCAAAAGTGACCGGTTCTTAAGACGGTTATAATTGGTCTTTGAGCTGATGAATTAAAACATAATAGAAGGGAGAGAAAAATTTGTTTTTCTACAAGCAATGCCTCACGTGTCAATAAGATTACGATTGATCACTGCTGCAATGGACAACTGATCAGCAGTAACTAAAATAATTACTATTTTGCTGGCTTCATCAAAGTAAAGTTGAATTTTATTTGCTGTCTCGAACAATGGCTAGTCATTGAAAGTTCTAATGTCTTTCTTAGTAGCGTAGAGTTAATCAGTGGTGTGTGCAGATAAAATAGATAGTTTATTACAGTGTATTGACAACCTCATAAAATCTCCCAAGTTTGTTTTACAAATTTAAAGAAATACATATTGTATAAATGACAGGGTGACCATATTTTCATTGCCAAAAAGGAGGACATTTTTAGATAATAATTATTATCAGCCCTACAAGTTGCTCTGCAAGGCTGGTAAAATTTCTCTGGACATTTGTTGGACACTGACCACTTTTGATAATTAGTGCAAATACAGCAGTTTATTTTTCGGCAGTGGCTATTTTGCCGTCGACAGCAATTTACCCTCAGAGACTATTTTGCCATGAGTTATTTGTGATTGGTCAATCTTAATGATGTACTACACCTGTGACTTTTGGTTATTTCTGATTGGTCAATTTTAATAACCAACTAAAAAATTTTGCACTCCCAGGTCTCTATCCCCCACCCGGTACACTCCCTTCTAATGTGCACTGCCCCGTACATTTACATACCGGGCCTGACCATTCCGTGTACATTGCCTTTCATGTAAGGCCCTGCCAGCTGAGATTCAAACCCATGCCCATGGTATCTCAAGACCAGTGCACTATCCACTACACCACAGTGTCACTGGTGTAATTGTAGACAACTTGGCTATATAAACACACGTGAATGATTACGGCAAAATAGATTCCAAGGGCAAATTGCCATCGACGGCAAAATAGCCACTGCGTTATTTTTCAAACTAATTCTTACTCTTTCAAACCTAAAGCAACAGTCAGTCTAAGGTAGACCGTTAGAAAACTCTCTTTTATCATTTCTTACCAGTTAAACTTATTATCACTTAAACTAATATGCAGTGACATAATTTTTTAATCGCAAAGTAAATGTATAAAGGAAATTTTCAAACAACTTTGGGTGATCAAATTAGTTTTTATTAAAAAGGAGGACAAAAAAGGCATTTTTCGACATCTTTGGAAGACCAATTACTTTTTACCAAAAAGGAGGACATGTCCTCCAAAAAGAGGACGTATGGTCACTCTAATAAATAATATCTTTGGTAGAGGAATTTTGTTAGGAGTTTTTTCATCGTTTTTGACAAACTGGCTTTTCTAATCATGAATCGTGGCAACAATTATACTGTCCAGCAAGTACTTCAGCGGTTACAAACTGGTCAGCTTGATGACTCTTGTGATGAGAATGAAGAAACTGAATTGCAAGATAAAGAATTTGTTTCTAATTGTTGTGCTGGTGTCGAAAGTTGTGACAGTGATATCGACAGCGGTGAAGACGAACAAAGCTCTGCTGCTCTTTCTATAAATTTTCTTTCTGAAAGTGATCAATCAGTATCTCAAAATACTGTCGGACAGGTGAACGCACGAAACGGAACTGTGTGGAAAAACATAACAGGTGCTCCAGGTCTGGGAAGATCATCTTCGTCCAATGTGTTTTTGGAACGTCCTGGCCCAACGTTTTATTGTCACAGATCTGTAGTGAACGGTAGCCCTTACAGTGGTTTTCATTTATTTATAGATGAACATATGCTCAGGTGTATTCAAAAACACACTATCAACCATGGAAAGAAAGATAATGACAATTTTGATTTACATGTTAATGAGCTGGAAAGTTTTATAGGTCTTCAAATCGCTCGAGGAGTGTTGGTCGGGAAGAATACACCAGTAAAGCAACTTTGGAGCAAGAAATGGGGACAACTAATCTTTCAAAATACAATGAGCCGTAATAGGTACCAGGAAATCATGAAACATTTGAGGTTTGATGACTTTTTTAGTCGGAGGTAAAGGAGAGAAACTGACAGATTTTGCTTGATTTCCGAGGTGTGGAATTGCTTCACAGAAAATTGTAAGAAATGCTATGTACCAAACTGCGATTTGACTATTGATAAACAACTTTTCCCATGCAAAACCAGATGTCCTTTTATAAAATATATGGCGAACAAGCCAGACATATTTGGAATTAAGTTCTAGCTTTTGACTGATGCTCAATCAAAATACTTGTGCAATGGCAAACCATATTTGGGAAGAGATCCTAGCCGAAGCAGATGTAGCGACCTTCCAGGTGATGTGTGCTTGACCCTTTTACAACCTTATTATAAAAAGACTACAATGTCACCACCGACAACTACTTTACCAGCCTAAAGCTGGAGGAAGAACTTAAGCAGAAAAAACAACAATCCTTGGCACTATACGGAAACAGCGACGAGAAGTGCCAAGCACTGAGCTGATAATGAAAGACAAGGAATTACATGCTTCTGAAATATTTTCTTCGCCATCCGTTTGCAGCTTGACAATATACAAAGCAAAGAAAAAAAAAGTTGTTTGCATCCTGAGTTCAATGCGCAGAAACGTAAATATTGATCAATGCCACAAGAAAAAACTGCCAGAGACAATACAGTATTACAACAAGTCCAAGGTGGGCGTGGATGTACTGGACCAGATGGCTCAATACCATACCAACAAGAGTTCCACTAGAAGATGGCCTGTGGCTGTAGTTTTTAATATTCTCGACTGTGCCTGCATAAATGCTTACATTATATTTACTGCCTTACAACGAAATTGAAATTATCAAGAAGACAGTTTATGCTTGAGCTTATAAAAGAACTCTGCAAACAAAAAATGGAGTGGGCTCAATACCTCCTTCTCCAGCAGTGGATCACATAGTCAGCATTGCATTGCCGGGAACCAGTGGTTTAGCACACCAAGCACGGAAAAGAAAAGAGTGCCAATTTGTAGAATGTACAAACAAATCTAGCTCTTTTTTCCAAAACTGTGGGAAAGTATGATGTGGCAAACACACATCCCAAAAAGTAACAATTGTAAAATGCAAAAATTGTGATGATTGAGTGTCAATAAATTTGTATACCTTGTATTGCCACTTATTAATAATCATAAAAATGTCAAAAACTTATTTAAAAAAATATCAAATGCGCAAGAATAGTTTCTTTGTGCTTTTCATACAGTATAAGTCGAAATTAATGAAAGAGAGAACCTATTAAAACCAATTTACAGATAACCGGTCAAAAATGACCGCATTCGTCCTTATAGGTAGGGAAATAATTCAGGGCTTCTAGTGTTAAATGACCTTCAAACTTTGGATAAAAGCAGTGACAAAGTGCACAAATTTAAAGGCGGCGTGCAATCTATACCAGCTAACAATTTGGTCAGTAATGACATTGGTGGTTTCAGAAGATGTTTTAGTAGTGATAAGTTTTGTGGATTTTGTATGTGTGACTACTAATTTGCCATTTAAAGATCAGATCAAAAGACTATTTTAATTGAGGATTCCCCATTGATCATTTAAGGATATAGAGGCAGTAAATGAAACTCCTCACCTGACGTCACATTATGGTGTTAGAAGAAAAGCAGCTTTAATAGCTTGGCATTGTATGTGCTGATTTTGAGTTTGCCTTCGGACATCATGCATGATTCATTGGAAGAAATTGTTCCATTGACTTTGAAAGTAGTGTTTCAGTTTATATTAACAATGGATAATGTAACCAAACTGCCACTGCTAAAAGACTTTCGAAAATTCATTTAAATTGCTGGGAATAGTCGGATTCTTCATTATGTTTCAGTGATCGGCCTGATTATTTTGATGATTTTGAGTGGTCAACATTTAATTTTCCAGCGCCTTTGTCAGAAACGATGTTTGATTTGTGCCCACAGTTAAGTTCAGTTATTTGTGTAAAAGGTATGGACTTTATAGCACTACAGGATTGGGGATGTTCACATCATTGACGTGATTGATCATGCATATGCTTTGTAAGAATTGATGTTTTGGCATCATCAATGAGACGTGGCATATTTATGATAAGTGATTATGTTGTGATGCGTTTAGTCAAAGGCTGCATGCTGCATGCTGTCAAAGGTTACTCAGTAATTGAATGTGACATTTGGCATGTGTTAGAAGTAGGTGAGCAATTATCTTCACACGCTCTAGACATTGTTAAATACAGGGTCCGGCAAAATGATCTGACAGATTTGTAGGTTTAATAAAAGCCAAAAAAAATAAAGAAACAAAAAATGTTTTCATTTTCGAAAAGTACAAATAATGCCATTTTGTTTCTATAGGTTTTAAAAATTAAGCCAGTCAAATAGGACCCATTATTGTCCACACACTGCCGAAGGTGTTTATGAAAGTAGTCTATAACTTGGTGGGTCATTTCAAGTGGAATGGAAGTAATTTCTTGACAAATTGCATCTTTAATTTGTTCAATAGAGCAAGGGCGATTAATGTACACCTTTGACTTGAGGTATCCCCAGAGGAAAAAATCGCACGGATTTAAATCAGGTGAATGAATGGACCAACTGATGTCACCACGCAATGAGATTAAATGACCAGGAAACATCTCCCTCAAAATCCCCATTGCACGTTGAAAAGTGTGGGCTGTTGCCCCATTCTGTTGAAACCAAGCATTGTTCATATTGTAGAGCATATTCAATTTTGGTCTGAGAAATGTCTTTAGCATCTCACAATATCGATCAGAGTTCACAGTCACTGTAACGTCTTCGAAGAAGTATGGACCCCATATACCGAATTCTGCCACTGCACATCATATAGTCGCCTGATGACAATGCAAAGGGCGTTGATGCAAATCACGAGGGCTGTTCTCTAATCTAAAGTTTTGCTTATTCACTGTGCCACACAGGTGAAAATGTGCCTCGTCACTGAACAACACAGCTGTTGCATGGGGATATGTTGTTGAATTTTCAAACACAATGCTCTGCAAGTTTCAATGTCTCTTTTGCAGAGTTCTTTTGACAACATCATTTTGTATGGATGCATTTTCAGATCCTTGTGAAGAATTCTTGACAAATTTCTTTTTGAAAGCCTAAGAGCCTGGGCGCATTTAAATGCTTAACAATTATATGAAACAAAATGGCATTATATCTACTTTTCGAAACTTGAAAACACTTTTTTGTTTCTTTATTTTATTTGGATTTTATTAAACCTACAAATGTGTCAGATCATTTTGCCGGACCCTGTATAAGGGATGCCAATTTATCAAATGGCGTTATGCCTTGACATATGAGAAGTAACTTTGACACTGATAAATAACTGGCGTATGACTTAGAGTTTGGAACTGAGTGCTGGTAGTAGCCTATGTTGTATTATTATTTTGATGTCATTAATGATTGTGATTGTATTATGATTAATCGTAGGCATTAAACAAGTGGATATATTCACTGCAACTCTGCTATATTTTGTGTTTGGTTTTAATGTTTTTGGTTTTGTTTTTGTTTATTAGTCACACCATAATTGTAAAGGTGTACTAATATTCCCGTCCGACACGATTTTAGATTTGAATTAAGTTTTGTTTAAACTTCGTATTGTGCAGGAAACAGCACATAATTAGTAATAAAAAAATGTTTGATGTGACATTTGAAATATCTAAAAAGTTATTAAAAGTGATCTTAGTTCCTTGCATAGCAAAATTTTTGACTATGTAACCATGTGTTACAATATTTTGACGACAAGTATTTTGAAGAATGGGCAGATGTGGACTCTTGACAGGGTTGTTGCAAATATGGCTAAACTGAGAATGTTAGACTTGTAAAATCAGTAATAGGCAATGCTGTTGCTTTTATTGCTAGAAAATATATATGTAGAAATGCATCGATTGGTTGTGTGCGGGCGTGCGTGTGTGTGCGTTCGTGTGTGTGTGTGTGTGTGTGTGTGTGTGTGTGTGTGTGTGTGTGTGTGTGTGTGTGTGTGCGCGCGCGTGCGCATCTGTGTGTGTGTATTTCTTTGTCCAACACGAGAAGTCAAATTACTACTTATTTTCACAGTCTGCCTAATTGTACTTTAAGGCTAAGCCAAAATGACAGTTTTATGTGTTGCACTTACTCATTGCTGAAAGTTTCCACCAAGATATCGATATTAATCTAGTGGAATCGGACAAAGATACGTTTCAAAGCAACAGATCTTTATCGTCCCAAGAAGTGACAAAAGACAAAATGGTATCTATATACGTTTGAGCACGACGACGTGGCATCTGCCAGGGCAAAAGGATAAAGACAGTTCTTCAAAAATATCCGTTACAAAGGATGGGACCAGGATTTGTCTGCAGCCGTTATATTCTTTCTATTTTTGTTAGGTAGGTGTGATGAATTGGTTGTATCTTTTGATAAGTTTCCTTAACTTCGCACAAGACGAGTTGACTTGTATCTTTTGGTGTTAAGTAAATGTATCGTTGGAATTGATTGATAACTGTTGCTTCTAAATCCCAGCAATAAATACCTGTCAAAAATACCTTTGCTGTTACTGCATTTGTGTTGAAGTTGAAAGGTGTTGTGTTGGTAGTTTATTTCTGTTGAGCAAATGTGATTGGCGTGTGAGCTATAGCGGGTTAATTCTTTCATGTTTCTAATCGACAAGACGATAATGGAGTTTTTCGAACTTTTACTGGAAGAGAGTTGTAAACCCGTTCGTTCAGCATGTTGTATCCAAGTAATATTTACCAAATAACCAATCCACTACGTTGAAGTGATGGTGTGGTTAAATTTTGATTAACATGCTTTGTTGTGCCAAATTTTTCCATGGCAATATGACTAATTCTACCTGCTTAATGCCTATCTACGATTGTAGAAGAAGAGTAAGTTTGGTATACTCGTGCTTTCCAGTATAGTCAACTACAGCTACTATAAGCCAAAAGATTTTCCGAACGGGTAGCAACACCACGTAATAGATACATTCTGTTAAACGGATTCGCGATGTTATTTTGCTAAAGTACGAAAGATATACTGGGAAGAGCTTTCTGGATTGTGTAGTGCTGTGTTTTTGTTATAAAATTTAGATTTTAATGCATGTCACTTTGGATTGATTTACACTGAGCAAGCGACTTAAAACTTGTCGTTGAAAGTATGACATAATACGTGTTTTTTTATTTGAAGGTGTGCACATTTAGCCCATCTACATCCCTAAAAGTCGCGGGCTTAAATTGGCCGACTTTTTTGCTGAGCCCCTAGTGGTATGTGCCAAGTGCCCGCGATATTACGGATCTCGTCAGTCCTGTCAAATAGGTGGTCCAGGAACCTTGAATATATAAATGTGTGGGTATTTTCTAGGCAGTAGCAGCACAAGTCTTTCGTTGTCATTATTCTAAAGCAATAATTTTGCCGATAAGAGATCATTAAAGGTTTGTAACAGACTTTCAGCAACAAAATGTTATTAACCGAATTGAAATTTGAATTCATGAAGGTTATGCTACAAAAAGTAGGCCAATTGCTACTAGAGTCATTTGCTAAAGTTTAAGACCAGTCATTGAGATTTGAAAGATTGTAATTTTTATGATCGTGATTGTTATATAATGCAGTTTTATATGACACAACATCTTACTGAAATTGCATCAGCCAATGAAAACATTCCCCAAGATGATCCAATGATGAAGCGAATTGCTGTATGCGCTCCAACAAGTTCTTAGGAGAAAATTCGTGCTACGGTGCTTTGAAAGGGGAGAGATGTTCGCATTATCATAATTTCTCGGCGTTTGAGATTCAGTTTGGTCTTAAATCATATACACCAGCTCGCAAACTTGTTGGTGAGGATACAACAATTCACTTGATCAATAGATTCTCTGAGGGAATGCTTTCATTAGCCTCCCACTTTTATTTAAGTCTTTCTAACTCCAAAAATCTGCAGTTGCTGTATGCACAGCAGTGTTGTTGCAACGAATTTTTGCACTGATTTCTCGTTCTAAGTATCCTTCCTTACTTAAAGCCATGAATTGGGACATTTTTATGTTTTCAATCGACGAGACCATGATGCATTATACAATCACAATAATAGAATCTGTAAATGCTTCAAATCAAAATGACTGGTCTTAAACTTTCGCAAATCACTGTAAATTTGAACGATGAGATGAAGTACGCTAGGATAGCTTATTAACTGCAGTAGAAACAACTTCAAAAATGAATAACTGTTTAATATATTGATCAAGTGTTCTAGCCTACATGTTGTTTGAGCGGTCCCCGTGTATCAGCATAACAGCGACTGGGGCCATTTGGTTAAAGATTATTAGCCTGGTTGACTTGATCTTGAATGATTACATCTATTAGTTTACCATAAGGCAATATTTTATTGATAAAGCAATAAGTAGATTATTACGTTCGTGTGTAAGTAGCAGGATAATGCTGGAAGATAATGCCAAAATCTAAAGTTTTCTCCTGAATCTAAAGCTACATAAAAACCAATTTTAATGATGCAGTGTTTTGTTTATAATAATGTAAAAAAAGCGATGGAAACGTCTCTTCATTTAAAAAGTTATTCATGGCACCAATAAAGTAGTGTTCTGTCGTTTGACTTTAATAAATATAAAAGCGTAAGCTTTTAAATACTATTTTAAACGATTGGATGCAAATGTGAATGATCGATGCGCATTAAACTATGATGATAAGCGGTTTTCAATCCTCGCCGCAGCGCGCAGCTCCTTCCATCTTAATCTTTTAGAGGCTACTTATATCAAGACCCGACGCCCGGTGTTATGCAGACAGAAAGAGTTTGTTTACACTCTCAAACTCTTTCGATAATCGTGGCCTTTGGCCTCCTGCTGCGCCTTCTTTAACTTTCGCAATTGCGAAATCTTTTTTTGGCGCGCTTTGCAATACTAGCGCTATCATTGGCTTGTCTTGAATGCGTAACGTCCAAATTATTCACATAAAAAACTTATTCACTCTAGATCTTCCCTTTTGACGCGACACCGCCACTGACGAGAGCGTCACGAAAAGCTTATGGCTCAAACAGCTTTTTTCAAAGCTATATTAAGATTTTCTTTTTGTAAAAGTATCAGTTGCATGCAGTGTTCTCTCTAAGATTTTAGTAAGTACATAACCGTCGGCGCAAGTGCAAAATTGCAAGTAAATGTATAAAAACCGCCGGACAAATTTTGGTTGACATTGCTGAACAAACCGCTACAGCAGCCCAAGTAACGTATTTTAAAGTTGTAAATAAACATGCTTGTGATAGCGTACTACACTAAGTATGTACGCTAAGCTCATAAAAGATGTCTTTTACCCCAATTTAGATCTTCAATTATTTGTTCTAAATTTTTTCAAAAGCAGTTAAGCGTCAGTGATTTGCAAGCTACGCACGCACTGTTTCCACGCTTTTGTTGTACAGTAGAATCAGTCTAATGGCTTTATTTATGACATCAACCTGTTTTTAATAACGTAACGTTTCCCTCAGTCCCTGCAGAATTCCAGTATTTCAGATACTTAAAATTTACCAATAACGTTGATTTGCGTATAACCGCATCCTTTGTTTTTCCCTCAGTCGCATTTTATTCAAATATGGCATGCTAAACCTAGTTCAGTTCTTTTTAACCGTTTTATGTATGAAGCCCATTTTCGAAACGCACAGAGACACGTGGCCCGATCATTAATTTTTCTCGATTTTATTGGCGACCTCAAAGTTGTCAATGTAAATAGATAAGGTATTGGCCCCGTGAAGACCGTGGTTCGCCGATTGAAAATCTCTAATTTAGGCCATCATCATCTGTCACGAACAATCTTTATTTATTTGATTCGATTTAAGACGCCAGCTTGCGAGTTGTATCTTGTTTACTCCGTTACGTCTTTCGCAGCAAGAACTGGAGTTAACTACGCGTTAAAGATCTTTAAAGATAATCTAAAAACAAGTCCAAACAACAACTATAGGTGTAAGCGCAGAGTTTTCAAAATTTCTGGGGTAAGAGAAGAAGCTAGTTGTGCTTTGATGACAACTGTGACGTTGCGCTTCGATGGCGTAATAACTGGCGTAATTATGTCAGCCCTAAAAAAGATTTACTAGTAGCCTGAAAAGGAGAAGATAAAGATTTTTGTACGATGTAGTAGTCATATTGTTTGTGTCTTGCTTTCTTTTTTAAAGGTACTTCAGAAAGCAATATTGTTGATATGCGATAATAAATTTCACCAGAGTCTTGTCAGCTACTTTCACAAACCACGCACGGAAACAAACGAATTAATTTTCAGGAAGTTTTGTCCCAAATGTGAAAAATAGCGAAACCTTGTTAACTGGCTTGGTATTGTGACAAAAGTAGTGGTAGTTTAAATTTAGCATCAGAAAAACCTTTCTTCGACAAATAATTGCTGCACTGGCTACAATAAACCTGATCTGTTAGATTTGAATGGCACAATATAAAGGTTTTTTGCCTGGGCTCCAAAACCCATGTTTTTCCGAAATTATTTTATGATTAGGTTTTTGGCTATGTGTTATTTTCCAATGTAAAAGTGCTTTTGCTGTTTTTTTCCAAAAAAGTGCCATTTTAATGGCGGACGGCAATGGCGCTTGCTGTCTAATTTGTGATCTTGGCTGTCCAAAAGTCAGCTTCCGCATTCCATGGCTGTCCAAATTGCTCTGGCAGTCCAGGGTTTTTCAATCGCACTACCGCTGTTTTTTGCACAAAAAGGTTTGGATTTTTCGCGCTTTCCCTATCCAAAAACGCTTTTGCCTTCTCTTGATCCTCGCAGTCTGTAGCGTGTTGAACAGTTATAAACCACAAATAGAAAATTCGTTAAAAAACATATTAAAACCGTTAATGTCTTGCGACTACGAGAAAAATAAAATGTAAAGGAAAACTTGTAAACAACATGTGTATATACATAAAACTATTGCATACTATTAACCACAACTGCAAACCAGATTTCATCAACCCGTAATGCATATTTCAATTACCAGAGTTGCACAGGTTGGTAAATTGGTGATCATTAAGCAGCGAGAGGAAGTAAATGAGATATTGAGTAGAGTTTACCATGCCAACTACAATGAGAAAAGTAAACCTCTTTAGTGTACTGATTTGGATAACTCCATGATGCAGTCGCAAATTAACGAACCACGCGTACTCCAGTTGTCTATTAACTCAAACTTTATTGTTGTTTCATTAGCAAATAAAATAAAAGTTTGAATAAGTACATTCCTGTTAATGCTGCTTCAGAATGGGTGGGGCTTTAATTGATTTGTTGTGATCTTTTGACTATGCTAGCTACAACATTGTTTTGTTTGCGGGTCTTGTTATATTCAAGTGATAAATTTAACTTTTAGTGGTTACACTGTTAGTGATAAGGTTACTGGTATCCAAGATGATACTGCAGTTCTTTCAATAGATGATTTTTTTAATCATATTACACGTAAACTAGCTTTATGTAAATGCTTCTTTGCTTAGAACAGGGGTTCTGAACCTTTATTCTCTCATTTACCCCTTGACAAATTTCAATAGTAAAACTTTCCCCTAAAACATTTTTTTATATTTTTACTTTTACAAATGCCTATTGTTAAAGGTAAAAGTGTGAATTTTTTGCTAACAAATTTCACCCTCAAGGCAGGTCAAATTTACCTCCAAAAGGTAAATTTATCGCCGGTTAGAAACCCCCGGCTTAGAAGATAGGTTATTCTTGTATTGCAAATATTTTAATGCATTTTCAAAAGTCTCGGTTTGAAACAAGCGCTACGATGCTTCAGCAATAAATCTGATTCAAAGGCTACTGTGTGTCGGTATACGTACACTTAATCAGTACATTGTAAGTTTGCAACAGCACTGGAAAAAATCTAAAATCAATTTGTTTGGTTTTAGTAGTGCCAACTGTCCTGCGCGGACATGCTGCCAAAAACATGAAAAAGCGAGGAAATTGAAAAGACACGCTTCACAATACTTGAGAATCTGATTGCTGTAATAATCTAGTGTCAACTAGTTTCTTCGCGGACATGTTTTTGCTGCCAAAAACGTGGCAAAATGAAAAAGCGAGGAAATAGAAAAGACGCGCTTGGCAATACAGTATTTTAAAATCTAATTGCTTCAATAATATAGACAGAAGTTCCATAAATGAAATAAAATTGTGGTAAAAGATATTGTATAAGAGTTTGTAAGTTTAGAACTGGAACTAGCCCAAACTAGAAATGAATTGCAGAGAATGAACACTGAAAATAAATGCGTGAGCAATGGGTGAATTTCAATCTATTTAAAATTGGTGCGACTGAATAGTATGGTAGAAGAGAAAAGGTCAGAATCCATGATATGCTACGGCAACAACATGATGATTGATGAGAAAGATGATGGAGAAAGTACAGTTTTAAAAATGGCCGAAACAATAAAACTTAATCTCAATCCTGCAGTATTCTGTTCTTAAACTGTCAAGTGTTTTTTATCAAGAGTATAAAATTAACCAAATCTATTTATTTTTCACAGTTTTTCTCGTTAAGATCTATTTTTAATGCCGGTACTGTAATAAACAAATGGCTAGCACAATATATTTTTCTGAATCGTCCGAGTCATATGTCGGCGATGACTCAGAATCCTGTGTCTGTGATGCCTCGGATATTGACAAAGAATACATTCTAGGATCAGGTAAATCAACAGCTTTTATAGGACATCTATGTGAATGTAATGGGGAGTAGTATGCACTGGGGGTAAGTTTTTGTGTTTATACGTCATGGAAATTGATCCATCACAAATGTTCGATTACAAAATAGGTTCAAAGGGTAAACTGCCGTTGACGGAAAAAATAGCTACTGCCTTATTTTTACTATGCTTAAAACTGTAATAAATGTAATCAATAAATACAGTGCACATATCTTTTTTTACAGATTCTGATGATTCACAAGTAATAATTGAAGTAAGTAAATGCCTGCATATCAGTTTGCTGGGCGCAACTGTATCGTTGTTTTGATTTTTGATTTTAGGAAAGTGATATTACTCGTAATTTACCGTGGTAGTCAGTGGCTAACTTTTACAAATCAGCAAATATGCTCCATAATGCTAATGTATAGTATTAGATAGTTTTTGCTTGATCAGCCAATAAGAACTCCAAGTGATGGTAAGCAATCTGTGCCCTATAAGTCGTTATAAAATACTGATACAAAAGAGCATATAGAACTGAAATCTATCTATGAGTTTTTGTGATGTTATTCTTGTTATAATGGTTAATCTGCACTACCAACATCAAAAGTCGTTAAGGATGTTTATATAGAGGCTAACATTACTATTGAGTGACACATTGCTGCTCCGCTTCTGCTCCCCATTATTGTTCCTGTAAATAAGTACTCTGCTTTATTTAATGGTTAAAAGAGTAAATTTCTTTTAGGTTTTCTAAAACAAATTTAGATTTAACTAGAACACTTTAAATTTCCTAAGCTTTTGATAACAGTTAAGGGATGATACAATGACCAATTATCTTGTTTCAGTATAAAAATTTTGTGGAGCAGATGCTTTTGTTTGAAGATTGTTGAAAAGGGTTTAAAAGTTAATTATTCTTTTTCGGTGACTTTTGCATTTATTTTATATCAATTTGTTTTTAGAAGTCAGTTTGCAAGAAAACAATATTACTGAAGAAAAGAGCTAAGACATGTATCAGTATTCATAAAAGAAAAAATGCTATCAGATTGGTAAAAATACGCAACGATATTCATCTAATTCTTTAGTGTGACTGGCCAAGTTCTCATATATGCAGTCCTTGCAAGGGAAATGGGAAAAACGCATTACGATGAATTTGTTTTTGGCTGATTCTTAACACCCAATAAATTTATTACAACAATACCTTGCGATTCTGGTAAAATGTTAAAACTTGGTATCTCTGTTGTTTTTTTCTAGACAAATGTTTGTAAGAAACTTTTTTAAAAATTCCAGTAGTTTAGTTACTGTGGTTCAACCAATTTAGCATGATTGAGTATAAATGTGGAAACAAGTTAGCTTGCAAATGTTGGAAAGCACATTTTTAAAAATCTATTGGTTTTCAATATTGCGCTTTAAGTAATTAGTTTGTTAGTTCTTTGTCTTTGCTGCACTTTTACCCTTTATTCACTCCATTTACTGTGAAAACACTTGAGTTTTTTAAGTTTATGACCTTTTCCGATGCAAATTCCAGGCACTTAACGGGATGCCTCCATCTTTACGTGGCAGACAGGTGGTGGGGACAAGCAGTCTGCCTATCGTGGTGGCCCAGTCTAACTGATGACTCGCAAAAAAAGAATGAGCTCTTTCGCTGTAAATGTACATCTTCCTGCAAAATGCTTGACACTATAGCTCAAACGAAAAAACAACTTGAAAGCACATTTTTTCAAATCTATTAGTTTTACACAATGTGCTTTAACCAGTTTATTAGAAAATGGACGTAGAAAATGTATCTCTTACTTTTGACTATTTGCATAGAGTAAGGGTTGCACCTTATTTTTATTAACACAAAATCCAATCTCCTTAATTTTTTTTTTCTCGCTAAACTTTTCGCGTTGATTCACTTCAGATGCTCTTAGCGTCTCAGTTAATGTGTTGTAATTTTGATGTAATCTGTATTGTGTCAGTTTGACGACACCACGTGTATGGACTGTTGATACATGAATTCATTTGAGTGCTTAGTTTTTAGGTAGCCATGGTGCTCTTTTCACTCAAAATTTCAGTTTTTCGTGCAATGATAGTAGCTAAAATTTATAAACTTAATGAATTTTTTTGCAGGCATTTCTCCTCGGTATTGAGAGTAGTCAAAAAAGGAAATCACGGAATTCTGTCACTTGCCACATTTGCAAAAAACAAGTGAGCTGAACATTTGTAATTAGATAATTCCATAATTAAAGTGCCGAAACAATGTAAAAACTTTATTCATGGTCTCAGATATTGAAGAGACTTGGTACACTAGTTTTAAAAAATCACAGAGTAAGCAGTTTTAAATAAAACAGCTTTTGCATTAAAAATGATCCACCTTTCCAAATTTTTAAGACCTACATTTGTGCTGTCATAGACATTTACAAATTACCACAAAAGGCTGCAGTTTGCTTAAATCATGATCGATTTTTTGCTTAAAAAAACATTTCTAGGAATATCAAATTAAAATTCATATCTGGTTGCTGAATTCAGTTTTATATTTAAATAACCGTATTTGCATGAAAAATATTTTAAAGCAACAACTTGCATTTATATGCAAATTTTCCTTTTGTTTGAGGTGCTGAAAATGTAGAAATGCAAAACTTTGATCTATTTGTTTCTCGATAACTTTACTTTCTTCACTAAATTATTTTTAGCGTTTTATGTAGTGTATCAAAGTCGAGCAGTGATCAAATTGTGTACTTTTTCATCTTAAACTGATATGCTCCCATCATCTTGCCTATGTCAATGACGCAGCTCAAGGGCATTTGCCAAACACAAAGTTTCAGCAGAAACGTCCCTTCAAAAAAATACCTATGTGAGATAACATCGGTTATCAATGTATCAAAAAAATAGCCAAATTTACACACAGACAATGTTTTTTATTGGTATGCAAATTGGATGAATATTACATAATTCTGTCAAGTTTGTCTAATTGATAAAAGAAATATGCTGTGCTGGCGTAGAACAGGTTCAAAGTAATTAGACTTTTTGCAAAACAAGCGTTTTTACTGAAAGCAGAATTACAGACAAGGTTATCACGATTATGACAGAACAAATGCAAGTAAAGTTACAGCTACTTTGTTTCAGTGAAAAGTTTATGTAAATTTCTGTCTTAAATTTATCATACGGTCGTACTAGTTGCTCTGTCGGCGTGCTTGCGGGGCCTCGATCAATAATGTCGGGGTAAAGAATATCGTGCGTTTCAGCCGGCTGCTAAAGAAAAATGTTTTTTTGACATTGAGAATTCTCATATCAAAATCAGAAGTATCGTTTTTTTAATAAGAAATCAGTTAAAAAACGTTTAGGGGGTTTGCGCATGGGCAGTATCTACAAAGCTTTTCCCAAGTTAATTCAGTTCTACAAATATTATTTGTGACTTGTTCATGCCATTAAACTTTTATTAAGACAATGCATGTGAAAGCAGACTTCGTAGAGTCAATATCTCTTTATTCCGTTGCCGCATTTTGATGTATTTTTTGTTTCGTCACTTTTGCAACTTTTCAAACGTAGCTGGCCACAAAAGATTTTAATTATACCTTGAAAAATGTCGCTTACAAAAGGTATGGTAGGTCCTGCCATAGTCTGATTAAGATGACTCGATTTTTGTGAACGGTTGCTATCTCGGGTAACACTTTTGTCATCATCAAGACTTGGTTGGTGCAATGTGCATAGCTCTGCATTATTGGGTTTTGTAAAATATTTGTCGGCAATTTTTGCTGTGTTGGAATAGCCACAAGGCAAGGACATCTAAAACAAGGACGCGCATTGCCTATGTCCAGTCTTTGCTAGCGAAGGCCATCACCTTCACTGTAAAATTGCTATTGTACTACTGAAATCAATTAATGATTGGCTCATAATTGCTTCAAACAAAAACATTACAACGTTAAAATGCATATTTAAGGGGGTAAATATCTAAATATGTGATAACATGCCCACAGAACGACCCGAGCGTGAAATATCTGAAATATGCCATATAGCGCTAAATAGACATAAGAATTTAAAATGACATAAAAATTTATACACGTTATCAAATTACATTCACGAGTTGGTTATAAACTTAATTTGACAAGCGCGCCTTCTTGATTAATGTCTGGAGGAGGACGGAGTTCTTTTGCTGGTCCTTCTCCAAGTTATGCAGACCTTTCAAAAGTACATTTGCCAAGTGTCGTCGGAGCTTGTCACAGGTGTTCAGGTTATTGTAGTCCTCCATCACTTGCAGAATCATCATGAGTCTCCTGCAGCAGCAGGCCCTGTGTCTGGCTTTGGTGATGAAGGCAAGTCCACACCGCACAAGGTCAAAAGTGGTTTGATGGGGAATTTTCATGGAGTCTCGTGAAACTTCGGAGATGAAGGCACTGATTTCTAATGACACCAGTTCATCCTCCTCATTGAAGATCAGGTGTTCCTCACACTTTTTTTCCAGCCACCCTGCCACATAGGCTGCACTGCTTTCCTCATGTATGGAGAGTGAAGGCTCTGTGTAGTCCTCAATGAAGGTGGCGTCCTCAACATCAATGGCAGTGGTAACACACGTGTGAGCCTTGGTCTCCCCATTCACGTCCAAGGTTTCCAGGTAAGAAGCGGCATGACTAGCCAGGCGTTTTTTGCATGCAGTCAAAACATCCCCAGAAGTCATAAAAGCATTTGCACCCGTCGACTGCCTGTACACGGAAAATTCACCCTCTATCCTGTCACTTTGCAGCTCCCGAAGAAGTACATATTGGAAGCCAGCATGGTTCAGGAGGTGTGCACAAATGGAAATCAGGCCTTGTATGGTCTGCACAAGTGCTTTCTTAGTGTCATTGGTTACACACTGCTTTCTGCCTTTTCCGTGCCCAGAAGGAGCTCTCTAAAAGATCCGTTGATAGTCGGACAGGTTGGTAGAGGTGTGGTCCTGAACGCGCCGATGCGGATCATTGAGCCTCGCTTCTTGATGTTTTGACGACACATTCACAACATTCCACCAATTAAGCACAAATTGAATAAAGTCGGCTGTGTCGCCACACTTCTGGAGTCTGAGGGCAGCTTCAACTTTGTCGTTAAAAACTTTCAACACGTGCTGGACATTCTGCAGTTGAAGCTTTGAAGGTCGAACAGCAGCATCTGTTAGGGGAGAAGTTTTCAAGAGGTTTGCCTTCTCAGCATCATATAGCTTTCTGACATCGCTGAAGGAACCAGTGACTTGATTGTCGAAAGTCATCTTCTGACAGGCCTCTGAAAAAAAAGGACAAACAGTAAAATCATCTCATGCTGACATTTTTGTTACGGTGCTGCAGTATTCAGTTTTTTTTCTGTCACTAGGTAAACAAAAACTTTTTCACGTATCAACTACATCTAGAAATAATTTGTAAGAGCTTTTCCTCCGTTATCTTAAGTAAAATCAGGAGTAGGCTAATAATTGTTTGCTGTTGATACTTAATTGTTTATAAATCATAATAGTATAATAGGTACAAGGACCTCTAAACCCAAATAGATAAAAGGTTTTAGATGTCCTTGAATAGATAATAATAATTAAATATCTTATCAAGAACAATCAAAATTATAAAAACTACTCATTGCGTAAAAAAAAACTCTCACATACAGACATGCCTATATACAGCAAAACGCAGTCCAAGGCGTGAATACCAACACAATTAAAGATTAAAGAAAAAAATAACCGAATTGTTATTATTGTTACTTGTCAATTAAGTTATAACTAAAGATTGTCCTTTCAAATAAAAAAATGTTTTGCCAAATTTTTTTTCAAGATTTGTATGAATATGTTACAAACCACAAATCAAGAATAATACATGTAGACTCACCTGATATCCAGTTGTTTCTTATGCACTTCAGTAGATGCACTGTGCCAAACAGTAGGTACCAACTCTGTGTGCCATCTAAAGGATGAGTAGCAGTGGCAAGGTAATCAGACTTTGATGAACGATCAAACATCTTACAGTAGAGCTGGTTGATCTTGTGGTTGTCTGTGATGGACCCAAGGACAGTGCCTCCAGCCTGTTCTACAACCATGGCAGCCTGCTTCACCACCTCAAACTGAAAGGAAGCGGTCAATTTATGGACAGGTGTGACAGATACCATGATGCTGGGGCCTCGATGAAGGCACTTGGACATGACGCAAAGCATTGAAGTGGCCTTTGCGTCGTGGTCATTCTTGGCCATGCCACTGAGGACTCCTCCGGAGAAGGCTACTGTTGGCCGAATCTTTATCTCGTCAACTAAGAGAACGACATTTTTCTGTTGAGGTTTTTGAAGTTTGGCAAACGTCTTTGATAAAATGTCCCTCACATTCACTGAAGAAATGACGGCTTGCACTTTTCTCCTACTTGGCAAAACTAGATACTCACGGAGAACTTCATAATTGCAGTGTGGAAACGATCCCACAGCAAAGCAGTAGTCTTTGACAGTAAAATTTTTGTTAACTAGAAGCTTCAGATTATTGACGATAAAATCCAATTTTTTTGCCTTATTTTTGTCTTCGGTTTCTTGAGCCTGAAGTGCAGTAACTACTTTCATCAACACTTTATCCAGGGGGATTTTGTAGTTTAAGCAAGTATGTACAACAGCATAAAACTGCGAATAGGAACTGAGGCCATTATTGGGGTTCAATATAGTCCCTAGTGGCACGCGAACTCCACTCTTGTATGCAAAACACGTAAGGGGAGAACACAGTGTTGATTTGTTTTCAACAAGAACAGTCATTTCGCATTCACGAAAGTCAGGCGACATGAAAAGAAAAGCACACCTGTCAGATCTTCTGGTAATCACAACATTGTCATAGTCCTTGCTAATTTTCTTGTCTGGTACGAAGTCACTAAACGACTTGATCCTGTCTCTGGCCATGAAAACCTCAAGTTGCTTGTCTACTTGTTTTGCTGGGCGAGGAGGGGCTTGGGGAGTCGGCAGGCATGCAGCAGGTACATCAAAAATGCTTGGTGCAACAGCTGGTCTTGTTGTTCCACCTGGCAGTTTCTTCATTGGAGGATTTTGGGGCCGATGCTTCTCACAAACGAAAAAAGATTTGGCATTTGCAATATCAAAGTCTTTGCGAGGAGGAATCACAGCAAGCCACCTCTGCCTCTCAGGATCAAGGCTGGGAAGTTTGAATATTCTACGTTTTGACAAAAGGTTGTAGTTTCCTCTACAATTCACAATTCCACATTTGTTCGGCATAATTACGAAAATAAATGCTCTTCGAAAAAAGAAAAAATTATTTATCGATATATTTCTCACAAAGCTACATGCAGCCTAAACTGTTGTCAGTACATTGCCCCAACTCCCGGTTACAAGGTGCAAAATAGTATGAATTGAAGATCAACAAAAATTTTATTCAATCATTTTGTTGACTGCTAAGATTTGGCCTCTGAGATGAAAACCGGTCGGGTCGAGCGGCACCGGTTGCCAGTCGGATCGGGAACTTTAACCGGTCCTGACCGACCGGTCGAAACCTTTTGTTTTTTGACAGAATAAAACATATCATTTAAAGCCATTTTATGCAATGTTTTGTTTCAAAAGTTATTTAACAGTGCGATTTCTTAGTGTGAGCAAGTTTGTAAAAATTGAAGGAAGTGGTTAATATGCATTGCAAGTTCAATTGTCATTATTCAGTTCCGAGAATGATGGAAAAAAAGTTCAGTTGTCGACAGTTGAAGACCTTTTTTTGGAGGTCACCTAGATTTTCTGTGAAATTTTGATAGCTTTGAAGTAACACTACGTTTTACGACCCCTCGTAGCGACGCCGTTGCTTTGACACCCCCTAAAAAAACGGTCGATTACCGGTCAGAACATTGCTTTTATCTGCCGGTCAACCGGCCGGTCGGAGAATGGCGTTGCCGGTTGCGTTCGGGTCACGAAAATCCCGACCGGTTCCAACCACAACAAAAATTTAAAAAATAAATTTAAGCTCAGCAAAATAATACCAGTAGGTACGGCATACGGCTTTCTCTTTACGAGCCCCAGTAAATAGGCCTACCTGAAACTTGCCTATCCCTTTGAGATCGCCAACCAGTTTTGACACTTCACCTAACTTTGCTCAGTTTGCAGTAAATTTAATGCTGTTCTCATGTAATTTACAAAATCATTAAACTGTATTTCTTATTAGTCTTTTTACATATAATAAAACTAGAACTAGACTAGATACATCAGGCTAGGATTCACCTTTCTCGGTACAATACACGCTTATAAAATTTAAATGAACCTACCAGCATAGTTTGCATTGTAGATCAGACAAGGTCTGCTCTATGATGTAACAATAAGCTTTTATTGGCTCTGCGCATAAATAGAAAATACAGTAGCCTTCGCTAAGTTGATCTGAAACTAGCGCCTGCATGTCCTTGGTTTAGAAGTCTTTGCCACAAGGCTGTTCAATTAGTAGGAATGAAATAACAAGCCTATAAGTATTATCAATACAATTCATTGAATGCTAATGTGGTTTATTGATATCATAAATGTGTGATCGGTTTCAGGTAATTCACATTGGCCAGCACCTAACAAAAGCACATAAAGTATTGGATCCGCAAATACGCAAAGGACTCTGTTCTAAAAGCAGGGTCCTATCCAATTCGAAGATGATATATTTTATTAGGAATGAATGTCCCTTGTGTGGATTGATGGCGACAAGAATAGACCAACATCTTCAGCGAGCTCATAAGTTCAAAGTGAGAATGGAATTTGTCTGCTTTATTAACTTTTATGGGTGACGACACCGTTGCAGAGAAGAAATCTTAAAATTCTCCGCTCCTCGACTAATGTATTGTAAGCACATTTTTGCATGTGCCAAATTGTATCTTCATGCCTATTCAGTTTAAATGTTGGTACCGCTGCTTTTACAAAAACGTATTGGGTTGGCTTTTACCACGCAATTATTATAAAAAAAAAGAGTAGCAATAATAAGTTAGATTGCAAATGTTTTGATTTGTTGCACTAGCAGTAAAAAGCAAAATGTGTTTGGGAAATAAGCTCAAGTTAAATGTTTAACTGTCTTCAACCCTGTAATTGTTTTAAAAAACCTCATGTGCCCTTAATTTATCATAACCTTAGTCTAAAGCAGTTTGGCTCGATTAATGGGATAAATTTCGCTCTTTTGACGGTTTACTTAAACTTAATGCTCAAAAACATTGCCTTAAAAATTGAGTTGAACTTTGTAATGTGGGATCAATGGTGAAAGAGACATTATTTTGATTTTGTAAGGCAATTCAGTTTCATGTAGCTGATATAGTAACTGAGGCTACTCTTCGATTTTATTGCAATATTTTTTTATACAGAAAACCGATGAAACATACAAAACAGTATGTGGAAAAGACAAATCTTATATGTTTATGATGCCAGAATTCAAAGTATACTAATACCTATATTTTTTTGGCTTCGTGTCCTAGTCAAGCTTTCAGCTCATTTTTATCTTGTGTTAGTGGAGAAGTTAAGTTAAATATGATGTTTGACTTGTTCTGTTACTTGTTAAAATTGGTTGGAAGGAAATGTCGGTGGTGGCAACGTAACCAGCTCCAACAAGAAAGTTGTTTCTGATGTTCAAAATATCTTTGAACGTATTGGACACCAGTGTTCCCTCTAAGATTTTAGTGAGTGCGTAACCGCCGGCACAAGTGCGAAATTGCTAGCAAATGTACGAAAACCGCCGGACAAATATGCAGGGAAAGGAAAGTCAAAATGTGGCAATGCGCTTCCGTGACGTAATAATTAGCGTGAGTATGTCAGTCCCAAAATGTTCACAAACAGATAGCCTATCGATTATTATAAGACGGCGGCGAAATACTTGGCTATTTTTCTTCAGTAAGTTAATTGTGGTTAAATTTGGTCTCAAACTTTACAGCCTTTGCAACAGCGATTCGTAAGCACTTTGGAATGACAGATGAAAAATGCGAGTAAATAAAATTAATCCTTTGCCGACGCCGACATGAGCATGAGAACTTGAACTTTTATGAAGTAATGTGATGTTAGGTAGGTCATTACGACTATGACACAACAAAAATTACTTGCGAACTTTAAGTGTCACTTGATTACGGTAAATAATTAGACAACATACATTTCTTTATCGTAATCAATTAAACAACAAGTTTTTGCAATTGCAAGCAAACTTTCAATCTCAGTTCGGAAAATATTTGAAGAGAATTCGAAATTAAATTGGTTAGAAGTTGTATTCTTTTTTATTTTTAGTGTTTATAAATGGCAAGCAAAAGAAGGTACAAAAACTGAACCAATCCCTCAAAAATGGTGTTTTTTGTGCTAAACTGAAAGCGAGAACTATGTGCTTTTTTATCTTAACAAGCACGATTGAAGTTAGCGTTGAAACGTAAAGAAAACAAAGATTTTAAGCAAGTTTAGTTTCAAACTTCCCTCGAAAAATAATGTCTTGAGTTAAAACTGAAGTTTGAGAGCTGCTTGCTATTACTGCTCCTTAGCTACGACTGAAATCGGCTGGGAAAAAGTAAACAAAAAAATTGATTTTGCTTCAAGTTAATTGTTGGAAGATAATTTGTTATACAAAAAAGTAAGGCAATGGCGTGTGCGCGATATTTAAGTCGCTGTCATTAGCTGTTGCGTCACAACCGTGCGATGTTTGGGTGAGACGTTACACTGCTCTGAAAAAGCATCTGTCCTAACTTGGAATTCTTTTCCCTGTCTACCATGCATTTAACAGTTGGTTAAGATTTTGCTAACAAAATTGCAAAAACTTTAACAAAACGAAAAAGTTACCAAAAACCGCCGGACTGTTTTGACGCATTGTTGAATTTTAACTGTGAATCCGCCGGACATAATTTCGCAAATTCGCACTTTTTTGCGTTTAAAGGGAACACTGTTGGACACGTATCCCTAGATGAGAATGAAGTACATGATGCTATATTTGTCAAAAACTACCAACCTAATAATACCATTCTAAATTTGATAAACAGCTATAAAGTATTTGTGAGGTAAGTTATAGCTTTGTTGCTGCTTACTGCCTAACGTTGTTTCAAAATTTCGCTTTTCATGGAGTTATGTTTTTTAAAAGATATTATAGTTATGTTGTCTTTGCATGTAAAAGAGTAGTTCTCTTTTATACAAAATTTAGAAAAAATTTTTTTTATTATCAATTGATATTTCTCGACCGTCCTGTTCAATGGTACTGTATAAAGTAAATACCTATTTGATGTATAATTATTCTTGTTATCATGTTGATCGTTACAGGTTTGCAAATTTGGAAAAAGACATTTTTAATGAAGAAAATTGTGATAAAATTTCAAATGTTATCAATGAATGGGCTCGTACTTACAAAAAAAAGGCCCAAATAAGATCAAAGGAGATAGCATTAGAAGCAAGCAGTAAGACATTTAGCGTAAAGAAATCTCTGATTATTTGTAGCAGTTACCAATTACCATCTTAATACTGTTATCATTAGAACCTTTGTGATGGTAAAATTACCATTTGAAAGATTTCCATGTTTTTATCAGCATACGCAAGCTAACATTTTTATACGAGTTTACGTCAAGCTTTGAATATTTAGAAAATCTTGTGACCTCAAGTGATCGAGACAATTATCAGAAGAGCAAATTTGCGAAAAAATGCGAAAGAGGGGTGAAAGGAGAAAGAGTGAGTGGTCTAAGCCGATCGTTAATACAAGGCCATTTGATGCTTTCAATAACTCTGCATAATGCTCAGCGCCCAGCTACAGTTGCTAATTTGCGTTTGATTGATTTTCAAGATGCAGAAACAATGCCAGCTGGAGACAGAGTTGCAAAAGTAAGCTGACAGCGAACAGAATTACTTTTACGTAGCCAAAAAGCAGTAGTTATTGTTTGCTGTAATAGTCAAGTCAGTTATGAGAGCGCTGAATTGTTAGTTTAGCCATAGAAGGGCAATTGAAGCAAGATGTAGCCAGTTTACTGGTTTTTTAATAGTAATTTAGTCTTGTTAGTACGATTTTTAAACGGTAGTCAACAGAGAGCAATACTTATGTTATGCATTGCTTTGTCTTACTTGGTAATATAGCTGGATAACAGCAAAACTTATATTGATTGCATCGCTTTATGATTAAGAGAACTTAAAGTCATTTTGCCTTTCAATAGTTTGCAAAAAAGCAGTTCATAGGTTCCGTTGTTAACCTCACTCATAAATACTTAGCTCTGTCTAATACAATTGTTTCCCGTTTAAAGATCATTCGTACTAACTGCTGCTAGTTGCTATACTTTCGGCAGTGTTTTATTTTTTAGCGTTGCCAAAGCTGAGGCATGGCAGAAAACTTTGGTCTGTCATCTTTTCATTAACGATATGTTTAGCCTAGATGTTTTTCTACAACTTTTTATTGTTATCTTTGCTGTGTCTTCAAGTTCTAGATTGTGCGTATTCCATATCGTATTCCTGAAAATATTTAGTTTGTTTTTGTCTGAAAATAAATACACGTATTAACTTTCCGTTTTCTTATCAACTCATCTATTACAATACTATTTCAAGCTAATTGTTCTTTTGGAACCCGGGCTCAGTTTAAGCTGTGCATTCCTGTTTTAGTATGACATCACTTCAAATGGGGTGCGATTCTATTTTCAAGTGTATTTGTTATTGTTCGAAAATTCTAAACAAATATTATTTTGATATTGAAACTGAAATTTTTTTTATCGAAACACTTCGTTACCTTTCTTAATTGCCTCATCATGTTTGTCTTCCCAAAAAAGTCCGTTTTAGGGTTGATGAGCAGTAGTCAAGGAATGCAAATTCTTTACTTACCCTAGCACTCTCGATTTTGTTGATGCACCGGCGCATAATTCTGGGACCCCTTAAGATGTACTATGCAACCAGTTGGTCAACTCTGGTTTTGGATAATTTATTACTTATTATAAACATTTTTGTATTTTTCAGGTGTTTGAGCACAATACAAATCAATTGTTTGGAGCGGCAGCATTAATTTTTACTGAAAAGTTGTATCAATCCGTTTGGGATTATGCACTAACGTTTAATTCAGAGAAGTACGTTTTCTATACCACATCTCCAGGAAGAGCAATGCTGCCTTCTTCAGTGGCCAAACAAATTGCTGAAGCATGGAAACAGGGTGGGAGTTCTAAATCCTTTTCTTGTACCAAGTGGCGGAAATCCGTCGTAACCGCGGTAAGTAATTATCTCACCGGTGATATTGTAGATTTTGCTTGTATACAATTGTTTTATGAATGGTTTCCTTGTCAAGGTTTAATGATTTTGTAGTAAAATATTTCTCACTAAAACTACCTTGAACTTTGAGGTACAGTAATGGAAATAATAAATAATAAAGCAGCTTGATTACTTGGTTTGCAATATTAAAAAAATTGTTTTGTTTGCAGACACACAAGCTACGACCGGAACTTAGTCAACGCTTAGCTCATCAAATGAGTCACAGTGAAACTACAGCGAAATCCATTTATAACTGCATTAACTCGACTAGAAACTCATCCGAAGTAACCAAGGAGGTAAGGTTGTTACTGTTGAAAGTATTTCTGAAACTCTTCAATCTTATTTCCTAAATTTTCATATGTCACTTTACTGAGATCTTTTGAACAAAAGCTCTTTGTTGCTGCCAGAGACTTTTTGTCGTATTATGATTTGCTGTCCTCCGTGAAGCTGCTTTGCTGCTTATTCTTAGTTTGTGCATTATCAGGCTTAGTAATTTTTTGCTGTTAGCTTCACTATATCGAAATGTCTTTATCAAGGAATCACTTATTATAGTTTACACGCCTCCTCAATTCACAGAGCTATTTGTAAAAGAGCTTTTTTTCTTTGCTTGCTTTTCTTCCACTATGTTCGAGAGCGAGAGCTTCTAGTTCGAGTTAGTTAGTGTAAGTTTTTTGCTACTCCACACTTGCTTGAATTTTCTTCCTCACAGTTCAATGTAAAGCCATTAAATTGTTGTTCAATGTAAAGCCATTAAATCTTATACGATAAAACAGAGAATTTTTGTTTTTCTTGATGCGCTTACTCCTTCAAAACCACTGGATGTACAAAATTCAAATTGGTCACGACTGATCACTGCTCCGGGGTAAATGTCGTAAGGGGTTGTTGACATGATGATAACGCTAAATCTGACATTAAAGTAGAATTTTGTGTGCACGTTTGTACGTACGTGGGCTTTAACACTTCCAAAACTCCTGGGCGCACAAACATGAAACTTGGCTTGATTAATCACTGTCCCGGTGTAAGCGCCATATGGGAGTTTGTGACTTAGAATCAAAGAAACTTTTTCGTTTAATTTGCATTTTTTGGCGGAAGAAAGCAGTGTGTTTTCAAACAAAAGCCAGTCCCCAACTAACCATCGCTCAAAATTTTACCCTTTAAAGCAGTGATTCCCAACCGGTGGTACGCGTACCACTAGTGGTACTCGAAGGTCTATCAGGTTGTACGCGAGTTGATTATTTTTTTTGAAGGTTAATTTTTTATTTTCAGTATGTAATATTCTATTCCAACTAGTACAGCATAGTTTAACACTTTCGCTGCTGCAGGTGATAGCGCTTTCTGAGTGTACTGCCGCGCACGCTATTTAAATAACTGCGCGAAACCCGGCATCTGGTATTGCGGCAGCTAAAGTGTTAATTGCGTAATCTGCTACTTGCTGTCTTAAATCATTAGTGAATGAGATCTATGACGTAATCAAGACTTGTCAGTGCTTTACAGCAGAGGTTTTTTAACTTTTAGTGATAAGGAGCCCATGAATAGCTACACCATTACTTACGTAGCCCCACAATAAGGACATGGTGGTCTCCAAAAAAAAAATAAAAGGTCATCGCTCACTTGTCGGACGGAAAAAAGCTCTTTTCACATCGTTTTCATGCCCAAATTTTTGTTAGAAAACCGAATTGTTAGAACTTCAGGACATTCAAAAACCGAGAACGAATAACCCGCGGAGCTTTTTTTTTAGGTTTCTCTCGCGGAGCCCTGGGGCTCCGTACGGAGCACTTTGAGAAACTATGCTTTGTAGACGCAATTTCCGTCCGACAAGAGGGAGATGACCTTTTTTTTCTGGAGACCACCATGTCCTTATTGTGGGGCTCCGTAAGTTATGGTGTAACCATTCATGGGCTCCTTATCACCAAATGTCAGAGAAACTCTGCTTTACAGTCTTACAGCAAAATTTGATTAAAATAATTTAGTGGTAGGCGCATTCAACGCATGACGTTATTTTGATACACGATGGCAAAAAGGTTGGAAAACACTGCTTTAAAGCGTAAGATTATTTTCTTCATTTTCTCAAAACGCATTTGACCTAGAAACGCGTTGATGCTGCCGCTATCGTGCATGGCATCAGGAGAACAAGGTCACACCGGGAGTGGGCCCAGTCAGATCGCAGAGCAGAAAATCCAGGGATCCGGAAAGAGGAAAATGAGTTAAGGTTACAAATAAGGTTGAGGGAGTAGAACGAATTAAGTGTAAAAGTATAGTGTTTCTGGCTCGGAGACACCCGTCATTCCATTGAAGAACCCTGAGGGAGTCAGGGGCAAGAAGAAGCAGAGGATGATAGAGAAACAACCAGGAGCATGAGGCGATGGTGAGAGTGCAGAGGGAGTAGATACAAAGTATGCCAAAGAGCTTTGAAAGTGAGGGTGGGTGGAAGTGCGGCAGAGGGGTGACATATTGAACAATGGAGGTATACAAGCTAGAGGAGTCTGAGGAGGAAGTCGCAGTGTTGGTAGGTGTGGGATCTCCACAAGAAGCAGGGGGACCGCTCCTGGAGTGAGAGTTTTTAAGAGTTTTGAATCTAGAAAAGGAGAGTTGTAAGCACTTTAAATGGACCCATTTGGAGTAGATGCAGCATTGCACTGACCTACCCATCCAAGTCACATTTCCAGCACACACTAAACAAAGCAAAACTGGAATAGGGTTAGGGTAAACGTTGCTGCTAATCAGAAGGAGAAGACAAAGACGGCCAAGAGAAAGGCAGGAGAAAAGAGAAGACAGGCGACCGATTATAAAGAGGCTGCGTGCTGTCCTTCAGCTGTCATTCAGGGGAATAATGCCTAAAATACGGTTTGTGTGAGGGGAGTACCTGGGGTAACTGAGACCTTCATCTTGCACAACTCCTTTTTCATTTCAGGTTGGCCAGACTGGAAATGAAACCGAGACTCTCCAAGTTTTCCTAGAGAATCTTTGCATCTACACATCTGCTCATGCTTTTTCCTACTTCTGCCAGGAAGGCTCTCTCTGGTTGCCTTGCCTTGGTCTTTGACACTCGCTTTGCATAGTGTGGAGTTCATTTTTCACCATCCTCTCGCTGCTACATCTCGTAATTTGTGCGGATGGCTCTGTCCCTTTTACTAGCGATAAAACAGGCTTCAGTGCCTTTCCAACTGATCACTGACGTACTGTTTTATCTAAATTTGTTTTTCACACACGTTTCCACAGTTTCCAGTGAGGAACTGGTGTTCCCAGATCTTTGTGTCTTCCCTTGTCCTTGCTACAATGGACACAACCTTCTGTTAATCTCTTATCTATCTTGAATCAGCAGTATCGAGAATCCTTCAGCGTCTGCGGTCATTCAACCAAGGACAATTATTTGATTTTGCACTGCTCTGTTGAAGACTTTGCGCCGCTCGCTTTTGAGCAATTCCTTTTCGATGTACGACCTCTGGTCCAGGCGTTTGGGCTCCATGGTCTTCCACCATGCCCCATTCCTCAAAAGGAGTCCGGTAACAGCAACAAGCAGCGATGGCATTGGTCGAATATGTGTAGCTCAAATGCATTTTGCAAAAGTTTTCTCCGCTTGTCGGGTTTTAACAATCACAAAATACAAAGAGAACAAATTAATGTCCATGCGTGATCATGAAAACCGGCTATTCAGTCACTTTCCAGTGGATTGAGGATAATACATGAAAAACGGGCAACCAAAGTCTTACTACAAGTCAGCATTTACTTGGATGGGGCGACAGTTGCAATTGGGAAAACCACATCTTGTTGAAATCATTTAGAAAACAATCTAACTTTTGAAGGAGTGACTCCTGCTTGTAACTGGATTGGAGTAGAAATCAATTATGCTTGTGCAAAATATTTTTGCGTAGTATTTCCTTAGCATAGAAGATTTTATCAGTCAATAGACTGCAACTGTGTGGTACAAAATTGGAAACAAGTGCAAAATGTTCCCCAGAAGACCATGGTTGCAGGTTCGAATTTTAGCTGGCAGGGCATTAAAAGAAAGGCAGTGTACACTGGAGGGGCAGGCCCGGTATGTAAATGTATGGGGCAGTGTACACTGGAAGGGAGTGTACAAGGTGAGGATAGAGACCTGGGGGTGCAATATAAGCCCGCTGGGATCAAGTGCAAAAATTTTCCCACATGGGGAAATTTTTGCACTTGATCCCAAAATTGTACCTACTGAAACTGTAAAAACTTGATAAACAAAGCCCAGTTTTGAATATTTGTTTTTTAAATATTTTAGACGGAGTCGCTGCATCCGACATTATTGTACGACTCATCGACAATGCGCTTTTCTGTTCAGATCGAAGATGATGCAATTGGAGAACATGGCAAGTTTAGTTAGGCAGTGCTCTTCGACAACTGGACATTTAATTTGAAGTTGCCCAAAAGGTTAAACAAGACCTTTTGTTGTTTTGAAGTTATGTGCTCAGTATAACTTGCATCAAATTGCGTTTGTTTTTTGATTTGTATTCAATGTTTTTTATGCGTGAACAAAGCGTAGTCAGCAGAGAATTTTCAAAATCTAGTTTCTATCCCAGATATAAAATAGCATTGAATAAATTTTGTTATTTTCTTAATTATTCGCATTCAAACAAGTTTCAAATGTTTTGTGAAGGGCAATTTCCTCCCCTTGCATTCCCCCGATTACCTCTGTGTTTGAATTGTTTTATTGTAATTGCACTTTAATCAAACCGTTAGAAAAATAGCTTTGTTTAGTTTTATAGTTACGTCTGCGCTGCCAATATAAGTTTTTGAAAAGGTCATATATGAGACAAGTTTGTACTATGTATCGGTAGTTGTAGAAGTGGTGAAAAGTGATCCAACACTATTTTAAAGAGAAAATATTGGCAATGGTAAAACAGCGTTATATAGATGTTAGCTGCCACCGATAAATGATATGTTATAACACCAGCAACGTTCGTTTTGGTGGAAACTGTCTAGCCACCCATCTAAACACAAAACGGTGCAATTGGTGAACCATCAATTTTGGTGTAAGGTCTCCACCAATTATATTTACAATGCAGCTTGGTCACAGGTAGCTTTATTATAGATGTTGGTTGTGTTAACGTGATTTATGTGCCCTGTCATTGGTTTAGTTGTTTTGTCGTTTGTGAAGTACCTGTTAATGCTTTTGATGTTCTAGTTGTTCGGAAGCTTTCGCCTTTTAAGCTGTTGTTTTTGCCGCCTCATTTAATAGATCAGAAATGGGGAACCTTTTACGCTTAGATGGCCGCATTAAATATTACCTTTAATCATATGGCCGCAAAATTCAGCGCCAGATAACCTTTTACGGTCGAAGAGCCAGTTGGACCTCTTTTCCACGGCAATAAGAGCCACCATAAGTCTGCTGAACATAATTGTGTTCCAAAAAAAAGGTCTCCAACTGCAAGCGGTGGCAATAAACCGAGTATCAACACGTTCAATGAATGCCAAAAGAGCCATTTAATTTAAAACACAATGATAGAGCATTGATACATCATGCCTTACGTATGTAGAAGTTAAACACTATATTTATTTACGAAGCCACATATGGCCGCACATTTCCTATAAAAAGGCCGCATGCGGCCATATGGCCGCCGGTTCCCCACCCCTGTAATAGATTGTCATTCGTAATAAGTGAGGAATAGGAATGTTTTGTAGTATGTGATGACTAATGAATTGTTTTTATATTTCACAAGTTATTTTCTATTACGCTCAACCCTTAATGGAAGAAACCGTAAGTGTGGTGCAGTGAATCATCAATAAATTAATAGGGCAAGTTGTTTTCTCTTTACTAACGCCTGTCATTCTCGTTTCTTGTTAATGGTTATGTGACAATTTCGCTGATTGATCTTATATTTATTTGTGGTTTAAATAGGTCTGTTGACTGTTTATGAGCTCACTTTACTATGGTAGTGTTTTTAGTATGGGATGGTAGCGAATAGAAAACCTAATGTTTTATCACTAACTGATGCTAGTGGCAAATTGTTTATGTATTTCCAACAGCGCTTGTCTGTGTTTTATATCAACCGGGAAACAATAAGCAGCTTGTATTGTCAGCTATTGCTAGCCTTAATTCGATGATATAGGCTTGTTTCGCGTTCGCTTATATCTTTGTTTGCATGATTGAGATTTCTCAGTAGTCTTTAATATCTTGTAACTGGTAGAGCCAGATACTCCTGGCGTGTCGCAATTGATGCATGTGATAGAGTTAATTTGTGAGCAAACTTTCTGTTTACCATTAATACAGTCTTGATGTTCTGCAAGTTGGTGTGTGCTCGTGCGTCGAGGACCTCAGGTGAGCAAGACAGCTAGAGACAGGGTCTCCAAAATAGAAGCAGCAGTGAAACAGCCAGTATATCTGTTCCTCACTGCAACACAAGTTAAAAGACGATTGAAACTCTCCGGTAGACAGAGTGAAATGATAGTCTAGATTCGGCCAGCTCCGTGGTAAAACCTCCTGCCGTGGCTGCGCGTTTTTTTCAGGACCAGTGGGTTTGATAAAAGTTAATCCCAAGAAGGCTAACCCCAACGTACTAGGCAGAGATGCATTGAGTGTTGTCAACGCTCAATCTCTAACATCGTCGACGCCTGGTTAGCCGAGGTGCGCTTGCAGCACATTCGACAGGAAGAAGAGTTAAAAGCTAAAGGCACTGGCAGCTGCGCAAGAATTGAGAAAGTTCGAATCAAAGCAGATTGTTTTGCAGACCGAAAAGGAAGTAGCAGAAGCAAATATTATTGCGGATGCAGTCTCAAGTTGTGATGAAGAGCTGGGTGACGTTGCTCCTTCTCTGGAAACTGGAGACAAGGTTGGTGATTTTTTGTTGAACTTGTCGCTTTCAGATCAGATTGATGTGCCCAACAACTTGAACAGTCAGAAGTTGGTGCCACACAAGGAGCGGCTCACGATGGGGTCACCAGATTATCGTTTTGCCATCATTCGGAGTTGATGTAATGGATCCAGCAAAGTTTTCATTGGGTCCTGTTCCCAGTGGGATGTTTCATGGGCCGGCTGTTGCTCCTGAAAATCTGAGTCCAATGAATGGTCGTGGAATGACTTCCAAGATCGACGTAGCAGAACCACCAATTCATGGGCGGGCGAACACAAGGGAAAGATCGCAGGGAAGGTACAGTACTGATCTTGGATTACCAGGTGAGTGGGTTCATTCTTTGAGTGATATCGCTAAAATGGTTGTTCGTTGCAAGGCTCAGAGGCTGTGACTGAGCATAGTAAATTTACGGGTAACTCCCTAGTCTACTTCAAATTTATTCGCCAAGTGATTCATTGCTTCTTTGCCCGTTTTTGAATGATGAGCGGGAAAAAGTACACATGAAAGCTTTGTGTACATATGAGAATGGGCATTATCAGATTGGAATACCTTGGAGGGATGGCTGCCCTGACTTACCGAATAATTACTCGATGACTTTGTCTCGATTAAAGTGTTTTGGCAAGCGCTTGCTAGCTGACCCCAGATTACTGGCTAAATACAAGGAAAAGGTTGAAGATTTGATCTTGCAAGGGCATGCTGTGGAAGTTCTTCATAATAGTGCGCAATTAAAAGGTAGGAAGTGGTACATACCTCACCATTGTGTAACAAGCAAGTTCAGGGTTGTCTTTGACGCTGCAACTCAATTTCAGCAAACTTCCTTGAATGATCAAATTTTTTCCAGATCTTGATCTAACCAATAATCTAGTGGGAGTGCTGATTCGCTTTCGAAAATATCCGGTGGCTGTTGTAGGGGGTGTGCGAGCGATGCTTATACAGGTTCGAGTAGCTCCTGTAGATCAATCAGCCTTGCGTTTTTTGTGGTGGAACGATAGCGACCCGACTCGGCCACCAAAGGATCATCTGATGATAGTCCATTGTTTTGGTCTCACCAATTCACCATCGGTAGCTGGGTTTGCTTTGCGCCGAACTGCGGAAGAAAATCGGGCGAGTGTGTGGGAGGATGTGGTAGAGGTAGTTCGTAAAAACATTTATGTGAATGATGTGTTGACTTCGGCGCCTAATATTGATAGTGCAGTTAAGCTTGTGCATGATGTCGAAGCATTGCTGAAAGGTGGCGGTTTTGAACTTGCAAAGCTTTCGAGCAACTTACCAGAAGTGCTTGAAGGACTACCAGCCGAGCGCTTAGCGTCTGAGCGAAGTCAAGTTGATTTATATGCAGAGATTCCAAAACAAAAGATGCTGGGTTTAGTGTGGTATCCTCAAGAGGATGTACTAGGGGTAAAGGTTTCGGAAGTGACATATTGTATTCACGGGGTATTTCCCCTTCGCAGCCATATAAAGCTAAGATGTGGTTGATTGGACCTAGCTTTCTGTTTGAACCAGAGGATACATGGCCCACTACACCAAGGCAGCCAGAAAGCACAGTTGTCACTACTAATAATTCTTCTTTGCATTAAACTGATTTAAGTCCTGAGGAAGTCAATTTAACTGAGGGTGTTCTTGGCCGGATCATAAACAAATACGGCTTTCTCCATCGAGCTGTGCGCACCGCAGCCTGGTTGTTACGACTGAAACGTGAGCTTCATGCCAGAATAACAGATAAACCTATCGGCAATGACTTATTAGCGGATTGTATTGACGCCAACGAGTATAATGCCGCACTTTTGGCTCTTATGTCCCTGGCGCAACGTCATGAGTTTGGTGGATTAGTGAAAGCACTCGAGCGTCATCCGTATCACAAAATTGAGTCCGGAGAGTGTGGTGAAAACCTGAAACGGCTTATGAAGCCTATTGTGAAATATTGTCCATTTGTGGAGACGGGTATTCTTCGCATTGGCGGGCGTTTGCAACGTTCGGGCGAGTCCTACGATGTAAAAGCGAACAGATGCCTTTATTTTAATTACAGCAATAAGCTTAGATTTAATGGCATAGTGGTTAGAGACGCGATGGCGTAGTGGTTAGAGCGCTCGCTTCGCAATTGATAGACCTGGGGTTCATTACCCTTGTCGAGTCATATCGAAAGACTTTAAAAAATGGTATCTATAGCTTACCTGCTTGGAGCTCGGCATTTATGGGAGGTTGTGGAGAACAAGCCGTTTTGTCCTTAGGCAAGGCACTTAATGGTACCCCCACCTTTATGTGGAAAACAGGTGACCGGGAAATGGCAACTCCCAAGCGAGTGCGGGCTTATCGTCTAAAACATAGCAATACATCGCTTTCTCGTGAATGGAGGATAAATATGGCAAATAAAATAAAATAAATTTAATGGCAATTATTTATTAGATTGTTTTTTAAATAAACTTGCCACTTACAAAGTCGCGACAGTCAGATAAAAATGTTAAAACTAATGCAAATAGACTTGAAAAATCTTTTTTAAATATCATTCATTCATTGTGGTGCCGTTTATCACGTCTGCTTCAAGATAGATGGCTTTCAGTTCAAATACGTGTTGTCGTTGTTGCATGTTTTTTTTGCAATAAGACTGTTACAAAACCAAGTTTTTTAAGTGAGTATTTGTTAGTAAGATTGCTGGAATGGAAGAATGGAAGATGAAAAGCAAGCTATTGGATGGGAATAGTCGTCCGTGGATATGAAATGCTCAAATCTCAGCTTCATATTTTCCATGTCAAGAATATGTGTGTTGCTCTGAGTGCCAAGTAGAAAATCAGTAAACACTGTTTTCAAAGTTATTGGCATGAATCGACAGCTACCGAAAGCGAAACGAACGCTCTTACCACCACATCACAAAAGTTAAATCGGTAAAAATATAAAGTCTGTAGTGATCTTTGAGGTAAGGGTACTTTAACTTCGAAGACAACTCAGCATCTATTGGGGTGGGTAATTAGCATGAAATTTGCATGTTCATAAAAATCTTTCTTTTATATGTGAAATTCTCAAGTAATAGAGATTTCAACGAAACAAATAAAATAAGTAATAAACAATAATAATGATTTAGAAAGAAACTTGGGGTATTTTATGATGATTAATTATGATTGATTATGACAGTGTTTCACACTGCCACCTTGCGGACATTAGTTTTTGAAAAATTTTTTATATATAAAAAAAAATAAAAAAAAATAAAAAATTTTAAAAATAAAATTATAAGAAAAATAATAATAAAATAAATATTAAAAAATAAATAATAAATAAATAAATAGATAATAAAAAATAAAATTATAAAAGAAATAAAAAAAATTTTCAAAAACAATTTTTCAATTTTTTCAATTTTCAGAATAAAAAAAATTTTTCCCAAGATTAGTTTTGGAAAAAGCGGTTCATTTCGATTCAATCATGAACCCAAACTGCTTACCGGTAGTCCCACCACCAACTAGGCGCACTGCCATTGGTTGTTACCAAAAATTGCTGGGCGAGCAACTTTACTAAAAAACTGCCACCTTGCGGAAACCTTGCACCGTCGCCGCGAAAAAATTAAAACACATATTGTTAATACACACATATATATATACGACATAAAACTCAACCATTGACCAGAATAATATACATTCTATTCAACAATAATTGAGTTACTGTGTCAACTCACTGCGGTTGGTCGATTTTTCATGGCGGTTGATAGAATCTCCCAACCATGCATTGTGACGTTCCTAGCATCAAACCTCAGTTCCTCTATTTTATCAACACACGATGCGATCCCAGCAATTGATTCATCGTTCAATGAACCACGTAACCACAACTTTCTCATCTAAATATAACAACGAAATGATAAAATACATCAAACAACTCATCAAACATATTAGAAAATAGGTAATACCCCAATGATATTCAATTTTTAATTGGTATTGAAAATAATTCCCTGTGAAAATAATAATTATTTTGTTAAAACCAAATTGATGATTATTGCAAAATGCTTGTCTTGCTATATCTTGCAAAGTGATTATTGAGCAAAATGTTTGATTTGATTAATGTGTCTGTTCTCGAAACTGTGATTAGAGGTACGTGCAGGTTTATTCTGTATTAAAGCGTACAGATGATCAAGTAAAGAAAGTTTTGCAGTATTGTGTTTTTATCCCCCAGACTCTCAAAACAGCGACAGTTGTCATAAACATAAGTCTCTGGAACTAATTTGTAGCGTCAGATTTCACCTCTCTGCTTGAACTGCTTGGTATTATTTTCGATTTTATTTTAAAATAATACCAAGCAGTTCAAACAGAAAGGTTTTATTATGCGTTGTTCTCATTTACCTTGGCTAAAATATGCAACTTTCACAACATAACAAAATCAAATAATAAAATGAATAATATTTTTATCAAGTGTATTTGTAGCTTGCACATGATAGCAAATAACGCACTGCTGAGTAACTAAGTTGTTATTCATATGTAGGTTAAGCACTTTACCTGAGTTACTCTAAAACCATTTGGTGAACATTTGCTACAGGTTGGTTAGTGACCGGAATTATACAAGTTGAAATTGTTTCGTTTTCACAACATTTGTCATGACATTTCCGCCACTTACGAACGCCTTAAATCGGCTTTATTGTTTTCTCTGAGCTGTGTGTCATCATTGCTCTCAATAGGTTGCTTGCTCACCAATAAATCCACCATCATTAATACAAACTGTCGACGTGTTGCGCAATCCATACTACTATAACTTTCTCGAAGATAACGTGGTAGTTGATGCCAGCAATGTCGAAAGTGTTCCTTCAAACATCTACGGGCCATCTTCTAGATGTTGATTGCTGACTTTGTGGGGTACAACCAGACCATCTGATCAAAGCGGTCAACTCCTAATTTTGTTTTTATCATCTTCCGGCTTTTTCTTTTCAGTGCTTGAATTCACATCTGCAGAACTTATGCATGCTGGAAAGCAAGCAACCTGTTTTTTTGACTGATACTTTACAAACAATAAATTTGTTGGGTCATGCCAATAAAAATTACTGGAAAGTGCTGCATTTTGTGAGCGCAGTCATCTCTTTGCACAATTAACGACGATTTTGTCGCATTGTTCCGACTACAGACACTTTATCTTTCGCCAGTTTTTGGGCAAGAGGGACAGACGGGAAAAAATTATCACATGTTACGTTATAACATTTTCCTTTTCCCTTTGAATTATCGTTTAAATTGAATGAGCCAAAAATGAAGTTTGTAGAACATGGACTTAAATCGCTAAAAGTTTGGCCACTAGCGCACTACTTTTGAAGTAGCGGCAACGCTAGCGTTGCATCTTGTAAACTGCAGTAACGAGTTCTGGTAGAGCCGCTAGGTTTATTACCTATTAGCCGTAGCGTCTCTAATTGTGCACCATTGGCGGAATTGTGCACCATTGTCCTGTACGTTAACAACTTGTTATTGCCACAAGATATTGAATATCGTTTCACATTTTTGTCTGCTGGTGCTCAGTTATAATGATTTGATATTCGGGCAGTGAAAATGTGAATCGTCTGTGGCAAAGCAAGCTGCGCGACAAAATGTTTTAGTCTGTTTTGTTCAAAATCTGATTAAAATTTCTATCATTGTTTGATTGTAAATCCAATCAAGAAAAACATGGTTGTTACGCAGAAAAAGGCAAACAAATTTGAGTATCCGGTTGGATTAAGCAAATTTTTCAATACTCGTTATCGCATGCCGTTATGAAATCATTCATAGATTCCAAGCATCTAGGCGACGGATTCCTAATATTTTTGATGCCGCGGATCGTTTTGAAAACTGGGCTGATGCTACAGTCATTCCGAATCCAAACCAGCTCTAGTTCTTCAAACATCAAAACGCAGTGCCCACTCGCAAAACTATTTGGTGTAACCACATATGTAGATCTTTGAATCACCATCACAGCAAAGCAGTAACGTAGCCAAGAGGGGCAATGGAAGACTGGCTCCCTTTCTTTAGGGAGACATCAACAGCCTACGTCCGTTTTGCATGAAACTTGTAAGTGTTAAGATGCTATTTTGATAAAATTTACAAAAGTTGTTTCTATACAGTAAACTTATTATAAAGTTGGCTGGTACAGAGAGGTTAAATGGATACATGTTTTATAACTTGTTTGTAACAGTTTTAGGCTACCATAGGTTTTCCTTTCGGAGGAAATGTTCTTCTTTTTTTGATGAAAACGATATTTGTCCACGAGGACATTAAAACACGGCCAAACGCCATCTATTTTGCTACTAGATCTGCAGTACTAATTTTATTTTTTTTTGTAATTCATTGCCAACATTTATAGTGTTGATAATAAATATCAAAACACCTATTTTCAAGTTTATTATCTCATGTGTTCAAGAAAGGCCACTCCGCATTAAAGCAATTATTTATTCCCACCTCTACTCCGTAACAGAAACGGGATGCTAAAATATTATCTGCGTTATGTTTTTGAACGGTTTTTGTATGGCCTTATCTCACAACTTGGGGACCGTTTTTGAGAGCATGCTGCTTCAGTAATGCAGATTAGTTCCTTGTTACCAGCTAATTATGTCAACGCACGGGGTAGCGATACTGAATCAATCGTTACCCTATTCATGCTCTGGCTGCAAACATCTGTTGCTGAAGTCGAAGCCCAATTTTCACTTTGGCAAAACTCAGTGGACAACATCTCGAGATTTGAGATTGAAAGAGCGCATATAAGCTAAGTGATATTGACATTTACCCGGCCATTCGTCTTATTCAGCATCCTTGGTAGACCTCCTGTTTCTTAGGAAATGGCACAGAGATCATTTGCTGCATTACGTCTTCTCAAATCGGACTTGAGAACGACCACAAATTTATCTTTTTACATCGCTGCAGCACATTAATATACATGCAATCTGAGCAGTGGTGGATAAATTGAAATATTCTGCGGTTTTGTTGCCGCGATTACAATTGCGACACCGTTTTAACGGCAGGAAATATTTCAATGTGTACTTAATAAATTTCACACGGTTTAGATTTCGTTCTTCCAAATAGTTCTATTGCTGAATGCCAAGTAGAAAATAAACAAACACTGCTTTTGAAGTTGTTGCCATGAGTCGACAACGGAATTGAACCCAATTCTAGCAAATGCGAAACAAACGCTCTAACCATCACATCACTGCCATGATCAAGCGAACACAGTTGTTGACTAAATTTTATAGTTACGCCTTTACAATAAACAATAATTGTAGCAGCGTGGCCAGGTTTCTGGTTCCTTGAAACAAAACTGCGTTTGATTACAATCAGAAAATGTTTTTATTTTCAAGACGCTCCACAAATTTCGAAGAAAATTCGATTCTATGATATTTTAGATAACTGTTATTGACTCTTACCTTGCGTTTTACCGATAGTGAAAAAACGTTCTTACCGATAGTGAAAAGAGGTTTTGAAACGAGGTTGTGCTGCTTAATACTGAATGTGAAGAGAGCATTGTTGTTTTTGCACTCAGTATCAATGAGCAAAACCTCGTCTCAAAATCTGCTCTAAATATCGGTAGAACCTTTTATCCCTCGTTGTGCAAACCGCTATGTGCGAACCAGGAGTGCAGCCAGGGGAGCACTGTGACATGGCCCCTCCCTTTGGTCCCAGATCAAGTTATGTACAAGACAAACAATAACCCAAAAGTTTGCTGGTAGCGTTGGGCTTCATGCCTGAGGTTAACACATGAGCTTCAAACTTTCTATAGTTATCTTGATATAAACCAGAAATCACAGGTGCAAGTTCTTTTGCGCAAGAATCATGCAGCAATAATCTATTGGTGTCTGACAAGGTGGGCAAGAGTACTGTACAACATTAATAGCAATATTGCACAAAAACAAGTAGCTTGCCACGAGGAAGAGCGAGTATTGTGCTTTCTGAAATATTGCCAAGAATAGAGTATGTCTCTATATTTCAGCAAGTTATTTACCAAATCATCTTGACCAGCCTGGCTTTATAGTTGACGATTTAAATTTTCTAATTTTAGTCAAAATGCTTTGGACTATAGACTGTCGAGAAAACAAAACCATCAATTAGCAAAGTAAAAATTTGAGATTCTCTCTGAAATATGTTTTAGAAGACTATAAAAAACGCAATAAAAAGTTTAATGAGTGGACAAAAGTAACAGAGACGCTGCAATCAGAGATAGCACAAGTTACAGTCACATTCTTTGGCTTGCAACCTACGCCATATTCAAGGATGTGTAAGCATTATGAAAGACATGTTGGTATTTTTTCTAATTCTCAAAAACCTCTTTCGCTGCTGCATGCTCAAGTTAATGACGAATGTCCTGATTCTTCGCGTTCGCCTTTGAAGCGTAATTGTTCCACAAAGTGGATTGAGAACTATAATGCTGTCTTTGTTTTTAAGAAGTTTTATCCGGCGGTTGTTGGTTCTATTGATCAACAGTCAGAATCAAGAAATGGAGAAGTTCTTGAAAGGCCTATGCCTTATTCGAAAGCGATAACAACAGCTGGAGTTTTGGTTATCTTAGAAGTTATCAATGCTGCGCTGAAACTTACCAAAAGAATTACAAAGGAGCTACAAAGAATCAAGAAATTATTTTGACTGCATTAGATACTACGAGAATTACCAGCTGCAAAGATGATATCCAGGCTTTTAGAGACAATGAAAAAATATTTGTTGTACTCTTTAGACATACCAAAAGTGTCTACGGGGAATCCATACCCATGCCTCGAATTGTGAATCGGCAAGCCAATAGAGCGAATCCACTAGCTCAGGGCTACTCAATTGGCGGACCGCGGTCCGAATCTGGACCTTTCAAGTATTGCAACTGGACCTCAAGCTCCAGGATAAGTAACAGTAAGTGTAGCCACGGATTGCGAAAAAAGCCCATGCCCCTTTCACCAAGTTTGTTGACTTATTCTCAGTTATTTTCAAGCAAAATATCAAAATATTTTCAAGCCTTCGGTGCAAGTGCACATTCTCAGCGTTGATTAACGGCACCTTAAAAGGACTAACAAACAACATGATCAGCATGAAAAACAGGACAAAATCTATTTTCCAGCGCTCAAGGTCAGTTATTCATGCTTGTCTCGTCCACCAAATTTGCCTCTGCAATCACACTGATTAAGTGTGGTAAAGTTCACCACCCAAACAATATTCCGTCACATATTCTCAAGCACTGCTGTCCCAAATGTTTTACATGGCTTCAAAAATGCTATATAGCCTGCGTGATCTATCAAACAATCCTCACAATATGGCGACTGGCCACTGTTATCTCGGTACCAGAGCCTGGCAATGTAGCTGAAAGAGCTTGCTGCCCATATCGCTGCTGAGGGTTTCTTACAAGCTTTTCGAGCGGATACTCTTGATGCGTCTAGAACCTGCTTTTGACCCCCGAAGTTGGCTTCACGCTTGGTCAATGCATAACCGATCAAGTGTTTAAACTAACCTATGGCATTGAGCACCGCTTTAAAGAAAATAAATCAGGCATTGTGTTGGCAAATCATACTGCCGCACAAGATTGCCTACTGTATGGTACCAGGACCAAACATCCCACCACCGCCTTTAATTTGGTGTTACTTCTATGGACAAAATTTTAAGAACTGGCGAGAAATAAGAAATGCGCTTTTTTTACAAAATTAGCAGAATAGAGCACAATAAGCTCATATTATTTATAATTTTGATAATTAGTGCACACTTGAGAAAATCCAAGTGTTTTTTCTGTATTTAGTGGTAATGATAGTTTCATTTTTATCATTGCAAATCAAAAATTCAACTGGAGCTCTTGAAATACTGAACTTTTGTTAAAATTGTTGAAATTAGTCCAACAGGACCTTTGTTAAAATTAGTTGAGCAGCTTTGCTCTAGAGACTTAATCATTTTAGTTATGTAATGCGACAGATTAACAGCAAAGCTACGATGTACAGGATAATTCAAGAACGTTCCAGAAAAATGCGTCCCCAAACGTCACAAGGGAGGTCTACGACGTATTGATGAAAACTACAAATTTAAATTTAACTGGCGAATATATAATATCGTGACACTTGGGTTTTGCAATAGTAGTGAAGGCCTCTGCAAAGCTACCTAGTGAAGGTTTTTGCTCGTGTCCCCCAGAGAACCGCTCTGTGGCCCACAATGGAGACCGAAGACCCCGTTTGAGAAATCCTGCTCTGGTGGAAATTTTGTCCAAAGTCATTGAAGCCCAGTCAGAAAGAATGTGCGTGGATTTGGATCTACATGTATCCAATTAACCAGCCGAGAAAAATCATTAACTTCAAAGCGTCACACACGTTACAGCTGTGGCCACCACTTAATGACCATCGACTGTCGCGTCATCGTTTCTTAATTGTTGATCTACAACAGCTGATAGGCTATCTTATACGATAAAACAGAGAATTTTTGTTTTTTCTTGATGCGCTTACTCCTTCAAAACCACTGGATGTACAAAATTCAAATTGGGCACGACTGATCACTGCTCCGGGGTAAATGTTGTGTAGGGTTGTTGACATGATGATAACGCTAAATCTGACATTAAAGTAGAATTTTGTCTGCACGTTTGTACGAACGTGGGGTTTATAACACCTCCAAAACTGCTGGGCGCACAAACATGAAACTTGGCTTGATTAATCACTGCCCCGGTGTAAGCGCCATATGGGAGTTTGTGACTTAGTAATCAAAGAAACTTTTTCGTTTAATTTGCATTTTTTGGCGGAAGAAAGCAGTGTTTTTTCAAACAAATGCCAGCCCCCAACTAACCATTGCTCAAAATTTTGCCCTTTAAAGCGTAAGATTATTTTCTTCATTTTCTCAAAATGCATTCGACTTAGAGACGCGATTGAAAAGTTTTTTGGGGAGATAGTAACGAGGCGTTTTAGATGAAAAAATTCTGCCGCAATTTATGCTTATTGACAATGCAACAACAAACCAATTTTTAAGCATTTTTTGAATTCGAATCATGTTTTCTTTCTTAAATGCCTCAAAATATTGTCATTTTCTCATAATGCTATCTGCGATATTAAAATGAAAACAGCATCAAGCAACAGCTGCGCTTAAAGATATCAATCACTGTCATTTAAACAACAAACGACTGACATGCTGATTATTGAAGAAGAAGAATACAGTACAGAATTGACATACTGTACTAGTAGGCCAAAAAACTGGTATTTCAATAATGCAATAGCAAGTTAGAAAAGCTTTGTAGGGTCATGTCATAAGCCTGGCTATTCTCAATCTTTAAGACATATATTATTCTAGTGAAACAAGATGAAAAAATTGATGATTTTTCAAATGAGATGATGCCGGAATTGCAAAAGGTTATCTAAATCTTCTGCAAAAAAATCTGGTAAATGGAGTATACTCTTGAACTATAACCTCACTTATTGCACTGACTTACATTTAAGTGCTTGACTTCGGGTTTATTTTGCTTTTCGCTGGCGGCGCGAATGCCAAGACCAAGCATTATACGCGCAGCCGTAAGCATTGGGTGATACAGACACGCCTATAACTACGAAAAGTTGTAAGTAGTATGCCTAATATGAAATAGCTTATTCTTGTAAATACACCATAATTCCTTTGGTGCCCTTCCACAACTTTAAATTCATGCGTTCATGCAAATGGTGAGATAAATGGATTTTTTCCTCACTGTCAGACTCTACATCACAAGCTTCACAAAACTCTTTTCTGGCAGCTATTAAATATTTTCTAAACTCTGAAAATAAATATTGAGGTGAAACTGAAAAATAAAAAATCAAATGAGCTCTTGGAATTTGAGATCCATGTAGTGACAGTTACTTAACAGGGACATCTTTCAACCACAACACAATTTCACTGTCTAGATGCGCTATTGATTTTTATTTCATTGGAAGACAAGTTTTGTCGAATGATGTGGTTCATCCCACACTTGAACAACAGTACTAAGCATTATTCCCAATGATTTCAAACTATTGGAGCAGTATCCCCCTTTGTGCGCAGTAACTTAAAGGCAGCAATCTTCAACTAGGCAAATTTCTTTTACTCTATTCATGATTGGCAATAACTGAATAGCTTTCCGAAAATTTGCAACTTAATTGCAACCTAAAATCATATGTTTACCTTTTGTCAACTGCAAAACTTTTTGTTTTTGTGATCAACTTTTAAGATTCTTTTAAAAAAATATGAAGACCTTGTTTTGGAAATCAACTTTTGGATAGCATTTGCTTGGCCTATGTTGATCTTCAAAATACTCTTAAGGTATAGTGCTTTGCAAAAACTATTCAAGTTATATCCAGTAAATTGAATTTGGAAAAAGGACCAAGTGGAAAAACCACCATAATGTTTTTCAACTTGATTTGTCATTAAAAAACGATAGCCTGCTCCAAATTTTGGAACGAGAGTTGGTTGCCTGAAAAAACCATTAACTTTTGATTATTTTTCTCACAACTACCAATTCGGAGAAGCCGGCGCAGTCTGTAGAACCGATATTCTTCACCTGGACATTACTTATTTACAGTAAGAACTAAATTTCGGGTTAGTTTGCTCTTTCCCTGGCTGCTTTTACACCACGACCAAGTATCACGCGCAGGCTACCAAAAACTCGTAAACAGTGAGTCTAATATTTAAAACCTGATTTCTGTAAATACACATCCATCACTTTGAGGTCCTCTGACAGGTTCAAATTTATGCATTCCATTCACCTCATGAAATGAACGGACTTAGGTTTCGGAAATCGCTATCCCTTTTATTTGCAAATAAGTCCTGTTCGAAAGTACACCCCTGTTGGGTGTAAACAAAGCTACTAAGACGTTTTTAGGACTTCAGAAATGTTGGGAAAAATACAGCGGCTCTGCGCAATTCTCATAATACTTTTCAATTCAATTGCCGTTTTGAAAATCGCTATTTTAATTTTGGAACGAGAATTGGCTGTGTCAAGAAAACATTACTTGTTGCACGAAGCCTGTGCTACCGGCTGAACCGGTATTATTGATTCCGATATTGCTGATGAGGGCTGTGCGGGTAACGTCAGTAGAGCCGGCTTGTGCTCCAATAAAATCATGATTAAGAGTTGTTATGACTGGTAAATCTTTGTAAAGAAGACATGCAGCAGTTTCTTATTTGATATCCACTGATTGTTAAACAAATACGTATTGAAAATATATCATGCATCTTATTGAATGCAGAACAATCTAAAGGAAAGCTATGTGGTATCTCATGGTATATGGACGCTCAGTAAAAATATTTACGTAAAATCCCCAAAATGACGTATTTCGCTCATGACTTTTAAAAAAATAGTACAAAATATTTTAAAATGTGGTCCCGTTAAGTAGTCGCGCATTTCGAAATCAGAAGCTGACTACTGTGTAAAGCAATACTCGGTTGCAAAGTCGTCTTTTTATTGCACGCTTAACAGCTTGTTTTATGAACCAACAACCAGGGTTGTTTAAACAAATAAAAGCAAACCAAACAAAAATATCTCTTCTTGGTACTTATTTCAGGTCTATGCTATAAGCAAGGCCAGGGCTACTCAACTGGTGGAGAGCGGTCTGAATGTGGATCGTTGAAGCATTAAAACTGGACTTCAAGTTTCAGGATGAGTAACAGTAGATGTAGCCATGGGGAGCGAAAAAGACCAGGCCCTTTTTTTAAGTACTAAGTTACTTTCAAACAAAATGGCAAAAACTTTTCGCGTCTTTGGCGCAACTGCATATTCTTCGCTCTGTTTAACGGCATCTTTCGAAAAACAAATAAACGACATGATCAGCAAGAACAACCAGATAAACCTAACTATTTCCTACATTTACTCATATTGACAGTTTATTTTCATTGCATGCTACAAATTTTGCAGAACCTTTGGAAATACTGAACTTGTCCAGCCGGACCTTTGTTAAAATTAATTGTGTAGCCCTGCATTAGCTGATTCACCGTTACAGTTTTTCAGGCATTCTGTTTTCTGTCTTTTATTGACACAATGCTTGACTAACTCAGCTAAATATTTGCTGTGATCTTGTTGATTGCATAAAACTCCAATTTTTTATACTATCCGTCTGTGTAAAGCATGGCATTTGCTTTGATGAGAACTTCTATCTTCCTTTTGTAGATGACAGCATTGACGCAGTGGAGGTTGAATTTATGCGATGGCGTTCATATTGGCCACGCCACGATGGTGATTTTTTACCGTACAACACTTTAGGCGTGTTGCTGTCTGCCAAAAAAATACACACGTATCCATCTTTGAAAGTTCTACTTCAAATATTGATAACTGGTCCGGTTACTACAGCAACAAATGAGCGTTCGTTTAGTGCTCTGAGATATTTGGAAACCTATTTGCTGTTTATAACGAAAGAAGCTCGTTAGAATGGATTGCTATTGTTGTTTGTTTACAACATTAATCTTAAACATGCGATTGATGAATTTTCACGTAAAAATTGTTGGCTAAATTTCAATTAAGTTAAATTTTGACATACAGCACCAGTAAATTTGTTTGGTTTGCCGATCACCGTTGAAAATCAGTTTGTATCAGTAAATACTTTGGATGCACTTGCGCAGGGGCAAAATATTTTTGTGTGTGTAATTGCGTTAAATTTCTTTACCTTCTGTTTAAAAACCGCACACACCTCTCATTTCCTGGGGAGAAAAACCTCGAGATCCTTATTGTGACCAGATCCTGAGAGTTTTACCACTGCATCTGGGCTGTGTTGTTCAAAACACTTTGGCCTTCTCCCTTGAAGAAATCCTGGCTGCGTCACTGGTGCGAACGCATATTTAGAGTCCAGCCACATTAAGCTCTAATTGTTCAATAATTTACAAAATAACTTCAATTCAAAATGGATTTGTGCACTTATTTTACAATCGATTTTGTACTTTGGTCCTGGAATAGTGGAAATGGGTCTGCACCTTGTAAATGGGTCTGTCTGCAAATGGGTCTAACTTGTCTTTACAGATTTGATTGCATATTTGATTTAAAATGATTTAAAATCATAGTCAATAATAGCGACCTATTTATTTCCAGAGTGGTTTCAATGTCTGGTTTGTTTCAATGATTTGATTGTCGGGCAGTGAAAATGTGAATCGTCTGTAGCAAAGTACTGTAAGCTGCACGACATAATGCTTTAGTCTGTTTTACTTAAAATTTGATTAAAATTGCTCTCATTGTTATGTCGTTATGCAATCACTCATAGATTCCGGACATCTAGATGACGGATTCCTAGTGTTTTTAATGCCTCGGATCGTTTTGAAAATTGGGCTGATGCTACAGTCATTCCGAATCAATAACCAGCCCTTAGATACCACGTCTCGCTCCCATACAGCATTGCGGATCTTACACAACTTTAATAAATCCTTTCTTTCATTTTTAACAAAAATTTTCTTCCATAGAGTAACTCCCCACATTCTCTAAATTTTATCCATTCAATTCGCGTTCTTGCAGTTACTGCTGCTTCACTTCCACCACTGGCGTTCAATCTATCCTTCAGATAGCAAAAGCTCTTGACAAAGTCAACCTGATCAAAAAATGATTTTTATGCTTTTCATGATTGTTATGCTTTGTTTGGACAAGTTTTTCAATTGCGAAATATTCATTGTTTTTAACGGGTAGCATGCTGCTTTCATTGAAAGTTAGCTTGCAGTCCGAACTTTTTTACTCTTTGTCAATCACTTTTGCATATTTTGCAGCTGATGTTGCATTTTTATTGAAGATTCGAGAATGATGAAACCTTTGTTCCAATCACTAGATATTCTCCAAAGCGAAGAAAAAGCATACTACGGTATTTTGCTTCCAACTTTACTTGTTTTTGCCAAAAAGCTGGGCGACATCCAGGAGGTTGATGACTTGGCTGTATGCAAGCCTCTGCTTTCCGCAATTCTGGATGGCTTGAAACAGAGATTTCAAGCGCTTGTTGAAAGCACGGATTGCTTACTTTCTGCAGCGTTTCACCCTTACTTCAAGCTTTCGTGGATTCCGCTCCTCTCTTTGCTTGGTTACGAAGATGTTGCAAGTGTACGCATTAAGATACAGCTGAAAATGGCGCTTATTGTCAATAACAAGGTCGAAATTGATACTCACAGCACAAGCTGCCAGAGTAAATCTTCCGATGACGAATTTTTCGGCGGAGCGTTAGCGGAGAAGCTACGACAAGGCAACAGCAGTGAGAATAGATGATTTTCTGAAAGAAAAGCACGAGTTCCAAAGCAAAGCAATTGCTACGTTGCTCTCTAACACGACGCTAAGGGAGTTGTTTGTTTAGTACAACACAGCTATACCTTCCAGTGCAGCAGTGGAACCTAGGGAAGGATGTGCTTAAATCAAAACGATCTGGGCTTAGCGATGAACATTTTGAAATGCTTGTTGAAATAACTGCGTTTTAATAAATCTTTGTTTTTTTTGTTGTATTTATGATAGCGAGGCTACTGCAATTGTAAATGTTATTACTGTTGTTTACTGGTACAATGGTACCAGGATGAAAATTACCTTTCTTTTTACATGACATCATTTTGACTGAGATTCGAACTTGCTACTATTGTTTTTAGCGCATTAGCGGTTAGTAGCAGCTAGTTTTTAAAAAGAACTAGCGTTAGCGTTTATCGCGCTAAAGCTAAAAGTGGTTAGCGGATAGCGATAGCGCCAATAGATTGTTTGCTGACTAGCGTTAGCGCCGTTAGTTTGTTACTAGCGGGTGCCCACCACTGAACTTAATCGGCTGGTAGATCTACCGATCATTTTTGCTGGGTTAAAATTACCGGTTCAGACACCTAAACCGGTTTCATCAATATAACTTTTGAGAAGGTGTTACAAAAATCTGTTATAAATAAGAACCATCGCCCCTGTGCCCCTAATTCCGATAATCGTAGACCACTTTGAATTTAAATAGGTCTTACTCAGAAACTTCCAACTATTTTACAAATTCTATCGGTTCTGCCCAATAAGTATAGGGACACAAAATGAAAGTTGTGGATGGGCGCCATAGTGATTTATGTTTTGCGGTTACAGAAATAAGTTATTTGGTGGCACACTCATTTGGTGACCGGTTGCAACCCGCTTGTGATGATACTTGTGATTCCTAGACTGCACTTGTGTATCAAAATAAAGAAGAATTTTGTGACAAAGATACACAGTGATGCCAAAAAAATTGATTCCGATAGACATCAATACTTGTCCCAAAATTCTTGATTGCATTTTTTGCTTGTTCAAATCAAATATTGAATACTTGCATTGCCCTGAAAGCGTTTTTCATCTTTTTTTATTTTATCGAAGCTGACTCTTTGCGGTCTTTGCCAACCAATATCGACCAACACGATGTTTCCACATGAAATTCGCTGTTGTTAACAACCAAATATTTTTAACTTCAATTCGCCATTACTTACTTTTATACATTCTGTCAAGTTTGCCATTTTGCTCATGAACCGTTTAAGACTGTCTCCAACAAACGTCGGTCTGTCAAGCTCCAACTCCAGAAGCTTTTGTCTTTCTTGCAAAACATGGAATAATCTACCAACATCGTGTGAAAAGATAGGGTGACGAAATGTTATTTCCCACTTTTCAAAAAAACGCTCGACAACTTTTTTTGTCAATTCTCGGTCGTGCATTTCGTAAAGCTTAGAGCAAATTTTCAAATGTTTTGAAAAGTTATCAGTGTCTTTCGCATATTCACACGCAAACTGTTCTAGAAACGATTTCTTCTTGTTGAAATCTAAGCTTTCAGGACATGATTTTGATCGCAAAGCAATCAAATATACATAAGTGGTTGTGTTGCACAATCCAAAAATAGAATTTTTTGACCACATCCAAATTGCCTAATTGTTTATCGTTGCCAGACAGCACGCTTTTAAACTCATTGAATGATAGAAACAATATCAAATAAACTGCCGTAAAGAACTCTTGAAGAATCAGATGAGAAAAGTATGTGATTTTCTAAACATTCAGTAAACGTAATTGAGTTTTTGTTTTTGTTCCCGTTGTCAAAAGTATATTTAAACTTTCTTTATTGAGCTTAAAATTTTTTATTTTTCATTAAATTCATATTTTTTGCAACGTAATCCCTCCCAAGCCAACTTTGATAATTTTTCCAACTCGAATTCTTCACATTTTGCAATTCCATGTTTGGCAAAAGTCTCTAACGTGTTCAGTATAATGTTTGTTACTTGTTTTTGATCTTGTTTACGTATAGTTGCTATTAGTACGGTATAATCTTGTGGTTTACAGCTGCTAGAACTTGTTTACCATTAACAAAAATTTGTAGAGTTTTTGATAAGAGCAGTTTATAAAACCATGCTTGTCATCTCCAAAAATTAAAACTAATTTTTTGAAAGTTATTAGTTGACTAACATATAGCTGAAGGAGCGAACTTTATGAAGAAATGTTTTAACCCAAGCTGCTCATTACTCTATCTGATTAATGTGTCTAGATTCAAGACAAAATTATAAAATAGATTTATTATTTTAGCTGATTGATATTGACCGCTGGAAAATATTTATTATTCTGACTGATTAATATTCACCACTAGTAAACATTTATTAGTCTGCGACTGGTAAATACTGATTTACACAATAGAAGCTACATTGATTAATAAGTGCAAGCGTGTTATATATTTAGGTCAGAGTGGTCAAGAGCTGAAAATTTTCCCTGGTCTACTTTCATACTCTGCTTTTTTAATTTTACCAATTACAATCTACAACATGCATATCAGTTATATCTACCACTTGCACAACATTTAATAACCACTTCGCAACTTAATCGCTAGGTGGGGCTACCAATCAGTTTGGTCGGGTTGAAACTACTCTGGCTTGACCAATATAACTTTTGAGAAGGCAGTTTCGAGAATCGGTTACAAATAAAAAGGATCGCTCTCAAGCCCCTAATTCCGATAATTGAAACTACTTTCAATTAAGATTGGTCTTCCTTCTGAAACTTCCGAAACAATTGCACAATAGACCTTGCAAATGATTTTGTTAAAAATCCTAATTTTGTATTTTGAAAAGCCTTACTTATGGGATTTCTTGAATTATTCAAAAACTAACTTTTTCAGGGAAAGATTGTATTAAAGTAGATATAAACTTACGTAATCCTCATCTTTTGCTACCAAAGCAGCTTTCTGGTTTCGTTATATCAAAAGTTATGGCAAAATTACCTAAATTCAAATACGGCTAACCTTCAGGTGTCCGTAAAACGTATACGTTTCTCGTTCGAACTTTGCACACAAAGCCGGATGTTTGAACAATAACACATACTACAAAACATTCTACAAAAATTCTAAACACATAGTGGTACAACATCTGACCATTAGCTAATCAGTATATGACAGACAACTCTAAAAAGAAGTTTACTCAGTGTTACGTCGTATCAATTCTTCTAAGCCTCGAACGCGCGTTATTTAAGCCAAGACTCCACACAAGCCAAGACTTGCCGCCGTGTAACCACGCACGCCTTAAACGCCTTTTCATTTTGTGTCATCATGGAACGTTTTTTTATTGCGTAATTAACTTTTGTGTGACCAATTCATGTAATGATTTCAGTTTAGTTAATACTTGTACGGCTAGCAGTAACCACAGGGAATCCTGGTTCAAAAGTAAATGGTATATAAGTTTTGTGCTTGTGTGGGATTGTTTTGGTGTTGAATTTTGTTTTATGTTTTCAGAAACCGCTTTCATTTATCCGCTTCATATACTTGTATTCGTGAAAGAAACAATATAATCGTCGTGCTGTTGAGGGTGAACCGGCGCGTTTCGTTGCAGCTCTATGTAGGATATTGGGGCTAACCAGGAGCCGCGTAAAGTATCTTACACTCCGTGATAATCAGTGATTTATTATGACTAGGAAACGATGGTGTTGGGTAAACCGGGTTAGCAGTTACTAGGTAATTTCAAACAATGCCCCAGTAATTCCGTCTATTGCCTTATAATTAAGTTCTCTAACTCAACATCAATTTGAAATCTGGTATTGAATTTTTTCTTAAATCCAGCCGGATCGAACTCTTGAACAACTGATTCTGACCACTTTTGCTGCACAAATGATAGCACTGCTATATTTATAAATTCCTGAAACCGATACTTAACAATCTCAAGCAAGAACGACCTCCAAACTGTGAAAAAAGACATTGATTCCAGAAAATTTAGATTGTATTGGTTTCTCACGTTTATGACCAACAACTTATTTGTAAAAATATACCAAAAAATACCATTTAAAACAGGGGTGCCCAATTTTTGCGGAGCAGGTTGCCCTACACTTTTCTTGAGTTTTCGCTGGCCGTACAATAACTCTAAAAATGTATGGAACACTTTTAATTCGAAAACTATCGTATATTAAGCTTTGTATTGCCCAATAAAATTAAAGATTTTTGAAGCCAGTGTTAGCTAACTATTTAAATATGGTTTTATTACACACTAGAAATTAAAGTTCGTCTTATTACACAACAACCATTGAAGTCCTTTTGATTACACATCAGCACATCTAATGCAAAGTATGCAACTGTGACTTTTCGCAAATAAGTGTTTCGTATCTTGGCATGTATTGTGTGGTAAAAATTGAAAGGATTGATTGAAGATGTTGATCAGTAAGTGCTGCCCTCCATTTCCATTTATTGAAATTCATGACTGAGAATGTCTTCTCACAAATGTCAGTACTTCAAAAAAGAGAAGCCATGTTTGGAGGCATGCTTGCACAAAGCTTGATAAGTTGAGGCTGGAGCTGAGGAATAATACTTGTCGAACGGTAGGTCTCGAAAAGATGATTTCTTGCAGAACTTTTTTTCAGAACTTTCTTGCAGTTCAATTAGCTCCAGTTGCATATTAATAGTAATTTTCCTTTTGTTTAGTTGTTTCTGCAGCAATTCGAGTTTTTTGTCAAATGCTTTCACTTGATCATGAAAGATTCGAAAAATTTTGTCGGTACCTTGAAGATGCAAATTCAAATCGTTCAGATGACTCACTTTATCGCTTAAAAAAATAAATCACACAGCCATTGATAGAATTAGTTCAGGATTTGTAGAATTCATGAATTCAACAATTTCGTTTCGAAGTAAAATGCTATTGGACTGCAGTAAAATACGCAATGTTTTCCTATCCTGGGTTGGACGCTTCGAGAAAGGTCTTAAATTGGCGATGGTTTAATCCTGTTTTTTAATAGAATTAGAACATTTTACCACAATTTTCATAGCATCATTCACGTTAAGAACACGTGCGACCAGTGCTTCCTGGTCAATAATACAATGGTGGTGTATCAAGTCTGATTCTGAATCCTCCATTGCATTTTTTCTCAGCAGAGTAACGAGACCTGATTCTTTTCCTGTCATGGAGGGGCGCCATCCATTGATATACTAACTACCCGAGACGATTGTTTTTATCAATAGCATTTTATATTTTTATTCATAGCATCAGACACTGCATCGCATAGATCCGAACCTCGCGTCCGATCTTTCAAACTCACCATAGCGAGAAGTTCGTCCGAGATTTGAAAGTCCGCTCTTACTCCTCGGATAAAAACAAGAAGTTGAGCTGTAGAGCCAATGTTCGTGGACTCATCCAAAACCAGCGACACAGGTACATATTTTTGTATAGCACTGTTTAGTTGATTCTTAATGTCACTGCCAATTTCTTCCTCTCTATGCGTTATTGTCACTGGTGATAAGTTTACATTTTGGAATGCACGTTGTTTATCAGGGTGCACAATTTCTGCCACTTTTAGCAAGCAGTCTATGCAAATTCTGCTTCTAAAAATGGTTTTCCTCGTTTTGCAGTTTTCTAAGCTACCACGTAGCTTGCATGACTGGACGCCTGGGATTCTTGATTCGACAGATTCTGATAACGGAACACTGCAACAGTAAACAAAACTATTCCATTTTGAATGCCAACTACGCGGTAATAAAAGCATAAGAAATGAAACAAAAAAATCTTGATTATCTTATCTCCTAGCCAAAGAAGCGTAACTTTGTTGCTTTTTTATCTACTTCTAGTGACGTCACAAATACCATTAAAGGAAATTGATTGAAATAAACGTTGTGGAAAAGATAGCGCCAACAGAAGAATTTTCTGATGAAAAAAATGCCAAGCAATAATTGAAAGAAATCACGAGGTCAGTAGAGCAGGCCGTAAAAACTCGTTTCGTGGCGACATTTTGGGCAGCCTTTCATTAAAAGAACGAGAGCACAAATATCACAAGTGCTCTGGAAATTCAGCTAAATATTTTTACGCTTTAGTTACTGCGTACTCTTACCAGCTCTTCAAAACACTCAAATTAAACCAAGAAAGATTTCTATCTGCTAATATCACCGACATTCCTATTCGATTATTACCATCTGCTGGCCACATCACGACTTCTTGATTTACTGCATTCTTTGAACACTTGTTACAACCAGTTAGTGTTAAATTTTGTAAAAGTACTATTAAGGACACACGGTATAGTTGGAAAAAAACTGATAACTTTATTCCAAAAATAACAGCCAAGCAACTTGTTAAAAACATACTGCGAACGTTTCGGCCCTCAACTGGTGCCATTTTCAACGCCAATAATGTACCTCAAACAGGTTGGCTAGCCACTACGCCATACTGACACAAAAATAAACACACAAGAAGCGATGGTCACGTGTTAAATAAACGGAGAGGAAAGGATTTGGAGTCTAAATTTAAACTAGGTTTCAATTGCTGAATGCAAAGAGATTCTAGAATGAGGAGTTTGGATTTGTCAGGAGAGCTGGTGAGAATTTGTGGGTTGTTGAAGTCAACTCTGTGATTTGGATTTGATTGTAAATGGTTACACACTTCCGAGTTGAGACTAGTCTGGTGCTCATCCAAGCGTTTTACTAAATTCCGGCGAGTTTGGCCAATATAGAAAGAACCACAAGAACAGTTTAACCGGTATACAACGTTGCTTCTTAATAACTGGGGTTGGGGATCTTTGAAGTGTAGTTGTTGCTTGAGGTTTTTGGTAACATGAACGAATCTAAACATGGTATCTGGTAAATGCATGTCAATGAATTCTTTTAATTTTTTCTCAACGTGATGGGAGATATTTCCTAGGTAAGGTAACTAGAATAAAAAATGATTGGAGGGATTCTTTTGAATGAAAGGAGTCCGAGGAGCAAACTTTTTGTTATGAAATTGCCTGATGCATTTATCGATGAAGCCAGATGGATATTCATTCCGCAAAAGTGTGTTTTTGATGAAACGAAATTCTGTATGAATTTGAGAATAGGAATTGCAGATAGAATAGGAACGATGAAGAAGGGAGTTTACTAGATTTCGCTTGTAACGAAGAGGGGAAAAGCTAGAAAATTTTGTAAGATGGCCAGTGCGCGTGGGTTTGTGATAGGTGCTAGTTTTAATTCCTTTGTCAGTTTTTTCGATGAGAACATTGAGAAAAGCTAGAGAGTTGTGCAATTCTACTTCTTTGGTAAACTGAATTTGACTGTGCACACTGTTAAGATTACGAAGAAATACCTCAATAGAGGAGGTATTAGTAAAAGTAGCAAAACAATCGTCAACATAGCGACAAAAGAACTTTGGTTGATGGTCCAGGGGCGTGCGTTCGATCGCTTTATCAATTACATAATTCATCATGACGTCAGCTAGTAGGGGTCCAATATGGGAGCCCATGGCCATACCGTCTAGCTGTTTGTAGAATTTATTATTGAATTGAAAAGTTGTGTTTTTTGTTGACCAGCTAAATAGCTTCAGTAATCTACTTTTGTTAAGGCCATTCCACTCTGTAGTATTATCAACATAAATGGATTCGAGTATGAGGTTTAAAGTAAATGAGAGAGGAATGTTGATAAAAAGGCTTTTGACATCAAATGACACCATGGTTTGGTTGCCAAAATTATGATTGGAAATTTTGGAAAGAAAGGTGAAGGTGTCTGAAATGTTGGTGGAATGTTGTCTGAGGTTTGCGAGAGATTGCGATAACCAACGGGCACATTCATGATTAAAGAACCCACTAGAGGAAAGAATTGGTCTAAGGGGAATTTCAGGTTTGTGTAGTTTTGGTAATCCGTATAGAGAAGGAGTGGTTGTAGAAGTGGGATATATTCTAGAGTAGATTTCACTGCACAATGTTTTTTGGAATTAAGATAGTAAAGAGATCGTTGAAATTTAGTAAGATTAGATAGGTTTGTGTCTTGATTGCAAGTCATAAATTTAGTACGATTGTCTAAAATTTTATGCATCTTGTCAACATAATCATTGCGATTCAAAATAACTACGCCATTGCCTTTATCAGGCTTAGTAAAACCTATGTCAAAATCTTTTTTTAAAGATATTAACGCACAATTTTGCTCTTCACTGAGAATAGATCTGCTTAGTTTGCGACGTTTTTTATGAAAATAACTAGACACAAAGCAACTGTACAATCTTATAAGCTTTTGTTTTAAGATCAAGCATTTTAAGATCATTCATTGACATGCATTTACCAGATACCATGTTTAGATTCGTTCATGTTACCAAAAACCTCAAGCAACAACTACACTTCAAAGATCCCCAACCCCAGTTATTAAGAAGCAACGTTGTATACCGGTTAAACTGTTCTTGTGGTTCTTTCTATATTGGCCAAACTCGCCGGAATTTAGTAAAACGCTTGGATGAGCACCAGACTAGTCTCAACTCGGAAGTGTGTAACCATTTACAATCAAATCCAAATCACAGAGTTGACTTCAACAACCCACAAATTCTCACCAGCTCTCCTGACAAATCCAAACTCCTCATTCTAGAATCTCTTTGCATTCAGCAATTGAAACCTAGTTTAAATTTAGACTCCAAATCCTTTCCTCTCCGTTTATTTAACACGTGACCATCGCTTCTTGTGTGTTTATTTTTGTGTCAGTATGGCGTAGTGGCTAGCCAACTTGTTTGAGGTGGTGTACAGACATTTCATCACCCGACATTTAATCACCCGACACTAAATCACGATAGGGTTAGGGTTTAGGGTTAGAGACGAGACACTTAATCGCGTTAGAGCGAGGGTTAGGGTTAGGGTTAGGAATGGGTGATCGATTCTAGTCCACTTGCAATATCGTCGTGTTATAAAGTCTACGTTTTTAGATTAAATATCCGTGATTAAGTGTCGGGTGATTAAATGTCGGGTGATGAAATGTCGGTAAACCGTTTGAGGTACATTATTGGCGTTGAAAATGGCACCAGTTGAGGGCCGAAACGTTCGCAGTATGTTTTTAACAAGTTGCTTGGCTGTTATTTTTGGAATAAAGTTAATACTATTAAGGAGTTTTGTAAAGATAGTAAGCACTATTTGCAAGATTTGAATAAATGGAAAGAAATTATGATGCTTTGAAAATTAAGAACAATGAACAGCTTTATTTGGTTGCAGCTGACGTCTGCGCTCTGTATCCCAGTATTAAAAGAGAGACGGTAAAAATGGCATTAGAACTAGTTTTTAAAGAGCAATCAATGTTTAAATCAAAGTCGACGTATTCAATAATCCGGGCCCCCCAAAAATATGAGCCTAATTTATTGTTAACATTACGCGCGACGTTTTCAAATATCCGGGCTCGGTACCAAAGGCACCCTGAACCCACTTTTCAACGCTTCCGAAAAGAAACATTTTCACTGAGTGTTGAAGACGCTTTTTTCTGTCGTCAGTTTATCCGCGACAATAAATCTTCAGTGTCTGTGATTAAAAATATTTGAGAGAGTGTTTGTATCTTAATTCAAAGCACACATTTACCAAACTACAGTAAAGCAAAAAATCGATGTATCAATCAGTATAGGTATATTATCCGAAAGCTGTGGCTGGGAGATATAACTACAGATGTAGAATAGGGAAGGGACTAAGAAGAGGTCTTGACACATGCAATGATTGAAGCTTTAATTAATTTCCAGAATATAGCGGTAAGTTAGAAGTTACGATTTCAGTCAAGTTTCATGATCTTAAAAATCCTGCGTCTGTCCAGAACTAGCAGTAGGAGTATGAAGGTGAAGACATGGCGCCATAGAGTATAGTAAGCCGCCGTGAGATCAACAAATATGCCTCCAATCTTCGGTTTGTTAGGTCAATACTGTAATATAATCTAATCAACCTTTAATTTTTTATATCGGAAGCTTGGTTGTTCATGAGAAAGTAGCGGGTCGATGATATGGTAAACACGGACGTAGAAAAGCGTGTTGAGCATTGAAGTGGGTACAGAGTAGCAAGATAAATCAGTAAATTATGGAGTGTTTATTTGGCTTGTTCACTTTAGGATTTTGCTATGATTTGTCTTTAGGTCTTTCCTCCTACTATGATGAAGAGTTATGAAGGTTCTGTGCTCACGTAGAAGGAAGTTTCAGATCAGCTTTTAATTTGGCTGATATTTCAAAAACATATGTTGACTTTTATCTGTCGGCATTTTGTTGACAAAATATTTGCCCTCACAATAAGTGATATTTTGCAGCAAATAATGATTGATTGTCGGTAATTGTTTCTGGCATTCGAAGATCTTTTTTTTTTTATGGAAATCAGTTCGGTCGCATATCCAGTGAGTGAAACAGGTTTAGATAGAATTATATTGAAAAAACAGATGCGTAACAAGTTTATTTTTATAATTAGTAATCTTTGGCGTATTTTTAGTAAACGGCCGATTGCTACTTATCACACTTAATACGATGGTGATTCTTCTTCAACGTACAGGTAAAACCTTTCATTTTTGCAAAGGCAAATCAAATCAGGCTGTGAGCTTTTCATTAGCAGTTGAATGTGAATGTGTATATTTCATCACCCTTTTTTTATAGTTTTCAGTTAAACTGGGTCACTTTTTTTGTCGTTTGAGCTATTTGTTGTAAGCATTATACAGGGAGATGTATATCCACTGCGTTAGCGCTCAGGCTCGGTTTGCAAGTCTTCAGCTAGACTGGGGCCACCATGTCGGGTAGACTGCTTGGCCCTACCACCTGTCTGCCACATAAAGATAGAGGCATCCCGTTAAGTCTCTTGCCAAAGGACACAGCAAGCGAGCTTGTCGGCTTATTCTCCAGACTATTCCTATTTTGCTGAGCGCCAAGCAGGAAAACTGTAAATACCATATTTAAAATTTTTTAGTATGACTCGACTTGGGAAATGAACCCTAGGTTTTCCGACTGCGAAGCGGACGCTCTAACCACTACGCCATCGCACAGGGCCACCACGACTGGTAAACTGCTTGGCTCCGCCATTCCGTCAAGTGTCTTGCCCAAGGACACAACAAGCAAACATGCCAGCTTGTTTTCCACTGTGCTGAAAATTCCCATCAATCAATCACAATGTAGTTCCTTGTAACAAACATGTACAAATCTTGTAGCAAACATTTGCGCTGCACTATTAAAAAAGTGATCATCAGGGAGTGAATTTATCACAAGAGCTGAAAGTTGTTTCTACGTTATGTCTAAACTATAGACCTTCTGATAGACGATTAATTTTATACAATTAATTTTATAGAAAAAAGGGTCAGGTAATTGTCGTTTGATTGCCATAACACTGTTTCTGTTACAAAATCTGAGTAAACATTGCGCAAAATGTCTGTAAATACGTATCAACTCAGTATAGCAGTAATTGTTTTTATAACATGTGCTGCTGATATTGTTTAATTTGTAGTTTTGCGCCAAAACAAACGCTCCGATTAAGCTTTAGAAAAAATGTGATGCTAAAGTTATCTAAATGCATAAAGACCGAAAAATTTCTGTAGTAAGACGTTGCAGTATTGTGTACAATATTCTCGGCCTTAGTTTGTCTCGTCATTTGACCATGTTCTTTATTACAAATATAAGGTTTTATTTTCCTCACTTTGCGGTCCGTTATTCTCATAGCAATCAATCACCAATGGTTTCAGGAAAATGTTTGGACAATCAAGCATTTTCAATTTGTGATTTATAAAAATATTACCTAGTTTTTATATTTGTTTAATTTGCAAAAATTGACAGATTTCTAACTGACATTCAATCAGTTAATCCTGAAATACATTATTTGAATTTTTAAAAAATATTATGATTTTATTTAAGTATGATGAATATACAATGGTGTCCAAATAGAAATAAGTTTCTATTGGTTAAGAGCAACTGATTGATTACCAGTTAGCCATTTACAAATTATGTGATAGGGAAAAGTAATAATCAGCAAAGTTTATGTGTTCAAGATTGATCATGGTGATTTGAGAAGAGTCATTTTACACGTAGAAAGAGATAAAAATTCTACCAGATTGATCAACAAACTTAGAATTTTCAAGCAAAATTATCAAATTATTAGAAGCAAAATTGGTATGTATAATAAAACGTGTGTCATTGACTTGTGACAACTTTAATGCTTAAAAATATAATAAAGATACAAAAGTACCTTGGATTTCTTAAAATTACAGAATGTGGAAGCGGCTGCTACCTAAGGCTAAAAAAGGCTATTTATCGGTTGGATAGAGTAATTTCTTACTGTTTGGCAACATGTAAGAAGTGTGAAACCTGAATTAATAACGTTTTTAACAAAAATACAAGATAGATAAATACGATTTTTTTATTCCTAAAATTTTATTCCGATAAATATTTATACTTCTCCTGGAATTCTTAATTGCACTGTTTTGCTTGATCAGATCAAATATTGAATACTTGCATTGCCCTGAATGATGCTTCCAAATGAAAACTTTGAATTAGTTTTTATTTAAATATCAGATATTTTTAACTTCAATTCGCCATTACTTACTATTATACATTTGGGCATGACTGCCATTTTACTCATAAACCGTCCAAAGCTGTCTCCAACGAACGTCGGATCATCAATCTCCAACTCCAGAAGCTTTTGTCTTTCTTTCAAAGCATAGAATAAACTACCAACATCGTGTGGAAAGATATTGTTTTTTGATGATATTTTCCACTCTTCAGAAAAACGCTCTACAACTTTTCTTGTCAATTCTCGGTCGTGCATTTCGTAGAGCATAGTGCAAACTTCAAAATGTTTTGAAAAGTCATGAAATGTAGAGTCCCCAGCATATTTACAGACAAACTGCTCTAGAAATGATTTCTTCTTGTTAAAATTTAAAATGTCAGGACATAAACTTGATTCCAAAGCTATCAAATGTTCATAAGTGGTTGTGTTGCACATTCCAAAAATGAAATTTTTGACGACATCCAAATTCCCTAATTGCTCATTCGTATGAGACATCACTTTTTCAAACTCACTCAATGATAGAAACAATATCAAATAAGCTGCCGAAAAGAACTCTTGAAGAATCAGATGAGAAAAGTATGTGATCTTTTGAACATTTAGTAAACGTAATTGAGTTTTTGCTTTTGCTCCCGTTGTCAAAAGTGTATTTAAGCTTTCTTTTTTGAGCTTAGATACTTTTATTTCATTTTCACTAAATTCATATTTTTTGTGACATAATCCCTCCCAAGCCAATTTTGATAACTTTTCCAACTCGAATTCTTCACATTTTGCAATTCCATGTTCGGCAAAAGTCTCCAACATGTTCAGTATAATGTTTGTTACTGATGGAAATGTTATTGTTTTATCGGAATGAAGCTGTTTTTGGTGCAACCAATAAACGGTAAAGATACACATTATGGGCACATAGCATAGTGCCAACAGTTCAGGATGATTACGTAACTCCTCCAAGACCTTTTCACTGTCATCTCCACAAATGTCTTTTGATATTTGATGTTGTGCTTCTAGATTGATACCTAGAACATCCACTATGCAATGTGGTCTGTACTGTTCTTGCAGTTCCAACATCTGACGAGGACGAGATGTTATCAGTTTCTTGGCTTTTCGTAAAATGTTACCATTTAAGATGTTCTTTAAAAGTATTTCCGGTGTTTTTTCGACGTAAATGTTAGCGTTGGGGCATTGCTTTCCTAGTTCTATTGTTGCTTCATCCAAACCGTCAAATATTATCATGACCTTCTCACTTTCTTCCAAACGTTTTAAGATTTCTTTGTCAGAAGCACGGTCATGTTCCCAACACGAATCTAGATTTGTCAGTAAAAACTGCAAAACACTCATCTTTTCTTCATAGTCCACTTTCTTCAAAGATACATAAAACAAAAAGTCGATATCAAGCATTTCTTTATTCAACACTTTTTCAAGCAGTTGTTTGGTAAGAGTTGTTTTCCCAATTCCGGCTTGCCCCGAAATTCCCACCCAGTTTCCGTGAGTAGTTATGTACTTTTTCTCAGCATCAGCATTACGAGTTTCCTTCTTGGCCTGTTCTTTGGCAAGTTCTTCAGCTTGCTTGAATAGGCTCTCAAGTTTTATGTCTCCTTGTCGTTCATTGTTCCATAAATTGGGATCTCTTTTTCTTTTGTAATAATCTGACTCCTCCATTCTCCTGCTACCGCTTTTTGATATTTGAAGTTCAACAGTTTGAACGTCTTTATTTACAGCCAAGCGATTTTTTTCTCCAGAAATGAGGTTTGCAGCATCCAGCAGTTTTATTTTTAACTGGTCGAGTTTTGAAGAACCTAAAAAATAATAGATGCTACAAAATTTCATAATTCACCACACTGAATACTATTTACGTTTAGTGTTCAAAAAACGCAATCCTAAGTATAATCAAAAATCAGCGTTACCAATCATCAAAAAGTTTAAATTTTGGTTAAGAGTTTGACCTACTGCTTTTGTGCTACAAAGTTGCTAGAATGAGATGTTGAACATTTATAATACATTTGAACGTATTCGGCTCATCAGGTGGTATAAATTAAGAAATTAAAATTACATTCTAACTCTTCAACTTATAGTGAAGAGTTAGAATGTAATTATAATTTCTTTATTTATACAACTTATACTAGTGTACACACTAACCCATAAACAGGCTAAATATGGCATAACAACATCGTGAAGTTAAAACAAAAAAGCATTTATTATAGATAAGGAAAACTTAGAACCAACATTGGCAAATCACAAAAACTCATTAAAGCATACACGAAGACAGTAGATGAATAGCACCACAATAAATTACAAATATCAAAATAGATTTAGTGAAAATAAACAAGCATTGGGATTGAGTTAATAATTGAATTGCCGATTAATTTTCTTAAATCATGAAGCTTCGTTAATTTTGGTCACGTAACCTGTGTTACACTTTTTAATGACTTTAAACAACTTTATATTGCTCTTTTTCCTACAACTATCGCAACTTCAGGCTTGCTGTAATAAATGTTTGTGTTATAGTGAAGTGCAAACGCTTTGTTACTGGGGTTTCCGATTTAATTGTTAGCGTTGATAATCAATCAATTGCCCATTTTGCTCGAAAACAATTAATTGCCAATTTTATCAATCAATTAATTGTTAAGGATATAACGTCAAATCGTGACGTCTAACTTTACAAAAATGTTACAATTTCGCACAATTCACTAAAGTGTTGTAATTATGCAGCGCCTTGTTTGTTTTATTTGACTATAAGATTCACAAATGCTACGACTGTGCAGGGCTTTAAAATGTAAAAGCATAATTATTCTGATAAACCTGGGATATTATTTATTTACTTTACCTTCAACAAAAATAAGTTTTGCAAACCCGCTGAGCATTGTTGACACAAAAATAGCTACTTGGCAACTTTTTGATGATCTTAAATTGTTTCGTTTTGAAAGCTAGTGTTATGCACAGCCAAGTCTCATGTTTTTACGTAACATTTTGCATAAAGCATAATGGTATCAAACAAAGTTGATAAAAATTATTGGTGGTAAAAAAGTACAATTAATTGCCCCATTTAGCATTTGACTGTAATTGTTAAGAGCCAATTTTAGAGCAATTAATTGTTACGACAAATTATGTTCAGTTAATTGTCTGGAAACCCTATTCTTTATTCTAATACGGGGTTCTTAACTGGGGGTATCTGTACCCCTTGGAGGTACGAAGCACCAAAGCAGGAAAAATAGTTATTTTAAACTATTTGCTAAAAATTAATTTTTAATGTTATTTGAAATAAAACATTTTCAAAAGTCTTTTTTCACAACTGCAATTCTAAATGATTTTTTGTCATAACAAAGAGTTACTGCGACGCAATAAATAGCTTCTTTTTTGTTGCAACAGAATTCGTTTCGCACTGTGATTTCATAACAAGCAATACTATTTGTGCTGCTCTGTTGAGAGTTCAAGCTCTAAGTTCTAAGCTCAAGCTATATCTAAAAATCGTAAGTGGAGCAAAGACTATGTCAAGCATGGTTTCATCTGCTTGACAGAAAAAGATGGAGCTAAAAGACCGCAGTGCATATTGTGCAGCAAAGTATTTTCGGATGCTAATCTCAAACCTTCAAGACTTAGAGAATATTTCAATAATCGTCATGGAGGTGCAAAGTCGGAAATGATTTCAATACTTTAAAAATCAAAATGGCACGCTTTCATCAGAGTGGTACCTTAGAAAAGCATGGATTTTTGCCAATAGATAAGCCATTGTTGCACGCATTTTGTAAAGTTGCTTTTCTGTGTACCAAAAAAAACAAGCCACACTCAGTTGCAGAAAAATTAGTGAAACCTTGCGCAATGGAAATGGCAAAATCATTACTCGGGCTAGAAGCGGAAAAAAAGCTAAGTTCAGTGCCGTTATCAAATGACATCATCACCTCCAGGTTTCGTGATATCACTGAAGACATCGTGAAACAGGTCATTACAGATGTCTAAGCCAGTCCTATTTAAGGTTAGTCTTCAATTGGATGAGTCAACAAACGTCAGTTTGTGTAGTCAGTTTTTGGTGTTTGTGCGATATGTGAAAGAAAAAAAGTGGGGAAGAATTTTTATTTTGTTAACCACTGAAAACAACCACAAAAGCAGTAGATGTATTCAATATTGTAAAGGAGTTCTTTTTAAACCACAAATTGTCTTTTGATATGGTTGGCTCACTTTGCACCGATGGAGCCCCCGCCATGCTCGGAAATAAATCCGGCTTTGTTCATCTTGTAAAAAAAGAGATCCTTCACATTACTGTCACACATTATATGTTACATCGCCACGCTCTTGCTGCCAAGTCATTGCCAAAAAAACTGAAAATGTTTTATCAATTGCTGCGAGTGCAGTCAACTACATCAGAGGAAATGCCTTGAATCATCGTCTGTATAAAGCTTTTTGTAAGGAAATTGGAGCTACGCACAGCGTACTTCTTTACCATTCCGAGGTGAGATGGATTTCCCGAGGCAAGTTCTCATTCGTGTTTTCCAATTGCGCAAAGAAATTGAGATGTTTCTCAGACAGCAGGATAGTAGTCTAGTAGAGCATTTTGAAAGTGAAAATTTCATTTTGTCCATGGCCTACTTGTCAGATATATTTACTTACTTAAACAACTTGAACATTTCCATCCAGGGCAAAGGAATAAACATGATTACTGGCAGAGAAAAGATATCCCCTTCTACTAGCAAACTTTCAATCTGGAAAAATTGTGAAAACTATGCAAATTTTCCTAAACTTAATGAAGTTTCTACTTCTACCACATCATTGAGGGAGAATATTGTGATTCAAATAAAAGGACATTTGCAGGTGCTTAGTCAGTCTTTTGAAGGATATTTCCATCGTAGAGGTGTGTCTGATTCACGGGGATAAATTCAGGACCCATTCCTTTTCAATCTAGATTTGATGGATGAAAATGATGAAACGAAAGATGACCTTGTTGAAACGAGAGTCAGTAAAAAAATCAAGATGGAATTTGATTCAATTCATTTAGCTACCTTCTGGTGTGCACAACTCGAAATGTTTCCACAATTAGCAAAAAGTGCTTTGAAAATTCTTATCCCCTTTGCAACAACCTATCTCTGTGAAACTGGATTCTCAACTCTTGTAAGCACAAAAACTAAGCCAAGATATCGTTTCGACCCAGGAGATAATATGCGTGTGGCTATCACAAAAAAGGAACCACGTTTCAAGTTGATCATTGAAAAAAGGCAACAACAAAAAGGCCATTAGCAATAAATATTTCAATGTGTAATTTCATTTTTCGTTGTGAACAATATTACGGTTAATAAATATACATTGGTAACATGCTACATTGTATTTTATTTCATTGTTAGATTGTATATTACCAATAATTTTGTAGGTGGTTTTTCGATAGGTCTAGGGGTACAAAAACATTTCACAAAATGTTAAGGGGTACGAGCGCCAAAAAGGTTAAGAAACACTGCTTTAATAGTTAAGAACTAACACCGAAAACAATTTCTCATAAACAAAGCCAAAGATAAAAAACACATTTATTTGAGTCAAAATCTCTATTCATTGATCACATTGGTAAGGATTCACCACTCGAAGGGGATGAATCTTCTATTATAGGTGTCACTGGTGGACGGCCAGGACCTTCCTCTCATTGTTCTCTATCCAACCGATTAAAATCAAACAATAAAATTAAATGGGTATATTGACTGCAATGACAATAAGAAACTTTGAATTGGCCAGCGCGAGAAAATTGGCTAGACTTTTATCTTTCAACGATTGAACCAGCAAAATTCAAAACCAAAAAAATAGAATTTAAAGTCACTTCTTTTTCTTTTATATGCATAATTAGTAAGAGCCTGAAAGCCACGCGTTTTGTGTGCTTAGGTCAGAGTGTAGAAATAGAAATTGATAACAAAGTGAAGCGACAAAACAAAACGTGTAATAAGACTCTTATTCTCAGGGCTGCAGTTCGATTACCGGTGAGTAAAAAATGAGCATTGGTGCGATAACATTGCGGCCCCTTTGAAACAAAAACACACATTGAAGTTTCAAACAAAACATAGACATATAGAGCATCAAGGCGTTACAAAAATAAGATTAACTAACATATTCAAAGAACAGTGATGCAGTGGTCAGGTATACGAAATTCTTTTTGATGGTAGCCCAACATCATTATTAACATTTATATAGACGGTGCAATAAATAAAGGTGACTAAACACGCAGAGACGTAGCAGCCGCCCCCCAAACCCCCAATTGGGGGGGGGCCCAGGCCAACTTTGGGGGCCCAAGTTAGTCTGAAATTGATTTTTGGCTACGTGACTATTTTCAGTTCAGCAGACTTGTTTACAACCGATTTAAACTGTAGGAAGAAATTGGCTTGTGACATCATAAGTGAATGCAACCTCATTTTATCTCGCAGAATCTAGAATATTTCGATTGATTTTCTGGTAGAATCTTGAATATTCGATTGACGTAACAATGCCGTTGTTACGCAACAATCATAGAATGGTCTGGAATTCTGTTTGGCTGTAAATACCGGGACAATATATATACACTGCAGAGTGCAGATAAAGTATTTTATTGACATTGTATAGAATGAAACGTTCAAAAAGTGGTGCTCAAAAGAGAAAAGAAGCAGCCACTGCTCGAGATGCTGTAGCGAAATTGCCCAAGATGACAGATTTTTTCAAGATTACTGAGCAGAGTAGACCTGGCACTAGTACCGAGAGGGATGAAGAAAACTATAGTGTACAAGAAAAAGAAGACTATGACGATCAGCATCAAAGTGATTGTGAATTTCCAGAAAATGTAAGTTGTGATTTACCTGCCAATACGCAACCTTCAATATCAAACATATCTGAATCTCAATTTACCCCTATCCCTGATGACCCATGTAAATGGCCTGAAAGTATTTCTGATGCTCAACGATGTGATATAGTAAAGCGTGGACCACATGAACTAATAATGAATTTTCCATATAATAACACAACTCCAAGGCGACGTTTTTCCTCCAACCATTATAAACGTGTGTTACCTAATGGTGAAAGTGTTTCACGGTCGTGGCTAGTTTATTGTGGGGAATCAGATCAAGTTTTTTGCTTTTGTTGTAAGCTATTTGGAAAAACACTAAGCCCCTTTTGTAGTGGTATAAATACATGGGAGGGTTTTTCGAAAAAACTGAAAGACCATAAAAACGGCATTTCCCACCAAGAATGCTGCAGTCGATGGATGTTGCTAGCTGAAGGGATAAGAAATTCATCCACTATCGACAAACGCGAGATGAATATTTTTTTCAATGAAAGACGTTTTTGGAGAAATGTTTTAGAGAGACTTATCGACATTGCCTTGTTTCTATTGGAAAGGAATCTTGCTTTTAGAGGATCTGAAGAAGTCTTAGGATCTCCTCACAATGGAAATTTTCTGGGTATATTTGAGCTTTTGGCAAGAAGAGATCCGATCCTAAAAGAGCTTCAAGACAGAATCAAGAATAAAAACACTAAAGATCACTATTTGAGTCCTACCATACAAAATGAACTAATTGAATTGCTAGCGACAGAAGTTGAAAAAGAAAATTTACAGCAATTGAAATTGGCAAAATATTTTTCTATAATTTTGGACTGCACTCCAGATATGTCACATCATGAACAAATGTCTGTCATTCTCCGTTATGTACTATGTAATGAAGAAGCTGCTGTTGTTAAAGAAACATTTTTTGGCTACTTGAGAATAAGTGACAGTACTGGGAAAGGCTTGTTGGACGCTTTCTTAGAAAAAGCGACCGAACTGCAACTCGAATTGTCTGATTGTCGAGGTCAGTCATATGATAATGGTGCTAACATGAAAGGAAAACATTCTGGGGTCCAAGCAAGAATGCTAGACATTAATCCCAAAGCTGTTTACGTGCCCTGTGCAAACCATACCCTTAACTTAGTTGTTGTTGACAGTGCTAATTGATCGACGGAAGCATTGACATTTTTTGGAGTACTTACAAGGTTGTATGTGCTGTTTTCTTCCTCTGCTCAGCGTTGGGAAAGTTTGAAGAAACATGTGGAGCTGTCCATAAAGTCACAATCTGACACTCGTTGGGAAAGCAGAATTAAATGCATCAAACCTCTTCGATACAATTTAAAAGAGGTGTTGCTGGCACTGAAAGACTTGGAAGCCGTTTCCATAGAAAGAAAAGATGGAAGAGCTGCGGCCTCAGAAACAAAATCGTTGATAGCTCATTTATCAAAATGGAGTTTTCTTTTGTCGGTGTTTATTTGGTATGATATCCTATTCCAAGTCAATAAAGCAAGCAAGATTCTTCAATCGTATGGAGTCTCCCTTCATACAATGGAAACGGAAATCCAGGCAACTGAAAAGTTTTTGCAAAACAATCGCACAACGGGTTATGACAGTGCCGCAACATCTGCTGTTGAAATAGCACAGGAATTGGATATTGATCCTTCTTTTCCTCCGTCAAGAAGTGGAAAGAAAAGAAGATTGTTTGATTACCAAGGTGAAGAGGATCAACGAGCTACTCCTGAACTGAAATTTAAAAGCAACTTTTTCTATCCATTAGTAGACCAGGCTATTATGTCAATAAAGGAGCGCTTTAATTTGTTACGTGAGGTTTCTTCCGCCTTTTCGTTTTTGTACACACGAGACAAACTTTTGCTTGTGCAACAAGAAAATGCTCTTCTTACTTGCTGTAAAGAGTTCCAAAAAAAGTTCGGTGACATTGATCCTGATGAAATGAGCGCTGAGCTACAGCGGTTTGTTTTAATTTTACAAAAAAAACGCAATCTCAATACGGCTCAAGACTTTCTGAACTATCTTCTAAAGACTCATTTATTTGAATTGTACCCGAATGTGTACATCGCACTTCGAATCTTACTAACTTGCCCCGTGACTGTTGCCAGCGCTGAAAGAAGCTTGAGCAAATTGAAACTGATCAAAACTTTTAATAGAACGTCTATGACAGACAGTAGACTATCTTCATTAGCCATGTTGTCAATCGAAAATGACTGCGCCCGATCTCTTGATTATGACAATGTCATAACAGCATTTGCGAACAAAAAGGTTCGCTCCAGACTATTTAAATGATACTGTGTTTTTATAACTTTTTCATGTTTTTCAGTGTCATTGCTTTCGTTTTGCAGTGTCTGCATAAATGTCCTACTGAACTCTGGCATCGGTGCCGAATTTTTTATGACTTGCACCTTCGGTATCGGCATGCTTTATTCTGACATTAGCCTGTTTACTTATGTACAAACTGTGGTGTATTTTCTTAATGCAGCTTTTCAATTTTACACCTCTAAAGTGATATGACCTGTGCGCAGGGGCTCTTGCGCTTACTTTGGGGGGGGGGCCCGAAGTTGGAGTGCTACGGGACTGTAAACACGTATGCTAAAGGTCAAGCCTAAACTTTCTGATATAAAATTACAGATTTTGAAGCATAAAAATGTCAATAATGCTAGGAAAAATACAAATATAAAAAACAAGATAAAACAAAATAAAATATTATATAAGAGCAATTTTTGATATATCACGAAGGATGTATTCGATTTTATTTGTACCACCGCCGCAATCTTTCAACACAGCAACTGTTCACAACGGACTAACTCTTTTCCGTTGCGCCACTGAGGGTGTACCCGGTGTACACGGCCCAAGCGATAAGCCCCGCGCTTTGAAATGTCCTCAGCATCTCCAAACAGGACCAATTGGCCAGTGGAGATAACCTCCACTTGTTTCTACCTTGTAGAGTAGGGAGGTAACCTTGCATCCAACAGAGCCAAAATTTATGAGCCAAAGTTGTATTGTAAAGGAAGTCACGACGCAAGTCCCCCCAATTATGAAACGCACGTAGAGGTGTATTGGGAGCAAGACCTTGCCCCAGGAAAAACGAAGGAGTGATTACAGCCAAATCATTAGGTTTATCGCTAAGCGAAGTAAGTGGGCGATCGTTTACTATGCGCACCGCGTCTGAAGTGAAAGTCTGTATTTCAATAAGTGAAGGCTTACGTCGAGATTGATCTAAAACGCGATTAAAGACGTCTTTAAATAACTTCACCATACTTTCCCAACTGCCTCCTTGACTAGGAGAGTATGGAGGGATTTCAACCCAATTGATGTTATGCTTTCTAAGAGAATTACAGAATTCTGTTGAACCAAGCAATGAGGAAAGCCGATCAGCAGCCCGAAACATCGAGCCATTATTCAAATAAACTGTGTCAACTGCTCCCCGAAGATTTGTAAACCTAGAAAACGCGAGCAAAAATTTATTCAAGTCAAGACTAGTAACGATTTCCACGTGTATGCAACGAGTACATAAGCAACAAGTTTGAAAGAAGTGGAGGTCCTTCAAGCCATAAAGCAAAGGACTTAGAGTTCTGTATGCTGCCTTCGCGTGTACCAACATCAGCAGGATTCAAAGATCCTTTAACATAATTTCAATCACAAGCTAAAGTCATAAGGTGTATTTTATGTACACGGCGTTTTACAAATCACGGTAGATGAAGGTCCGGGTTTACAATCCATTAAAGTGAAACTTGTGAATCTGTCCACAAGTGAAAACTGCAAGACAAATGCTGCAACGATTTAGACACAGTGAACACCAGTTCAGAACAAAGCCTAGCCGCTTCCATTCTTTTCGAAAGAACGTCCAATTCGCCTGAGATAACAAAACCAGTTTCGACTTGCTATGCACGAAGGCGACGTTCGATCGTCGCCCAATTAAGCGCCTCAGATAGACTACACAGGACAAGGCATCATTCAAAGCATCAATAAGCCCATGCAGCTGGTACCTAACGCTTTCATCATCTCTGGTCTCGGTTTCGGTCTTTCAAAAGCAGTAGCCGGGAATCGGAATCTCTAAAATAGGCCGTAAAAGACAAAGCCACGCACTCCAATCGATCATCATGTCCTTCGGAAGCTCGTCATATCAGCCGACACCAGCACAGGTAGCTCGGTGAAGAATTAACTTGCCTCCTAAGAGATAAGGAGCGATAAAACCCCAGTGGGTCAAACTGGCCAGCAAGAAAGCGCAGCATTTCGCGACGACTGAGTCTAGCTGGCATATTCAAATTTTTATTACAATAAACCTTACGGCAGTCCTTTTCCACGTCCCATATTAGGCCCAATGCTTTATGGAGTCTGGCATAGGGTTTGAACCAAGATCAATTTCTCGGATATTAAAGCAGAGATCGCATTTGGAAATACTCTGCAAAACCGGTTTAGCCAGGTGATTTGCCGACCACTTACGCAGTCAAAAGCCTCTACTTTCGAACAGTGACTTCGACTCTCGAGAAATAACCTCAATATTAGCCAGGGATTTGGCATTAATGAGTAAGTCATCCATATATTGATCGTTTTCGATAGCTTCCAAAGTCAATCGACTTGCGTTGGTAGGATTTTCATCAACCAAGCGTTGTATAGCGTGAAGAGCGATGTAAGGACTGAAGTTTATCCCCCAGACATATCTAGAAAACCGAGATACTTTGATTTCACTGAGTTTTATGTCCTTATTCTTAAACCAGACCAAACGAAAAAGATCCCGTTGGTTTTCTGGAAATGAAATTTGAAAAGAAACATTTGCTTAAGTCGGCCATACACGCAAATCTACCCAAACGCAAACGAGTCAAAGCGTCAGTCAACCTATTCAAAAGATTAGCGCCGGCAAAACAGCATGGTTAAGACACATTCCCTTAAATGTGGCTGCACCATCATATACAACGCGACATTTTTCTTGTTTCGTCACAAAGAAAGGCAAACACCAAGTAGGCCCATCAACCTTTACCTTCTCCACATGCGTCAACCAACGCTCAGCAAGCAACTCTTGAAATGTTTGTTAAGGGGACGGTTTAAAGAAGGATCGCCTAGAGCTTTCCGACGCAAAGACATTGTACGCTCTAAGGCATTTGAAAAGTTATTGGGAATCTTTTTAACAATATCCGGTCTCAAAGGAACCGGAATCTCGCAGCAACCATTTTTAACTTTGACTTTAGGTTCCGCCAACGAACACGCAAGCTCCTCACTCCTAGAGTGTTGAGTCTCCTCGTTCTCCAATTCAACCTGTCGTAAAGCCGCCTTTAGCTCAATAATTTCTTGTCTAAGTTGTTTACATTCTCTTGTGTCACAATCAAGGTTTACTCTTGATTTTAAGACTTGGTGCAAATTCGATCTCACCCCAACGCGACCACCGCTGGCTATAGGACCCAGTCGAGTCAGAATGTAGTTAGGTTTACTCACATTTACACCCTCTCTTTCCTCCAAAACAGTGAGCAACTCTTTGTTTGTTTGTCCTATCAAAATGTCAATCCTTTGTCGTTGAGGAATAGTGGGAATTTTAACCCCTATGAAATGCTTAAGTTTTTGCGTATTTAAGGCATGAGGCAGAACGTTCTCGTCATCAATAAAGTCCGGGACAACCAAAGCGTTTTTTATAGCAAAAGTTTCTTTATTTGAAAGTGATTTAATTTCAAAGTTCGTAAGACCACCACTGCGCATAGTTTGTTCAGCTAAGGTGCGAATGGTTATTGCATGATCCGTTTTAGTAGCGAGCCCAAGCTCGTCCCTCAAGCTCTTTGAGATCAATGTAGCCCGAGAAGTAGTATCATGCTGTGCATATGCCAAAGTAGACTTGCCCATCACAGGGTTTATAGCCCTTACGGCACTCGTACGAAGCATCACCAAATCGTTATTAAAAAGCCAATTTTCTCACAACTGTTTGTTCAGCGTCTGTCTGTTTTTTCCCAGCGTCAGGTGTCACCTAAGTCTGGCAATGCCCCGCGCTGGTGACCCCAAGTTTTACAGAGTCTGAACTAACATAGAGGTCATGTAAAGCGTTGGAATGCTAAGGACCAAAACGTGGTCCGCATAAACGACATTTCGACGAAGAAGTACATTCTCGAGAGAAATGTTCCAAAGAAAGACAATTAAAATATCTGGCAGCATCACTAACAGTTTTGCGCTTTTGCTCAAGAGTTTTCCTTTTAAATTGTTCACAATTGGTTAAAAAATGTTTTAAATGCGGGTCGTTGCATACAAAACACACGGGGGTTAACAGAATGCGGAATTTTATTACAGCTACCCGAGCTTTCGCCAACGGTCTCTACTAAGCGAGCGCCAGGACTATCTCCTTTTACAGTGACTTGTCTGACGTGAAGAGCCATATGTCCGTTGCAAGACCCACTTGCTCTATCTTTATCGTCAGATTTTAAAAACGACTGTGCATAATCCGAGGTCATCAAGTTTAGTTCATGCACTACAAATTCGCGCAAAGACTCACATCCCGGTTGATTTAAATTGATGCTCTTTTCGTCAAGGTAATCAAGGTACCTTCGTTTAAGTAACCGATTTGCAGTATCCAACATTAATTGCCCAGATACCTTGTCCAGCTCGTCATGGGCATGTGCATACACTTCAAGGGTGTTTAGATCTTCATTGAACGCTTTCAATGAAGCGACGCTTATTGCCACCCTAGGTTTGGTACAGATTTTCGCAATTTTAGGTTCCGAAGTAAGCCCATCAGAAACGCCACATCTCTGACGTAAACGGTCCAAGGCTCTTTCAATGCGCCTAGAAAAACTCTTATTTCTCATAGGTGCAAAAAACAAATTGACCATTTCCCGGGGCTGACCAGTGCACGAGGCTCTCAAAACTTCGAGCCGACGTTCATCACAGGGACTCTCGTGCACAAGTCTCCGAATTTGGTTTTCATAAAATACGAAGCCTATGTTGTTACTATCATAGCCTATCTGTGAGGCAAGATTTATAAATTCATTTCTGTCTTGGCGTTCGATATAAGCGCGCAATGCCGGTTCACCATGATTAGCAGAAAACGCGTGGCTTCAGGCTATTACTAATACATAATTAGTAATAGCCTGAAAGCCACGCGTTTTGTGTGCTTAGATCAGAGTGTAGAAATAGAAATTGATAACAAAATAAGGCGACAAAACAAAACGTGCAATCAGACTCTTGCTCTCAGGGCTGCAGTTCGATTACCGGTGAGTTAAAAAATGGGCATTGGTACGATAACACACATAAAGCAATCTACGCTTAATAAAAATCAGGCCGTGGTGAGTTTTGATCCAGTCTCACTTTTTGCCAATGTTCCACGATTAGAAACAATTGATGTTATTGCCGATTGCCAGAGATGTTCAAAGCTGCCTAAGAATCTATTATTTTTATTATATTTTTGAATCTATTATTATTACCTAATTTTGTGATACTTTTTGTGTTTAGTTTGCTTATTTTATGTTTAACACTTACGAGTTTAACACTCGTATATTTGGATATATACCATTGAATTTGGGCATTAAAATATCACTGTAAAAGCTGTTTTTATACCCATTAATCTATAATATCGTTCACACTCTGTAACGGCAAGGTTTTTGAATTTAAAAAATTTTTAATTTTAAGTCTTGCTGGACATACGTTTGCCTTTTTGTGCACTTAATCAGTCATTTACAAGCCTTGTTCACTACATTGCGTTGAAGGGCGGAAAGTCATAATGAGAGTGAGAATTTGAGAATCATCATAAAAGTGGTACTTGCCACAAATAAAAAGATCAACATCTTGAAGGTTCGGTTTCCTACTCGCAGATACGCATCGCTGAAGAGCCCCAATAATGGCGAAATCGGTCTAGTGCTTTCTGATTGTTTGTGTGTGATTACTTAATTATTATAAAATTCTCACTCTCATTATGACTCTTACTTTTTGCCCTTCAATGTGCTTGTATAGCGTAATGCTTACGTCTTTTTGAGTGAAGTCCTGGTCGTGAGGTGCCACTGTGGAGTTACAGCATAACGGATTCTATGTACTCCATAAGTAGCAAAGCCGGGAATTCGGTCACTTACTTACAAAAGTAGCTATAACATGGCATTGGCGTGCAATAGCGTCCAGCCAGGTGGTCAAGTGGTACTTTCCACAGATAGAAGGGCTACATTTTGAAGGTTCGATTCCCTGCTGGTCGGATACGCATCACTGAAGAACCCCAAGTGTATATCACTGAAGAACCCCAAGTTGTTTGTGTATGACTATTTACTTATCATAAAATTTTCACTCTCATTATGACAACTACATCTAGACAGTGTTATTCATGGCCTAGACAGTTCTTGGCTGTTGCCCAGGAAGAAGGTCCTCAAAAATGCTTAGTCTACCTAAAACTTTCTCGGAGGGGTAACACTTCTTTTAAATTCCAAAAACAAATCAAAATTGCGGAAAGTAATTGCTACAGAGCATCTAAACTTTGGTTCTCCACAAAATCCATTCCACCTGGAATCCACCACAATGATGTGCCTTCCCTTCAACAAAGCAATGTCGTATATGAATACGTGTGTCTCTTCAATGCCGGTCCGTGGCCATGCACCCCAAGACTACAGCACAAATTTGACCTGCATGCACCCAAGTCAATCAAGCTTGGTATGGAGAGAGAAGGACAAGTGCTTGTTCAAAAGTTGCATGATCATTCCTTACACGGATGAGATAAATTGGGAATCGCTTTTCTCCACAACTGTGTACAAAAAACTCATCTTTACAGGCGAATACCCACGGTATAATTCTTTTTACTCCTAGAAACGGAAAATCAATCTCATTTTTACGCACGTCCACAGAGCCGACTGCTCTCAATCTAACCTTCAAGTTAAACTTACCAAGATTTGGTCGATCTTTCGAAACAATGACTGCTGTTTCAGTGATGGAGATTCATCCAGTGATAGGTTGTCGGTGTAGACCATAAAAGCAAGGTTGAGTGGTGCAGTTCAAGACAGGTCAACGCTGGTCAAACGCGTGCAATGAACATGGTAGTAGATGGTAAATGTTGCTTCGAAGCATCTGATGACAGCAATGTCTGCATTAATGGTCATGTCTTTCCAGCTGTGCACTGTCATAAAAATGGAGATATGCTCATGTCTACCCGGTTTGTGAGTCTGCACTGCAACTTCACACCGATGAGCAGTGATCTGCTGCGAAGAGCACCATGGTTAGTGCAAATGCCGCGATCGATAGTTTATAGCAGCACTGTCACAAGTGCAGAATTTAATGAAATCTCAGCAACGCTCTTGAAATCTTCACAATCGTTTCCTAACAAAAAACAGGTGCAAATATTTTCTATGGTTTCTTGTCTGCCTTTAGCACATTGAATGCATCAGTTTTAAAAATTATTTATTTAGGGTCCAATAAGGACTCTTGCGTTCGTCTTATCTTCAGACTGTTTAGAAAAGAAGTTTCCAAGATTTATCTATCCAGCAGGGTTGTAAAGATCGCCAATTGGAAAAGAAAGCTCTTTAAGAAAGATTTATCAGGTGCCAGAAAAGGCAAATTTCGAGTGTGTGGGGGGAATAACATCCTGTTTCTTTCTCCCTGTTCATAAGTTTTGCTCTTAATGATTCGCAAAAGATTCAATTATAACATTTTGTAAGACAAAAACAAAAAAGAACCAATGTTTCTTTATCAAAATCATGAAAAATTTTTTACCCAAAGCAATTCAATGCCAAATAAACTATACCAATTTATTTACTTTGATTTCCACAGATATTGCCAGATTTCAACAATTTCTTCTTTTCAACAGCAAAACCAAATTAAAAAAAACTTGGTTATCATAACTTTTTAAATACAATTAAAAAATATTGCTTACAGCCAGGAAAAAAATTAAAACAGTTTTTGCTTCTTTGTGTAACGATGGCAATCAATTTTTTAAAATCTTTAGTACGCAACAAAATAAAATTTATAGTTAAAAAAACATCAAACACGCTATATTTCTTGGACGTGATAGTGAGATTAGTGAGTGTAATTTCAAGAGCTAGGTTTGGCGCGAACCTACAAACACTTTAATAGCTTGTGTTTGGCACAAACTTAAAAACACAGATATATTTTTTATTTTACAGCAAATTCACTAGACATCTCCTAACTTCTTAATATAGCTTTTCTAGTGTAATTAAAAGTAAAAATAATCTTTCTTTAGATTTAAAATCTACAAAAAATTTATAAAAACTCAACATTTCGAAAAACTAAAATCAGTTTTTCTTCGTCAGGAGTGACTAAACTTCAAACACGGACAACAATTGCATAATCAACAGAATGAAAAAGAGAAAAGAAAATTATGGTGATAAACAAGTGCAGCAGCAACAACTGGCGGTTAAAAATTTATAAATTTGTATAATTCAGGATAAAAACTGTTAATTCTATCGTTAAAAGCAAAATCAGTTTTGTGCACATAAAGTGATTCCGAAAATCGTCTATTTTTATAGTCACTTTCACTAGCTAAAATTACAGAGTTTTCCCAGTTAATGCGGTGTTCACTTTAAGCAAACGTGCTTCACTAGTGCAGATTTCTTTTTTAAGTCCTCATTTATTAGTTGGGCAATTATATGAGGTTTGATGTCCTTTTGATGTTCTTTTTAGGTCATGTTTTAAATGATCGACCAGTTTCGCCAATATAAGCACTTGTACAATCTAAACATGGGATTTTATATACAACACGGCGTTGATCAAATTTGTTGATTTTATCTTTTAAACTTGGTAGCACGTTTCCCACAGTGCATAACGATTATGAGTTTTTCCAGGTATAAATGGCAAAATAACCAATCCAATGTGTCTTTCATCTGGAAAATATTTAACATAGAGCCAAGATGATTTTTTTTATAATAAGCTGTTCAAAAAAGAAATAAATTTCCTCCAAAACTTTTTCCCGAGAAACAGATACTATATTTGGTTTTTTGATCAATTCTTGAAAAAATTGAACATGCGAATAAAGTTGAGTTTTTGCCGTGCCAAATTATCTTACCAAGTTGTCATGACCACAGACAAAGAGCTGTTGGCTTTATTTCATGATATATTTATTTGGAAACAACCGTGTGATGTAATTATTCAATGACTTGCTTCAAAAACTACATGTTTTTGTGTGTAATCGCTATTACCGTTTCGCTTATGTTGGGTTGCATTGCCAAAAAAGTAACGGTAGTTTCATGTTCAGTTATAATATTTTGATTACATAACAGTTTTGTTCGAACGCTAGCAAATTTTTCGAATGCACAATACTTTTCCTTCTAAAAAGGTTGCAGATCATGAATTAAAACTACATTAGCAGTTCAATTTATTAGCGTACCGGCTAATAAATTGGGACTGTGAGTTTAACTTTAATAGCGTACTTTCTCAGATCTTCAGCATCCTTTCATCATTGAGATCAGGCATTTTTAATTATGTGTTTAAAACTGAGGGCCAAATGCACAGTAGGGCAACTCCATTAAGTCATTGTGTGGAATAATTTGAAGAAGCAAGAACTTAATGGCACTGAAAAAAACCGGAATGGCACAATGGGGTCGTTTTAGACTCTAATTAAAGTTTAATAGTGAGATTAGGAAGGATGTTTTGTATTTTGGTAATTCGCAACTCACGTAGATAAACGTTGATTTCTTAGGGGAAGAATGTGAAAGAGCAACAATACTTCACAGTATCCGTATCTCCAGGCATCACATTTCTTTGTTTTTCTCATCTGACTAGCCTTACATTAATCTAAACGTTGTCAACTTTTTAGTTTCAATCTTGTCAAAGATTAAGCAGAGCAAGCGACCGATTTCCTATGTGTATCGGGTGCGCATCAAGACGGTTTTTGATTGCGGTACAACTTGGTCGGCAACGTGGTTTAGTGAATTCGAGCGTTCACGATGATAATGATCCTGAGTCGACAACTCGCTCTGGCCACACTGTTGTGTCCATAAGAAGGGCAGTTCACCAGAATTTCCCTTGCATGGTTGAAGTATTGTGATAAAATGCACTGTAGCGGCAGCACCGGCAACTCCTAAGCGGATCAGAGCACGTGATGTTCTAGGTATAACCGAAAGATTTTCCGTGACCGGAGAATAAAAATACGGAACGACGTCCTTTCAACTACATGTCAGCTGTGATCTTGACTTTCCAAACAAAGCGCAGTTCAGTTTTGCCTCCTTTGCTGCATAAACTTTTGCGTTAAAGCCTTTAATTAACCTACCTGTTCACTACATTGCATGGGTATAGTGCAGCTTTAACAAAAAGACCTATTTCTGATTTAGATCATATTCAAATTTTCTGTTTCTTTGTACTTAGCTAATTAGACTCTCGGGCACGCTATATCCATCAATATGCATTCAGTAAATAAGGTAAGTTTGTCATTTACCCCAATCTAAACCATTAAAGCTTTTGATTATGGAGGATGGAGAGCAATGTTATTACGTTAAATTATTTCTGTTACTTAATATCAGGGTGGTTGAGAGAACAGTCTGGGCCCGGAACCAAGATTAATTCCGGGCCCTCTTAAGAAGGAACTGCAACTTGATTTGGTGGACAATTTGATGCAAACAATTTGATACAAAAAACTTGATACCTGCACCAAATGTCTTGGGCAGAGTCTCAAAATAGATCTTTGTGAAAGGTGTTCCAATGTTCTGGCACTGAGCCACTTTTGACCGACGCAAAAATTGAACCACAGTGTCTTACTTTAAAGACACTCGTGATATTACTCAGAAATTACCAGTCTTGAATTAAGCAGTAAATCTACTTACATATATACATGTAATTTAAAACATTACACGTCAGAATAAAATAATAAAACCATTACAGCTGTTTCTCCAAGCTGCTCATCAGGTCGCAACTCAATCAAATAGAACTATTCTTCTTGATTGAGTTGCCATCGGATGAAACGCTTGGCAAAACAGCTGTAGTGTTTTTATTATTTTATGCTGACACATAGGTTTTAAAATTATGTACGTAGAGCTCTAACCTTGGTTCTTATCGAGCACTGTTTCAGCAACGTTAGATTTAATCTACTTGATATATATATACAGTATATATATAATTTAAAGCACTGCGTGTTAAGACAAAATAGTAAAATCACTACAGCTATTTTGCCAAGCGGCTCATCAGGTGGCAACTTATTTTGAGCCGCTTGGCAAAACAGCTGTAGTGGTTTTAATATTTTATCTTGACATGTAGTGTTATAAATTATATACTCGTATATACACTACATAACACATTGTAATCATAAAGTTTTCAAAAATGATCACATAAAATTGTACACTTACCAGAATCGTACTCTTATATTAGATGAAGCAGAAATATTGTTTTCTTTGGTATACATTACAAATATACAGGGGGGTGCAAAAGTAGGTATACAGTAGTATCACATCAGAAAAATTGGTGACATGATATGCTGAAGCAAAGGATACAATGTTAAAAGATACAACAATACCGCAGGTACGTGTACAAATACCAAGATGATGACTTTTGTTTTCAGCAAGATGGGGCACCACTTCATTTTACACTCGATGTGCGTACACTACTTGACTCAAAATTTCCCAACAGGTGGATTAGGTCCCGGGGACCCATCGAATGGCAGCCACGCTCACGGACTTCTTTTTTTGGGGGGGAACTGTTAAGGAGAAGGTTTTCGCACGCAGGCCACGCACTGTTGAAGACATGAGTCAGTTCATTTTGGAGGCTTGTCAGGAAATTGATGCCAATGAAGACCTTTGTTCTTTAGTGTGAGTGAGTGTCAGTTCTCGATTGGAGGAGTGTGTGAATGCTGACGGCAAACAATTTGAGTACCTAAGAGATTAGGGCCTTTAATTACTCGTCCTTCTTATTGAATCTGCTTCTTAATTTGTATTGAAGGAAATTTCTTTGTTTGTATAATAAACGCAGTGTGCAATGTATTTGTTTCTCTTTTTAATCACTGTATACCTACTTTTGCACCCCCCTGTATATCATATCAAGAAGATGCCAAACAATTAAAGCCATGATATTGTCAACTGTGATTATTTAGCACCTGTAATTTAAATCACATCTGTAACATGAAACCGATTGTGATCTACTAATGACATGATGGCAACTCAGTGGCATATTTCAAGCAATTTAATTTGATGATCTATGTTGGAATCAGCACGAAGAAAAAATCTTTTAAATCATTATTGAAATAAATAAACCTTGGCATAAAACATTATTTCAGTAGTATGCTTGTTTACTAACCATGGTATTTAGCTATGCATACATCTTGCTGTTCAACTGCTATCAAAAATTACCGAAAGATATTAAAATCCACTTACCTTTTAGATTAAATAGCATGACAAAGGATCATCAGATCGTAATTCGTAATACGACTGAATGATTAAATAGCTAGCTGGTATTGACTAAAATGAAATTGCATTTTGAGATCCACAGTACTACGGTTGTATGCAGTTATACTATCAGTAAAAACATTATTAGGTATGCTATGCATTTGTTAACAGAAAAAATAGCCAAATGTGACTGCTGCTATCCCAGTCACACGGTTTGGGGGAAGCTCCTAGCGCACAGCGCACAGCGCAAACTCAATCACGGTATCAAAAGGCACTTTTGATGATCGAATCAAATGTAATTCAGAGACGAAAAATCCGATCTGTCATGCACGAATGGTGTCAATACTGCGACAGGTTTTCTAGAATAAATAAATCTTCATTGTCTAAGTTTAAAAATATTTGAGAGAGTGGTTGTATCTTAATTCAAAGCACGTTTTTACCAATTTACAGTAAAGTAAAAAATTGGCATATCAATCTGAATAGGTATATTATCCAGAAGCTAGGGTTGGGAGATATAACTATTGATGTATAATAGGGAAGGGACTAAGAGGAGGTCTTAAGACATGCGGTGATTGAGGCTTCATAAGTAGCTTCAATTTCTAGAATATAGTGGTAGGTTAAAAGTTACAATTTCAGTTAAGTTTCATAATCTTAAAAATCGTGCATCTGTCCAGAACTAGCTGTAGGAGTATGAAGGTAAAGACATGGCGCCATACAATATAGTAAGCCGCCGTGACACAAATATACCTCCAATCTTCGGTTTTTTAGGTCAATACTTTAATATAATCTAATCAACCGTTAATTTTTTATATCGGAAGCTTGGTTGTTCATGAGAAAAAAGCGGGTCGATGATATGGTAAACACGGACGTAGAAAAGCGTGTTGAGCATTGAAGTGGGTACAGAGTAGCAAGATAAATCAGTAAATAATTGAGTGTTTATTTGGTTGCTCACTTTAGGGATGCCAACCATTGAGACATCTTTTCAAGTTTTTTGGATATTGAGCTTTTTTAACCTTTATCATTGTTTCTGTTAACATTTTGTCGAAACAGTCGACAAACTTAATTGCTGATCTTGCTATGATTTGTCCTTAGATCTTTCCTCCTACTATGATGAAGAGTTATAAAAATTCTGCAGTCACGTAGAAGGAAATTTCAGTTCACCTTTTAGTTTAGCTGATATTTCAAAAACATATGTTGATTTGTAGGCTGTCTGTCGGTATTTTGTTGACAAAGTATTTGCCCGCACAATAAGTGATACTCTGTAGCAAATATGGTTGATTGTCGGGAGTTGTTTCTGGCATGCTTTTTTTGTAATGGAAATCAATTTAATTGCATACCCAGTAAGTGGAAGAGGATTATATAGAATTGTAGTGCAATTATCCAATAGTAATCGCGTTTTGTGAGGATTAAATCTAAATAGCACTTGTCTGTGTACGGAAAGAGTTGGATAAGAGCAATAAGATGACGGTTAATAAAGTTATACAAAGAGATGTGATAGAAATGCTTTGATGTTTTGTTTACCCAAGTTTAGTTTATCTCATTATATTTCACCCAATTATAAGTCACTGTAGGGAAACACCGAAGTTATTACTAAATAATTTAAATGTATTTTCAAACACGACAATGGTACCTGTTTCGTTGCATATCAAGCCAAAAGAAAACCAAAATCTGTTTTGATATTTAGAAAACAAAGACAACATCATAGTTCTCAATCCATATTGTGGAACAATTACGCTTCAAAAGCGAATGCGAAGAATCAGGACATTTGTCATTAATTTGAGCATGCAGCAGCGAAAGACGTTTTTGAGAATTAGAAAAAATACCAGTATATCTTTCATAATGCTTACGCATGCTTGAATTTCGCGTACGTTGCAAGCCAAAGAACATTACTGTAATTTGTGTTATCTCTGACTGTAGCGTCTCTGCTACTTTTGCCCACTAATTAAACTTTTATTGCGGTCTTTATATTCTTCTAAAAAACATTCCAGAGAAAATCTCGAATTTTTAATTAGAAAATTGATGGTATTGTTTCCTCCACCGTCTATAATCCAAAGCATTTTGACTAAAATTAGAAAATTTAAATCGTCAACTATGAATCCAAGGTCGTCAAGATGATTTGGTAAATAACTTGCTGAAAATTAGAGACATACTTTATTCTTGGCAATATTTCTGAAATTTTTCCCGAAAGCACAAAACTCGCTTTCAATCGTGGCAAGCTACTTGTTTTTGTGCAATATTGCTATTAATGTTGTACAGTGCTATTGCGCACCTCGTCAAACACTAATATATTATTGCTGCATGATTCTTGTGCAAAAGAACTTGCTCGTGTGATTTCCGCTTTATATCAAAAAAACTATAGAAAGTTTGAAGCTCATGTGTTAACCTCAGGCATGAAGCCCAACGCTACAAGCAAATTTTTGGGTTATTGTTTGTTTTGTGCATAATTTTATCGGGGACCAAAGGGGGCCATGGCACAATGGCCCCCTGGCTGCGCCCCTGGTATACAGATTTCTGTTTTCTGCTTTTGATAAACCTACTGGTAAGAAAAAAATCAACGATTAGTTTTCTGTTTGGTAGTGGTGTTTTACGAGTACATATGAAATAATAGCTTATTGTGGCTTAATAACTAATAATCATGTTAAAATCCTAAGGTCTTATTGGTAATTGACAATTAAGTGTGGTAAGACGTTGGCTGTGACAAATGTGGCCAGGCTATGCCTTGAGCGTTCTGTGTAGTTGTTTTGAAAAAAGACACTTGAAAGTGGTACTTCCTGCTTGATAAAGTGCTTGTGATAGGGTTATACTCTTTCAGTATCCGATGCTCTCCGCAGCAATTATTAAAAAATCGCAGAAAACTGAACACTGGCAATGAAATGTCGGAATGACTCGAGTTGTGGTAACACGAGACTCAACTTGACTCGAGTCGTTTGGAAGAAATAATTTGCCTCGATTCGAAACTCGACATCAGTTACTGGTGACTCAAGTTCCTGGTGCTGGACACGAGACTTCAAATCAAGCGACTCGTTCTCAACAGTGGTTATCGAAGCTGGATTCCTGGACGAGTGTTCACGCCATTTCTAAACCTCGAAAATACCGACTGAAAATGTTTTGGACAGATTACGCCTTCAATACAATGGCTTACGGCGTAAAGGAAGGTGATCAAGTTCATTGTAATTTGGGTCAAGATATTGCTTTAAATTTGTTGCGGCTACAGTTATGTAGCAGGCAGAGATGTCTGCACGGACAACTTTTTTGCAAGCCATTATCTCGATAAACTGGTGCTGGAACAGAATTTGAATTTGTTTGGCTCTAATAGAAGTTACTGTTGGGAAATGCCGAAAGTAATTGTTCAGAAAATAAAATTATATTCATCTAAATTTGCTTTTAAACACGATGGTATCTGTTTAGCTCCATATCAAGGTAAAAGAAAACAAAAATCTGTTTTGATCTTCAATTCGACTCACGCTCATCTGCACCAATCAACAGCCGCCTCAACGTGGTGGTGCAGTCCCCGACCCTGTTTGGGTTGGGTCGAAATGGCTAATGACCTTCCCGAGGGTCCCAGTTACCCCGAGCACTCCCCTTCATTTTTTAGCTATGCTGCCCCCTGAACGACCGCAGGAGGGCAGCACACAGCATTTACAAAATCGGTCCCCTGTTTTCACTTTTTTCTCTCTCCTGCTCTACTCTTGCCCTTCTTCGTCTCCTCATTCTTCTTCTTCTCTTGATGAGCCTCATCTTTCCTTGCTCTGTGTGCACAGGAAATGTGACCTGGCGGGGCAAGTCAGTGCTATGCTGCACCTGCTCCAAATGGGTCCATCTAAGGTGCTCACAACTTTCCCTGTCTAAATTCAGAGCTCTAGGCAGCTCTCACTCTTGGAGATGCCTCCCCTGCGTAACACTGTGACTCCCTCCTCGGACTCCTCCGACACATATACCTCCACTGTACAATCTGGCCCCCCTCTACTGATGCTTCACTCTCGTGTCACCCCCGTTTCCAAACCTCTTATCCCCCATCTGCCCATTCTATATCTCCTTCCTCTGCCCCTCCACCACCGTCTCTTGCTCCTGGCCATTTTTCTATGCCTTCTGCCTCCTCTCCTCCCCCTGACTCTCTTAGGGTTCTTCAATGGAATGCTGGAGGTCTCCGTGCCAGGAGCACTGAACTACTTCATTTTCTATCGTCCCATTCAGTCGATCTTATCTGCATCCAGGAATCCAATCTTAACTCTTCTTCCTCTTTCCGGATTCCTGGATTTTCTGCTCTGCGTTCTGATCGCACTCACTCCCGGTCTGGCATTCTATCTCCTGATACCACGCACGCCAGCGGCGGCGTCATAATTTTCGTTAGGCAGGGCCTATCCTTTTCTGTACTTTCTACCTCCTCTCTTTCTTCGCTTGATCCCTACTCTGATTATGTAGGGGTCAACATCTCTCTTAACAACTCCTCCTCAGTGTCATATTTCTTAATGTGTATGCCCCCCTATTCGCTCCTCCCCAACAGATAGCAGATGCAATTCCTTTTTTCCCTCCATTCTTCCCTCCTCCAGAAATCTTTTCATTCTGGGGGACTTCAATTGCCATCAGCCCCTCTGGGACTCAAGAGGTACTTCCGACTCGCGCAGGAAGGAAGTATTCGAATGGGCCATCTCTTCTGACCTCCTGCCCCTCAATGACCCTGACACACCCACCCTTCTTCATCGCTCCTCTGGCAGTCGCTCCTCCTCTGACATGTCCTTTGTTTCTTCTACTCTTGCTCTTTCTTGCTCCTGGGAGGTGCTTCAGGACCTGGGTTATGACCATCTACCAATTCTTCTATCTATCCCTCTCTTTTGCCCCAACGAGCGCCCCCTGGGATGGCTTTGCCTCTTATTTCGACTCTCACTGTCCTTCAGCAAAGGAATACTCATCCCTTTCTCTCTCCTTTGCTGCTGCTCTCTTTACCTCTTTGACTTTGAATGCGGCCAAATCTTCGATTCCTTTCGGCCGCATCAAACGCCCTCCTAATGCCTGGTGGTCTGCTGAGGTGGAACAAGCGGTTAGTGAAAGACGCAAGGCTTTTGCTGCCGCTCACAGAAGTGATGAAGATCGCCAGGCTTACATCTCCACTTCTCGACGTGCCTCGTCAGTCATTGCCAAGGCCAAGGCTGAGGCATGGCAGACGACTTGCTCTTCTCTTTCACCTAGGTCTAATCCTAAATCTGTACACTCTCTTCTTCGCTCTATCGCTGGCTCTCCTTCCTGGTCTTACTCCTCTCCTAACTTTCCTAACTGTTCTTCTCCCAGGGGATCGGCTTCGGTTTATGCCGCTTACCTGAGGTCTCACTTTTCCATTTCTCAGCCAAAGGCCCTGTGTAGCAGAGCCAGAGGCTACCTCACTGAGCTCCGACGAGCCACGTGCCCTGTGGAGTCTCACTCGTCCTTTTGCTCTCCTTTCTCTCCCGCTGAATTTCTTGCGGCTGTCTCCAATCTTACCTCATCCACTGTCATTGGTCCAGACCAAGTTGCCTATCCCATGCTAAAGCACCTTCCTCGCTCTGGCATGGATTTTTTTCTTCAATCTTTCCTAGGCCTCACATTCCTTTCCTTCCATCTGGAAGACATCTTCCATTATTCCCATCCACAAGATGGGAAAGCCTCTCGATTCTCCTGCTTCCTTCCGGCCTACCTCTCTCACCTCCTGCGTATCAAAGCTTTTTGAACGCATCATTCTATCCCGTCTTCTCTTCTTTCTGGAATCTAATTCCATTCTCTCTCCCAGTCAGGCTGGTTTCCGCCCTGGTCGATCTACACTCGATCAAATTCTGTACCTTTCTCAGTCCATTTCGGATGGGTTTAACAAACCCAGGCCGGGCTCTCGGACGATTCTCTCTACTATCGATTTTTCTAAAGCTTTTGACTCTGTGTGGCATTCTGCCCTTTTCCACAAACTCATTTCAGCTGGCCTCCCTCCTTGCTTTGCTCGTTGGACTCAATCTTTCCTTTCTGATAGGCGCGCTTGTGTGGTTTTTCAAAATCACAAAAGCCGCTCCTTTCGAGTCCGTTGAGGTGTTCCGCAAGGATCCGTTCTTGGCCCCGTACTTTTCTCTCTATTCATTAATGATCTTCCGGCATCTCTGCCTTCTTCCGTCAGCTGCTCTTTTTACGCTGATGATCTGGCCATTTGATCCTCTTCCCCCTCGGTCCCCACTGCGATGGAGGCCACACAAGGAGCTCTGTTTCGGTTGGAGCGCTGGTCTGAGTACTGGTGTCTTCCTCTCAATCCGAGCAAATGTGAGGCCTCCTTCTCCTCAGTGGATCCTCACCAAGCAAACCTTCTGCCCAACCTCCTCCTACTCGGCTCCCGCCTTCGTTTTACTTCCACTCCAACTTTTGTCAGGGTCACCTTCGACTGCACTCTTTCCTTTTCTAAGCATGTATCTTCGCTGAAGGCCAAGTTTTTCCCACGTTTCAAGGCCTTATGCTGTATCTCTGCTTCATCATGGGGCCCCTCTAAGGATTCCCTCTCTCTTCTGTATAAATCTTTTCTTCGGCCCGTTCTCACTTACGCTTCACCCGGATGATTTCCTTTCTTAAGCGCTACCAATTTCACCGAATTGGAACACCTCCACCGAGCGGCCAGTCGCGACATCACCGGCTGCCTCTCGTCGTCCCCTATCCCTCTACCACTCACCGAGGCCTTTTTACCTCCTCTACGAGTCACTCTGACTCACTTTACTCTTTTATCATATGAGTGGGCTCTTTGTCTCCCAACCTCGTTTCCTATTTCAGGTTTGGCCAGACTTGGAGTGAAACCAAGACTCTGTAGATCGTCCTGGAGAGCTCTTGTGTCCACTCACCCGCTCATGCTTCCTTCTACTTGTTCTAGGGAGGCTCTTCTTGCTTGCCCTCCCTTTCCTCCTTGGAATCTTCTTTCGTTCACGGTGGAGTCCACCCTTCCCACTCCATGCTCTCGCTCTGATCCCCTCTCACTCACCAAGGTGCGCTCTCGCCCATCTTGACTCTGTTCCCCCTCATGATCTGGTACTCTGGACAGACGGCTCTGTTCCTTTTTCTTTTGGCAAAGGCGGCTCCGGCGTTCTTGCCAACTGCTCTCTGTGGCACTGAGGCCACTCTTTCCTTTTTGGCAGGCCTAGTATGTTCAAGTTTCTCCGCTGAAGCCTGCACCATTCTGCATGCTCTTTGCTGGTCTCGGCAGCACCAACAAGTCTGCCATTTCTCTTCACGTACTGTCTGACTTTCGTTCTGTCCTAGCCACCCTGTCCTCTCCTCCATCTTTCCTTTTATCTCAAACTCTGTGGCAGATCTGGCTATAACTGTCTTCTCTCTCCTCCTGTTTTATCAGGCTACAATTGGTCCCCGGCCACTCGTTTCTCCTGGGGAATGACACGGCTGATGAGCTTGCCAGACGGGGAGCGCTACTTGTGCCCTCCGCAATCCCTTGAAGTCTTTCTCCTCTTACCTCTCGTATCCACTCTCGTCTTATCTCAGACCGGAGGCGTACTGTCTCTTCAAAGTATTTTGACACACAGGTTCCCTCGATTTCCACTGAGAAACTTGTGCTCCCTCGTCATGCTCGCTGTGTCCTCTCTCGTCTTCGCTGCAATGGACACAGCCTTCTTTTAGGTTCTTACCTCTCTAGGATTGGCAGAATTGAGAACCCTTCTTGCAGCGCTCGTGGACACTCGTCCCAGAACATCTCTCATCTTATTCTTCATTGTCCAGCTACGGACTCTGGTCCAGACCCTGGAGAGTTGCCTGGCTTCTGGGGCTCCATGATCTTCCGCCATTCCCCCATCCCTCGGAAGGGGTAGGGTAACCAACAACAACAACCCACGCTTATTGCTCGGCCAGTAGCGAAAAAACCAAACACCTTGCATGATTTTGGATGATAAACAAAGAAAAAGTGGAGTCAGTAGGTTTCCTAACAATTTAGAAAAATTTTCACACAGCCGAAAGACGGTGTGATAGCCACTGTTACGTTTTTACGATATGATGGATGCAGCGACCAACAGCGTTTCCATCTGTTTCAAGTAAAATAAATCGTATTAAAAATCAAAACAGGAATTTCTGAAAAATTAAAGTTTTCAGCTTGCAACACTTGCAGCAGAGGTTCGTCAAGCAGTTCCTAAGTAGAAACGCAACGTTACAGATGCCGCAGCTCAAATTGGGTTTTCCATGTTACGAATTCCATCGACCTCAGTAGGATGCCCTCTATGCGATCTCGAGTCAACTAGATAGATGTAGAATGTGCAAAAAGAAAATAAGATCACAAAGAAATCATTGTGTAAAAAGTGTTTGCTCACAGCACGGATTATCTAGAAAAAATGCAAATGTCAATATTGTTTGAATACCTTTTCAAGAACAAACGCTTTTTGAACAACCTTTAGTACTTCCTCATATTATTTTACTAATGTTCATTCTTCATTTAGTTTGCTGTAAGTGATAGAATAAAACGGAACTTCCGAAAACACGATAAACTATCTGTCAAAAACCTGTTGAGGATACTATCAACAAAAAGTTGACAGAAATGAAGAAGCGAGTGTAAATTCATTAATAATGATGAAGGTTTAGTAAGAAAAGAGAAGTTCACGTAACAAGGACTGCAATGAAGGTGTGACATAAAGAATAAGCTTTGAGCACATTCAGAGTTTGGTCCAGCGGAAGCAGTGTTGAGTATGATTGATGGCTTATCCTCAAAATACTACAAGCTTTTGCCCGCATCAGCTGCATCTTTGGAAAGTTTTCTTAACAAACTTGTCAAAGGGTCTTTGTGGATTTTACTGTTGAAATTCCAAATGGTTTATCACTTTTTATACCGGTTTGGTTGTGGTATGTGTTACTTTACGAGAATAGGTTTTTTGAGTAAAATTTGGTGTAGTGATTGAGAAAAATTTTGCAATAAATTGTTAATTAAAGAGTTGGATTGCTCAGAAAATGGCATTAATCTTCATGAATATTAAATCTGGATTGGTTTTAATCTTCTAGTTATGGTAGTGATATGGGATAAGCTATTCTTTTTTTTGGAAATAAAAGTTATTTTTGTATAAAAAGTATCAAAAATCTGGTGAAATGCGCGAATAGAAGTTAGCAAATGATACAACTGTACTAGCTTTTTACGTTTGCATTCTATCTCGTAATTTGATTCAAAAAAATCGAATTAGTTTTGACTTTCAAGACAGGCCACTTACAAGCAAAACAAGATTATATTTTCTGCTTAGCATGTATGTTACCAAAATATAATTTTCAACATAATTGTCAACAAACAAAATATAATTGTCAACCGCCAGCTTTCACACAGTGTTGCAGACAGTGGCATCGCGCATTGGCATTCATCAGAAGGCCCAGCTATTTCAATGATTTCGAGCTAGGTGGCGACGAATCTTTTGACATTTCTTTAGAAGACTCGTAGGAAAAGACTTTTGACATGTTTCCGTCCTTGTAGTTGTTTTTCAGTCTGAACCAAAGATCACAAAAAATTTTATTTGCTGTGCAACGTAGAAATATTGTTTTCTTTCATTGACAAAACATGAACTTCAATTTTTGAACTTTTTGATTTTGAATTCTTTACCTACATTAAGGTTGGTAATGTAATGGCTTTAGCACTAGGCTCACAAGCATTAGACCGGAATTAAAATTCCGACTCGGTTGGAATTTCAAAATACAGCAGGCCACTCGTGCCCAGAGTGTACCAACTATCATAGACATTCGAATCAACAAAAAGACTGTCGAGAGAAAGGAACCGGTCCCCCTACTTTCAACAGCGACATGGACTCAGCATAATAAAGCTTTGTCTTTCTATTTCGAAAGCTCGTAGTCAAGTAAAGAACAACCTTTACATTTACTTTCATTAAGGACCACCTAAAACACTTATATTTCTGCTGTGGAGTTTCTTAGTAATGTGAAAAAAATGTAAACATTTTTTGATGGAGAAATTAACAATTGTGGACCTATTGTCTTAGTCGGAAGCGTTTGCTTTAGAATAAAATATAATTATTGGTACACAGAGTATTTTTGTGACACGAAAAACAGCAGATTGGCATGTGCCAGATCAAAGCAAAAGAGAGATCATGAAACCAAAGTATAGATTTCAAAAGAGTTCAAACAAATTAAAAAATAAAGTTTTGCAAGACAATTTATAATTATATAGAAAATCTTAAAAAATGAAGATTTAAACCAGTGGTGGTTTTCACCTCTTTCTTTGTGTATATCCCTTCCAGACCTCATACTTAATTGTTTCAACTTTTTAAGTGAAAATCTTTTGTTTGAAGATTAATATTTTTGAAGACTGAATTGCCAAATTTGCATTCGATTTCTCTTTTTCTTTATACAAGCAACTGAACACGTACACGCACCCTACCGAAACGCTCAAGTGTATACGTACTTTGAACAACAAAATATTTCCTCCCCATATCCTCCCTACAACATATTTTCTCCCCTGAAAAAATAATTCCTCCATTATGCAGAAAAGTAGCTCCCGGTTAAAAACCACTGGTTTCGATGTTGCTGTGTTCAAAATAGTGCGGCATACAGCCTACAGCATTAATGTTTTTTGCATCTTGCATTCACCCTAAAACGTCTAAACGTTTTATGCTGCGTTTGTGGCTATTTGGGGTCCAATGAGCCCCAATGCTAATCTCATGCAGATATTTGTGTATATTTTTACTGCCATTGACCAACTCCACGAAAAAAATGACAACGATCAAACAAAACACAGTGTACATAAACAATAATAAAACCAAACAGTTTTTGTGTGAGGTGTATATGCGGTGGGACTGGTTGAACCCTGAGAGCAAAAAGTCAGCTAACTTTTTGCATATGTCTGCTGCACATGAAATTGTTGAACATATCACATTTCATTCGTGCTTTACAATCTGCTTTGCGTGCACATAAATGACGTCTTCCATTTTGCAGTCTTTGATCCTCTTCAAGCTACAGGAAATGAAGGTAAAAGGTGCGATAATTTGCTGCTGTAAGACTTTGCATAGCTGAAAACCCATGTCTCAGATCAATAAGCGTCTTTTGTTGTTTAGCATTTGGTAGTAATGCAGAATGCAAAATGCAATCATTCAAGCAAGGTTTATCCAATATGTTACAAAAAAATGCAACTTGCCAACATCTTGACTCTTACTTCGTGGTGTATGTTGCAATCATTTAGTCCATTAGGTCAGTACCACCCTTAGTTTTGTTTCTTCATTCACCAATGGCTTTTGACCATTCTCCAATCACTAATGACTTTCCATTTTGCTTCTTCGTTTAAGTCAACTGAATTATTGTGGAACAATTCTGGCTTCCAAGCCAGAGAACTGCATGTAGGAGGAATTTTATTTTTTATTTTTTTTTATCTTCCTTGGACTTACATGCAGTAAACTGGATTTGATCGGAGGTAAACAAGATGCGTAAAGAATACAAATCTTTACCCAAATGACAGCCTATTTCAGTAGGTACTTCACGTCTATTTTTTTGATATTGCTAAAAAGGGTCATAGTTCTCAGCAACAACTGACATGATAGCGATAAAGAGTACAAGAAATTATCTACTGTAATCCCAAGACTGGAACTTCGCAAGGAATCCTTCAGTGTTAGAACTACATGCTCACCAAGCTGACAACCTTGTTGTGTTTCGCCCTTTCCGGTACATTTGCAAATTCAACAGAATTATTAACTGAATTAGTGCAGAAGCAGAATTATTCACTGAGCAAAATTTAAGCGCACATCTGGCGGGTTTAGAAGGGATATACCTGAAGCGTTCTCAAAAAGTATACAGGCCGAACTGTTCATGCACTGTTACAGCTGGTCCCACAAGATAACAACTCTGTGAATTGTTACCAAGCTATCAAGAAGAAAGCGAATCGCTGCCACTTTATCACTACGAAGCCTGGCATTCCTTGTACTGCGTTTGTCAAACCTCATCATTTGTCTTAACGTTTTAAATCTAGTCATTGTCGTAGTTTTACAAAAGATGGATCTTAAGTCTTTCCCTCCTTTTGGGTGTGATTCCACCCAAGCTACCTTTTCCTAAAAATTGGCTTGTAACAAACAAAAACAATGCAAGAAGGTTATTTCTTTGTAACTGCCTGATAGATGGAAACCTTATAAAGTACTAAGAGTTGAATTTATGTTTCTGACTGGAACAACTTTGTGCTCGCTGAAGTTATAATTTTTATTATCTGTCTGGGGACAAGTTACTTATTTCTTGTGCTCTAAATTTTTCTTTTCCTTTGTTATTCTTTGTTGCCTGTATTTGTAGGTGGGCAAAGATCCCTATGGTTTATTAGAAATGTTGGAATTCTGATATCATTGCATTTTCCCGCTTGAGAGCTGATTGCGTAATGGGTGGGATTCCACCCACAAGGAGGGATGTAGAACATTAACGCTGCAGCCATCTTGGAGCATGACGCTAGCACGCGTTAATCATGCGTTGATCACGCCGTCTGCATAGTAGTTCTAGAACATAGAACTTGCTGCAACACTGTATAGCTGTTTTGTAAATTGATTTTTGATAGGCTGTTCATTTTACTGTTCGATTTACCGTATAATGTCTCGTAAAACACGAAGAAGAGAATTTGTTCTTGGTGAAGAAGAAATATTGCAGCTATTAGACTTTGATGACAGTGATGAGGAAGCTTTGTTAGAAATCGATGAAGAAGACAAAATAGTGCTAGCTGAAGCTCTAGCTGAGAGTGAAAGTGGAGATGAACCAAAGATTGTTGAAATTGCTGATCATGATATACCATTGGAGGAGCCCCCTCACAGTCCTGAGTTGGCAACAGTGATTGGTACAAGTTATTGCTGGACAAAAGTATTCCCAACTGTTGTGCCACCCGAAGAAAATCCACCAAATAACGATACTGGTGAATGGGGAAAAGTCATGCTTAATTACGAGTCCTTACCCTCTCCAGCTACAGTTTTTGTTGATGTTTGAAAGTTAGATGAGCTGATCAATAACATCTTGATACCCCAATCTACGCACTACATGCATCAAAAAGGAATTACGTTTGAAACAGAAAATGAAGAAATGAAAGCCTTTCTGGGAATTAGCATTATGATGTCATATCATGTTCTACCAGAAATTCAAAATTATTTTTCCAATGAACCAGACTTACGAGTTCAACCAATTGCTGAAACAATGCCGAGAGATAGATTCTATTCTATACGAAGAGCACTGCATTTTGCAAATAATGATGAAGCTCCCGACAAAAAAGACCCTACACACGACAGAGCCTGGAAACTTAGTCCTTTGATCAAACATTTCAATGCTGCTTTCCAAAATGCTATGAGTCCTACTTTTGAACAAGCAATTGATGAACGAATGACAAAATTTAAAGGCTATCATATAATGAAACAGTATATGAAGCAAAAACCGATCCAAAGAGGTTTTAAGCATTGGTGTCGCAACGATTCGAAGACAGGATACCTCTTTCAATTTGATATATATGTTGGGAAGAAGACAGCATCGCCAGAGTTGGGTCTATCAGAAAGTGTTGTAATGGAACTTACAGAATCTCTCATAGGTTCACGATGTAGAATGTTTTTTGACAATTTTTACACTTCTCCCAACTGGTTTACAGACTGATGAAGGAAAGAAAAATTTATTCGTGTGGAACAGTCAAAAAACATAGACGAGAGCTTCCAAAAGACATGAAACCAGAAAAAGATCTAAAAAAAGGAGAAATGGACGGCAGATATTATGATGGCATGTCAGTTGTGAAATGGTTGGATACCAAACCAGTGATGATGATCTCAACAATTGATAACGGGAATCCTACAAATACAGTCAATGTCAAGAGAAGAAAGGAAGGCGAAGACGGCAAGGTAGATGTAAAAGTTCCTTCAATGGTGCAAAGATACAACAAATGCATGAGAGGTACTGATCGTTTGAATCAGAAAACCACGGTGTATGCATTCGATAGGAAAAGCCCTGGAAAATATTATTGCAGGCCTTTTTGGGATTATATTGACATGGGAATGGCAAATTCATTTATAATCTATGAAAAGATAGCTTCAAAATTTCCCACTCGAAGTACAAATAGCATTGCAAAGACACAAAAAGATTTCAGAAGAATGGTAGCAATAAATCTAATTGGTGACGTTAGCTCAAGAAAAAGAGCACCTTTCAATGCCAAACAATACCGTAGCCAACCCCGACACCGAATTGAATATGCTGAGAAGCACGGAAGATGCAAAAGATGCTATGACCAAGAAAGGAAAGACAGAAAAGGCTTCTTAAAATGCAGTGACTGCAATGTTTATCTATGCCTCAACAAAAACAGGAACTGCTGGGAGCAATTCCATCAAGAACAATGAGGGCAGCTTAGTTTTTGTTATGTTTTATTTGTCAGATTGACACTTTGCCCTTAAACTTTCTTTTAACTAATTTTCAAGTATTTAGTGTTTCTTATGATTTCTGGTGGTTATTTGTTGGCTGGAATATTAACCAAAACTGATAAAAATTGTTTGGAAGACTGAAAAATTATTGCATTTTTTGCATTGCATTACTGCATTCCAACAATTAAATTATGTGTTATATTATTGCATAAAAATGTATTTTTGCATATTTTGACTACTAAAAAATGCAATTTTCAGTAATTAAAATATTTCCTTTTTGAGGATACATTGTAGCAGCTCCCTCCGCATGGGTGGTTTCCCACCCAAAACTACTTTTATCGTATTTGGCTAAGATGTAAAGTCAAAAGAATTAAAAATGACTTTAAACAAAGTTTTACACCCTAAGCCAACGGGTCGAATCAAAAAATTATGAAAATAGAGAAAAAAAATTTTTCAGGAGGGAAGGACTTAAATGTTTTTCACTGAAAAGTTTCTCGTGGTCTCATATTACTTTTATTAACATCAAGAAGGAGGCGCATCCCCATAAAATTGTCATCGCATTCCGTGTGTTCTTTACGATTTGTTTCCGCAGCAATTGTTTCCAAAATTCTGGTGTCGAGTCTTTGACACCAGAATGTTGGAAACAATTGCTGCAAAAGCAAATCGTGATGATATCTCGTCATGGATAATAGCTTTTGCATACGACGTTGCACATGCTCGGTGACAGATCACATTTCTTGCAAGTTGTTGGTCTCGGTTAAGAGAATTGTTGTTGCACCGTTTTTCATCAGGGATTCTGAGTATTTTTTGTCAACATCTTCCATGTCACAAAGGGTTCATTTAGCATCTGATTCCATAGTGTTAATTTGCAGAATACGGTCATCTATGTGTTCTTGCATTTTCTCATCATAAACTTGAAAAGCAGTGTTTTGTCTTTGTCTATTTAGTGTAGGGATGCTTGAAACAATATTCCGAAAACGTTTCAAAACGATACAAAGTTTTGTTTTGTTTCAATCCACAGGACTGTTTCAAGCACACTGCCTTCAAGCCTACACGCTCTAAAACCAATAAAAGTTAATACTTTCGGTGACGAACCACGTAAATATCCAGAAAAACCAACCTTTATTCACGATTAGAGCGTATCTGCACGCTGTAAGTGCTTTTCTTGCCACGCTTAAAATTATCATTTTTCTGCTTTATTGCAAGTATTTCTCGACGTAATTAATGTCAGTTGAGATGTCAAGCCTAACAGACATCACAAGGTATTAATCAATGTAATAGATTACTACATATAATTTCCAAATAATCACTTCTTCATGTTGTGCAATGAACCCCACGAAAATACAATCAGAATAACCTATTCTTAGCTGCTGTGTTTCAGAAGACGTGGGCAAGAAATTTCAGAATAAATAGCCTATGCTAAGAAGCTAACTCTCAAAAAAGTACTTTTGATTTTTCTAATGAATGGAGATATGGCAGCAAGTTGAATTACCCTCTGGGTTTTAATGAATTAGAAAAAAAGTTAAAGGGATAATTTTTAAACTCATCTCTTGCTATTGATTGCAAAGATGTGTTGCTGTTGTCGTACACAATTTCCTCCAATATAAAGATGCAAGTTGAATTGCTACAATGAGGTTGTGACGCACTTGTTTAGTGGTGGATTAAGAATTTTAGTGACTTGAGGAAAGAATTCATGAGTGGTCCTCTAGCTCCCCAAATTGTCGATAAGGAATTTTTTTCTTACGTTTTAACATAACCAATATTTTGTAGGAATAACATAGCTCAGCGAACTTATTTGGATAGGAGTCCCCATATTCTCCAAAAAAGAGGGCCGAGGCAGCTGCCTTACTTACCTTACCCTAAACACACCACTGCACTGTTTCCACCTACAACAATCTGTTTTTCAGCTGCAGTTAATACAGGCACCGACATTTGCCTGAGTAGACAGGAGTTTGGTTCTCTGTGACAGCACACAACCATGTTATATGCCAAATCTTGGGTTTTGTTGATCTGATAATAAAGTTACTGAAGGCCAAGCCTAGTTGATATTTATGTCTACAAGTTTAAGGTAAATCATTACTTACACAAAGTACAATAAAGTCACCAAGTCCAAGATTTTACTAGTTTTACAAATGTTTTAAATTAAATTTCTTATTTCTTTTACTCATATGATCAATAAGCAGGCTGATCCCACGATAAATTGAAATGGAATTACACCAATACGTGAGAGAACTGTTCCCCTTCAATTTATTTGGCTAAAATGCGTAATAGGCATCCAAAGTGACATTATTATGTTCCTTTTCAAACACAAACTATTTTCGAGCGTCTTATAACTAGCTATCCCGCTCAAAAATACACTTAGAGTAGAAGTATTATTCTAGTAAAACCGGGGTTACTTTTTGTTTCCAGTTTTTTGTTTTGCTTTTAATTAAAGTTGCTTTTATTTTTCCTTACAAAAGTAAATCATCAGTTCTACAAGGATGTCTACCACATATACAGCAGATACCAACTGTCAAACAATAACTGGATTATTAGTTGTTCGGACGATCTTGCGCTGTATTTTGGTTAATCAGCATGTGCTTACCATAAATTGTAGTTGACATTTTTCTGATTAACTGTTGTCAAAAATGGAATCGTTCTAACACGTTTCTCGATTGCTACGATAACATAGAAGCTCATATGTTTGAAACGTTTCCAAAGCGGTACCTTTTACTTCAATTTGAGAGTGTTTTATTTGAAGGCGGCCTTTCTTCCTTTTTCAAAATCAGATTGGGCGGCTTATGATCAATAGCTTATTTTAGTGAGTTTATTTTGATAAATTTATTTTAGTAACGAAATCATCCTTATCAACCACAATTGGCGAGATAAGTCGCTCGCTTGCACATGTGAAAGTTGTTGTTTCAGTGCCCCCATGATTTTGCGTTGTGTGTTTCAGCTTCCGTTTTTTGCTTGTGGTACAAATGTCTTGTACCAGCAGTGCTTAAAATTCCAAAGCGGGTTTAAAAGCAAGTTAATTTGCAGATAGCAAAATAGGTTTTCTCATAACCGAAGAATCAAAAAATGCCACCATCTGAAGAAGGAACCAAAATCATGATGTACAAGGCAATCACATTGACTACCCTCGTTTATGGCTCTGCGAGTTCAGTGGTATATCGGTTATTATCTGTGTCTCCTAGAAACCTTTTTCCAGTCTTGACTCAGATCTATTCCGAACACCCATTGGAGCAAATTTGTTTTGAGTTACTGAAGTTCTAATGCAGGGATACATCCCCAGCATAGAAGCATTGCTACTAAAAACACGGTTGCACTGAACTCGTCATGTCCCAAGGATGGTCAAGCATAGAGTTTCCAAGATCATATTGTTTGGAAACTTTTCATAAGCCATCAAAATGTAAATGACCCAAGAAAGCGCTACTAAAATACTCTAAAAAACTTTTTTACGCTCGTGACCTTGACCGCATGCAGTGGGCGACTTTTGCTGTCAATCGAGAGCAATGGAAGCACGCCATGCATCAGGCTGTCTCCAATTATGAGAAACACGCTTCATCAGGTAAAAAAACTAATTCAAAGAAAAGCACGACAAAATGTTGCACCATCATCAGTAGGCTGTATTCGTAATTGTTGTGGCCGTGTGTGTCGGTCACGCATTGATCTTTCCAGTCACCTACGCACCAGCAGTTGACAAGTTACAAATCTTTGTTTGCAAAGTGTCGCTATTGATAGATTTGTCTCGAAACGTGGTAAAATATATAATTAACTTAAGTTCGTAAACTGGAGCTTACCTTCAGTTTGCGTGCTGGTGCTTGCTTGATCTCGAACATCGCTAGGATCTGCTAAAACATAATTATAAAGGGGTAATTGCAGTCCCAATAAACTAAATTTTTCTCTAGCTCCCCCAATTAAACTGAGGTCATTTTTCTTGAGTCAGAACCAAGCTTTAAGCAATTTGAGCAAATCTTTGGTTTTAAATAAAAACTGTTTTGTTTTAATTGATGATGGAAGCTTGAAATATTTGCCAATCAAAGCATGATTTTAATTAAATTTCATTTGCTCAACAGTTGGATCCCACAACACAGATTTTTAATGTCAAGGTTTATTTCAATTTCTCTGTATTGAAAATTCAGCAATCATTAGGGTGTCAATCCAAAACCTAAACTTTTGGTAAAACTGATATTTTATTCGACTAATTTAGTTATCTTATGTTGTTATGAGAATGCAGAATGAGGCAGTACAACTAAAACTTATTATTGAATCCCATTATTGAAATCAAATAATGTTAATCAATTGAAACATTTGTAGCATCGAAAAATATGTTTAGCACAAAAAAACAAAAATTTTTGTTCACAAGCGTTTTTCTGCTGCACAAAATGTTTTCTTCAGAAGATGTTTAAAATGTCTAAATTTAACAATGTAGTGTATCTGCAACAATAATCCTGATCGCAATCTTTAAAAAGTAAAAATCGACAAATAAATGATTCAAACAGTCAGAGACGTAGCAGCCGCCCCCCAAACCCCCAATTGGGGGGGGCCCAGGCCAACTTTGGGGGCCCAAGTTAGTCTGAAATTGCTTTTTGGCTACGTGACTATTTTCAGTTCAGCACACTTGTTTACAACCGATTTAAACTGTAGGAAGAAATTGGCTTGTGACATCATAAGTGAATGCTACCTCATTTTATCTCGCAGAATCTAGAATATTTCGATTGATTTTCTGGTAGAATCTTGAATATTCGATTGACGTAACAATGCCGTTGTTACGCAACAATCATAGAATGGTCTGGAATTCTGTTTGGCTATAAATACCGGGACAATATATATACACTGCAGAGTGCAGATAAAGTATTTTATTGACATTGTATAGAATGAAACGTTCAAAAAGTGGTGCTCAAAAGAGAAAAGAAGCAGCCACTGCTCGAGATGCTGTAGCGAAATTGCCCAAGATGACAGATTTTTTCAAGATTACTGAGCAGAGTAGACCTGGCACTAGTACCGAGAGGGATGAAGAAAACTATAGTGTACAAGAAAAAGAAGACTATGACGATCAGCATCAAAGTGATTGTGAATTTCCAGAAAATGTAAGTTGTGATTTACCTGCCAATACGCAACCTTCAATATCAAAAATAACTGAATCTCAATTTACCCCTATCCCTGATGACCCATGTAAATGGCCTGAAAGTATTTCTGATGCTCAACGATGTGATATAGTAAAGCGTGGACCACATCAACTAATAATGAATTTTCCATATAACAACACAACTCCAAGGCGACGTTTTTCCTCCAACCATTATAAACGTGTGTTACCTAATGGTGAAAGTGTTTCACCGTCGTGGCTAGTTTATTGTGGGGAATCAGATCAAGTTTTTTGCTTTTGTTGTAAGCTATTTGGAAAAACACTAAGCCCCTTTTGTAGTGGTATAAATACATGGGAGGGTTTTTCGAAAAAACTGAAAGACCATGAAAACGGCATTTCCCACCAAGAATGCTGCAGTCAATGGATGTTGCTAGCTGAAGGGATAAGAAATTCATCCACTATCGACAAACGCGAGATGAATATTTTTTTCAATGAAAGACGTTTTTGGAGAAATGTTTTAGAGAGACTTATCGACATTGCCTTGTTTCTATCGGAAAGGAATCTTGCTTTTAGAGGATCTGAAGAAGTCTTAGGATCTCCTCACAATGGAAATTTTCTGGGTATATTTGAGCTTTTGGCAAAAAGAGATCCGATCCTAAAAGAGCTTCAAGACAGAATCAAGAATAAAAACACTAACGATCACTATTTGAGTCCTACCATACAAAATGAACTACTGTAATTGAATTGCTAGCGACAGAAGTTGAAAAAGAAAATTTACAGCAATTGAAATTGGCAAAATATTTTTCTATAATTTTGTACTGCACTCCAGATATGTCACATCATGAACAAATGTCTGTCATTCTCCGTTATGTACTATGTAATGAAGAAGCTGCTGTTGTTAAAGAAACATTTTTTGGCTACTTGAGAATAAGTGACAGTACTGGGAAAGGCTTGTTGGACGCTTTCTTAGAAAAAGCGACCGAACTGCAACTCGAATTGTCTGATTGTCGAGGTCAGTCATATGATAATGGTGCTAACATGAAAGGAAAACATTCTGGGGTCCAAGCAAGAATGCTAGACATCAATCCCAAAGCTGTTTACGTGCCCTGTGCAAACCATACCCTTAACTTAGTTGTTGTTGACAGTGCTAATTCATCGACGGAAGCATTGACATTTTTTGGAGTACTTACAAGGTTGTATGTGCTGTTTTCTTCCTCTGCTCAGCGTTGGGAAATTTTGAAGAAACATGTCGAGCTGTCCATAAAGTCACAATCTGATACTCGTTGGGAAAGCAGAATTAAATGCATCAAACCTCTTCGATACAATTTAAAAGAGGTGTTGCTGGCACTGAAAGACTTGGAAGCCATTTCCATAGAAAGAAAAGATGGAAGAGCTGCCTCAGAAACAAAATCGTTGATAGCTCATTTATCAAAATGGAGTTTTCTTTTGTCGGTGTTTATTTGGTATGATATCCTATTCCAAGTCAATAAAGCAAGCAAGATTCTTCAATCGTATGGAGTCTCCCTTCATACAATGGAAACGGAAATCCAGGCAACTGAAAAGGTTTTGCAAAACTTTCGCACAACGGGTTATGACAGTGCCGCAACATCTGCTGTTGAAATAGCACAGGAATTGGATATTGATCCTTCTTTTCCTCCGTCAAGAAGTGGAAAGAAAAGAAGATTGTTTGATTACCAAGGTGAAGAGGAACAACGAGCTACTCCTGAACTGAAATTTAAAAGCAACTTTTTCTATCCATTAGTAGACCAGGCTATTATGTCAATAAAGGAGCGCTTTAATTTGTTACGTGAGGTTTCTTCCGCCTTTTCGTTTTTGTACACACGAGACAAACTTTTGCTTGTGCAACAAGAAAATGCTCTTCTTACTTGCTGTAAAGAGTTCCAAAAAAAGTTCGGTGACATTGATTCTGATGAAATGAGCGCTGAGCTATAGCGGTTTGTTTTAATTTTACAAAAAAAACGCAATCTCAATACGGCTCAAGACTTTCTGAACTATCTTCTAAAGACTCATTTATTTGAATTGTATCCGAATGTGTACATCGCACTTCAAATCTTACTAACTTGCCCCGTGACTGTTGCCAGCGCTGAAAGAAGCTTCAGCAAATTGAAACTGATCAAAACTTTTAATAGAACGTCTATGACAGACAGTAGACTATCTTCATTAGCCATGTTGTCAATCGAAAATGACTGCGCCCGATCTCTTGATTATGACAATGTCATAACAGCATTTGCGAACAAAAAGGTTCGCTCCAGACTATTTAAATGATACTGTGTTTTTATAACTTTTTTATGTTTTTCAGTGTCATTGCTTTCGTTTCGCAGTGTCTGCATAAATGTCCTACTGAACTCTGGCATCGGTGCCGAATTTTTTATGACTTGCACCTTCGGTATCGGCATGCTTTATTCTGACATTAGCCTGTTTACTTATGTACAGATTGTGGTGTATTTTCTTAATGCAGCTTTTCAATTTTACACCTCTAAAGTGATATGACCTGTGCGCAGGGTCTCTTGCGCTTACTTTGGGGGGGGCCCGAAGTTGGAGTGCTACGGGACTGCAAACAGTTTCGAAACAAAATTTTGGAAGCTTGATGTATGGAAATACATGCAGCACCTATGCAGCTAGTATTGGATGAGTTGGTGTAGAATGTCATCGTTACCAAAAAATTAGAGCAATTCAATGCTCAAGTAAAACTTTGGTTTTACTTGCAACCAGTGATCCTGTAGATTGGCCAGTAGCAGATTGGTCAAATGGAACTTCTAAAATTTCTATTTCTGCTTGAGTGCTGACAGCCACCACCTTTTTATCTAGTTCTTATAATCAGTTGTGGCACTAAGTTGCTGTCCCAGCAAAAGGTTAAATGCTTTGAAACAATTCTAGATAGACCGTTTTGCCAGTATAACAAAAATTGATGGTATTAGATCAATTTCCTGAAAAAAATGTAAAACTTTATTGAATTTTGCTAACTGCAAACAATGACACTGTTTCGACCAACCAGGATTTTAGCAAACGCTTTGCCTCAATTTAAACAGGATATACGCGTATATTATAATCGTGGTTGAATCAGTTGAATTAGACATAAAAAATAAGCTTCTAGCAGGTCAATCAAAGAACTTACTAGCACAAAAACTTATTTTCACAACTCTTTGTAAATTTTCTCGAATGTTTCCCATATATAAATGAATTGACTAGATGTTTTTAGAGAGGTATTTATTGGTGAATAGTAACATGAATATGTGGGACCGCTTTAATTAGAAAAATCAGATTTTTTCAAACACTACCCGAACAAGAGAATGTTTTTTGGGGATAACAACTTCTATCGGCAAAGTTATAATGTAACTAAGTAATCTACATATCGATGTTGATAAAATAAACATGTAATGACCGTAAATTACTAGGATAAATATTTAAGACTTAGACAGTGCATTTGATCTCACAGGACAAATATTTAATTCTTCAAATAATGTTTACTTGCTCTTGAATTGCGTGTTGCAAAAAAATTGGTTGGAACAATTGTTAGTAAAAATTATTTATTACTTTCCGGCTCTGCTGGTGTCGCTGTAGAGCCTCCATCAGCAATGTTCAAGTTGAGTATATCGGTTAGCAGGTCAAGCCGGTCTTACCCAACTGGAATTTGTGAGAACTGTGATTAATAGTTAACGTTTTTTTGCATAGCCTATTTGCGTTTCAAAAATCGATTAAAATGAAAATTACGCTGGTTTGCAAATAGCTGCCATATTTTTCCCAAAGTTTTTGGATCCCAGGTGACGTTTTGCTCGCACTTTTTTCAACATAGGCGTGCTTTGGAACCGGAAGTGCTCACAATTGAAATAGCCAGCAATATAAAAAATTTTTATTCATTCATTTTATGAAATTCATGAAAGCATAAATTAAAAGTTGTGGGTTAGGGGGCGGGGAAGAAAAGTGATTGATGTGTGTTTTCAAGAACAACCTGTTAAATATTAGGACCACTACTTACTAATTTTTCGTAATTGCAGCCTAATTTACCGACCTAACGCCACTGGCTGCGTGCTTGTTGGTTGGTCCTGAAAGTGACGCAGCCATGCAAAGAACAAATTAACGGGAAATGAAGGATTTAAATGGTATGTAGGTCGACGCTAATATTTTTTTGAAAAAAATAAGACAGGACCATTTTTACCGCTTTTTTTTGAAGGGGGATTATCAAAATTTTCTTGGAGTTGGCTATATTTAATAATTTTTTGAGATTTCAGTTTCAAATGAATTTCCTTGAAAACTTTGATAAATAATGCCAAAGAAACATGCTTTTAAAGCAGAATAGTCAAAATGAAGCAAAAAACATAGTTTGTATATAAATTGCAACGTTGTGAGGCTCAGGCACAAATTTCGAGAGTTTTTAACCGGTAGGCTACATTTATATATTACTAGAGATTTCATTTTTGGATGAATTGGTTTGAAAATTTAGATAGATAATGCCAATAAACCGTATTCGCGAGAAGTAACAGTCAAAGTTTATCAAAACATTACTTTTTACTAAAAATTTCAAGATTCTTCAATTTAGAAGAAAAATTATTTAACCATAAATTGAAAATGATGTATGGCAACTAATTATTGATCAGCCATTATATACTAAGTCATTGCACTAACTAATTAAAATTGCCAAAAAGCCAATGTGCTAAGCTTTCAAACGACACAAAATTGTCAGTACCTTATCAATACCCTTTGTAAATTAAAGTTACCTGTTCTAACTCAGCTTATCACTTTTTGTGGTGAAATAAAAAGTTACACTGCAGATCTTCAAATTCAATTTTTTTTAATACAAAAAAAGACAGTAAAGATGCACCTCATAAACTATTGGAGTTGCCTAGAAATAAACTTTAATTTGTTAAAAATGTTGAAAATGAGAAATGAATTCACAAACCAGTTTATAAGTAAACCAATTTCATAAAAGTTTTGGTGTTTTTGAAGAAATTATCATATATGTTGATATCTAGTAGCAAAATAGTTGATCGTACCAGTCAGCATTGTGACATCATGGAGCGGATGTGAAGCGTGTAGGAAAATACCAAAGAAGCATGCTTGGAAGGTTTAAAATGTTTAAATAAAGAATTGGTTGTTACATTGTCAGTTTAGCTTAAGTGTTACAGACTTTTTTTGTCAAAAGCACTTTGTTAACATGTATCTTTAAAAAAATCTTTCAATCACGTTTTTACGATTAGTACTTCTTGAGAAAACAAATGATGCATTTAATTGTTAATTATGAGACCATGTTAGATCCCAAAGAAGTAAAATTTGTTGAAGTTGTTAGGCTAAAGAAGAGTCGGGTATCGGCTTTTGTTTAAGCTAAAAACTGTTTTTTCAGTCATAAAGTGCAATTTTTATGAACTTATATTCTTTGTGACGTCATCATGACGTCACAAACAACCTTGTGACATTCACCTTAGGGAAGTGATCAGCTATGCCAAGTTTGATGTTTGTACTTTCAGTTTTTTCGGAGGAATTAAAGCACACATACCGACGGTTTATAGCATAAAGGCCAATGTTCTCAAACTGGGGTCCGCGGATCAATGGAGTTTTTTAAAATTTTTTAAGAAGTTTAGGCAACATTCTTTGATTTTTGAGTTTGGAATAACTTTTTGTTATTTTTGTTACCAATTTATTGACTGATAAATCGTATACACCTATTTGCCTTCCAAATGGTTTGACTGATTATTTGTTTGTACATTTGTATTATTTTGCATTAATTTTGTCCTTTTTATCAAGCTAATGCAATCACACTAAGTGTTGTTTAGCGTAAGCTGTTTTTAGTTAACAATCAAAAGACTAAATGAAGATCGGATTAAATCAGTTAAAAATTGGCATAGTAAGCATATGAGGACTTGTTTAAATTTTGTAGCCATTAAAGTTTCGCGGTTTTAAAATCGATATGAGTTTGTTATCATTTCAAAAAAGAAGAATAAGCCGGTCAGCAAAAAATGTATGAGAACCACTGTTTAGGACAAACCAGTTGGAAATTTTGAATGATGTTACAAAAATGTACGATCAGAAACTCACTCGGTAAAGAATTTCCTTGGTTGATTATTGTTTGACTGACGTACTGGCGATTGTCGATGTAGGTGACACCTAGACAAAACATCATAAAAGGTTGGTTGCCACTACACTCGACCCTCGTATTTCCGAGCCTTGTTAATCCGGATTTCGGTTCATCTGAGCAGTGATTCCGGACCACCAACAAAGGAATTTAAACAATGCGCGCCTTGCGTATTGCCAGAAATGCCGGATACGTAAACACCGTGTTTTGTCGGGTGAGCAATTCTACCGTTCCGTACAAAAACACAACGTGAGTGAACGAAAAATACTTCAGAATATGTTAGATGCTGGGGCCATAAACCAAGAATAACAAATTTTTTAAAACGGTTAATTCATTTTATTTGCATTACATAAATACATTTGTGTTATCCGGACTTTTTTCTTATCCGGATAGGATCCTGCATCATCTACTCCGGAAAAACGAGAGTCGAGTGTATATATTTTGTTTACTTGAAATCGCAAAGCATTAACAAATGAACAACGTTTACCTGGTGATGAATTCAGGTCACCTTCATTGTCCTGGGATTGTGCGTTATTATTGCTCATAATTTTTAAGATATTTCAAACAATTTCTAGCAACAAAATCTAAAGTTATGAAGTTAAATCGTAAACTAGCCGGCAATGTTTATTATTGTGAAACAAAAGTCTATTAAAAATAAACGCTAATAAGTAAGTTTTTTTGCAGTCGTACATATTGGTAAAAGAGTTTATGGAATCCTACCATAAACTTCGGAATTCTTATTTACATATACCCAGCATCACATTCAGTTGTGAAAGGGGAATAAAATATTTAGTGCTGTACGGTAAATCACAATATTTACCTAGCCAAAGGAAGCTATGCCAGTAACGTGTTCAAAGTCAAAAAACTCTTTAAAATCTAGTCATTTTCTGCATGCGCCCACAAATGAGTAAAGGAATTACAAACCACGAATGATTTCGCAACCTGATTCAAGATGAATTATTAATTATGAGACCATGTTAGTTCCTAATTCCTGAGTACTCCTGAGTTCCTAATTGTTAGATTAGGAAACATTCCTGAGTAATCTAATTGCATTCCTGAGTAATCCAATTGTTGTTCCCGGTAAGAATGTTCATTTAAGACCTTACCCAGCGTGGCTGATGCAGATGGTTTATAAAGTAGATTGGATTTTAACTCCAATAATTTTATCAATGATAGCTTACGATTGGCGAATAGTAAAATGTTTGAAGAAGAGTTGGTAGTAATAATTGGGCTTTCAAGCGAACAAGGTTTTTACCAATGACGTAGCTAAAATGAAAAATACACTCTGCGAATATATCTAACTTGGGAATACTGTTACATATTTTAGGAAATGCTGTAAAGCTGATGAAAATGGGAAAACTTGATAACCCAGGGCAACAAAAATTTTTTGGCATATAAGGTGAAAGCGATTTGAAGGTGAATTGAGGGCGCTGAGTTTAAAAATGACGTTATTTTTTCGAGATTGACTCTAGTTTTTGAGAAGTTTTGAATTATTTATTTATCTTTTATCTTAATTAGAGCTACTTTTAATATAGGGCTGGTCAATGAATAAAGTGTGTTTTCAGTGTTGATCTGGAATGAATGATTACTGAGCCAAAACAGGCAAAGCTCTTAAATTATGGAATGAATAAAGCATGCTGTATAGTAAACACGCAATGTTCAACATCATAAAAAACTACAAAGAATTTTATCGGTTCATCATTTGCAAAACACAGTTTCTGTAGCAAACAGTTACAAAGAGATGTTAATAGACTTAAAAAAACATTAACTAGTACGTCACATTGGATTTTAACTGCTCATCTAAAGAAAAGTTTGCTTATATGATTTTTGGCTCTATGGTTTTGTTCATTACAATCACGAATCAATGTCCAGCAATAATTTTACATCATGTGATAGTTCCAACAATTTCGGTATCTTTCTTTCATCGTCCAAATGTCTTGATAAAACCTGTCCCCTTATTCCTCGTTAACATCACCAAGATTTTCTCAGAAATAGCCTGTACCAAGAGCTTGAAAGGTTTGGAGCATCACATCCACAAGATTCCAGTAGTTACTAGCTTTTGTGTTGCCTAGAAACTCTTGTATCACTAAAACATATGAGCACCAGGCAGCCCTCTCAGCCACCGTCATACGAGCAGTGAAGGTTTGATCTTGCATCAGTTTGCGAATTTGGGGTCCATCAAAAATACCTGCATTAAATTTTTCCATGCTGAGACCAGGAAAGGTTTTGGCGATATAATTAAAACAATCACCACCTTTATTAAGAGGCTTCACAAATTATTTCATGAGACGCAACTTTATGTGAAGCGGAGGCAGGATAATGCAATCCTGATTGATCAGTGGCTCATTTATAATATTTTATCGCCTACTGCAATATCTTCTCGTGCCGGCCAATCCTTCTTTATCTAGCGCTGATCAGTAGCGTGGCTGTCCCAGTAACAGAGAAAACAAAGATGTTTGGTGTACTCCCCTTGCTATCCTCACAAAAAATTGATCATTTTAAAGTCTACGCATATGGCCCAGTTGTGCTCATTGTACTGTAGTGCAGTTTTTGCAAAACCACCTTCATATTCAGATAGTGTTTTTTAGGAATCACGGAATGTCCGATTGAAACACATGCAAACTTGTTGCCATTATGAAGTAGGCTAACACACATTTCAAACTCGGTTTGGAGCTGTTCTCTTTTTATCTTGGTTGTACTCTGGAAGACCCATTTCTGAAAGGAGGCCTTGGATTGTTGCAGTAAACAAAGTCATCTTCCATAGTGAAAAAACGAATCAACAAATTATTCCTATCACGATAGAATGTAAGTTTAGTTCCCGAATTCAGTATACCATGTTCACCAAGACGAGATGCCGAAATCTCAGATGATTCTTTGGATAGGCCGAGATCACAAACTAGGTCATTCAGTTGGCCTTGACTAAAGGGTTTTGGTTTTGCACTGAGCGAAGATGCTGCAGCATCCGTGCTGTAAGAGCTACAAATACTACTGTCGCTACTATCAATATTATTTATCGCTTCCGGTAGCATTTCGTCTGTAGTAAAGTCAGGTAAGGAAGTAAAAACTGAAATTGGAACTTCAGCGTAATGTGGTATGAGTCGTTGAGCAGACTCAATATCAGGATAATATCACTTTTTCTTTTTTCGCTGATTCCATCCAGACATATCCACCATGCAAAAATAACAATCATCATGGTGATTTTTAGGCTCACGCCATACTATAAAAACCCAAAACCGAATTGAACTGACTTTTTCTTGAATCCAAAAGCACAGCGTTTCTGTACAATGTGGAGTGCCCAAGACTTGTCTTGGTCCCTAACTTCATGCCAAAGTAGGCTTCACAAGCTCTCTGGGTAAAATCTCTCACATTGAATTGGTGCTTTGCCATCATATATTTATCACAAATGTAATAGAATACGTCTGGATTGTTTTGGCACTATCTTCGCTTAGTGGTCATTTCTATTACTTTCTCATATACATGTACAGCTTTATTCAAGAAAACGTAACTACATTTTCCTGCAAATAAATATATAGTACCCATTAGGCCTTATCATGGTTGTTTTAACGCATAGGGGAGGACAAATAAACTGCAACTGATAACTCTTCTCTAAGAAGGAATATAAACGTAATAAAGAGAAACTTTTGATAGGATTAAGTCGTAAATTTTATACTTAATAGCTGATAGTAATGCTTTAAATCGCATCAAATTTTTATGAATATTCATCATTACGACTTGTTTTTATGCGAATCGATATACATATAGGTTGTATGGAGTAAATGGACACTAAACTTTGAATGGCAAACCAGTAATATTATATTAAAGAAGCTTCGCATGCTTGAGAATGCGCCGCGCTCAAGCAAAATTATAAAAAATAAAAGTAAAAATATCTCCAAAACTAGAGTCAATTCGACAAAACTAAGTGTATTTTCAGACTCAGCGCGCCCCAGATTTAACCCCAAAACGATTCAAAATCCTTTGCCTTTTGATAAAAAATTTTTTTGTTGGCTTGTGTAATAGATTACAGCAACCATGAACAAACAAAGAAAACTCAATTTCCCAAGCATTTACTGAGTTTGCTTCGTTAGAATATGTATGCCAGCCTGGTCCAACCGCAGGCCGGCTGGCCACATGCAGCCCGCGAGATTTTTCGCGGTCGATTTGTTTAGTCAGAATGTGGTTGACAATTGGGAGTTTGTTGGGTTTTTTGGTCGAGAAACTTGGCGAAAGAATTTGGTAGAGGGGCAGAAATCATACTGCAGCGACCAATTCTGTTGAAATTATTGAGAAATTATTATTAACTTCTTTCTCAATATTTGCACATATCCAGTTCAAAACTATGCAAATACTTACACTAGCTCTTTGCTGATTTTAATCTACTGAATTCATTGTTTTATCCATCATCTTCCAGGAAGTGGACAGAAAGTTGTCAAATTGTTTGTAAGTGGCCAGTCGGTTGCAAGTAGTTGGACTAGGTTGGTGTAAGCTAATAATGATTGGCTTGCTAGCTTTTACGTAATGTCGCCATATGGGACAAAAAGATACAAATCGGGCTACTTTCGTAAAGCTCTTGCTAAAATAATTTACGGCTTGTTACTTTATAAAATCCCTCGGGCTATTTTGCCACCTTGAACTAAATTCAGTTCCGAAATTAGTAAGGGAACATGGTGAAAAAATTGTTTTGCCTAAAAAGAAACAAAATGTTATCTTACCTGCGGTCACCAGGCAAACAAGCTACAACTAAGTTGCAAAACGTGCGACACCTATTGCTGATCAAGACCCTGAAAATTACTAGCTGTTACCATAGCTGATACTGTCACGATGAGTACCTTGAGCAACAGCTCTAGTGAATCTAGATCTGTTAAGAGAAGATAGAATCTAGATTTCTACAACAACCCGAGACCCTGAAGTTGATGTGGTAAAGGCAGCCTTGATTGTGATATCGATGAAACGTCTGCCAAGCCAGCTCCTGAAGAATGTTCTGAAAGTCATGATGACGAGTAAATGAATGAAGTCCCTCAACCGCAACCAGAATCTAGACCAGAGTAAGTAGGATGATACTGCCATTCGTAGCTATTTTATCACTTTGCCTGTCTTTTTAGCCTAACACACAATTAAAATAGGCCAAGAAAAATATTTTTCCCACAGATTTTTAAGGTAAATAAATTCTCAATAGTTAATTCCTTTGTTTCTAGAAAAAGAAGTCGAATTGAAGATCAGAAGGCCCATAATACAGAAAAGTATCCACTTTTCAATAGATGCAAGGACACCTGCAGAAAGAAGTGTCAGCTTAAGTTTACCCACGAGCAGTGAATACTTACCAATAAATCGTTCTAAGATTTATTCTTTTCCGAAAGAAGATTGTGGCTTGATGGTCACATTCTTGTTTAACCAGTAATGACCAGGAAAAATGACCAAGACTAATACAAACGTTCTAATTCACTTTACCACTTACTGCCTCTGTCAGTGTCAAAGGAATTAGTTTGCAAAATCGTGTTTCTCAGAACACTGGGACTATAAATCGACGCATGAAGATATCAGTTACATTTATAGTTTATCAGCGATTGTTTCAATTAGAAAACATTGGCTTTGGCAAACCATCACACGAGGAATGTGATTTTGTGCAAAGTACAGTACACGCTGCAAAAACCTTGATGGAGCTTATAATGTCGATGCATGTGAGCAATGCAAAGTTGGCCAAGATTATAAGAAAAAGGCTGACGAAGCTTGCACTCATTACCGCGAAGACTGGGATAAAGATGCTAGTATAATGTTGATACACAGAAGATCATCCTTCTGCCCAACATGACTCTTAAAAAACACTTCTTTGTTTGCAGATTGGTTGCCTTTAATAAGACATTTGCATCAGTAAAAAAAATGGTGACTTTGTTATTTTGTGCCACGAGGTTATCTCAGGTAGATTGATCGTGGACGGTGCTTCCTCTTATATAAAGTGTACAAAACGTTTGTGAAATAGATCCTGTGATATTCTGGTCAGACAACTGCTCAGGACAAAACAAAAATTGGACCATTTACACCGTGTTGTGTTGGTGTGTAAATCAAAACTTGGGCTCTCAGAGCATCACACGTATGTCCTGAGATTTGTACCTTTCAGAATTTCGTAAATGTCTGCGACAAATCTGGGGCCAAGATCAAGCTAATCATAACGCAATACCATAATTTTTGTGAATTTGAGACAATCGTCGTAGCAGAAAACCAAGGAAAATTAAGCTACCTCATTTCGACTCAGTATCCACAACAGAATACCGAAAAGGTTCACGTACAATGAGGTTTAAATAAGGTTTTGAGAAAGATTGCCAGTAAGTAGACTTTCTAAAACCTAAGTTCGAACTGAACGTTACTCCACCTACAAAAAGTCAACCAAGAGGCATTTCTGGCGTGAACCGCCAGAATATTCTCAAACTGGTGGATTTATTCGCCGCAACTAAGAGAAAATTCTGGTTGGAAAATCCAGTGAGTGACAGAAATGATGATCTTTTGAACACTTTTTGTACCTAAAATATTTGTATCTTTTACAGCTTAAAGTAACAGATATGTATTTATGATTACAAGTGTAACATTTTTACAATAAAATTTACTATAAATTTGGATGTATTATTGCTAGCAGAGTATGATGGTAGCTTAGTTGTTTTTACGTACAGCATTTTTACCTTTCACACAGTAAACTTGTATGTATATTTAAGATTACAAATGTAATACTTTTACTATAAAATTTATTATGATTTTAAAAGCTCTATTGCTTGAATAATGTTATTGCTTATTTTTATCAAAAGCACATATTACTTTCATTTACAATTTTTGGCTGTGAAAGAAATATGTGCGTTTGTTGAAAACAAAACACAATTATACTTTTAAAGCAATAGTACATCTAAAATGATAGTATATCTTAGAGCAAATATAATACACTTGTAATTATAAATATATGTAGAGCTTTATGCTCTGAAAAATACAATTGCTTTACAAAAAAGCAATTACCATCAAAGTTTGCGAGCAATAATTAGCTCCACTTGAAATTACAGAAAATGATTTAACTGAAGTAACAAAACATGTAAAACGCATGTAAAACACAATTTTTGTGATTTTTCTTTTAAAAAGACGTTAGAAAATTTGATTGATATTGAAATCTATAAGGCTATACCAAAAATAGGGAAGTTAAAAAAACCTTTGGACCCCTTTTAGAAAATACCGGCTGTGACAGAGTGATTAAAGTTGGAGGTGACATTACGTTGGCGTAGAAACCAATAAAATTTTTGGAGAGATTACACACCGAAAGCTTTTGATTCCAACTTTAGCCGTATCAAGAAATATTTTTGCTGGAGATTCAATGGAAAACAAAAAATCAAGATTCAGCCATATAGAACTGTAACGATTTCAAAAACTCCAATTCTTTTCATGGTCAAAAGGAGCTATTTTTGCATTTAAATTTAGCCTAGAACAATGGTAAATGTACTAGTTGGCGATTCTGCAGTTGTTTTAAAAAGAATTTGGAACGAGACAAACACGTTTACGCTTGTAATATATATCAGGTGCTTTATCTCTTTTAAATGTGAGTCATGCAGCCTATAGGTTTATCAGCATTCCCTGCAGGCTACTTTCTATTTATCAGCCCTGCGACCCAACAAGTTTACACATTGAGACAATTGCTAGTTTGACATAAAATTTTCATGTTTTTAGGGCTCTATTCAAAATTTCAAACTTCACCTTGAAAATTTGAAAGTCAAGCTCCTTTGAAAAACGCAATTAACTTTTATTGAAATTAAGTAGACATTCTTGTAAATTTTACAGGTCAAAAGAGTTTTCGCAATCATGTGATGTTTAAATAACCAATCACCTTAAGACTTTCTTCTTTTCATTTTGAAACGTGTAGATTAGCTTCATAGTTACCCTTGTTTTGTAGCCTTGTAGGTCTGCTGTGATCTCTGAAGGTGAGTTATGGAAATGGTAGACGAGAAGTAAAATATAAAAGCAGTCGCATTTGTTTAGTGCAAAGTAGAACTGTAACGGTAATGCTTGAAGTTGATCTGGCGCTGCAAGACTTAGCAGCTGATTGAGTTAGTACTGGTAGGATGTCAATATTTGATGTGTATAGACCACAAAAAGATTGTATCTAATCACGACGTTATGATATAATACTTTAAAATTAAACAAACAACTGTAGTTAAAAAAGTTTAATTTTCTGCTAAAAAAATATAAATTGTGTGGTATTAAAAACTAATGGGCTAGCCTTTCTGACTTCCAGGAGTTCCAGATGTAGATGAATCAAAAACAAAATATAAAGAAAAATGTTTGGCACCCTTAAGTTAAGCAGATGGGATTGTGCCTCTCAGTATAGTGTTAAGTAAGCAAACTGCTGAGGTACTTTGAAAAAGAATTACAGATGCAAACTGGTCAATTTTATTGATATAGGGTCCTATTTTAAACAACAAATTTTGTCTGTCTAGCCTGGACTCAAACCAGTGTATATCGTTTAAACTAAAGACATTTTCAATTAAATGCTTACAGGTTACAATTGCATGTTCTGCATAAATACTAAAAACAATAAGCTGGAAAACATAGTTTGATTATGGTAATTAAGCAAGAGTTGTTAATAGTGTAGCCTATGTTGTTTCATTGAAGATAGTTTGCTATCATTGTTAGCGATCATACATTTTATAGCATTTTAAGTTTCATCACTCAAAAAATGCTTTGCCCTAAGGCTAATTATGCATCTATTCGTATATAATATTTGAATAAAAAATGTATGATCTTTAATAATGTTAATAGCCAACCTGCTGACAATTATATGTATATTGCAGTTCTAATTCCTGCCAAAGCTTAAAGCGATGTATAGCATCCCTAAAAACTGTATTTTTAATATTTGATTTTTTTAACAAGTGTTTAACAAACAGATCTCACTTGCAATGTAGTTCATTGCAAGTGTAAATTTTAGGCAGTGGCTATTTTGCCGTCGACGGCAATTTACCCTCAGAGGCTATTTTGCCGTGAGTTGTTTGTGATTGGTTAATCTTAATGACGTACTAAACATGTGACTTTTGGTCGTCTCTGATTGGTCAATTTTAAAAACCAATTTAAAAAATTTTGCACCCCAGGTCTTTATCCCCCACCCTGTACACTCCCTTGCAGTGTACACTGCCCCGTACATTTACATACCGGGCCTGCCCCTTCAGTGTACACTGCCTTTCTTTTAAGGCCCTGGCCAGCTGAGATTCGAACCCAATACCTCGGTAATTCAAGACCAGCGCTCTATCCACTACACCACAGAGTCACTGGTGCGATAATAGCAAATTTGGCTATATAAACACACGTGAATGATCACGGCAAAATAGATTCCAAGGGCAAATTGCCGTCGACGGCAAAATAGCCACTGCCTAAATTTTACACACTGCAACATTTAATTTCAACTTTGCATTTAATTATAAGTGACTCACTTTACCTTTTCACTCTATTTCTGACGGATTCTCTTGAAAAGTGTCAGACAAAAAGTTTTGAGAATGAATACTCTACTTTCTACAATTTAATTTCACGTTTAAAAATGTATATTATTGATGGCTTAGCATTAAAGTGTCCATTTACTGCATGTGCTTGCCAGTATTCAGTCATATCTTCATTCTCTGCATGCATATCTCGAAAGCAAAGTTGCACTCATTGGCATATAATTAACTTGGAGGTAGTTTATCAAGACACTATAAATTCAGAAACTGCTGTTGGTGAGAATGTTCAAGCTACATTGAGTATTGGTGCTTCTTTGCCAAATTATGATCAACCAGACACGATTACATTGGCACAAGCCCAATATGCTTTTATTTACATGAAAGTGTAGTATCAGCTTTTAATTTCAGACAGCACAGTTAGTGAAGGTATTGAAAAACTTGGTGAGATATCCACCAAATGTGAGCAATTCTGTAGAGTTGAAATTTTGATTGAAAATTGCATTGATAAAACTAAAATTGATGAAATATTGTCAAAGTTAAGTAAAGTGCCATCTCTGCTGTATATTCATATACCATTAAAAACAATGTATCTGCAAAAACAGTTTTTCTCAACTTTACTCGTGTGCTTCCAATGACCTTGAAATTAAACTTATAGGTTACAGAGGATTCTTCTCCCACACTTCATTACATTCCGATTTTGCCAACCATTTCATTATTGTTTAAAGATGCAGCTATCAACCAAGGCTGTCTTAATAACTCTTCACGGTCAGCAAGTTTGCTAGAAGACTTTTGTGATGGACAAGTTTATAAATCAAATGTTTTTTCAATCAAATACATTTGCTCTTTAGTTGATTTTTTTATCAAGACTCATTTGAAGTAGTTAATCCTTTAAGTTCAGCCGAAAAAAAAGCTCAAAGTTCTTGCTGTTTATTGCACTTTAGGCAATCTACCTGCTTATCTTCGATCAAAAGTAGATATCATTCAATTAGTTTTATTGTGTGAAAAAAAACACCTGACTTCTCTTTCTCTTACAGATTCTTGTTTTCTTCATTAATCAGGGATCTAAAAACAGGAATCGAAAGGAATAAACGTTGGTATTGGAAAATCAGTTTGTGATACTGTTGCTTATATGTGAGGAGGCAATCTTGGTAGCCATTTGCTTGCTGGATTTGTATGAATTTTTCGTCATTACCTCACTTCTGTTGATACTGCCATATATATCCAATAACGAGTTTCTTAGTGATCCGTTCTCTGTTGGTGATGTAGGAACAGTGGCCTCATACAAAGCTGAATTGTAACAGTTGGATCAATCACCAAGAGAACATGTTCAAGGTATAAAATAAAACACAGTGTTTAATAAATTGAATTTTTGTCATGTTTGTTCACTGGGATTGCTTCCATGTGTTAGGCATGATATATTTGAAGGTGTATTACAACTGGATTTTCCTTTATATTTCAGTCATTTAGCAAAGTAAAATTGCTTTGATACTACTTTTATAAATTATCGACTTAAGACTTTGAAGTTGATGCATGAGAATGCAGCAGGCAAGCCACCGTTGATACCTCAAAGATATTTTAAGTTGCCTGGTAATGTTAGTCAAAACTGGTGTTTTTACGTTATTTTTTTATTGCTGGTTTTTTCTAAAATCAAGTGCTCAGATGATGTAATGTGGTAGTTTTGCCTGAAACTAAAAGAAATTGTGTGTTTGCCGATTGCAAATGTTGCTGGTCTTTCTTTAAAAATTTTTATTGAATTTTACATTGAAAATCGAAAAACAGTTATTAGTCATGTTTCCTTCAAGACAAAACATCATGTTTTGTCATACTACCTTGGTTTTATTCTTAAATTTGGATCACTTATTAGAGTGTGGACGATGCGATTTGAGAGCAAACACTCATATTTTAAAAACGTTGCTCGCAGATGTAAAAACTTTATTAATGTACCAAAAACTATAGCATATAACCATCAAATGCTTCAATCTTTGCTGTTGAGCTCCAGTTTGACAAGCTCAGAAACTTTATATGATTTGACTGCATTTACTCGCTCACATGAAATGTTTGAAATTTTGCATACTTTGGGAGTAAACACTGAAAGAATCTTCTTGTATACAGAGATATATTTTATTATCCATAGAAATGTGTCATACTATCTAAAATAGAAAGTGATTTAATTGTTGATATCATAAAAGTGCTTTTAAAAAAAAACCCTGAACCATACTTGCTGTTAAAAAAGCAAATAGCTATTGCAGCAACCTCAGCAACTTCAACTACAAACAACAAGTAGAAAGTTGTTAACAACACCTGGCTTTATATATGGATCACCATCTACGTTCTGTAGCTATCACGATAAAAGTGACTAATCTCCACTCGGAGTGCACTCATTTTAACCTGGACTACATTCGGATGCCTGCCGTTGCGCTACACTATGTTTATTGCTTAGGCGTATATCATCTTCAGCAAGAACCATTCTCCAACTTAAATAACTATGTTTGCATCAATGTTGGTAAATTGAAGAATTTTTACCCTCTTTCATTATATACGTTGAATGGTAAAAAAATTGTTATATTAAAGCATTATGTTTCATCAATGTAAATAGATAGATGCAAATCATTGTTGGTTTTTTACGGCCAACCTGAAACTGATTCATAGTTTATGAAAGATGTTATTTACATGTATGCTTTGTCAATTTTACGTCCTTTTCTCCCGCGTATTTGCAGGCTCAGACGTGCTGATTCAGTTTATGTATATCACTACACACTCGTTTTGAACCAGACTTTGCAGGAACAATGTAGCACTTTAAATTCTAAATCCCCATTTTGGCGAATACTGGTGGTGCTTTTGTAGAACTTTAAACTCAAGCAGACCTTTGGTGTTGAAGTGCAGAACAATGGATGTTATTTATGCGTTAATATTATAACATCACAACTATTTTAAACGTTTGGGTTAGTGTTAACATGTCTATTGAAACATGTTATGGTGTATATTTTTATAAATGATGCATACTGTACAGGTTAGCAGAAGTTTCGTAATATTTTCTTTGCCTACAATTGATATTCCTTGCTACATTTTTGCTCCAATGAAATGGCTTTCTTTACATGCAAATTTTTTTTGATTGTATTTTGCCGAAGGTAGAAAACTATGGCCTGCAGGCCTGATCTGATTCACTTTATTAATTGATCTGGCCAGCAAAATGATTTTTCAACACTGTATAATTTCAATGAAAAAACTGCTTTAAATTTGTATTTTCAATTCTTGATTTTTCCGCTTATCTCATTAAAAAATGTGGTTGAAACAAAACTGCTTTTTGTAAAAGTCAAGTTTATTGTTACTTCACTTAAAGATCAAGTGATAAAAGTTCAATTTGTTGTGGCACTTAAGTTTTTGGCCCACAGTCTAAAAAATTGTCAACGTTTGTAAGCTGCATTAGCTTTAATTAGGGTGGCCATACGTCCCGTTTTAGCCGGGACAGTCCCGTTTTTTCAGGCCTGTCTCGGTTAAAATTATCGAATGTCCCGTTTTTTCGCTCAGTCACCTAGCACAGCTTGACCTAGGGTAGGCCAAAGTTGGCCTTGATCAACCATGACATAGAGGCAGCGAACCCTACTTGAACGATAATTCCAGCCGAAAATGACCACAAACGGGTGGCGAAACAGGTGGTGACCTTTTTTTTTCTTGGAGATCCCACCTCCATAGGCACGAACGCGGTCTTGACCTGACATTGAGCGTCCCACTTTTGACGACCTGTCATTGAGCGTCCCGCTTTTAGACCTGACATTGGTCTCGACAAACTCACTGTCCCGGTGTTTGCTTATGCAAAAGTGGGACGGTCAAATGGAGGCCGAGACATCGAACAAGCCAACGGTGGGGTTGATCTCCAAAAAAAAAAGGTCACCACCTGTTTCGCTGCCGTTGTGTTGTCATTTCGAGCCGGAAGTGTCATTGAGGTTGGGTTCGGTGACATATTCCCTCCCAAATTGGGTCTGACTCTGGCGTACCCCAAGTCAAGCTGGCTGGCTGGCTGAACAAAAAATCGGAACATTTGATGACTTAAGCGGGAGTGTCTCGCTTAATACGGGTCGTACAGCCACCCTACCTAGTCATAATAGCAGTCTGCAATAAGCGTCCCAGTTTTGCATTTACAAAAAATGGCCACCCTAGCTTTAATACACTGAAAACAGTAACAACTGGAGTGTATGACAAATCATTATGTTATGTGCATCATGCTAGTTTCTAAGCAAAAAGTGCTATTTAAAATTCTAATACACTATTGTTTATTTGTGGAAGAAATATCAATTTTGTCATTTTGACGGGCACCCTCATAGAAAAAAAACTGGTTTCAAATGCAATAAAAGGTGATCTTGGCAGAGTGCTTGTTTAGTTTATGACAGACCGAGATGACTTAGTTTTGAAATTTGTATTTTCGCTTGATTCGCTGGTAGATTTTAAAATTCTATGTAGCGTATACAGTGTGATTCAATTCTTTTTTATTAAATGTTCTAGAAAGATCTGCTCCTATTTTTTATATGTTATACATGTTTTTGTTGTGGATTGAACAAATGTTTTGCTAAATAACCTTCATTTTAAACTAATTTGAATAAGTTCTGTAACCGCTGTTATCTTCTGTTTTTTGCTTTCATAGAAATTAGTAACAGCTAGATGGAAGAAATTTTTCTAAATATTTTACCCTAGTTGAAGGAATGTGTACAGGACTTGTGAATTGTCTTGAAAAATTTTGGAGTAATTACGATTGAAGATTTACCGCTAGTACAGTTGAAGGATCTTACGTCTGTAATTTCTGTTATCCAGGCAAGAAAGCTAGTTCGCACCTGGAGTGTATCAGGTGAGTTTGAGTAGCTAAGTATTCATAGTTAAAATCTCTAGGCAGTAAGTGCATGGCAAATAGAATGAGACCCAAAACTGTGGTAAAGATATCATCTTTGTGTAATAATAATAGTCTTTGTACAAACTCAACGTCTGCTTGTAACTGCTAGAGCAGAAGTATCTTGGTATATTGCCGGTTGTGACTCCCCATAAACCTAGGAGCATGAAAGTGGAATTTAATTGCAATTTTTAATAAAAAAAAATAACATTAAAATTCTGGTAAACATTTTAATAAAAAATTTCGCTTTACACTAAAGTACCATCAGTTAAATATATAGTTACCTCAGGTAAATTGGTAGCTATTTATTTAATTGATGATGCTTTTAGTGTAAAACCTAAATATTCCATGCAAAATACATACCAATATACTTACAAAATGTTTTGACTTTATTCTTATGTCAGGCCTAACAAATAAAAATAAGTTCCATTTTTGTGCTCCTAGTTTTATTGGAGCCACTATAGGCAATACACCAAGATACTACTCAGTCAGTTAGAAGCAGTCAGTGAAAAGATTTCTGAAAGAAAAGAAGAAAATGAATTTAAATCAAGTATGTTACCTACAGTTTCATTGCTTTTGCTAGTGCGTGAGAAAAAGACAGTAATGCCTATACCAGTTTGGTTTCATCACTTATAGTGTGGTTTTGTAGCAGTTTTAAAACATTAGAATTGCTTATACAAATTACTAGTGTTCTATTATTTTGACCCATATATTGTTAATGTTTTGGTTGATTGACATGAGGCAAAGTAATGCTTTTTTGATGGCATGTTGACACTTCTCAGTGCGTTTAAAATTTACATGTTTTATGTCTTTGATGTTCAATCGTTTTTGTCTTCAGTCATCGTAGTATTGTGGCTTGCTTTAATTTACCGTCAATAGTGATATATGTACCTTAAGCACTCACTAAATTACTTTAAATCAGTATTGGGTGCTGCCAACATCGATCTTGCCTCTGCTGGTTGCTTGCAACTATATTTTGGTGAATGGCTTGACGAAATCACTAAAAATGTTTTGATTTGTCAAGATAGGCACTATGCAGCCCTCATAGCACCAAGCCTACAAAGCAAAAGTCAAAACACTTGCATTGACATTATTATTTTAAAAATTACAATAATGTAATACTTCTTTTAAGAATTTGTATTTTTTTTTCGATACTGGCTATGCTACTCTAGTTAATTGCACATACTTTAAAGAAAAAAAAGTTATTGGCCAACTTAGATGCAAAATGAGCCAGGTTTGTGCTGTATTCAATGTAACGTTGAAGGATGTTGTGGTTGATATAACAAGTTTAGATACATGCAGTGTTTGCGGAAACAAGTTTCCAGATAACAGCCATTAACAGGTTTTAAGGCATTAAATATTTCATATTTTTGTTATTAAGAATGACTCATTATAGCTTGTTTGTGTAGTGATAAAACAATCATTATCTTTTGTTTTGCAGATTTTTGTAGCCGTACTTCGGCTATCAGCAGTGCTCCAGTTTCAGAAGTATTGTTCAATAGTGATGTTGGCATGACTACATGTTCAAATTGGATCTATTCATTTGAGATTCCATGGAATAAATTTCCTCCTCTGCTTGAAACACTTAAGTTAGAAATTGAGCCAAAACCAAATTTGTTAGCTGAAATGGTCCGCATCATTGTTTGTTTGTGTTTGCCCCTCATCTTCCTTGGGATGGAGGTACGGCATGAACGGTAATTCAGGTTCATGCCATCAACCTAATTGATAATAGGCTAGGGGAAAGATGGCAGCCCATTTCGAACCAGTCTTGAGTGACTGGTAGCCCCACCACCAACAAGGCGGACTGCCACTGGTGGGTACCCAAGAGTCGTCTGACATGCTGGGTTAGCAACTTCACAATTATAATCCGGTGAAGTACGGGAGGGCCACCTGTCTGCCACATAAAGGTGGAGGCGTCCCGTTAAGTGTCTTGCCCAAGGACACAACAAGCAAGCTTGCCGGCTTGTTCTCCACACTATCCCCTTTATATGCTGAGCGCCAAGCAGGGAAGCTGTGAATACCATTTTTTAAAGTCTTTTGGTATGACTCGACTTAGGGAATGAACCCCAGGTCTACCGACTACAATGTGGACGCTCTAACCACTGCACCATCGCGCCGGTGGTCCGCATCATCGTAGATGAGAGCTTAAAGTATAGACAAAAGCCAAGCAAAAACAGTTTAGAAAAAATAGCCTTTACTGTTGTCAAAAAGTATCCCAGTTCATTTAAAGATCAAATAGATGGCATGTCTGTTGGTGTTGGACATTCTTTTTTTACACAGCAGCTTGTGCATCGAGTAGACAATGTCAAAAGAAGTGCTAAACGATTTATTTGGGATTTATTGCTGTTGGTATCTCATGAATCTAGTTGTTAAACTTGGTAAATACAGGGTCTTTCAAAAAGTTTGACATGTAAATATCACAGAAACTAGCAGTAAGGTCAAACGAAACTAAACAGGCTAAATATTGACCAAAATAACATTTATTTCTGTAAATTTAAATAAGAAGATTAAAGGCACGTGAAATCCATGAAAGGTTTCACAAATGTTCAATGTGCCTACTGCCTGTTACACGACACACGTCAAGTCGGTAGTCTAGCTCCTCCCAAACACACTACAGCATATCTTGCGCGACACTCTCCAATGCGGTAGTGATTCTTTATTTAAACTCGTTTACGCTTGCAGGAAAAAGGAGGGACATAAACCAAGCTTTTCATATATCCCCAGAGAAAAAAATCGCAAGGGGTCAGGTCAGGTGAACTGTTTGTATTGTTTCAAAACAACTATTGTTGCAGATTTTTGAAATCGCATCCAAAATTGAAGCATATCGTTCAGGACATTAAGAAGGAAACCGTTGCTCTAGGAAACGATGGAGCAATGGCGCTGAAACATCATAACCTAAATGTTAAGTGCAGTAAAACTGAGATTGAAAAATACTGTTCCCATTACCTGATTCAAGCAATTTGCTTTTGAGTCAAAGAGAATGACTCAAAAGTATTTTCAAGACAAGTATTTTCGAGCGTCCTCTTTGCGGTCGATAGACCTGGGTTTCATTCCCCTTTTTTTTTAAATGGTAAAAATGATAACCACAACTTCCCAGCTTGGCGCTCAGCACGAAAAGGATAGTATCGAGAACAAGCCGGAAAGTTCGCTTTTGTCTGTGGGCAAGCAGTTAATAGGATGCTTCCATCTCCATGTGGCAGACAGTTGGTGGGGCCATGCAGTCTACTTGTCGTTTTGGCCCAGTCTACTGAAGCATAGTCGACAAGTTTGTGATTTTACCGGGCATGCGCAAATTTTATGACGTCAAAATTAAAACATTACCCGTTTGATTACCTATGACAGGATTGTCAAACATAGGGCCCGCCGGCCAAATGTGGCCCGTGTAAGAATTTCGCGCCACAGTATGAATGCCTGGTCTTCGAAGTTGGTCGGCGAATGTTACATGAAAATGGCCGAGAACTTTCAGAAGTTGCGGCTGGCATGACGGGTTGCGGTGAGAGAGGTGATGACCTTTTTTTGGAGATCAGCACCATTTCAGGCTACATTCCATAACTTTCGGAGATTGTTTGATCAAAGTTTGGAAACACTAATGTACAGTCTTGCCTGCTTATGTTGTTTTTCAACTGATTCTGGCCTGCATGTGTTGAGTGTAGTCAAATGTGCGGGCATGCCCGTAGTTGGCGCCTCTGTACTAAAGACAGGCAAATCAAGCGAGCTCTCAAGCAGTGTGTCAATTTGTGCGTTTATCTTCGTATGGTAGTGCGCAATAAAAATACGCTCAAACCAAGAAGAAAGGCAATTGATTACACATTTTGGCTTGTAAATTCTGACAAGCAACAACTGTATAAAATAGAACAACCAAAGCTGGCGTGAGCAAATCGTTGGTAGAATAACCAGACCTCGGTTTCACGGCAATAAAAGAACACGTTTGTCAGTTGGTTTTGTTATGAGTCTTTTGTTTTAGGAAAAAACGCTTGAGGAAGTCTTGCAGCAATCTATTCCAGTAACACCATTTGTAATTGTTTTAGGTGGGTATATGGCTTAGTTTTTTAAATAATTCGAGCGTTTACCTATTGGGTGGCGAGCTGATTCTTAGAGCTTCTACTTCGCAGTTGGTTACAATAATGGTAATCCGGGGTAGGCACACTTGCCTCGCAGAAGAGCCAAAACCGATGGATGCCAATAGTGAAAGAGCCGTAACGCATTCTCGGTTACAGGCTGTTGACATTTTTCATGCAAATTAATGTCGAAAAACTTTTTTTCGTCATTACCTAGGGCTACATCGCTGCTCATAAAAACATCTTGAACCCAAAGAGTCACAGTTTGCTCACCATGGATTTGGACAATGCAAACACGCAATATCAAAGTAAACTGAAATTTTTTTCGTAGGTCATGTTGTGTCTCGAATAAACATAATTCAAAGCTGTTTTAGACGTTCTTATTTTCATTAGCATGATATCAAAATTATTGCAAATAATTTGTTGTTATGCGTAATTTTAATTTCGATTACCAATATGTATATACAATCTCATACGTATTTTACCACTAGGCGACCGCTTGACTTCCTCAAAAAAATTTTTGTCACCATCGAAAAGAAGGTTGTTGTGGAACTGAAGCATTACACGCATGCGTGGGTTTATCAATTCGCTTCTTTTTATATATTTAATGTGGAATATCTTGCAGTAGCTGCTTACACAATGGAGTTTTTCCAAAGGTAAGATTTTTTTCTACTAATTGTTCTCACTGCGTATATGATAGTGCACTCTGTTAACGTGATAGTTTTATTTTATATGGTTTGTAATTTGTATTTTGTGGTGAAATGGTAGCATAGGGTGTGTAATGGCAAACAGAGTGCTCTATCAGCAATGTTGTTGTCACAGTGATGTAAAAATAAATCTACTCTGGGTTCTATTTAAACTTACATTGGGTGTTAACATTTTCATAGTGCTTAAGAATATAGTGATTTATAATTCATAGTGATCAAGAAACAATTGATATCTTGATTTTTAAATTTTAGTGAAATATATAGCTGATAGTTTGCCAGTGCATAAATAGTTGTGTATTTGTATACTACATATAGCAAAACGATTGACGTTAAGCCAATATTGGCCTCATTTTGAAAACTATTAATCGATTAATTAATAAACTATTGGCTAATAATATTGGGCTCACTTAGCATATATTAATTTAATGGCAGCTTTATTCACTACATACGTCTCATAAAGTTTGGCTTGATTTCCGTTTGTTATGACGTCATGCAATCACGAAACTCAATATATATTTCTTGCAGAGCTCCCAGTAGAAGTCATATAGTTGATTGTTTTAAACATGGAATTTTAATCTCTTTAAATACGTTTTATAAAATTGATCTTCAAAAAAAGCTTCTTGATTTCCAAAAAAAATGTCTTTCTAGTCATAGTCTTCGTCTTAGGCAAAACTGCTCTTATAGGTCATGGTCATAGTCTCCCAAAACTGAAGTTTGAAAAACGTTGGAAAAGACTGGTTTTTAAGCAGGGATGTGGAAGCGGATATTTTTTAACCGCTTCCACTAACAAAAAACGAGAAAACAACTATTAACAATTGTTTTAACTTTTGTAGGTCTGTAGCCTGCCTTCTCCTACACTTTATCATTTTGAGGGGAGAAAAACCTTTATTTGTTGCTCTTTCTTTACCTTCTTCGCTTCAGCTTATTGTTCCAAACTACTCTTTGTTTCTTTTTTTTAGATATTAGAACTCGTGTTGAATGTACAACAGTGTTTTTCAACCTTTTAGTCATCGCGGAACCGCTAATGTACTTTTGCGTTTGTCACGGAACCCCCACTAACAAAAATTTAGAAATCATAAATTGCTTGCAAGAAAATCAAATATTTCGTCACTACACTTCAAAAATAATTAAACACTTCAACAAATAAACAGTTATTACAAGTTACTTCACTACTTACAACCACTTTTACAACAGTTAACTTAATGCTTCTCAGATCTAAACCGTATGACCACATATCACAGCTCTCGACAAAAACCTGTCGTCACAACAACAAATTACACCGTATAGCGCTGATTTTCCCTCTCTATTCTTAACTAACTCTGACTTTGAGTTAACTTTAACTCTAATCATCATTACGTATATATAGTATATACTGTAAAGCGAGCAAAATTGAACTGCACCAATCAACAGCTGCCTTAACGTGGTGGTGCAGTCCCAACCTCGTTTGGGTTAGGTTAGAATGGCTATTAGCCTTCTCCAGGGTCCCAGTACCCCAAGCACTCCCTTCACACAAACCATTTTTTTTGCCGTGTAGCCCCCTGAACGACCGCAAAAGGTTAGTGCACAGTCTCTTTAAAACCGGCCTGTCTTCTCTCTTCTCCTACTTTTCTCTTGCCCGTCTTCTCCTTCTCCTGATGAGCGGAAACGTTCATCCTAACCGTTGTCCGTCTTTCCCTGTTTATTGTGCGCTGGAAACGTGACCTGGCGGGTTAGGTCAGTGCAATGCTGCACATGCTCTAATTGGGTTTATTTAAAGTGCTCACTACTCTCCTTTTATAGATTCAGAACTCTTGGCAGCTCTCACTTCTGGAGCTGCTCTCGCTGCTGCGTCCCTGCTTTTTTTGAGATTTCACACCTACCAGCACTGTCACTTCCTCCTCGGACTCCTCCAGCTGGTACACCTCCACTGCTCAATCTGGCCCCCTTCTGCTAGTGCAGCACTCGCACCCACTCTCGCCTTCAAACCTCTTATCCTTTTTCCGCCCACTTTGTATCTTCTCCTTCTGCATCCTCACCATGCTCATCCTCCTAGCTGTTTCTGTTTACCTTCTGCTTCCTCTTCCCCTCCCTGACTCCCTCAGGGTTCTTCAATGGAATGCTGGGGGTCTCCGAGCCAGGAGCACTGAACTTCTACACTTTATTTCGTCTCATCCCGTTGACCTTATTTGTATCCAGGAATCTAACCTCAATTTATCTTCCTCTTTCCGGATTCCTGGATTTTCTGCTCTGCGATCTGATCGCACCTAGTTTAGGTCTGGTATTTTTTCTACTGATGCCACACACGCTAGCGGCGGCGTCATCATTTTCGTCAGGCAGGGCCTATCCTTCTCTGAGCTTACTACCTCCTCTCTTTCTTCGCTTGACCCCTACTCTGATTATGTAGAGGTCAACATTTCTCTTAATGATTCCTCCTCGCTCTCATTTCTTAATGTTTATGCTCCCTTATTCGCTGTTCTCCGAAAGATAGCAGAACTAATTTCTTTTCTCCCTTCATTCTTCCCTCCTCCACAAATCTCTTCATTCTGGGAGACTTCAATTGCCATTACCCCATCTAGCACTCAAAAAGTACTTCCGACCCCCGTTGGGAGAAAACATTCGATTGGGTCATCTCTGACCTCCTCCCCCTCAATGATTCTGACATACCTACTCTTCTTCATCACTCCTCTGGCAGGCGCTCCTCCCCTGACATCTTTGCTCATTTTTTTCTCGCTCTATCTTGCTTCTGGTAGGTGCTTCAGAACCTGGGTTCTGATCATATACCAATTCTACTAACCGTCCCTCTTTCGCCCCAACGAACGTCTCTCTTCAATTTTCAGAAAGCTTGTTGGGATGACTTTGGTTTTTACTTTGATCTCACTGTCCTACAGAGGAATACTCGTCCTTTTTTCTTTCTTTTGCTGCTGCTCTTTTTACTTCTCTGACACTGAATGCCCTCCTTACGGTGCTCTGGACAGACGGCTCTGTTCAGTCCCGTAGCACTCCAACTTCGGGCCCCCGCCAAAGTAAGCGCAAGAGACCCTGCGCACAGGTCATATCACTTTAGAGGTGTAAAATTGAAAAGCTGCATTGAGAAAATACACCACAATTTGTACATAAGTAAACAGGCTAATGTCAGAATAAAGCATGCCGATACCGAAGGTGCAAGTCATAAAAAATTCGGCACCGATGCCAGAGTTCAGTAGGACATTTATGCAGACACTGCGAAACGAAAGCAATGACACTGAAAAACATAAAAAAGTTATAAAAACACAGTATCATTTAAATAGTCTGGAGCGAACCTTTTTGTTCGCAAATGCTGTTATGACATTGTCATAATCAAGAGATCGGGCGCAGTCATTTTCGATTGACAACATGGCTAATGAAGATAGTCTACTGTCTGTCATAGACGTTCTATTAAAAGTTTTGATCAGTTTCAATTTGCTGAAGCTTCTTTCAGCGCTGGCAACAGTCACGGGGCAAGTTAGTAAGATTTGAAGTGCGATGTACACATTCGGATACAATTCAAATAAATGAGTCTTTAGAAGATAGTTCAGAAAGTCTTGAGCCGTATTGAGATTGCGTTTTTTTTGTAAAATTAAAACAAACCGCTATAGCTCAGCGCTCATTTCATCAGAATCAATGTCACCGAACTTTTTTTGGAACTCTTTACAGCAAGTAAGAAGAGCATTTTCTTGTTGCACAAGCAAAAGTTTGTCTCGTGTGTACAAAAACGAAAAGGCGGAAGAAACCTCACGTAACAAATTAAAGCGCTCCTTTATTGACATAATAACCTGGTCTACTAATGGATAGAAAAAGTTGCTTTTAAATTTCAGTTCAGGAGTAGCTCGTTGTTCCTCTTCACCTTGGTAATCAAACAATCTTCTTTTCTTTTCACTTCTTGACGGAGGAAAAGAAGGATCAATATCCAATTCCTGTGCTATTTCAACAGCAGATGTTGCGGCACTGTCATAACCCGTTGTGCGATAGTTTTGCAAAAACTTTTCAGTTGCCTGGATTTCCGTTTCCATTGTATGAAGGGAGACTCCATACGATTGAAGAATCTTGCTTGCTTTATTGACTTGGAATAGGATATCATACCAAATAAACACCGACAAAAGAAAACTCCATTTTGATAAATGAGCTATCAACGATTTTGTTTCTGAGGCAGCTCTTCCATCTTTTCTTTCTATGGAAATGGCTTCCAAGTCTTTCAGTGCCAGCAACATCTCTTTTAAATTGTATCGAAGAGGTTTGATGCATTTAATTCTGCTTTCCCAACGAGTATCAGATTGTGACTTTATGGACAGCTCGACATGTTTCTTCAAAATTTCCCAACGCTGAGCAGAGGAAGAAAACAGCACATACAACCTTGTAAGTACTCCAAAAAATGTCAATGCTTCCGTCGATCAATTAGCACTGTCAACAACAACTAAGTTAAGGGTATGGTTTGCACAGGGCACGTAAACAGCTTTGGGATTAATGTCTAGCATTCTTGCTTGGACCCCAGAATGTTTTCCTTTCATGTTAGCACCATTATCATATGACTGACCTCGACAAACAGATAATTCGAGTTGCAGTTCGGTCGCTTTTTCTAAGAAAGCGTCCAACAAGCCTTTCCCAGTACTGTCACTTATTCTCAAGTAGCCAAAAAATGTTTCTTTAACAACAGCAGCTTTTTCATTACATAGTACATAACGGAGAATGACAGACATTTGTTCATGATGTGACATATCTGGAGTGCAGTACAAAATTATAGAAAAATATTTTGCCAATTTCAATTGCTGTAAATTTTCTTTTTCAACTTCTGTCGCTAGCAATTCAATTAGTTCATTTTGTATGGTAGGACTCAAATAGTGATCGTTAGTGTTTTTATTCTTGATTCTGTCTTGAAGCTCTTTTAGGATCGGATCTCTTTTTGCCAAAAGCTCAAATATACCCAGAAAATTTCCATTGTGAGGAGATCCTAAGACTTCTCTAGATCCTCTAAAAGCAAGATTCCTTTCCGATAGAAACAAGGCAATGTCGATAAGTCTCTCTAAAACATTTCTCCAAAAACGTCTTTCATTGAAAAAAATATTCATCTCGCGTTTGTCGATAGTGGATTAATTTCTTATCCCTTCAGCTAGCAACATCCATCGACTGCAGCATTCTTGGTGGGAAATGCCGTTTTCATGGTCTTTCAGTTTTTTCGAAAAACCCTCCCATATATTTATACCACTACAAAAGGGGCTTAGTGTTTTTCCAAATAGCTTACAACAAAAGCAAAAAACTTGATCTGATTCCCCACAATAAACTAGCCACGACCGTGAAACACTTTCACCATTAGGTAACACACGTTTATAATGGTTGGAGGAAAAACGTCGCCTTGGAGTTGTGTTATTATATGGAAAATTCATTATTAGTTGATATGGTCCACGCTTTACTATATCACATCGTTGAGCATCAGAAATACTTTCAGGCCATTTACATGGGTCATCAGGGATAGGGGTAAATTGAGATTCAGATATGTTTGATATTGAAGGTTGCGTATTGGCAGGTAAATCACAACTTACATTTTCTGGAAGTTCACAATCACTTTGATGCTGATCGTCATAGTCTTCTTTTTCTTGTACACTATAGTTTTCTTCATCCCTCTCGGTACTAGTGCCAGGTCTACTCTGCTCAGTAATCTTGAAAAAATCTGTCATCTTGGGCAATTTCGCTACAGCATCTCGAGCAGTGGCTGCTTCTTTTCTCTTTTGAGCACCACTTTTTGAACGTTTCATTCTATACAATGTCAATAAAATACTTTATCTGCACTCTGCAGTGTATATATATTGTCCCGGTATTTATAGCCAAACAGAATTCCAGACCATTCTATGATTGTTGCGTAACAACGGCATTGTTACGTCAATCGAATATTCAAGATTCTACCAGAAAATCAATCGAAATATTCTAGATTCTGCGAGATAAAATGACGTTGCATTCACTTATGATGTCACAAGCCAATTTCTTCCTACAGTTTAAATCGGTTGTAAACAAGTCTGCTGAACTGAAAATAGTCACGTAGCCAAAAAGCAATTTCAGACCAACTTGGGCCCCCAAAGTTGGCCTGGGCCCCCAAAGTTGGCCTGGGCCCCCCCCAATTGGGGGGTTTGGGGGGCGGCTGCTACGTCTCTGGCTCTGTTCCTTTCCCTTTTGGCAAAGACAGTTCTGGCATACTTGCCAACTGCTCTCTCTGTGGCGCTAAGGCCACCCTTTTTTTTTCAGCAGGCCCAGTATGCTCAAGTTTTTCCGCCAAAGCCTGCGCCATTTTACAAGTTTTTGCTGGTCTCGGCAGCACCAACAAGTCTGCCACTTTTTTTCTATTTGATTCTCGCTCTGTCCTCTCCTCCATCTTTCCTTTTACTTTAATCTCTGGCAGGAACTGTTTTCTCTCGTACTGTTCTATCAGGCTACAATGGGTCCCCGGACACTCGTTTCTCCCGGGAAACGACTCGGCTGATGAGCTGGTCAGTCAGAGAGCGCTACTTGTTCCCTCAGCAATCTCTTGTAGTCTCTCTCTTATCCACTCTTCTCTTTTTTCGGACTGAAGGCATACTGTCTCATCTAAATTCTTCGACATATAGGTTTCCTCGATTTCCACCGATGAACTTGTGCTTCTACGTCATGCTCGCTGTGTTCTCTCTCGGCTTCGCTTAAACGGACACCGTCTTCTGTTAAGCTCCTATCTCTCTAGAATTGGCAGAATTGTGAAATCTTTTAGCAGCGCCTGCGGACACCCGTGCCAGGACACCTCTCATGTCATTCTGCACTGTCCAGCTAGGGACTCTGCGTCGCTCGCTCTTTGGCAATTTTTTGTCGCTACGACCTTTGGTCCAGGCCTTGGGGAGTTTCACGGCTTCTTGGACCTCATGATCTTCCGCCATCAGCCCATCCCTCGGAAGGGATCGGGTAACAACAACAACAGCAAAACTGAAATTATAGACGCACTATTACGTAACAAAGGGAGTTACCAATTCAGACGTTCTTAAAGTTGTAAACAGAAATACGTCACAATCTGCAATTTGCTATCACAAGATTCCATTACTATTTGTATACACGAAACACCACTACATTTAAGAAATCAATATATTGAAATAAGAAATAAATACTATTAATAAAGGAAAAACCTTCGCTGTCCCCTTACGGAACCCTTAAAACTCACCGAACACAACTGCATGTTTTGCGAAACCCCTGTTGAAGAGCACTGATGTGGAATGATCAAGTTGTTTCCGTTGTAAGTAATTTCTTTTTCAACATTTTCAACCCCCTAACCAAGGTTAGTTAAGTTTAATCAAATCATTTTGTTAGCTACGTTTCATTGTCCAAACTATTTTTTTCTTACCTGTAATTGATATAAAATGTGATGCTAGTTTTTCTCGTTCTCTCGCGCTACTGTTATCGCACGTTCAGTCAGACTTGTAGTGCAGCTTCATCATTTAATTCACATCGGGAAACGGACAAACTTTTTCGCCTAGTTACTCTTCAAGTCAAATAGCCTATGTGGAAGCGCAAGCGGTAGATTTTTCACGCTTCCACAGAAAAGGGACCGCTTTCACCTCCCTGTTTTTAAGACACACTCCTCAAAAATTTTGTAAACACTAGAGAATTGTAAAGTGTATTACCATTTAATTTAGTAGTAGTTATTCAGTTTTTATGCAATGTTGTTCCCTTAGCAGTGATGGCCAGATTTACCCCCATTCCTTCTGCAATTGCTTGCACTCCGTCTCTCCCACTTTGCTCGATTCAGGGCATCCTGCTTTTTCAAACCAATCTTCTCGGTCTTCTCCACCACTTGCTTCTTCCAGATACGTTTTGTGTACCCCACTCTCCGTTGCGATGACGTCTAGAGATGCTAATGTTGTCAAAACTGATGCCAAAGTTATGGATTTGAGTAAAAATTCTTGCAGATTGGTATTAACCATTTTTGAGTGCAGCGCGATTTTATTTTCCTTTCCAAAACCGTTGGTTTAATAGTCTAATAGGTGAATTTTTGACTAAGCCTAGAGGTGTTTTTTGCAGATGTTTTGCGAAAATCAACCAAAGGGGAACAAGAGCAAAGAGCAAAAAAGGAAAAGAGTCGAGAGTGTATCATCTCGTCTGAAAAATACGTGCGAAGCATGAAGACTTCTGAAATCAAAATAGATTATTTCAGTGCAGTTGTTACTCTGTTAATAAAATAAAAGCAAATTTCATGTTATGCCTGATACGTATCAAGAGCCAAATTGCTGCCAGACCGTTTGTAAGACAGATTGCGGCCGTTTTTAACGTATCGACAGTTAAGATAAAGTTGTAAGACATTGTACAGAAAGAAATTGTTAAATACTTTATTTGAAGAAATCGTAATTGGATGCTACAGAAAAAACCGTTAAAGTATAGTACGGCGAAAAGATATTAAATGTTTTACTGTTTTAAAACGCAATGTGAAAGTACAGAAAACATCGTAAAAACTTTAACGGTCAAATCACCAGCAGTTTGAACTACAGTAGCTCCGGCAAATGCTGCCAAACTTCGTAAAATTTACAGCGAATTTTTTTAACAGTGTAGTTAGTCGTTTTGCTACCAGGTTAAACCAGCTAATGTGATAAAAACAAATGCACTTGAAAAGCCTAAATTATCTTTATTCAAATCGCCAAAGCAAAATATATTTTATATTCAGCAGCTTAATTCTGAAACAAAACACGTCTTTTGTTTTCTCAAATTTGCATTCAATAGACTTACTACGCTTTTCCAGATTACAGGGGACCTACACCGGTAGTGCACGATCCATGGTTCCAATTGTCTTTTGCAGAAAGGTGTTCAACCTTTTGCCCCTAAGGCCTCTCAAAAAAACATTTCGCAGAGCTTTGTTTGGCCAAAAATTTGAGTGGATATCAGAGATTGGACCAGAGTTTGTATCTCGTGTCAAAGAGTAAAAGTTCACCCACACAATGTTGCACCCTAACAGAGGTATGGTATTCTTGAACGCTTCTCCGACGTATACTTTGATCTCATAGCCCCCTACGAGTAAGCGAGGGATACTCATACTTGCTTATGACGATCTATAAGGTTACACGTCATTTTGAAGCAATACCACTCAGAGATAGTGCTCCCGAATCCTGTGCGGACAACTTAGTGCTTTATTGCGTTGCCCGCTTTGACGCCTCTAATATTATAACAACCAATCGGGGTCGCCAAATCACAAATACAATCTAGGTGGAGCTTCCTGTATTTTAGGGGAGAAATTGACCCACACCAGAAGTTACCATCCCGCTTCAAAAAATCTCGTAGAAGGAATGCGTAAAATCCAAAAAACCCAAAAGAATTCCACCAAATGGTTCAGTAACCTCGGTTTTAATTGTTGGGGTTGAGAGCCGCTGTCAAAAAGAATCTGGGTTTTTCCCCTAGCCAGATCACTGTAGGCAAGCCACAAAGAGTCTCCGATCAGCTCATGTCGGCGGAACGCGACCACACACACAGCCGCTACCGACAACATTTTATTCAACCCCAGAACTCACTTTAGGACAACAGAGCCCCGTCACCCCTCATTTAGGAAGACCTTTATGGAGAAAGCCATGGAAAGCAGTATTTATGTCTTCGTATAAAACGCTCAAAACAAATTGTCTCATGCAGCCACTCACACGGACCTTTTTTCGTGTAGGTCAAAAAGAAAACACACCAAGTATTTTACAAAAGGCTTGATTCCCCTCATTGACACGTAGCCACCAACCGAATTTAGGCTTATTACAGTTCTTATTTGGCTCTACCCAACAATGAGGAGTGCAAATATTGCAATCTGTGCCTTTTCTTCGTTTTTGAGTAATAAATGTTAGTTTTCCAGATAGATCGATGACTTCTAGACAATTGAAGGAGTTGCTAAACTCAAATTTGTGCGTTTGCTCTTTTTTGATAGAAGGATCAATTGAGAGCCTCAGGAAAAGCTTGGATGTCAAAGAACTCCCTATGAACCTAAGCTCTTAAATGTTGGTCAGTAGGCTCATGATATAGTAAGCCACCCCTTCGTCACTACACCATGCACTGTGCTTCACAATCTCATGTATATTCAATCATGATTCAAAAGAAATTTTAAATGCCTAACAAAATAGCGGACTGTTACGAACCAGATTTTATGATTTACACATCCGAGTTTCGATCATCTTTGAGCTCCGCAGTAACAGAAATCGCAATGGCATCATGCATTCATACGTGTGTAGTTTTGAATTTAACTTGTCTTAAAAATTTTATTTAAAGTTAATTATACGTTGATGTTACTTCATTTTCACTTTCAGTCGGGAGTAAATATGAAACTATAATTAGGAAAATTTCTTTAATTTACGTAAATTTGAATTTGCTTTAACTCGAAACAATGTGTTATTTGATCGATTTTAAATGAACTTGTGCGGTGCTTTGAAGTCAGTAGATCTAGGTTCAATACAGCAGCAGTATTGAAATTTAAATGTAGTTGCAGGTCAGCTATATCTAGGATCTAATGATCGCAAAATAAACTACTGCAAGCATAAATAACGAAGTACTATTCTAGGTTAAACCAAATTTAAAAGATTTCAACTTTTAATGCCGGGTGTTTGAACAAGCAAAAGCTGGCTCTCCATAAGTCTTGTAGCAATGTACTAAAAGCACAGATAATCCCCCACAGTAAATTTGCAGTATGATACTAAAAGCGATTTTAAAAAATAACCAAATACAGTACTTCATGCTTGCAATGGTTTGTTTTCTGAAAATATTGGTCCTAAGTGTATGACTTAAAACTACAATCGGCAACAGGGTTTTATATGTCTTGAGACACAAAAAAGCTTTCTCTTAGCTTCTGTTGCTCCCAGGTCACCCTTGGGCAAGGTATAGCACCTGATAGCCTCCCCTGTTAAAGTTAAGTATAAGCGGTCTGAGATGGGTAAGAAAATTACTTCATTAATCAACACAGAAGCAATTGAAAGAAATCGATACTATTTTTTTACCTTAATTGACATAGTAGCTTTTTTGGGTACTCATCAATTGGCATTCAGAGGAAAAATTGACGTATTTCAAAGCGAAGACAAAAGGAAAATGAACTCTTTTTAAGTTTGTTTAATTACACTATCAAAAAAGACCAGTGTGTACAAGTAATCATTAAAACTATCCCACGAAATGCAACGTACACCAATCCCAATACGCAAAACGAACTTATTGCTGTTGGAGGAGTTCAACGTCCATAGCTGGAACGAGAAAACAAAAAGATTCTTTATGCGCACTGGTTGAAGCATCAATTGCACCTTGTAGTGGTGCACGCAATGTCCGTTGAACAAGCGATCAATGATTTTTTGCACGTTTGTGATAGTTTTTATAATTTTTTTCGCAAGCCCACAGTTGCACTTCACTATAATGGTAAAAAGTGAAAAGGCTGCTGGAGCAGAGATGGGTTAGTTATCTGACGACTGTAACAGCTGTTTTCAATTCTTTTTAATATATAGCATCGCTTCTTCAAGAAACGAGTACATCACAGGAACATAAAGCAGAAACACGTATAGAGGCATCAGGTCTGCTTCGAGAAGTGCAGGAACAAAGTTTCTTGTGCATTGCAAAAATACTTTACAAGGTACGTATTGCTATATAATCATTCTTATTGTCCCAGTTTCAAATAATTGTTGATGGTGACAATTCTGTTTGTGCTGTGTTTGTCAGTCTTGTTATGCTGCTGGGCCACTACAACAGCAAATAGATTGCTTGGCTCCGACATTAAAATAGAAGATAAAAAATAAAAATAGAAGCAATTAGATGACTTGCTTCAGATCTTAGGAAAAGCTCATACCACAACCCATTTTAACTCTTTCGCTCCCGCGATCATCGATTCTCAGCACGTGCCAACTACGCTAAAATCAAATTCAGATTACATCTTTACCACAACACCAAACCCTTTATCATTAACACAGTCTGAAAACTACTCTTTTGGGGCATCATTTGAAAAAATTTCAAGCGATAATAATAAATTTTACGTTTTTAAATTTCCAAACATTTAGGGGTCTCAAACCCCCCAAACAAATTTGAGTGGTAAGTAGATAAAAGTAAATTTAGTGCGTAAAAAATATAATATGTTGCTAAATACCGGTCTTATTTGAAAGCTTAGTAAATTTGCTTTCCAGCAATATTTAACTTTAAATAGTTTAGACTAAGTGGTATATGATATTTACTGATCAAAAATGAGTACTGTACATCAGGTCAGTTCAAAACCCCCAAAACTTTTTTGACTTACCCTCACTAAATTATAATTTGTAAAAAAACTACACTCTATAAAAAGATAAAATAAATTGCAAATGCTTCACCACTAAAGTTGTCATTTTGTATCAAATTTCCAAGAAGACAAGAAGCGAAATACAAGTTTAAAAGCTAACAGAAGTTTGGGTTCTCTAAATCAAAGTTTGCTGTATTCCCCTTGTTTCTCAAGAAATGGGAAGGGTGTAAACAAGCTCCTGTTTCATTGTCAGTGACAGCATATTCTATTTAAACTTGATATTTTCTGAATCTTGAAGAAATTTTCTGTTCAAAAATACATACTGTTACATGGTTTAGGCTAACCTCTAGCAGATAATAACTGATCATATTTTAGGTACTGAATTTAACTACCAAAATTTGGTACCGGTCGGTACCGGTCAAAAAAAGGTCATGTGCCTCAGAAAATTGCAAATTGTAGAAAACCTAGGTTTTTAGGTAAGTTTTGATTGATGTACCTTGAAAGCTTATATCCTTAGCATCCTTTTGCGACCATTTCTAAAAAAATTGGTAGAAAATAAAATCTGTAGTGATCTTTGAGGTGAGGGTACTACTTTAATTTTGAAGACAACTACCCCCCAGTTGGGGAGGTTCATTTGCATAAAATTTGCATATTCAAAAAATTTTTTTTTCTATTTGAAATCCTCAAGAAATGTAGATTTCAACGATATATTACACTTAATGTAGAAGTAAACAGCTGAGTAATGATTTACAAACAAACTTGAGGTACATAATTATGATTAACTAGCAGATTTCCACCCGTCGTTGATCGGGTAAAATGTAAAGAGAAGGAAAATAAATATAGATTTACCCGTCGTTGATCGGGTAAAATGTAAAGAGAAGGAAAATAAATATAGGCTCGTAGCCCCCCATAGACGATTCTGATCGAAATCAAAATAACGCAGATTTACCCATCGTTGATCGGGTAAAATGTAAAGACTGATTAAATTTTTACATTGAATAACCATATTTTAACTCTTTTGCTCCCGCGTGAAAAGCGAAAAAAAATATCCGTAAGGTGGCAGCGCGAAAAACTGTCATAATCTATATATATAAAACACAATGTGCCTCTGTCTGTCTGTCCGCTATAGAAATAAAACTGGAGACATTTAGATACAAACAAACATATGAATCTTATATAACTTTTTCCAGGGAAGCCAAGTACGGTATTTTGATTTCGATCAGAATTGTCTTTGGGGGGCTACGAGCCTATATTTATTTAACTGTTGCCAAATGCGCTACAAACAGTTGCCACAAAATAACTTTGTAAATTTTGCCTCGATTGTTATCGCGTTTCAGTAGTATAGTGGTTATCACGCTCGCCTCACACGCGAGAGGTCCACGGTTCGAGCCCGGGATGAAACATAGATTTTATTTTTGATACAATTACACGTTTTATGGAGTGACCACAAAGAAGTCAAAATGGTATTTTGATTTCGATCAGAATCGTCTATGGGGAGCTACGAGCCTATATTTATTCAACCTATATTAAAATTCATGCAATTCAATTGTGTAAAGGTTTTGTGTAAAGGTTAAAAGGTTAAATTGTGTAAAGGTTAACCCCTGGCCTAATTAAAATATAGAGTTGTCTAAAGGTTTTGTTAGGTACCACAAACAGAAAAAAATTTGTGACAAATAAAAATCCAAATTTGATTGTTGTGAGCAAGACTGTATTTTTAGGAATCACTAGCAGATTTACCCGTCTTGATCGGGTAAATGTAACTTATTTCCAGGCAAGCAAAGTACAGTATTTTGATTTCGATCAAAATCGTCTATGGGGGGGGGGGGCTACCAGCCTATGGGGCTCTACTAGAGGCCTATTTGTATCTATATATATAAAACTCCATGTGTGTCTGTCTGTCTGTCCGCTATAGAAATAAAACTGGACACATTTAGATACAAACAAACATATGAATCTTATATAACTTTTTCCAGGGAAGCCAAGTACGGTATTTTGATTTCGATCAGAATCGTCTGTGGGGCTACGAGCCTATATTTATTCAACCTATATTAAAATATGGTTATTCAATGTAAAAATTTAATCACTTTTTACATTTTACCCGATCAACAACGGGTAATTTAATCAGTCTTTACATTTTACCCGATCAACGACGGGGTAAATCCAAGTACGGTATTTTGATTTCGATCAGAATCGTCTATGGGGGGCTACGAGCCTACATTTATTCAACCTATATTAATGTTATGACCACCTTGGTGGCTTAAAATACAAAATAAATATAATATTTCGCGGTTATGAGTAGTTTCGGGACTATCTGTTTCACAGACCTGAGTTCATTTCCCCTGACGAAACTTGAAAAATGGTGTTCGCAGTTTTCCAGCTTGGCGCTTATTACGACAAAGGTAGTGTAGGTAACAAACCCGCAACTTCGGTAGGTATTGTTTGGCAAAGGCATTTAACGTTATATTTGATGCCTCCAATTTACAGTAGCAAAGAGATGGTAGGGCCAAACTATGGTGCCGAGTCAAACACAAAACTAGCATGCAACACTCAACAGTTCATGTAGATGTGCTAAAAATATATTTAGGACTTATACTAGCAGTGGAGTGATACGGCTTCGCAGAGTACTGACAGATCATCCACTGCAATGGACCTAGTATAGGTACAACAAGTGTGACGGTCTAAGCTATGCTTTATTTAAAACCTTTAGCTACTTGTCGGTTACCAACTGCACTGAAGAGACCTGATAAGTTGAAACAATTTCACTGTCGGCAACTTGCTCAAAGTGCATCGCTGGCCTCTTATAACTTTCAGTTGATTTACTTTATTTTAAACTTTTTGGCGTTCTTTGTTTTACAGTATTGGTTCCGCACTTTTGTGTTTTTTCTTAAACATTCGTTATTTTAATATCGATAATGTTCTTTTGTACTTACTTATCCGTGATTCAGTGGTTACCAACAGTACAACAATATGTATCTTGATGCGTCATGTACTTGACTAACGTTACCTATATTAGCCGTATACTGAGTTGTTAATGCCGGTAGTTCGGTGGTTTTAGTTTCAAACACTATTTCACATCTCAAGTTTACACCATTAAATCTATCAAGTCATAAAACATGGCAAAAATCTCAAGTTACATTATATCATAACTTTATCTAATTATCAACACACGATCAGTTGTATGTATTTTAAGATCACAAAGATTCACTTGTATGCAATTTAAAACATTCTATATGAAATTTAAAATATTCTTTTTTTTTAGACAAAAATACAGATTTTTTAAAATTACACAAGATTTTCAGCCGTACAAAATAAGTTTTAATATGCAAAATTTAATCTATTTAGTCCCCCTTACTTTCAACTTGTGCCCCACCACTTCGTTTGCTCTAGCGACGGTACAGCTCGAAACTGGACTCACTGCTACAAAGTTTTTTTGCAAAATAATTACTTTATTATTAACCTACATACCGCTAATCCTGGTGGCAATCTTACTCAATAATCATAATTGGCTCACTTGTAGTGATCTATGAAATATCTCATTATTTTGAAGCTGGAAATGCCTTTAATGTATTGATACAATATATGCATGAAGATGCTTAACCTAATTTCTGAAACAAAAATATAGTGGTATAAGGTCATGCAGCTCAGAACATACATTAGCGTAAAAAGATCTAGTCTTGCACTTTATTTTTAAAGCTTCGGTGGTTTTATATGCAGGAGCGAAATTGCTCACGCTAATTTAGCTTCCAGTAGTTAAAAAGTTAAGGCGATAGAGAGAAGGCGGATAGCTGAGAGGCAATTGTTTTCTGAGCTATTCTCTGATATTTCCCTAGCCATTAATACCTAGTCCTTCTTCAACTTAAATAGATATAATCCGTAGGCTCAAACTGTAGGAGACATAGATGTGCGAAATGCAACATTAGTAGTACTGTACTATACTGTACAAATTATCTTTGAAATGGTTGCAAAATTGTTTCCCTTTGGCTTAATACAATAGTTACTAAGAAGTTAAATGAGCATAATGCCTAACATCAATAACAACAAACTATTACGTAGGTCAGAAGTTGCAATTTTAGCAAAAAAAGTGAAAAACACATACAGTAAGTATGAAAAAAGGTTAAAAGTACGTGTAAAAATAAACAGAATTTGAAAATGCAGATTAGCAAATAACGCAACACTTAACCTTGTTAACCACACAAAAGTGGCCTACTGGGTGTAGCAGGAAAAAATGCGTGCGAAAAACCAAAACAAAAACTGAGGCAATTTCTAACCTCGTCAATCACATCAAAGCCCAGAGTTTTGTAAGAAAAAAAAGAGTGAAAAATTGTGCAAACCTTCTAATGAAGTATGCGGCTTGTTTGCCTTGGATATAGTAGATGTTGCTTTAAAGATGATTAGATGGAAGGACGATTTAGCTGATCCCAACACCGATAATTAATTGTCGTTGTAGGCGGCGGCATAGTTCATGATTTCAAGTAAATGTTGTCCAATTGCGGCGCCAGAGTCAGAAGAACAAAATGTCTGGTATATCTTTCTTTCTTTTTTTTCATGTCAAGTCTAATCGATTTGAATCTATATTGGTGGATTATGAGCTGCAGTTTTCGGGATGTGCAGCCAAAATATCGGCCGTCGCAGCGTTAAACGTATTCATATGAAACATTGCTTAGTAGAAGAAAAGATACAGCAACGTTGTAGATTGCAAGTAAAATACATTTGGTGGAAACTTATCATCCAAACTTCAGTTATTCTGTAGTAATTATTTACTGTAGTTGTGATTAGCTTGTAAAACTTAAGAGATATGTTACCGATTCATAGAAGTTTTTGTTACCTTAGGCGTTTTGGAGGATCTTCTTTCTAGTTTTTACCTTTTTTGACGATGGCCTCAGACATACTTAACAGAGCAACTATGTCTTGATAGACATTTTTTGCGAAAAATATTTTTGATGTTTTCTTTGTAGTATCCAAAAAATATATAGGCAAAATCTGGGCCAAGTGAGAGACAATGGCAACATTACCAATTGGTTTGTACATTGTATGGTCGAAACTGAATTCAACTGATGTGGTACCTGCGGTTGGAACCTCAGTGAAAATTGCCTTAAGAAACCAAGCAAATTAATTGCTGTACAAAGTATCAGCACAGATCTGAGTGGTCAGCGGGATATTCGTAAACAGACTAGAGATATTGAAGGATCAGAGAAAAATGGCTTTTGAATCCGAATTAGGGTCCTGCATATTATCAGCAACGTGAAAAATCTTTAACGTTAGAGTAAAGATCTCGGAATAGGTGAGGTGATGACGGCTTGTAAGGCACTTTCCAATTCCTTAATATATTGTTTGATTTCCTGGTGTTGGTATTAAAGTTTAAACATCATAAGATCTAAGTTTTTTTGCTTAGAATATTATTGACTCTCAATTTTTTTCTACTTGCATATATAACCTCGGAAAATTTTTACGGTCGTAGCATACTGCCAAAGTTGCAATCACGTGGAAGGTACCAGAGCCTCCCACCTCAGCCATATTTCTATAGCTACACACCTAGCTATTTTTCGTAAAGATCTATTTTTAAAAATCTTTAAATAAACATCAAGTCTCTACAAATTACGGGGTTTGCAGGTTTCATTATGAGATGCTGCATATAACACCAGAAAAATATTATGTTAAAGGCTACGTGATTGACATTGGAACAACAGAGCAGGAAAAATCAAGTTTTAGTTTTACTATACATTAATTTTTAATGAAAAAGAAGGAAAATGTAAGATTCAGCTTTTGCTCTTATTAAAAATTTTCAAACAAAGTAAGAAAAAACGAGTGTTAGCTTTTATTCAACGCGTTTTTAGTCAAAAAAGACCACGAAAGACCAAATTTTAGCTAATCATTAATATAATTTTGAAAAAGCAAGTTTCAGTTTTTATTCTATGTGTTTTCAATTAAAGTATACCAGGATATATCAAGTTCAAACATTTTAGAAGTAATTCGAGTTTTAGCTCTTGAACTGTGCGGGTCTATGTTAACATATAATTTAAAATAACAAAGTATAACTCCAAACTCCTTACTTTAATTTCGACCAATTTTTTCTCAGGGTATATTTTTTACCTGTCATTTTAATTTGAATTGAGCACACGCAAATGTGTTGAATAAACTTGTTTATTTTATACTCTTAAATTTACTAAGATCAATGCACTAGATTGTTTTATCATAAAATTATATTTTCCATGATACTGTATTTTCACTGAAATTGATGCAGCACCTTGCACTCCGATCTTTTAATAAAAAGTGATTTAAATTTAAAGACTTAAAGTAAAGAATTATAAATTTTCACATTTCTATCAGGTTTACAAAACTATTTTTTCGGGCAATTTCAAATTTTTGACTTTTGCTTTTTGACCACCTCAGGTTATGACCACAAATTTACAAGTAACAAAATACTATAATTAGCGACGGGAGCTGCCTGCATAAACTAAATACACGTTGAAAGATAATGCCAGCTCAGTGTTATTTATACAAACTCAACTTGATTAAAGTTGTATCACGCAGTAGAGCGTTGCCCTCATCTATGACGTCACAAAATAAACAAAAAAGGGAATAAATAGCGCATTATACATAATTTTGTTTTTAAACAAAAGCAAATTAAATGATCAAGTATATGCAGAAAATTTGGGAGCCAAGCCCAAATGGCCCTCATCTATTATTAAAGCCGTCTTACAAAAAAAACATTTGAGAGTAAGAATTATTATATTATTAAAAGTTATTGAAAGAATTATTCCCGTTTTACTCAAGGTGAAAGTTAAATAAATTACTAGACTAGTAAAAGCCGTAGTCCACCAATTAAAAATCAATGATTTAGGGCTATCATCTCTGTCACAAATATCTTCGTTTTTATATCCAATTGACGTCAGCTTGCGAGGTGCTTCTTGTTTACTTTGCTAAGTTTTTCGCAGCAGGAACTCAAGTTACCTGCGCGTTTAAAATCTTTGAAGATAATCTGAAAACAAGTCCAAACAACAGTTGCATGGGCGTAAGCGCCGAGATTTGAAAACATGAAGAAGAAGAAGCAAAACTGTGAAGTTGTGCTTTGATGACGTGATAATTATAATGATACGGCATTCCTAAAAGTTCACAAACAAGCATCTTTCCGGCTTTTAATTGGCGTTGGCGAAATACCTGGTTATTTCTGTTTAATAAATAAGTTAATTTAAGTTAACTTTAGCCACTTAAACTTTATGATCTCGACAGCAGTAATTCGTAAGCGTTTCAGAATGATAGGTTAACAGTGCATGTAAACAAAATTAATCCTTTGCCGACGCCCGACATGAACATTAGAGATATGAAATAATGCAATGTTACGTAGGCTACCAAGACTGTGACAGAAAAAATAATTACTTGCGAACTGCAACTTTTAATTAATAATGGTAAATAATTGAACTAGCAATATTGTTCTATCTTAATCGGTTTACCGACATTTCATCACCAGACATTTAATCACCCGACACTTAATCACAGACATTTAATCACTAGACATCTAATAACGTAGACTTTATAACACGATGATATTCCAAACGGACTAGAATTGATCACCCTAACCCTAATGCTAACCCTAACCCTAACCCTAACATGATTAAATGTCTCGTTCCTAACCCTAAACCCTAACCCTATCGTGATTAAGTGTCGGGTGATTAAGTGTCTGGTGATGAAATGTCTGTACATCATCTTAATCAATTAAACAACCGGATTTGGCAATTGCAAGTAAACTTGCACTGTTCCAGATAAGCGATAAAAACAAACTTGACTGGAGTCTTGTCAACTGATTTCACAAAGCAAGCACGAAAACAAATGAGTTAATTTCTGGGAAGCTTTGTTCCAAATGCAAAGAAACTTTGTAACCTGGCTATGTATTGCGGCGAAAATAATGGTAGAGAGTTTGAGACACTTTTGAAGCTTATTTACGTAATCACGATAATAGACGCGGTAACATAGCAAATCAAATGTTTTATCGCTCGTAGCTCATTAAGTAATAATTAACCCATTTATCTCATGCATGAAAAGGGCGCAATTATTTGATTGGTGAATTTTTATATTTGTTGAAAGCATACGAAAATTGACCGAAGTCAAGGAAAAAGAGGAATTCGTTGAACCAAATATTCGCTTTGGTAAAAGCAGGTTTTAACAAAGTAGGGACCCAGCCTACTTTACTCGGTACCACTAACTACAGATAGATGTAAAAGACTGCAAAAGCCGTGCGCGTACAATTATGCTTTGGATGAGTTTTCTTTGCGCAGTGCACAACTTTCTGTGAGTTTTGACAATTTAGAGGTCTTTCTTTACACTGGTAAATCTGATTAGATAAATCTTCTTAATGTTGAATCAAAAGACAGTTTTTGAATGGTACATAGTTAACGGCAGTTTTTACAATTCTCTAGAGGTGTGGTTATTGGCAAATTCTACTGCAATACAAACAACCTTTAAAGTAATTTACCTAAAAAGACAATATCTTGACATAAATCTTATAGAGATCGAAACTAAAATCTACATTTTTTCTTCACATTTCTAGGCTTATTTTAATCACGACTAGTAAGCTATCAGAGCACTATCAGAACTGTCAGCTACATTTTATTTAAAATATCTATTTTTTTCGGAATCAAAACCAGAATTGTTTCAAGTTATATTATTTGTTTTCTCTTAGTATACATAGCTGGTAAGTGCGAGAAGGTCATTTATTCGTAATTTGCAAACACTGAACCATTTTCTCAAAAAATGGTGTTTTTTGAGCTTAGCTGAAACCGAGAGCCCTGTGCTTTTTCATCTTAACAACTAAGATTGAGACTAGTGTTGAAAAGTGAAGAAAAATATAATTAAGTAGTCACACACGAACAATAAGCAAGTACCAGACCGATTTCGTCATTATTGGGGCTCTTCAGTGATGCATATCCGACCGGCAGGGAACCGAACCTTTAAGATGTTCATCTTCTATCAGTGGTAAGTACCACTCGAACACCCGGCTAAACTTACTTGTGTAACCCCACATTTTCTCTCGAGCACCACAAGGGGGTGTGTGTACGCCAGTTTGAGAGCCCCTGACCTGGGTTTTATGTTACATCAAAAAATGCATTGTGGTTGTATCTCGTAATAATCTAATGGTGTTTCGACAAAATCAAGATTGAACTTGCTAATGTAAAGTTCTTCTTGTTGCATTAATTCATAAAAACATAAATGCAAACATGGCAGTTGTTTAGATATTTCATTAAGGTAGAAGTAAGTTATGTTGCTAAAGCTTTTCTTCAAAAGTTATTTACGTAAAAATCTCGCTGAGAAACAGTCAAGTTATAGTTGAAGTCTGACAGTCGGAATTTATTTTCAGAGTTGGGATTCTGTTTGTACACTCTCTTCCTGGACGACGTCGGCGTTTACACAATAACAACTTTGCTGACTAAAATACTTTATGACACAACAATTGCGTATCTCACAAATTGCATTTTGTTTAATGAAGCACATGGAACGTTATACAAACATTTCATTCAAATAAAAGTATTTTTGCTGCCAACGTTTACTATTTTGAAAAAGTATGCTCTCTGTCCAACAAAATTCAAGAGTTTGAAGCAATTTTTCGACAATGAAAAAAGGAGTTTTGATCGTTGTTTCGACCGGTGTGACCGGCCGGTCAGGAACCTCCATCCAACCCAACCAGTTTTCATCTCTGGAGTGCAGTGTTGCCGATATTCGAACCTGTGTCTTTAGTGCTTTGACTATTGTCTAATTATGCTTCATATAGATTGCGCGAGATGCTCCTCAGCACTGGGCTGCCAGTCGCGCACATTGGAATCGGCTTTTGCTTAATTATTTTGTTAATTAAACAAAAATAACGCCTCACTGCTAAAACCAATCCCTCACTATTAAGCCATATAGGACTGACAATGGTGGGTAAACAAAATTTGCCTGTTACGACATGCTGTGTGAGCAACTTGACAATTGTAATTCGGTGAAACACGGCTGTCACTTAACCTTGTATTGCTTGTTAATAATAATCACTGTTGTGTCGGTTCCTGTTCCTCTACTTGAGGTTTACACTCGATAGTTACCAGAAAAGCTTCGAATATTACAAAACGAATCACCTTAAAGAGATCGTTGCGTTTGATGCGTTCAACGAAGTGAAATCATGATCTGGCAAGAACAATTTGCAATGTTTTCGATATTTATAGTGTTGCAACGAATTGAGAAGAGTTCGCGCGGACTGTTGTGATTCCTATCCTTCTTAGAAGCCCGGCATGTACGCCATTTAGTAATCGTACTTAAAATCCGATTGCGACAAGCTCGGTTAATGTTTTGGGAAGTGGGGGTAAAGTGGCATAAACTTCAGTGAAGACGTCCCTATAACTTCAATCGAAATTGGACGGGAGGAGGGATGAAATTAAAATGAAGACCAAGAAGTCATTTAGAATTTATCAAAGGCGAGAATTTTGAGGGTAAAATTATGGTGGAGACCAGGCACGTAGCCACGGGTGGGACTGGGAGACAGTTGCCTTCCCAAATTTTTATTTTGATCGTCCAAACAAATTTCACTTACAAGTGCGTTTGGTATTACTTTCTATGTGGCGGCAAAAAATCGCAATATGGACTGATTTACTTGCCTTGCCATATTTTTCTTTTAAATTACAGTACATTACTTTTCAATTTTCATTTAGGCTACGCAGGCATACACTTTACAGGCACACAAAAACTAAATTACTAGAGAAAACGTACAACTGGAGCTTTGGGTGTGCCAGAAAGCCAAGTTATAAGCTTAAAATAATTGTGACATCACAAATACACTGTGCTTCGACGCAGTCACGCACCTAAAGCGCGTTTGTCGGCAGCACAAGACGACCTTACCTTTACCAGAAATTCAAGCAGTGCAGTAATTTGAAATGACCGCCGAAAATCGCACCATTGCTAGAGCTAGAGAGCTAACAACGTGGTTAAAACTCAAAAACGATAATTCTGACCTCGATAAATTTCAGCAGTGCAGTGCAGAACGTCGAGATCATAGTTGTGGGGCTTTGAGTTCAATGCTTCAAGCGTTACGTAGCATGTGGCATTGCCTAGCAGAACACTTGATTGTAGTTGAGGTCGCGCTTCTAGTACAAATTACGGCTTGGGCAGATCTCAAGAACTGAACGGCAGGTTGCCGAATCAAAAACAGCGTCGTGATTTATCAGCTTCCGATATTACGTTCTTCTTTTGCTTGTTCAGTTGAATCAATTCTATGATTAAAACTCTTTAAATACAGCGAGGAGAGAATAGGCGTGAAATCTTTTTTCGACCAAAAAGCCCATAAAATTGTTTTAACCTTTAAGGATTATATGATTCTAATTGACAACATTTGAAACAATTCCATAATTGTTGGTAACAATGGGAAAATAATGGATTTCAGAAAAGTGGTTATTACATCATCATGGCATAACAATTAACAATTGTGGGACATATAGGATCCAGTATCCGTCAAAGTGTTAAACGGTCTTCAAAAACTTATTTTTTGGTGATTAGCTCATCACAGAAACGTGAGCTAAATAACTTTCCATTTTTTCTGTTATAAAGACCTTGTTTTTAAAAGCAGAATTCACTGCTCTTCACAGTAGCTTTTTCAAGGTTATATGCAGTAACTTAAGGCAAAAGGTTAAGCTGCCATTAAGCTGTAGCGAGCATTAAAATGCAGGAAAAAAAATTATAAAGGTCTTTACTCTGTCCAACCGAACTTATTTAAGTCGTTGAAAAAAACATTTTTGTAGGCACAATTTGCGTTAGCTGAACCAATTATTGCTACGTCATAATTCTGCCGCTTTCTGCTTGCAATGATTGCCACTTAGTTATTGGCAATTTTAATCCTAAAAAATACTACCGATACTATTTGAACATAGCCAAATGCTGATATTCTATTACTTTGCCTCCTCTCCCTGACCTAGAAGCCTTTTTTGAAGCAGTGGCTAGAGTAGTCCCAATTCAATGAACAGTGTCGATAAACGCAGAACTGCACCAACCAACAGCCGCCTCAACGTGGTGGTGCGGTCCCCGGCCCCGTTTGGGTTGGGTCGAAATGGCTGTTGGCCTTCCCGAGGGTCCCAGTTACCCCGGGCACTCCCCATTCATTTTTTTGCTATGCTGCCCCCTGAACGACCGCAGAAGGGCAGCACACAGCATCTTTAAAATCGGTCGCCTGTTCTCACTTTTTCTTCTCTCCTGCCTTATTCTTGCCCTCCTTCGTCTCCTCATTCTTCTTCTTCTCCTGATGAGCGGTAACGTTCATCCTAACCCTGGCCCCATCTTTCCTTGCTCTGTGTGAGCTGGAAATGTGACCTGGCGGGGCAAGTCAGTGCAATGCTGCGCTTGCTCCAAATGGGTCCATCTAAGGTGCTCACAACTTTCTTTATCTAACTTCAGAGCTCTTGGCAGCTCTCACTCTTGGAGCTGCCCCCCCTGCCGTAACACTGTGACTCTCCCCTCCTCGGACTCCTCCGGCACGTATACCTCCACTGTGGAATCCGGCCCCCCCCCTCTGCTAATGCTGCACTCTTGCCCCACCCTCGTCTCCAAACTTCTTATCCCCCATCTGCCCATCTTATATCTCCTTCCCCTGCCCTTCCACCACCGTCCCTTGCTCCTGGCTATACTTCTGCACCTCCTGCCTCCTCTCCTCCCCCTGACTCTCTCAGGGTTCTTCAATGGAATGCTGGAGGTCTTCGAGCCAGGAGCACTGAACTACTTCACTTTCTTTCATCCCATCCTGTCGACCTTATCTGCATTCAGGAATCCAATCTTAACTCATCTTCCTCTTTCCGGATTCCTGGATTCTCTGTTCTGCGTTCTGATCGTACTCACTCCCGGTCTGGCATTCTCTCTTCTGATGCCTCGCATGCCAGTGGCGGCGTTGTCATTTTCGTCAGACAGGGCCTATCCTTTTCTGAACTTTCTACCACCTCTCTTTCTTCGTTCGATCCCTACTCTGATTATGTAGGGGTCAACATCTCTCTAAACAAATCCTCCTCGGTGTCATTTCTTAATGTGTATGCCCCCCCTATTCGCTCCTCCCCAACGGATGGCAGAACCGATTCCTTCTCTCCCTCAATTCTTCCCTCTTCCAGAAATCTCTTCATTCTGGGGGATTTCAATTGCCATCACCCGCTTTGGGACTCAAGAGGTACTTACCATCCCCGTGGGGAGGAAGTATTCCACTGGGTCATCTCCTCAGACCTCCTCCCCCTCAATGACCCTGACACACCCACCCTTCTCCATCGCTCCTCTGGCAGTCGCTCCTCTCCTGACATCTCCTTTGCTCCCTCTACTCTTGCTTTTTCTTGCTCCTGGGAGGTGCTTCAGGACCTGGGTTCTGACCACCTACCAATTCTTCTATCTATCCCTCTCTCTCCGGTCTTTCACCCCAACGAGCGCCCCCCTTCCTTCAATTTTCCGAAAGCTCGCTGGGATGACTTTGCCTCCTACTTTGACTCTCACTGTCCTACTGCAGAGGAATACTCGTCTCTTTCTCTTTCCTCTGCAGCTGCTCTCTTTACCTCTCTGGCAATGAATGCGGCCAAATCTTCCATTCCTTTCGGCCGCATCAAATGCCCTCCTAAAGCCTGGTGGTCTGCTGAGGTGGAACAAGCGGTTGGTGAAAGACGCAGCGCTTTCGCTACTGCTCACAGAAGTGATGAAGATCGCCAGGCTTACATCTCCGCCTCTCGACGTGCCTCGTCGGTCATTACCAAGGCCAAGGCTGAGGCATGGCAGACGACCTGCACTTCTCTTTCACCTAAATCTAATCCTAAATCTGTGCACTCTCTTCTTCGCTCTATTGCTGGCTCTCCTTCCTCGTCTTCTTCCTCTCCTAACTTTTCTAACTGTTCTTCTCCCAGGGAATCGGCTTCGGTTTATGCCGCTTACCTGAGGTCTCACTTTTCCGTCTCTTAGCCAAAGGCCCTGCGCAGCAGAGCCAGAGGCTACCTCACTGAGCTCCGCCGAGCTACGTGCTCTGTGGAGTCTCACTCGTCCTTTTGCTCTCCTTTCTCTCCGGATGAATTTCTTGCGGCTGCCTCCAACCTCTCCTCATCCACTGTCACTGGCCCAGACAAAGTTGCCTATCCCATGCTAAAGCATCTTCCTCGCTCTGGCATGGATTTTCTTCTTCACATCTTCAATCTGTCTTGGTCTTCACATTCCTTTCCTTCCATCTGGAAGACATCTTCTATTATTCCCATACATAAGATGGGAAAACCTCTCGACTCTCCTGCTTCCTTCCGGCCTATCTCTCTCACCTCCTGCGTATCAAAGCTTTTTGAACGCATCATACTATCCCGTCTTCTCTTTTTTCTGGAATCTAATTCCATTCTTTCTCCCCGCCAGGCAGGTTTCCGCCCTGGACGGTCTACACTTGATCAAATTCTGTACCTTTCTCAGTCCATTTCGGATGGGTTTAACAAACCCAGGCCGGGCTCTCGGACGATCCTGTCTACTATCGATTTCTCTAAAGCTTTTGACTCTGTCTGGCATCCTGCCCTTTTCCACAAACTTATTTCGGCTGGCCTCCCTCCTTGCTTTGCTCGTTGGACTCAATCTTTCCTTTCTGACAGGCGCGCTTGTGTGGTTTTTCAAAATCACAAAAGCCGTTCCTTTCGAGTCCGTCGAGGTGTTCCGCAAAGATCCGTTCTTGTCCCTGTACTTTTCTCTCTCTTCATTAATGATCTTCCGGCTTCTCTTCCTTCTTCCGTCAGCTGCTCTCTTTACGCTGACGATCTGGCCATTTGGTCCTCCTCCCCCTCGGTCCCCACTGCGGTGGAGGCCACACAAGGAGCTCTGTTTCGATTGAAGGGCTGGTCTGAGTACTGGTGTCTTCCTCTCAATCCGAGCAAATGTGAGGTCTTCTTCTTTTCAGTGGATCCCCACCAGGCTAACCTCCAACCCAACCTCTTCCTACTCGGCTCCCGCCTCCGTTTCAATCCCACTCCAACTTTTCTTGGGGTCACCTTCGACCGCACTCTTTCCTTTTCTAAGCATGTATCTTCGCTGAAGGCCAAATTTTTCCCACGTCTCAAGGCCTTGCGCTGTATCTCTGCTTCCTCATGGGGCCCCTCTAAGGAGTCTCTCTCTGTTCTGTATAAATCTTTTCTTCGGGCCCTTCTCACTTACGCTTCACCCGGATGGTTTCCTTTCCTAAGCGCTACCAATATCACCAAATTGGAACGCCTTCACCGAGCGGCCAGTCGCGCCATCACCGGCTGCCTCTCGTCCTCCCCTATCCCTCTACTACTCACCGAGGCTTCTCTACCTCCCCTACGAGTCACTCTGACTCACTTCACTCTTTTTTCTTATGAGCGGGCTCTTCGTCTCCCAACCTCCTTTCCCATCTCAGGTTTGGCCAGACTAGGAGTGAAACCAAGACTCTGCAGATCGTCCTGGATAGCCTTTGCGTCCACTCACTCGCCCACCTTGACTCTCTCCCCCCTCATGATCTGCTACTCTGGACAGACGGCTCTGTTCCTTTTCCTTTTGGCAAGGGCGGCTCCGGCGTTCTTGCCAACTGCTCTCTCTGTGGCACTGAGGCCACTCTTTCCTTTTCGGCAGGCCCAGTTTGTTCCAGTTTTTCCGCTGAAGCCTGCGCCATTCTGCACGCTCTTTGCTGGTCTCGGCAACACCATAAAGTCTGCCATTTTTCTTCTCTTCTCCTCCTGTCTGACTCTCGTTCTGTCCTCGCCACCCTGTCCTCTCCTCCACCTTTCCTGTTATCTCAAACTCTGTGGCAGATCTGGCAGGAACTGTCCTTCTTCTCCTCCTGTTCTACCAGGTTACAATGGGTCCCCGGACACTCGTTTCTCCCGGGGAACGACACAGCTGATGAGCTTGCCAGACGGGGAGCGCTGCTTGCACCCTCCGCAATCCCTTGTAGTCTCTCTCCTCTTATCTCTCGTATCCACTCTCGTCTTATCTCGGACTGGAGGCGTACTGTCTCTTCAAAGTATTTTGACACACAGATTCCCTCAATTTCCACTGAGGAACTTGTGCTCCCTCGTCATGCTCGCTGTGTCCTCTCTCGTCTTTGCTGCAATGGACACAGCCTTCTTTTAGGTTCCTATCTCTCCAGGATTGGCAGAATCGAGAATTCTTCTTGCAGCGCCTGTGGACACTCGTCCCAGGACACTTCTCATCTCATTCTGCACTGTCCAGCTACGGACTCTTTGCGCCGCTCACTCTTTGGCGACTCTCTGTCTCTTTATGACCTCTGGTCCAGACCCTGGGGAGTTGCCCGGCTTCTGAGGCTCCATGGTCTTCCGCCATGCCCCCATCCCTCGGAAGGGGTCGGGTAAACAACAACAACAACATAAACGCAGAAAGATGGTGGTGGAGAACTATGCAAGGTAGGCCTATGTGTGCTCAGGAATGTAAAATCAAAACACTGATCTCTAGAAAATACTGCTTTTGCGACAAAACCCATTAACACTCTCCAAGGGTTTATCGAAAAGGATTTATAGCATGTCATCAATATTTACCACAAGAAAGCTTTTGCCAGAGCGGCTGATTTAAAAAAGCACTTAGCGGTGGAAGTATTTTAGAAAGAATATCCCAAGCTCAAGCCACCATGGGGAAAGTAAACGTTAATATTTTTACCAGTGTGGCTAAAACGATAGTGTGTTGTGTATCAAACAATATTCTACTACATTCAGATGTTCTGTCACACTAGATAGACCCTAAAATAGCAAGGCATAAAGAGTGTTTAAACTTAATTTTGGACTTATTTTGGAATTACTTACTAAACTAACTAGCGATGGATGTTCAGCAACAGGATCCCCGGCATTTTCCATCGAAGGCAGTATGTTGCAACGCTTTTCTGTTTGGGAAGTATGCGGGCGTTATGAAACCCCCAACAAAGCAATTGCGGGCAAAGGATGTGGAAGTATCAAATGTGAAAGGTGTAACAAGCAACTTACTGCATAGGCTACTGTTTCATCGGAAAAATGCTTTAATCAAGCAGAGCATTTTCGAAGATGTTTGTTTGATTTTGGAAAGAGACGATTTGAAGATGCCCAGAAGCGGCAAAATTGTGCCACGTGAATCATTTGAAAGTTAGTTTTGAAGGCTGCAAACACAACGTTCACATCGACTGGTTATTGGTTTTAATAAAAGAGGGATTTGTCAAAGACAAAACACACTGTAATATTCTTTCCATTTTTTCCCATATAGGTCAGGCAATTCAGATAAAATTTCCTAAATGTATGGCTTCAATAATTTACAAAATAAAGTAAAGTTACAGAGATGTGGGTCTGATAATTATAATTCAAATGAAGACAAAATCATATTAGACTTACAACTTACAACAATAATCACCAGACGCACAAGCTTTGTTTAATTAAGTAGTCACACACAAACAATCAGCAAGCACCAGACCGGTTTCGCCATTATTGAGGCTCTGCAGTGATGCGTATGCTTGACCTTTTCATTTATGATAAGTACCACTAGACCACCTGACTGGACATCATTGTTGAAATTATAACTGGTTTTGTAAGTAAGTGACCGGGTTCATGGCTTTGCTACTTACGGAGCGCGTAAAATCAACTATGCTGTAACTCCACAGCGGCACCTACCAAGACTTCACCCAGTAAGACGTAAGCATCGCGCTATACTTTTATGATTCTTCTTTCCGATCTTCAATGTACTTGTATAGCGCGATGCTTACGTTTTATTGGGTAAAGTCTTGATCGTGTGGTGCCGCTGTGGAGTTACAGCATAATGAATTTTACGCATTCTATAAAAAGCAAAGTCAGGAACCCGGTCACTCACAAAAGGAGCTATCAACAATGCTTCCAGCCGGGTGGTCTAGCGGTACTTAACACAAATAAAAAGGTCAACATATTGAAAGTTCGGTTCGCTACTGGTCGCATACGCATTATTGAAGAGCCTCAATTAATGGGAAACCGGTCTTGTGCTTCTTGATTGTTCGTGTGTGACTAATTAATTATTATAAAATCATCACTCTTATTACAATTGAGCTTTGTTCAAGATTATTCATGTGCTCCCAGCAACATCAGTTGAAGCTGAGCGATCCTTTTCTCCCATGAAATAAGTAGCTACTTGACTCGGTTTTACAATGAGCGCTGAAAGTTTGAGCAGCAGCGTGTAAATAATGACTTTGTGGATCCCATTGTAACGATAATGGATACAAATAAGCGTCGTTTGAACTGGAGGTGATGTGATCAAGGCTGGGCTTTTCACATACCGTATACGGTATCTTCAAATCAACGCATTTCCGCCATAATTATGCTACATAAAAGTTTTGTTTATCCCATTTATTGAATTAATACAATAGAAACTAATCTATATGAGTTGAACGCATGCAAAAATGATAGTTTGGTTTACGGAAATTTTGCACCCTAGTTAGTATCTTACTATACCTATACCTATACCTACGCTCCTTAAAAAAAGTTAAATATTGCGTAAGGCGTTACTGCACGTAAACTATATCCAAACTGTTACTTTATCAATGCTATTGCATCAACATTAAACCACGATGGTGTCATTACGACAAGCAAACAGTCAAATTTCGCCTCCCAAAATATTTTTCTGGCGACGTGCTTGGCCCCTCATCATATTTATACAAAATAGGGCACACTACAATGGTATCAACAACTAATAATTCAACTTAGGGCCAGCACAAAATATGAGCGATGGTTTCATTTATTTAAATGTGCAAAAGCAAGCTCTCTTTGACCATGATAAAGCCTTTTTTGTTTCAATGAACTCGGCGATGAATACGAACATAGTTTTGGGCAGCTCGTTCTTCTGTTACAAAAACTCTAGTTACCACCAGCAATATTTGACAATAGAATTATCAACTACAAAAGGCTTAAAAAATAACTGAATTGTCTGAGATGTTGCACGAAAGGTAGAATACCCTCCCTTTTCTTCAATAAAAAGAGCTAAATCTGTTTTATAAGCTTCTTTGTTCTGTAACAAATTTAACCAATATCTCCCTCATATAACTTGTTGCTGCACAGTTTTATCTTACAAGCACGAATCGTTAATCATAACACGTTAATTGGGGCCATTTTAAGAAACAACTAAACATAAGTCCACTCAAAAAATATCTACCAAATCTTGTGCCAACACATAGCTAACTTACAGCGCTTGTGTAGAACAAAGCGTTTTTAGCGAAGCTAATTTCCTGTTTATCCTGCCATCAAGTGCTAGTATCACTTCATTAAGATGTTGAAACCAAGTATGAGTAGCGAATCATGATTATAAAAGGTGGAAGTAACATGCCAAACAATTTTTAAAGATCGGAAGACTATTTAAAAAGTATTTTGACACTTTTATATAACTTGACTTATGTTTGCCCAGAAGTTTAAAAAAACGAAGTGTTGTAGTTCCAATATTGAATAAACCAAGAAAATTTGCAAACCTGTTACAATCGAGAAGAGATCTGCTTGCTAGTCACGAAGGAAACTAAATTTTATGGAAAATAATTCCAACATGCGAAACCACGGAATTTCAAATCATTTCAAACTACATGAAGTTGGTAAGATGGGCCAATTATTTTCTCGTTTCTCAATTAACATTAAGTGCGAAAATAATTAAAATAGGCTAAAAATAAAAGTGATTTAATGAGTTCGGGATATGAGTTTAATACTTTTCATTGCGACGGGATTTAAAAATTAAATTAGATTAAAAGCAAATTGAAATTTTATTTCATGAAGGTTATGTTAAAAAAGATGTGCCGACTGCAACTAAATTTGGGCAATAATGTAAAGTACGGTAGGCTGGGTTATTAACTACAATAAAAACAACTTTAAAAGTAAATAGTCATTTGATATATTGACCTAACGTCCTAGCCTATATGCTGTTTCAGCAGTCCCTGTATATCAGCACGGGTGCCAATCTCTGGAGCGAAAATATTAGAGCGAATAATAAACAAAGCGAGAGAAATTTGGAGCGCAATACAACAGAGTGAATTAAAAATGTTTCTATTTAAATGAAATCACAGATAATTTATAAATTTAACAAGAAAGAAAAAAAACAAGAAATTATACATTCATTTCAAGGTTATTGGAGCATCCGCGTAGAAAACCTAAGAATGACAGGGTGTCGCTTGACCTTCGCGCTTGAGTGCTTCGCTCAGTTGTGTTTAGCGCGATTATTACGTTCGCTCTATTGTTTGTAGCTACAGTACAAACTCGATTATCCGGACTAAAGGAAGCAAGCGCCATTCCGGATAATCAAATTTTCCGGATAACCGAAATTTCCGGATAATGAAACAAACTCTCAAATAAAAGCTGACAACAAAACAATGTATGCTTATTTTTATACAGCATTTTGTTTTACTTTACAAACACAAAGACAGGTACAGGTAATTGCATATGCGGAAAACAGATTAGTACAATGTATAAATGTGTCTTATTCTTTGAAGAAGTCAGTTATTTTTGTTTGAATATGAGAAGATTGTCTTTTGAGGGCAGCCATGTCTCCTAGTTGCTTTAGAACAAGGTACTTCGTAGATACACACTCTTCCTGTATCTCATACCAACATAATGCCTTTTCCAAAGCATGGAAGGCTTCAGAATGGCTAACAGTGGGGCCTTCATCTTCTGCGTCTTTTTCTTCAAGACTGACATCAACTTCATCCTTGTTTAACGCCTGGCTCACAATTTCATCGTCATTAAACAGTTGAAATCCAACATCTTCAGCATCCAGATTTAACTACTGATTGACATCTTCAACAGCAACATCAGAACAGCCAGGAATTTCTTGCAATATTGAGGTAAATTTAGCAGCAGACTGATCAACTTGCAATTCATCTTGCTCCCCTTCTTCTCTTTCTTCGTCCACCAACAACTTTTCCCAAGATCTTGACAAGTTGTTCTGTGTAAGGCATTTCCATGCATCTCTCAGTATGTAACAACAGTCCTTGATGTTGAATTTCTTGCATGCTGAAAGTACACCTTATTCTGATTCATCCAATATAAGCAGCTTTCTTAGCATTTCTTTCCTGTACATCCTTTTCATTTTTTCTATGACACCTTGATCCATAGGCTGTATTGAAGGAGTAACATTAGGGGACAAATACATGACCTTGAACTCAGGGTAACCAGCCAGCTGTTCTTCCTTCTCAAGAACCTCAGATGCAGGGTGGCAGGGATGGTTGTCTAACAGCAGCAAGCTCTTTCCTTCTGTCGAAGTTTTCTGTTGATGCGCTTTGACATTAGGGATGAAGTCTTTAATGAACCACTTGGTAAACAGGTCACCATTCATCCAAGCATTCTTTTGCCCTCTGTAGACCACCGAAAGATTAAAAATGTTGTTAAAGCAACGTGGCTTCTGTGCCTTAGCAATCACAAACAAAGGCAATGCATGTGAACCACTAGCATTAGCACGAACCAACATTGTAACCCTCTCCTTGCTCACTTTGTGTCCTGGTGCCGAGTTAGCTGTTTTGGACGCAAGGGTTTTGTTAGGCAAAGCTTTCCAGTTTAAGCCCGTTTCGTCAGCATTATAAATTCGGTCTCTGGAATACCCCTCTTCTTGCAAAAGCTTTATCAACTCTTTTTTGAAATCAGCAGCAGCTTTTGCATCAGCAGAAAGACTTTCACCTTCCAATTTTAGTTGCCTAATAGCATGACGATTTTTAAAATTTGTTAGCCATCTTTTGCTGGCCACAAAAGAATCAATACCTCCCAGCTTTTCGTTGAAATCTAGAGCTTTTTCACATAACAATGGGCCAAAAATAGACAGCCCTTGACAACGTTTTTGAGAAAACCATAGATAAAGTGCTTTATCCAAGCCAGGATTTACTGCAGTTTTCATTGTCTTCCTATTTTTTGAAAGCCCTTTATCAAGACACCATCATATTTTTTAAACTGATCTTTTTTGCCGTACTATATCGTAGACACTAGATTTTCCAATGTTGTACTCACTTGCCAGTTGTATAGCTGATGCTCCCTTACCGTATTGTTCATAGATTTTAATTTTATTTTTTAGAGTTAATACAACTCTTTTTCTTTTAGCCGTTATATCATTCATGGTAAAACTTGATTACAGTAAAACTGAATAAAACAAACGTTTAGGGTTTTTGTTTGAGCAAAACGTAATGAAATGAAACAATATGCGAATCAAATGCGACAAAACCTAATGCTAGAAACTACGCGCGACTCTGATGGAATCAAATAGAAAATTGGACGAATCCACTAGCTTTTGTGTGCAATTTTTATTATTGTTCTCCACCCGAGTATTTTGGGTAAATAAAGCGATTGTATGTAATATCCTGTGACAAAATCAAGTGCATTGGACTGTATTACAAGCATTTTAAAGGGTTTTTATGCCATCCTAGGATTTTACAATTTTTCGAGCGTCCGGATAATCGAGTTTCCGGATAATCGAGGTCCGGATAATCAAGCTCCTACTGTATACTATGGTTCGCTCTAGCATTTGAACACCAGCAGCACAGCAGCATTTGGGTCAAGTTAGTAGATAGAGATTATTAGCCTGCTTAACTTTAATTTTAAAGATTTGTGCATCATATGACAATATTTTATTAGTGCACCTTAAGGCAATGTTATTAAAGAAATAAGTAAATCATTACGTTGCAACACAGCTAGCAGGGTAATGCTAGAGGATAATACCAGTATCTCAAGAATCTAAAACTAGCCTACAAAAAATCTGTTTTAATTAAGCACTACTTTGCTTTAATAATGTGATATAGCAATCGAAACATTTCCTTATTGAAAAACGTTGCAGTAGTGGCAAGAAAGTAGTGTTTTATCGTTTCACTTTACAAATATAAAAGTCTAGGCTTTTAAATGCTATTTTACACGAATCGACGCAAATGTCAAAGAGTCCAAGGTTTTATGGCCTGGTAGTCACAAAAAAAAGCCAAAGTTTTTTCGGGCGTATGAATCGGCTAATTGTGCTTTTTTTGCTATTTTGTGTCACCATCAAACAGAACTTACGAGTAGTTTATTTCATTTGTGCTATGGAATGACATCCATATTATGTTAAGATTCTGATGGTTGTGGAGTGTTGGCGTTGCCTGCAGTATTCAATGAAAATATAAGTGATACGTCCTTGTGTGATCACCAGGTAAGCTGAATGTTTTGTTCGTACAATCGACCCTCGTTTCTCCGGACCGCGTTGGTCCGGATTTTGGTTTATCCGGACAGTGAATTCGGACGACCGACAAATGATTTCAAACAACGCGCGCCTCGCGTACTGCCAGAAATGCCAGATAGGTGGCTACCGACGCTCGTAAAGACTGTGTTTTGTTGAGTATTAGTGAACACTTCTGCCATTCTTAATCTTGTAAATAGTGTAAATGCATTGTGCATATTGTTAAGGACGGTTATTTCATTTCGTTTGCATTGTGTTATCCGGAATTTTTCATTATCCGGGCAGGTTCCTTCACCATCTAGTCCGGAAAATCGAGAGTCGAGAGTAATTGTATGAGCATTTGTTTTTGCTCTGCTGTTTTATGATGAACCTAACTACTGCATTTCAGATGTCATACACAACTTTGACGATTTTTGCTTATAAGAATCTACTGCATTTAGCTAGCTCAAAGAAATAATCGATGTTGATATAGTTATCAAATTGAAGGCAAAGCTGAAAGAGGTCCTTTGTAGAGCACTAAAAAATGCTAACAATATGGATTTTCTCAAAAACATGATTATGTTAGTTATTAATAAGTTTTGCCATATCATAGTAGTGCATACGAAGCATTGCATTGCCGTTGTTGCAAATACTAGTTGCATAGATTAATGTTTTCCAACTCAGTATCTAAAGCACCAGTGGCATGGGAAAGAGCTCTAGATATCTGGGACCCTGGGACTGGCCAGCAATTATTTCAACCTAACCAGGCGTAATTAGGGACTTCACCACCATGTTGAAGTGGACGGAGATTGATGCGGTCCATTTCGCCTGGGTTTAACAAACCCAAGTCGAGCTCTCGGACGATTCTTGCTACTGTTGACTTTGCTAAGGCTTTTGTCTCAGCCCGTCATCCCACTCTCTTCCACAAGGTAATTTCGGGTACGGTAGCTTTCCCTTTTGCTTGCTTCCATAGACTCAATTTTTTCTCTCAGACAGGCGCGTTTGCCTGGTGTTTCAAAATCAAACAAGTCGCTCTTTTTGAGACCGTCGAGGTATTATGCAAGAATTCGTACTTGGCCGTGTTCATTGCTTTTTTTTCATCAGCGATCTCCCAACATCTCTCCCTGCCTTCTCCCATCAGCTGCTCTCTCTGTGCTGACGATTGGCCATCTGGTCTTTCCCCCCTCGGTAGCTGCTGTGGCGGATGCTACATAAGAAGATCCAATTTAACTGGAGCGCTGGCCTATAAACTGGCTTCTTCCTCTCAATTCGAGCAAATGTGAAGCCTTCTTTTTTTGTTGAATCTCTACCAAGCTGATCTTCTTTCCCGTCTATTCTTCATCAACTTCCCCCTTCACTTCAATCCTACTCCAACTTTTCTTCGGACAGTTTTTGTGCATGTATCTTTTTCCTTTTCTGCATGTACATCCTTGCTGAAGGCTAAAGTTTTTCCTCGTCTCAAGGTGTTATGTTTTATCTCTGCTTTCTCATGGGGCTTCTCCAAGCAGTGCTTCTCTCTTCTGTAGAAAGATTTTCTTTGACTCGTTCACACTTATGCTTTATCTGGATGGTTTCCTTTTCTCTGCGGTAACACGTTGAAACGCTTTCACCTAGTGGCTAGTGGCGCCATCACCAGCTGCCTCTCGTTTTCCTCTTTCCCTCTTTTCTCCTCTGAGGCGTCCCTAGCTCTTCTACAAGTCACCCTGACTCAATTTGCTTTATCATCATATGAGCGAGCCCTTCGTCTTCTAATCTCTTTTCAATTTCAGGTTTGGCCAGACTTATAGTGAAACCTAGACTCTCCAGGTTATTCTGGAAAGTCTTTGCGTCCACTCACTCGCTCATGTTTTTTCCTTAATTTTTCAGGGAGACTCTTCCTGCTTGCCCTTCTTATTCCCCTTGAATCCCGCCTTTCTTTAGTTTGGAGCTCACTCTTTCTTCTCCCTCTTACTCTTCTCTTTCTCGCAAAGATGTGGCTCTTGTACACCTTGATTCTTTCCCACCATGCTATCTCGTAATTTGGACGGATGGCTGTCCCATTTCTTTTAGGCAAAGGAAGCTGCTGCGTTCTTGCTAACTGAATACAGTTCTTGCTAACTGAATACTGTCTCAGCTACTGTAAATTATTTTTTACACATGTGCCTTTGGTATCCAGTGAGGAACTTATGTTTTCTCATCACGCTCTCTATGTCCTCTGCCGTCTTTGCTGCAACAAACATACCCTTCTGCTAAACTCTTATTTCTCTAAAATCAGCAAAATTCAGAGATCTTCATGATGCGCCTGAGGTTATCCAACCCAGGACGCTCATAACTGCACTGTTTTGCTGAAGACCCTTTGCGCCACTAGCTTTTTAGGCAACTCCTTTTTTATCTACAAAGTCTTTAAGAATTGCCCTGCTTTTAGAGCTTCATGGTCCTCCACCACGCCCCCATACCTCAAAAGAGGCCGGGTAACAACAAGCATCAACGGCATTAGTCAGAAAAAGAATCTAAAACGTGTGAGGCTTAAATGCATTTTGCAGCAGTTTTCTCTGCTTGTCGGGTTTTAACGAACAAAAAATTCAAAAACAACAGCAAATGAACTCCCATGCGTGATCATGAAACCGGCAACTCCGTCACTTTCCCATGAATTGAGGATAATACATAAAAAAAACGGAAAACCAAAGTTTTATTGCAAATCAGCCTTCACGTGGCCGAAACGACAGCTGCAATTTGAAAAATCGCATCTTTCTCTAATTTTTCAAAAATCAGGCTGACTCTTGAAGGAGCGACTCCTCTTTTTCATTAGGGTGGAGTAGAAATCAAACCTACTTCTGCAAAAAATTTAAATATATTTTTTCTTGGCATAGAAAATTTCATCAGTCAATAGACTATAACTGTGGGGTGCAAAATTGTACCTACTAAGCCCGTAAAACTTTATAAACTAAAGTCAATTTTGAATATTTTTTAACATGTATCTTTATCTTGGAGACAGAGTCGCCGAACCCGACATTGTACGATTCAACGACAAATGGTAGCAATCCGTTGTATCAGAGAACAATCTTGCTCCGTGCCCTACTCGAATAATGAATGAAGACGGAACTATTCCAATGACCACTCACGCAAAACCTCATCTTCAAACTATCCTCTCTTCCTCTTTTCAGTAAGAATCTTTTGAGCAATCCTATGACCAGAGCAACTCCGAAGAACACTTGAGTTGCCTCGAAAGGAACGCGATTAGCCATGCACACAGGACCCCTGAAATTGTTCACTCTTCACCACTAAAGCGTTCATCTAGGCTTTACATATCCCCCCATTCGCAATAAATATGGCAACAATATTTATGATGCGTAATTGCTATGTAGTGTTGATATGCACAGTGCTATATTGCTGTTTTTGTAAATTTTCAATTCAAGGGAGGAAAAGTGTGATTGTTTTGAAGTGACGTCGTCTATTCTTACGCCACTGCTTCTTCTGAAATGACACCGTTGCTGTCTTGTGTTCAAAGTATAGTAATTTATGTTTTACGTGTAGGGCCTGTACCTTGCTTTGTAGCATATTCTAATCTATTTGCAGCAATTTTTCGGTTCTCTTATTGCCAGAGCAAGCAGAGAACTCTAGTTTTCAGTAAGCTGCCACTTTGCTATAATTTAAGATTGTTTTGTATTTTACTAAAATCTTAGCTAGTTACTGTTTATTGTATTTTAGAAGTGTTGTATTGAGTAAATAAAAGCCTATATTTAATTAAATACAATCACGTTTTGATTTGACTTTCTGCACCTTTGAGAAAAAATTATTTGCTTCCTTATCATAAACAAGGGATGGCCATAAACTGTTGTAATGTCTTAACTGTAGGTACTAGACTCTGGGTTATACTTTCTGACCTTAATAATTGGGGTACCATGGCTAAACTGATTAAGGGAAATACATGACCCTATACCCATCCCTTGGCCGTGCCTATGACAGAGAAGAAAACCTAAGCGCTGCCAGGGACTTGAAGTCACGATGCAAATACAACAAAAAGCTTTAAAAAGGCTTATTAGTTGATAGCTTATTTCTGTAAACGTATCACTTTGTTGCCAATTACAACTATTAATTTAATTGTGTTTCTCCTCTTTCCTCCCCTCTTATTCGTTCTCTCGATACAGTGAGATGTACAACGGGCAAATGTGATTACTTCTATTTAGTTGGGCACATTGTTAGGCAGACTGATTCAGTTACTGCTTGAAGCTTAATCTATAGCTCATATTACCGTTAACAAACAAGTTAATGACGTGTCAGCCGGCAGTTCCTTAAAATAAAGCAAAGAAAAACGCTCGCAAATATTTTTGTGAATAAAGCTCACAGTTTCCGTATGGAATCGGCTTTATGGTTCTTTGCGATGAGATCATCGATCAACAACATCTGGATTTTCACTACAAGTTGAAAGCACTCTTTAACTTCCTTAATTGAATGCAAGTAAGGAAGCAGCTGTAAATTGAAATCGACGCTCTACAACGTTGTATGACGTCATCAAACCGCGCCACAACATTACTTTTGTCATGTGATTGCGATGCAATAAGGTCACGATGCGTCATGGAATTAAAACTAAACCTTCAAAAAATAAAAGTTCAAAGCTGATCATGATTATGAACATCGAGAGTGGAAATTTGATTGAACTGAAAGAACAGAAAGCAATTTTGCATTTAGAAGGCAATGGCTGCGTAAAGCTTAATAATATCTTGCTGCATTGTTTCGAGACCAAATTTTTAAACACAATCGAATTCAAACAGGGATGTATTATCACGTCTTATTTTTTGCTAACTTTGAACATAAAAATTTCACTCTTGAAAAAAATGAATACATTATTAGCTACGGTGAAAACGCGATTCTTCATTTACATGATTCACATTAAAACTGAACTTCAACAACAATCACCTCTTACGTAATCTGACTGAATAGAAGGCCAGAGTGCAGTAGTTAATAATGGGTGAGACAGCTGTCTCAGGCCTCCACCTTTTTGATCCCCCTTTTTGGGAGCTCCCTTTTCCAGGCATGCCCGATATGTCGGTGAAAAATTGTTTTACGTAGAAAACTCTAGTCGCCGTGAAGTTAATCTCCAAAAAATAACTGTTTTCACCTGTGTTTTTACTGGAAAAACATCTACAACCAGATTTTTTCCGAAGAACCTTTATTTAAAACTTGGGCAGCTGAGATTCCTCATGAATTCTCGCATCAAGTCACTAAAATTCAATCCACCACTGCCAGAGGGTGTTTTATATATTGACTGAAATATCTTATCCATTTCAAAACGCATGGACACTTTTATAAAGGCGTGTGTTTGATGAAAACTTTTCACTCCGACATCTCACTTAAGTTCTAAAAAGCAAAATCTTAAAATTAACAACACTTTTAAGTACAGGGTGTATCACAAAGATATTCACCCCCCCTAGAGCTCAATCCAAAAGGACTAGGAAAAAAACAAAAATATTGTTATAAATTATATTAAAATAGAAATTTATTCCGTACATTAAATCAATCCTAACTAGTAATCAGTATGACCACCATGGTTTTTTCTAACAGCATCTAATCTTGCAGGATACGATTTAAGAAGATTAGCAAAGATTTCAGGTTCCTCTTTTATTTTAATTAGTTCTTCTGAAATAATAGTCTTTAAGGTTTCCACTGAATTTCTTTCCATGCTAGGAATCTTTAAAATTCTATCTTCAACATATTTTTTCAGAATAGCTCCCAAGTTTTCAGAATAGCTCCCCCACTCAACAACTTTTGAAAAGCAACAACATTGATTTCTTCGACAACAGTCAGTGGCCAGGTTCATCACCAGATTTAAATGCAACTGAAAACTTGGGAGCTATTCTGAAAAAACATGTTGAAGATAGAATTTTAAAGATTCCTAGCATGGAAAGAAATTCAGTGGAAACCTTAAAGACTATTATTTCAGAAGAACTAATTAAAATAAAAGAGGAACCTGAAATCTTTGCTAATCTTCTTAAATCGTATCCTGCAAGATTAGATGCTGTTAGAAAAAACCATGGTGGTCATACTGATTACTAGTTAGGATTGATTTAATGTACGGAATAAATTTCTATTTTAATATAATTTATAACAATATTTTTGTTTTTTTCCTAGTCCTTTTGGATTGAGCTCTAGGGGGGGTGAATATCTTTGTGATACACCCTGTATACAACCTAAATATGGTGAAAACTTCTCACCATTTTTTTACATATTTTTTACAAAACAGACTTTGTTTATTGAATGCAATGACGTATTTAAAGGAAGATAATAAGCAATGGCTCCTTCAAAGAATATGAAAAAATCTAAAAATTCAAAGGAAAAGAGGTTTTCAGGTTTGTTTTGTAAACCAACCAAAATGAGAAAAATACTCTGCCCTGCTCCCCCCAAACCCATTCTATGAGATCACTAAACAATAACATTAATTTTACTTCATTGCTCAGCTCCCTCCAAAAAGTTGTTTTCAAATACGCTGGTGATTAATCGTTGTTCAAAATAAACTTCTGGCCAGGGGATGTTGAACTGGAGGGCACACAGCTACAATGCCATGGCCCCAAATGTGTCCCGGTTACACAAAATTTGTGAAAATCAGCGCTTTGACAAATTTCATCTCCAAAAAAATTTTTTCGTAAGTTTTCTCTTAAGTGCATTGAAAGCATGGGATTTGTATCCTTGCAAAGGGGTGTGTGTCTCAAAAAGCTAAGAAATACCTACTATAGACCTTCACATAATTACATCTCACACTTTTGCTTAGCTCTATTACTCGTTTATATTAATAGACACAGGTTATATGTATTAATTGCAGTTACACAATTATTATACAGTAATAAGCATAGATTTACAATTCATAAAATGCCATAACTTGCAACTGGAGCTTACTAAATAGACTAAAATCACGTTCAAAGACTGTGAATGCTCGATGTTGTTTAAATAGAATCGACTTAATTGACGTTATGTCACAAAGTTCAGCATACTTTAAATTGGCTTCTACAAATGACGTCACAATAATAACGAAACAAAGCGTGTAAATAGTGCCATATTTATCTCTTCGTTGACAAAAAAAATAATAATTTGGTATAAGCAAAAAATTTAGAAGACATGCCCCAATGGCTCGAACCTATTGTCGAAGCCTTCTCTTTAAAATAGCTTTTGGGCAAACCAAGTAAAAGAACAAATAGAAATTGTATCAGGGTCGGATGACAGCTATTATACGAATTATTTGCTGAGTGGGCAAAACAATTTCAGCAAACAACAGTGTTAAGCAAATCATCTTGTAAGTAGGCTACAGCATGAGGGGAACAACAATTCAGTAATATCAATAACAAATACTTTAATTTAAGGCTAGTACAAAATTTGAGCAGTGATTTCATCCATTCATATGAGCAAAGGCAAGTTTCCCTCGCCATAATAAGTTCTTTTTTTATTATCAATCAACAACTTAACGATAAAAACAACTATAGTTTTATATGGCTTATACCTCTCTTTAAAAAATTTTGATTGTCGCCTGCATTCACATTTTCAATAATTAATAATTCAATAACTTTTCACATGTGCTGAATATAGAACCGGTACATAAAGCTTGAAAAGTAAATCAAATGGTCAAAAATGTACAAAAAAACGAAATCCGCCTCTTCTTCAATAAATAGAGTTTAATCTATTCGATAATTTATTTGTTCTGCAACTGATTTATCAAACAACTCCCTCCTTGTATCTTCTTGCTGCATGAGTTTAGCTTACAAACACAATTTACTAATCACAACTGAGTAATAAAGGCCATTTCAAGTAAAAACAGAAAATACATGTATGTCCACTCAAAAATATCTACTTAAACTTGTGTTAAGCAACTGCAAGCCAATCACTTGCTAAGATTAAAAAGTTTTCGACCTGGCCAGTTCTAAGTTTATTCTGCGGCTACATACTAGCACCAGCCAAATAACATTGCAAAATAGAATATCAAAGCAAATCGTGAATTTAGAAGGCGGAAGTAACTTACCAAACAGCAATCGAACAGCATGAAACAGCACGTTTTTAAAACACGTTTTTTCTCTGCCACTTATTTTTCACTTAAAATAAAATATGTCTATAAACATTTTTTCTTCCTTTCCCTAAACTACTCCAGGAACCAAATTTTTCGTTTTCCTAGTTTATCGCTTCATCAATTCATCTGATGTTTTATTCATATCAAACGCCTAAACAAATGCATCAATTTGAGTGATTTTATAATTACTCTTTGCAAACAATATCACGTCATAAACTTGCTTGGGATCACGAATCCCCCGATTACGCTAATGAGCCCTCATTATTTGTTTTGAAAGAATTAATGCTGGTTTCCATTACGCGTAGATTGCAGGCGTAGAATGAAAAATTATTTTGTTTCTTATTTAGTTTTATGCACGAAGCGCGCTCCCTTCGCGCATAAAACTAAATAGATAAACAAAGAATGTTTCGCGCAACGCCTGCAATCTACGCCTAATGCAGTGTTTCCCAAACTGTGCGTCGCGGCACATTAGTGTGCCGTGGCTTAATATTTATACAAGTATAATATACATAAAAATTGTCATCACAAAGTAGGGAGGTCTGGCTATACCTATCAGGTTCTTGTATGAAGAGTTTCCAAACGTTTATATGTTTTCTGCACGTAAGATGTTTACGACTTTTTGTGCTTCTTTTCCTAATAAAATATCTCATTTCAAAATCCTGGCTATGCCTTTGGTCTATGTACTCTGTTCATTGCTGACACGAACCCAAGGGAGCCCTGCGTTCCCCGTAGTTTGGAAGTAGGGATTATATTTCTGATATTAAGCTATTCTAAAGCAAAAGGGCAAAAATGTCTTTCGTGTGGCGCGATTTGACACAGTGACGCTGTTTTCTTTTGATTTCCCCTTAAACTTTCTAAAGTCCTCGCTGGCTACGCATTATGTAGCATGTTCTTTTCCTCCTGCTTCACCTGCCCTGCGGAGTTTAAAGTGTCCTTGCTTTTCCTCAAATGTTTGGTTTGTTGCTTTTTTAAGTTTTTTTTTTAATTTTTTTAATTGTTGCAATTATTTAACAATTTTTTTAATTGTTGCTTTTTTAAGTCCCTGCTGGCTACGCAATACGATTTTTATTTGTTTTCCTTGCTTAGGTATGCTCATAGAAGTGAAATAAGTTCTTGCTTTTCCCAAATTTTCAGATTTGATTCCGGTAGCTCTATAAAGCTATTATCAAGCAAAATGGAAAAAATGTTTCTCCTAAGTATGATGCGATTTTACCTCGGCAGGCCATACTATAACCCGTGCCGATTTAAAACGTATCAATTAGTGCAGTTGCGCCATCTTAACAGTACAAACATTTGTTAGAGCCGCAACGAAATGTTTTAGTAAATATAAACCACAGCTCCTGTACATGTAATGGTGATCATGTTGGTTTATTAATAAAGACTGGAAGTATTTAAAAACAAAGAACGATGACACAAACTACCACTCGTAATTTTTATAAGAGCAAGGGAAGGGGGGGGGGGGGGAGATGAAGCATAGTCAAAATTGATTGCATAGCCCAAACGGTGGTCGTTTTGACTCGTAAAGAAATAAGCTGTTTGGTGGTTGGCATGTTCGACGATTTGGTGTGCCCGCTTTTGTATTAAAATTGGTGACATTAAGATTTTTGCCAGCGCTGTTTGCTTTAATTCGGTCTTAGCATGAAAAGGGGTCATGCCTTTCCTTTAAGTCATGCAATCTATTGCAATAGTCGCCTATTAAGCTCTTTTCAAACAAAAACATTTCCTCTTAATCCAATGTTACAGATTGATACTATTATTATTTAATTTTGGTCTTTTCTTAAATTTGGGATTTTATTACATTTAACTTTGCCCCTAATCCAAACCTCCCTACTTTTAAATGAAGATTATTGGTTTGTACCGATAGGCCAATCCTTGCAATTACAAATATCAGTAATGGGCTTTACCATTTATGTTTGATTTGTGATGTCATTTAACATTATGACCTCACAATACGTTTTGAGCCATTACTATGAGAATTGCTACTTACCACTTCTTCGTCATTGTAGGCAAATTAATATGAAGTAACGTCTCTGATTATGTGCATGTTTCTTGGCCCTGGCATAAACGCCGCCATGCAAAGAGCAAACTAACTTGAAATGAAGCACTCACAGTTCAGTTATCTCAGTAGCGAGAGCCCCCATCAATAATGTCGATGTTGAGAACATCAAATCAGCTGGCTGCTGCGACAGCCTTGCCCAAATGCAAAGGAAATTGCTTCAACATTTAGATCATGTGTAGCTCAACACTTACATTTTGTTGCAAACGATAAAAAAGGACTATCTTTACCCCATCGTCTTTTACTTGGGTGATCACCAAGTGTTTTGCTTGCAGTAGGCTACATATTAAAATTTGTCGACTTTGAGTCTTTTGAATAAATTGATTGATAATGCCAAAAATCCATGCTATTGAGAAAGAATAGACAAAATGTACCAAAGCACTTAGTTTTTCTAAAAATCGCAATTTTGTGAGCTGTAGGCACTAAAATTTTGTGTGTATTTAACCGGTAGACTACATATTATAAAAATTTGGAGACTTCAGTTTTTGATGGATCTTTTTGAAAACGTCAACAGACAATGCAAAAGGACCACGCTTGTGAGGAAAAGTACGGTAGTCAAAATGTACCAAAGAACCAACTTTGTTTAACAATTGCAAGTTTGTTAGCTCTAGTTGGATGATTGTACAACTAAAAATGAAAGATGATGTATGGCAACCAAGTTTTGATCAACAATTATAAACTAATCCTTAGCCTCGAGTAATTGAAGAAACATATTGCTGGAAAGGAAATTTCCTATGTTTTCAAAGGGTAGCAATTGTTAGTACTTTTTATAACGTTTTTGTATTAAAGTCACCAGTTTTTACTGAGCTCACCACTTTGGGGAGGAGTAAAAAGTTACAACACAAGTCTTAAAGTTAAGTTTTTCAGCATAAAAACTAATATTAATTGCACATATTATACACTATCAAAATTGCCTTAAAATAATCTTCAATTTGTTGAAAAAATTTTGAAAATCACTTGAAAAATGAAATTACAAATCGGATTTTTAATAAATTGATTTCAGACTCTGAGTCTTTTGATTTTAGACTCTCAGCTTTTTAATAAACTGATTTTGCAAAAAAGGGCACAATTTCTGAAAACATTTTGAAATTATGATCTGCTGTAGCGAACATTTGTGTTAATCGTACGAAACATATTATGACGTCATAGACCCAGTTTGAGCGTGCAAGCGAAATAGAGTAGAAAAAATGTTTAGAGGGCTTGAAGTGCGTAAATAAAGAATTGCTCGTAGCATAATCAAATACACATTAATTGTTGCAAAGTTGTTTTTATCAAAAGCAGCTTATTAATATGTCCTAAAAAACATTTAATCGCGTTTCTGCAATGAGTACGTTTTGAGAAAAAACAAAAAACAGATTGTTTATTGAATTGTTGATTGTGACGTCATTTTAGCCCCAAAACGAATAAAAGTTTTTGAAATGTAGTAAGTCGAAAGCTGGTTTTCGTTTTTGCAAATAGAGGTTGTCCTCTGGCAAGTAATGCAAATTCTAAAAAAGTTATTTTTAGTGAGGAGGTCATAATGACGTCACAAATGCCCTTATGTCACTCACCACAAGGTAGTGATCAATCGTGCCAAGCTTGATGTCCTTATCTATAGTAGTTTCAGAGGAGTTAAAACAGACACACAGACAGACAGAATTGCGCTTTATTTATAGCCTATGCTTGACCAACTTATATATGCTTTTTTGAACAACTAATCTTTGTACCAGCTTATTTACAAAGTAGAGAGATGCGTAGTTAGCTTCATTTAACTTTTTAGGTTGATTTATTTAGATCTTCATATTGCGTTTTTATCATCTTTCATAAATGTCCCTATTTCTGCAACTTATTTACAAGATAAAGATATATAGTTCTAATTTCATTCATATGGATGTTTATACATGTATTTCATTTTATCATCTTTCAAAAATATCCGTGATTCTTAGTTTTCCCGAGTTTAGTAGGTACTTTTCTTCCATATTTCGGTTGTTGCGAATTTCCTTATTTTAGTGCAACCCGTTTCCCTTGGCCGCACATGGGATCAGGGTTGGCTAATTTTAGCCATTTCGGCTAATTTCAGAGGTCTGCTGATGTTGCTGGTTAAAAACAATCATTGCATTTTTGGATAATTCTGGCTAATTTTGAATTCACTAAGTAACTAGATATTTATTCATACTTGCTGGAAATGCAAGTCTAAGGTCCAAATCAACGTTATTTCTTGTTTTCAACTGATTTTGTTCAAACAAGCATGAGTCTAAGCAAACCATACAAGTTCAATATCTGTTCATAACCAGTTCAAGACAAAACACTTTATTTTTTCGAACGGGCTAGGCTACCATGCATCAGCCAGTCATAGTTCAATTCATGTAATTTTTATCAACCATTGGTAGTGAATAAAGGTGCTGTCGAGCTTATTAGTTTGAATTCATGAAAGGCATATTTGTTACGGTTTTAAGTGTAGTGTTGCATTAACATGAGCTATATTTTTGGTTTCTTTACTATTTAAAAACAATTTCAGTTAGGTAATCCTGTACTTTAGCGCGGTAAATTATTTAAGCTGAAAGGGCAGTGTACACTGTAGGGCCAGGCCCGGTACTGTCAACTAGGGTGACTTTGATCAGCGGGGTGACTTTGTTCATTGCGGGGTGATTTTGTTCAGTTTTGATTAAGCATCAGACATGAGCAAAATCCAGAGTCGGAATGGAGCCAGAAGCGGAGCTTGACTAGCACTTAGCAGTTCTTTAATTATTTTGCTTAAAGTTACCTAGTTATATCAGCCTACCGGTATTACTAATTTCCTTCAATATTTGAAAAAAGTATTATTTTTGGTCCTTATATTTTGGTTGTTATTTTATTATATTTTGGTTAATTTCCTTCAATATTTAAAAAAAGTATTATTTTTGGTCCCTTACAACTTTTTAAAAGACGAAAAGTGATGAAACTTGCCCCATAGCAGAGGTTACTGTGATCACACATTAGGTTTGCTGATGTGATTAAAGTCACCCCGGATCGGGGATGACTTTGATCAAACGGAAGATGGCACTAAGCTGCTGAAGCATGACGTCACACGAAAAAAGCAATGCATCATTAAAGAGGTTGGACCTCAAGTGCAACAATCAGACCAGTTCGCAAGGTGAGTGATAAACAGGCTAGTAAGTAGGATTGGAGGAAGTTATACGGGTGATCAAAGTCACCCTAGTTGACGGTATGTAAATGTACGGGGCAGTGTACACTGGAAGGAGCAAAATTACACTCCCTTCCAGTGTACACTGCCCCGTACATTTACATATCGGGCCTGACCCTACAGTGCACACTGCAAGTCTGGCGTTTTTAATTTATTGCGCTAAAGTACAGGATTACTATCAGTTATTACAAGTTTTTTTTTCATGTTTTTACTTTGCAGATAAAAGCATATTGCATTCTTACCCATAATGAGTACAAAAGTAAAAAAATCTGTTGCAATGCCAGGAAATGCAAAGGTGAATGGAAGACAGAACAGCTATGTTTAATGCTAAAAGACAATGCATGTTTTTGAAAATAATGTCTATGTACAATTCCCAATTCAAGAAATATAATTCGGTGATGCATGAAAAATCTGCAAGCGCAATAAAAAGGCAGTGGCTATTTTGCCGTCAACAGCAATTTACCCTCAGAGACTATTTTGCTGTGAGTTATTTGTGATTGGTCAATCTTGATGACGTTCTAAACATGTGACTTTTGGTCGTTTCTGATTGATCAATTTTAAAAACCAATTAAAAAAATTTTGCACCTTCCGGTCTCTATCCCCCACCCTGTACACTGCCCCATACATTTACATACCGGGCCTGCCCCTTCAGTGTACACTGCCTTTCTTTTAATGCCCTGCCAGCTGAGATTCAAACCTGCAACCAAGGTATTTCAAGACCAGCACACTATCCACTACACCACAGTGTCACTGGCATAATTACAGCAAATATGGCTCTATAAACACACGTGAAAGACTACGGCAAAATAGATTCCAAGGGTAAATTGCCATCGATGGCGAAATCGCCACTGCCTATTAATAATGTGGTTAGTGTGGCTTTATTTAAACCATGGACCAATAATGTATGAAAAGTAAAGTTCTCAGTATTTATTGATAAATCAACTGACATCACATCAGCAAAACATTTATGCATGTGTGTGTAAGGTTTTTTTCCAAGAAGGACAATATTTTGATAACAGCATTCCTAACTATAGTTGAGGTGATTTCTACCACTGGAGCAAGTCTGTTTTCTGCATGTAAAAAATTTTTAAGAGCAATATTTGATCCTGTTGCATGGACAGTGTTGGGTGCAACTATCTAGATTTTAGAAACAAGTTAAAACCGCCAACTCAAAGACTTTACGACTATTATGCTTTGATATTAAACAAAATTTCTTTTAACCCATCCAACTAATATGTATACACAAAATGACTGGCAATTTTTTTAACCCATCCAACTGTATCTTTTCAGTATTTTTCTGATTTAAAATAGAATCAAGAAATAAAGCTTTAGTTATCGACCATTTCATATTACTCTTTTGCAAAGAATAAGTGAAAACTCTAACGTCTTCGTCTAGAGTTTTCACTTATTCTTTGCAAAAGAGTAATATGAAATGGTCGATAACTAAAGCTTTATTCAAATTTTGTACCACTTCTCATCTTTTCAAGAATCAAGAAATGGAAAATTTAGCATTAGTAGAAAAATGCATCACTGCAGTTTTACATAATGATACCCGAGCAAAAATGTGTGAGTTTTGTACGATTATCAGCAAATGCTTAGAAGTAATAAAGACCACCATTAATTCAAGACATGTTTTTTTAACAAATACCAAAGATTTTGTTTACAAATCCACGCCTGCATAGCTTACTTATGTTCAAAATCATTTTTTATACTGGATGAATTACAAAAAAGAAGATAATCTAGTACATGTACAACAATCAGGTATTTGGTAATTAACAATGCAAAAAATCCCAAAGTTTTAGCATGTTTTTGAAAATCAACCCAAAACCCCAGTAGGGAACTGAAAAGTCTTAATTTGAGATTAAAATCCCAGCTTTGGCAGCACTGCTGGTTGCCATCACATTAATATCACTTAAAGCCACACATGGTAAGTTTACGCATCCTGTTGGCCTGCGACTTTGCTGGCCACTACCTGAGTTGTGTTTACATGCACAATATGATAATAGTTAAAATCATTTATTGAAAACAGAATTTCTAGAAATGCTTAAAGTTAAACAATTAAAATGGCTAATAGTGTAGATTAAAAGCGTTGGTTGCATGCAAATTGGGTTTAAAAGCTTGGTTGATAGAAGTGTAGTGACAGATTTTCACAGAACTTATGCCAGATTATATTGCAAACAGTAGCCTTATGCTGCATGCTTTGCAGAGCAGTGAGTAGGTCTAAGCTGTTGCCTATGAAGTTAAACAGAGTGTGCTCTTGCAAATCATTTGAAACTACCATATGCAGCAGTTTAAGCTAGCTTGTGTGATTGAGGGCTAAATTTGCTGCTAGTCATAGTTTTAATTGTGACAGTTTTTCATTTATCGATAAGTTTTTTGTGTCAACTAGTGGGTGGCACATGTTTTCATGCTACTGCATGCTTATCTTTCTTTGGGATTTTCAGCAAATTAGAAACCAAAATTTTGATAACTGGTCATTTTTTTAACTTGATCATCTTAACTTCAAGCACATTATTTGCTGCAAAAACATTAGATCACTCCCTAACTTTACACTGACCTATTGAGAGAACACTGGTAATCATAGGTACCAGTAATTTATGTTAACATATTGAAATAAATAACAGGTGCTGCCTAACAAGAAATAACTTTTTAAATAGGTTGTTGGATCAATGCAGTTTGTAATTTACAATATGCTGTTTATTCTGCTTGGAAGGCTTTCACAAATTTGCAATTGGTAATTTGTTTTGACAATCAAGATAGCAAATTGTATTTTTAAATTGTGTGTTAATGAAATCATGAATTGGCAGTAAAGCTTTTGCTCTTCGTGCTTGCTCTCTTCAAATCTCCATACAAGATGCAGCATAGTTTTGACTTATTCATGTCTGCCTATAAAAGAGTGTAAACCTGTTTTTGAAATGCAGTTTTGCTTTCATTATGAAGGTTGTCAAATTCAACCAATCCTCGCAATTTTATGTATAGGGTAGAATCATGAATTAGCTTGGGGATGACAAGTCACACACTCTTATTCATCATTCTTCGCTGCCAGTGTTCCCTTTAAACGCAAAAAAGTGCGAATTTGCGAAATTATGTCCGGCGGATTCGCAGTTAAAATTCAACAGTGCGTAAAAAATGTCCGGCGGTTTTTGGTAACTCTTTCACTTTGTTAAAATTTTTGCAATTTTCTTAGGAAAATCTTAGCCGACTGTTAAATGCATGGGAGACAGTGAAAAGAAATCCAAGTTAGGACAGACCCTTTTTCAAAGCAGTGCAACGTCTCACGCAAACATCGCGCAGCTGTGACGCAACGGAGCGAGTGACAGCGACTTAACATATCGCGCGCGCAATTGCCACTTTTTTGTATAACAAATTATCTCTCCAGCAATTAACCTAAAGTGAAATCAATTTTTTTGTTTACTTATTCGCAGCCGATTGTAATCGTAGCTAAAGAGTAGTAACAGCAAGCAGTTCTCAAACTTCAGTTTTAACACAAGACATCATTTTTCAAGGGAAGTTTGAAACAAAACTTGCTTAAACTCTTTGTTTTCTTAACGTTTCAACGCTAACTTCAATCGTGCTTGTAAAGATAAAAAAGCACATAGCTCTCACTTTCAGTTTTGTACAAAAAACACCATTTTTCGAGGGAATGTTTCAGTTTTTGTACGTTAAAAATAAAAAAAAATATGACTTCTAACCAATTTTGGTTTTGCATTCTTTTCAAATACTTTCCGATTTGAAATCGAAAGTTTGCTTGCAATTGCAAAAACCTGTTGTTTAATTGAATACGATAGAGAAATGTAAATTGTTTAATTATTATTTACCGTAATCAAGCAACAATTAAAGTTTGCAAGTAATTTTTGTTTTGTCATAGTAATAACCTTTCTTACATCACATTAGTTTATAAAAGTCCTGTTTCTCATGCTCATGTCGGACGTCGGCAAAGGGCTAATTTTATTTACGCCCATTGTTAACCTGTCATTCCAAAGTGCTTACGATACACTGTTGCAAAGGCTGTAAAGTTTGAGACCAAATTTAACCACAATTAACTTACTGAAGAAAAATAGCCAGGTATTTCGCCGCCGCCTTATAATAACCGATAGGATACCGGTTTGTGAACATTTGGAACTGACAGTCACGCTAATTATTACGTCACCCAAGCGCCTTGTCACAGTTTTGACTTTCCTTTTCCTGCAAATTTGTCCGGCGGTTTTCCTACCTTTGCTAGCAATTTTGCACTTGTGCCGGCGGTTACGCACTTACTAAAATCTTAGAGGGAACACTGTTCGCTGCTGTGGTGCAAAGTGGTACAGGAATAACCGAAACTACAGAGTGATGTGCTCTGTATTCAGTTCCAAGCATGTCAAGTTATCAAATGCTTAGCATCAAAAGGTTAAGCTGAAATAACATAAAAAGTCAACTGCTATTAACTGATTAATATTGATAATCAAAAAATCGTTAAGATGTTTAATTAACCTCTATATATTAATCCTTTTTATTTAAATTCTAAACGTTTTCAGCTCATGATATAGCTCTTCTCAGAGAACACATATGCACGGCTTATTCTAGAATTAAGCTACACTTGCAAATGAATACGTATACACAAAATGACTAATTTTTCCCCAAAAGCAAATGAGTCATTTTGTGTATAGGGTAAAATTAGTCCTTTTATGTATACATATTCATTTACAAGCGTAATTTCTTAAATAAGTTGCATATTTGTATTCTTTGAGGAAGGCCATATGATGTGCTAAAAACGTCTAGAATTTAAATAAAAGTGTTTAATGTATTGAGGCTGGTATACATCTTAATGATTTGGAGAAAAAAATTGCTTCTTTACCAAAATTCAATTATTAAAAAAGTCTGAGGAAACTGTGCCATGTATGGCAGTGCAAAAGAAAAATAAGAATACTTTGTCCAAATGACAATTCAAACCAGAATTCAAGAACTAGGTTGGCTTTCTTAATTTCTTAATGAAGCTAAGAGTTGATTACAGAGTTTTTGAACTGATCATATATTTCAACATCACTGATACAGTGCGTTTTTATTAAACGCACTACAGCTGGAAGTTAGCATCATAAATGAGTGGGTTGAAGCAAGGCTGACGGTGACCATAATTGTAGGTTTTTGTCACTGGGTAGTTGTGTTTTTAAAAAAGTCACTTTGTGGGAATTTTTTCTGCTAAGTTACACTGCTTGTAGCAGAAATGCAATGTCTCTACATACAACTCTCTGGTGCACAATCACTATCCGCTGGTAATACTTTGAACAAAAGGTTTTCTTATCACTGGATAATAAAACTATACTGGTTCCTCAAAACAAGCAATTCAGAAAAATTTTGATGAAGAGGTTTTTATAAGTACATGTTAGTTAAATATTTTTAGTTTATGTTCACTAAAAATGTCAGTTATTCATTTGTTCATGCAACAGCTTGTGTTTTGGACCTGCTTCAAAGTTATGAGTACTCCCAGCACAGGACATTTTTGGCGCACAAAGACAATGCAACCATGCTTAGAGATACAGCAATGCTGTTGCAAGATGAGCTAATCAAGCAACCATGTACTTATTACACCAATCGTTAAGGCAAATATTGAATTGGCCATATTTACTCTAAATACTAAACAAAATATCAAAAGAAGTATCTATTCTACGTAACATATTTGTACTATTTAAGTACGCATAATTTCTTCTTTGATACTCTTTATTCAATTGATATTTCTGACCAATTCAAAAGCAAGGTAATTTCAGGAGTGATGTTTGTTGTTGTTTGCCTTTTATCTCTTGATTGATCTCGGCAGCATCAATTGATGATTGATGACATTAAAAGCAAAACCTCATCTTGCAGCCTCCAAAAATGCACTTCATCAGGTGTTCAATGATGTATTAGGTAAGAGTTGTGTTTTCAAGCCGTTATATGTCTTTATTCTCTCAGTCAGAGTCAACAGCATGAGTAGGTGACTAATGACATAAAAGAAAAAGTTTATTGCGGCCTCTAGTATGTCATTTCACCTTGTGCTCAATGGGTCCAGACAAAGTTCTTATTGATATATCAAGTCAAAACTTCTATATTTTTATAGTAGTTATTACTGATCAAAAAGATTGTAAAAGGTCATGATAAATTATATACAATATATAATACAATATTTATCGTTGTAGACAACTATAAAAAGTAGGTCCCAGAAATTAAACGCAATGCAGCTACATTTTATCTTTGAGCAGTTTTTTCATATAAATTTAAAGCATTCACCAAGTTATACATATATTAATACCTGTATTTAAATACTATAAAAACGGATACTCTGAGTTATCTGAATACAAAATTTGAAAGTTAGCTTTATGTTTATACCCCTAAAACTTAGAAGAGTATAAAATTTTTCTTATCATTTTGCTGTATTACCTGTGTCAATCAAAATAGTTCTAAAATATTTTTAAAACTTATGACACATTACACCCAACATAAATTTTCGACTGACTTAAAAATTTGGCTTAAGTGTTATTACAATTGCTTTGTCTTCTTGTTTTCACTTTTTAATTGTCTACAACGCTAACTTCATGTTCAGCATTAAGAGTAAAGCTGGATTTTCGTTCAGAAAATGGCTCCTGGCAGATGTTCAAACGCCTCTTCTCTCCACTTAAAACCTATCCCACTTTTGTAGCAACATGAAAATAATTTAGAACTAAAAGCTTCTTTTTGGCCTTAAACAGATTGGCATAGACCCATTTGCAGTTTGCTGCTTGATATACTAAAACAAATTATGGGGCTCACTTACAGCCTTCAATCAAGCTGTTTACTTTGGCTAAGCAAAAAAGCTGTGATGGATGTGATACAATCAGAGTCGCTTTCTTAGACTACCTCTTAAGCAGTGGCCAAGATAGCCAGGTTTTTGAAGTTTTTAGCCTCCTTTTTTGTGCTTCAGAAGAAATTGCAAAAATGGCATTGTTAAATTAGTTCACATGTCCACTTAGCCTGCAGCCAAGTGTAAGTACAGTGCATGCCACTGCTGCAAGGCAACTTTGTAAAAATTAAGTTTTGGTGGGATTTAAACCTACGATCTGCACTACCTTTCTAGGGGATATATTTTAAAACCCAGGCTTTTGCCACTGGTACATTTTAATTAGGAATACTTCTTCAATTTGCAGAACTAATTAGCATCTGCCATTAACTGATGGCAAAAGGTTTAATTAGTCTAATCAATTAAAATGCCCTGCTGCCAATAGCCTTCAGAATAGCTGGTGTGAATTCAAATTTATATACATTCATGCTGCTTTATGGTGCAGATGTAACTTAATTGACAAGGACTAACCTCGTTGTTATTCTGAGTCAGATTTTTGCTGCGCCTGTATGCAATGACATTTCTTTTCTTTCATTTAGTCACAAAATTAATTTAAAAACATTTTTTATATTTTTTGAAAGTATGATGGTGTTAACGTATCAGATCTATGACCAAAAACCCAAATTAAAAATTGTTTTCAAAGTTGTAAAGTCTAATCCCGACAGTCTGATGCTTTTCGTTTATTTTTGCTAAACTTTTAAATTTTTTTTGGAAATTAAAATCACTTTTGATTAAATTGTGCGGCTGTAAATCAAAGGAATTAAAAAGTCTTGTTCTTGTGATAGTTTAATGTGATTTGATATAGCAATGTTGAACTTAAGGAGCAATGTTGAACTTATATGTTAACAATGACAAACGTTTCAACCAAAGTTAGTAGAGAGTAAAGCTTCAGCTTGAAAAAATTCCTTTGCGTTTAAGCTGAAATCTGTTTTCTTTACCAAGATAAATTTTAGCTATAAACTAGGCAAGCAACAGCTACACACAACGTTATTCTAACAGTAAGCTTAAATTAAATCATCTGTATTTACAACAGTGTTTTTTGTTAAAGTTGCCATTTTTTTGAAAAACATGTTTCTAAATCATTGGAGCCAAGGCAAGAGGAACCAAGGAGTAGTGTGTAGCTCCTGGTCCACAGGTTGCCTTTTTGTGGGTTTGGAAAGAGCACCCTTTATTTCAAAACAACCATAAATAGAAATAGGTTAGCAGTCATAATATACACAGGTGAATGATAGCTGAATAGTGGTTACCCTCACCACGGTAATGGATAGTTCACCCTCACCATAATAAACTGTGGTTCACCCTCACCACAAAGAATAGTAGTTCAGCTTTACCACAACAGTAAGTAGATCACCCTTATTGCAATAATTAGTAGTTCGTCCTCGTTAAAATAAATAAAAGTAGTTCATCCTCACTACAACGATAATTATTTCACCCTCATTACAATAAGGAGCACTGAAGAAACACATAGAGATTCGTCTTCACCACAATAAATGGTGATTCACTCTCACCATTATACATCATCTGTTCGCTTTCAGCTCATCTTAAACGAAGTCTTTGTCAGTTACATAGTTTGAATAATTATAAATTATTTTCTTTATTGAACCATAATGACTGATGATGAAGATCAATCATATCAGCAAAGTGGTTGTTTGTTGTAAGCTGCGCTAATTTTCTTTGTCACGTGCTTATTTTGTGGTTGCAGCAGCGCTTGTGTGTCGGTTATGCTTGAACGTCATCGTTTTTTGACCTGCTTCTGGATTTCCGTTACTGTTGGCACAGCGCATTTCAATCAAAACAAGTGGTGCAACTGAACCAAGCAACGGAAATTACGGTAAAGTATTTTTCCTAAATGCATTACAACTTATCCATCGTAAGATTCGAACACTTGATCATTGCCATTGTGCATGGCTCTCCAGCTTACTCTACCACGTTTCTGAGTATTAGTACGATTACGTCATAATGCTATATTGATGTTGTTGCAGTCAGACAGACTGATGAGTTTGGGTCCAGTCGAAATCTACTAAATGTGGAAATAAAAGTAGGAGAGAGCTGCGATAGCAAAGAAAAGCACCGGAGATGTGAACAAAAAGGATCTTGAAGATATAGCTCAGATAATACGGCGAGTCTTGTATTAGAACTGATATCATGCTGTTTGTTCAACTCTTTCCGTCACCTTTATCTTGTCCTTTGTGGAACTGCATTATAGAATTAGTGTCGCAATGATAACCAAGGTTTTTTAAAAATAATTTTTCGTTATTTTGGTTGGCATAAAAAGCTGGTTAACCTCACCTATTAAGAATGTGTTTGTGTTCCTGCTAGGAATGTGTTTGTCCTGTTGAGCTTTAACATTCGATAAGTGCTAAATGATTGGAAATCTAGTAATTGTTTTTGAAGTAAATTGCTTGAATGCTGCAAAATATATTTGGGCGTAGTCTAGATCACTTGGAAAATATGGACATTACTAATTGAGAGAAAAACAGGATTTAATTTTAGTACAGGAATTTATTATGACTTCAAGATAAAATTTTTGAATAAAAAAATTGATATGATGTGACTAAACTTAATTTTCAATAATAATTAGTTCGTTATATTACTTGGTTTTCCGCGCATAACGACGGTGAACTATGCATTTGTTTGTCTGTCAAATTGTGTTCAAATTCTCTGCGCCAGTGTTGCAGTTCCGCTGATGCGATGCGTTGCTGTCGTGAAAACTACCACCGAGCACGAGGAGATGAGGTGAAATGCTTTCGAAAAGCAGCCCCAGTACCATGGTCGTAATTTCTTTTAATTTTCATATCGTGTGCTTCACAGATTAACTGTAAACGATCTTACTCCACTTTCTGGTCGAAACGAGACGAACTATTGCTTGTCTGATTCAGTGTCGGTACTGTCCACACCGAGGGCATCATTCGATGATGAAATGACTGGTTCTTCCTCGGTGAGTTAAAAATAAGTCACAGTTCAAAGTCAAACTCGCATTTGAAAAAATTAGTGAGATTCAATCTGCTTAATTTTGATTGTCTGAAATCGGTAGATTTCACGAACTAATCGGCTGTTTTTTTACAAAAATTTTTGCATATTTTTCTTCATACTCGTTGGTCAGGGACTGTGAACTTGAAGAGTTTGTCTTGACCCACTTCATTGTTTTCATGGTTCAAGTTGATTGCTTGACATTAATTTCGATAAACTAATTCTTGCTGCAAGCAACGGTTGTCACTCTGCGTTTCACCAAGTTACAAGAATGAAGCTGCTCACCGGGATGTCGTAAGAATTGACTTTTCGCCTTTCACCTATGACAGTCCGCTATGTTGATGGTGAGGACACCAGCCACTCACCTATGACAGTCCGCTATATTTGTGGTGAGGCTATGAGCCACTCACCGGTGGTGAGGTCACCAGCCACTCACCTGTGACAGTCCGCATGTTGTTGGTGAGGCTATCAGCCACTCACCTATGACATTTCGCTATGTTGGTGGTGAGGCTACCAGCCACTCACCTATAACGGTCCGCTATGTTGGTGGTGAGGCTACCAGCCACTCACCTATGACGGTTCGCTATGTTGATGGTGAGGCTACCAGCCACTCACCTATGACGGTTCGCTATGTTGATGGTGAGGCTACCAGCCACTTCCCTATGACGGTTCGCTATGTTGGTGGTGAGGTCACCAGCCACTCACCTATGACGGTCCGCTATGTTGGCAGTGAGGCTACCCGTCTTTTATTTGCATTTGGCGCTGATTTGATGCGCAATGCTACTTCGCGTAGACCAACGATCGGAAAACTTTAAAACTCAAAGAGTCATTTGGATCCTGTTTCCTCCCAAAAGAAAACACTCGAAGCCGCAAATTTATGCTTTTTGACATTTACTATATATGCAACTACATTATATATATATTCTTAAAACTTTACGCTTTCTATAAACAAATATAGTGCATTAATTATGGAATGAATAAAGTGCTACAGAGACAATTAAATTTTGTTTATGTATCAAAATATTTTGAACTTTTTAAAATTAACCAAAATTGTCGCCGAATCAAAGTTTTTTTTCAATTGAATTAAGAAGCTAAACTTGAAATATCCACAAAGCAAATATAAATCGCCAATCTGGGTGGTAAAAGCATCCGCTTTGTAATCGGTAGACTTGAGAGTGAATTCCTTGTCGAATCCTACCAGAAGATTTTAAAAACTGGTTTTCACAGCTTTCCTGCCTGGTGCTCGGCACGAAAGGAAAACTGAAGAGAAAAATTATGAACACTTTTTTTTAGACTTACACCTTGAAGTGATCAATCATGTCATGTATCGTGTTTGTAAGCCCAGTTGTTTCGAAGAAGCCAACCCGAACGCACGTAGGTACGTGCGCACAAAGAGAACTCTGCGTTATAGATCTACCCTAAGCACGCGGAACCGCAGTACGAGGATGAAAGAGCCGCAGGTTGACGACGCCTACATTGAACTTATCATGATGAAGTTCATTGTGTGGACTTCAATCATCGTTTCACACCGGACTTTGATCCAAGTGAAGAAAAGTGAAACTACATGTACACGTTCATGGCACCGTGAACTGCAGTGTTGCTTCCTCGATCTGCTGTGATGTATTGCTACTAGCTCTTGCTTAGTTGCTCCAGACTTGACTATCACAGTAACAAAGCGTCCGCTTTCCAGTCGGTGGATATGGGTTCATTTCCACTGAGTCTTACGAAAGACTTAAAAAACTGCTGCTTTTAAAAAATTCTGCTTAGCATTTAGCAATAGGAGTTGAGCTGAATTTACATCGGGATGAGAAAATAGACTGCATGTTCCGTTTTTAATTAACAGAGTGATGACTGATGGGGAGTGATTTTTTGGGACTGCCTCAATAAAAATCAGTGGGACGTCACCACCATAAGACCCCGGTACAGTGGTGAGGTGGTTGGAGTGTCCGCTTTGCAGACGGTAGACCAGCGATCGATTCCTTATTTAGTCAAACCAAGACTTTAAAATCGTTATTCACTGATCTGCTCCTTGACGCTCATCAATAATGTGAAGGGTGAAAAATTGAAACTAAGTTTGCTCAGCCCTCATTAAAATTAGTGGAATGGGATTCAAATTGATAAAGCACGCACCACAAACAACTATCATGAAGCAGCATCAGTAAAACACGACTTCGGGTTGGATTTCAACCCACAATCACCACCAGCTACCCTTAGGCGTGAACCCAGATCTTTGTTTTTCGGTTATTCTACCGTAACAGGCATGTTTGCTGTGCAAATATCTGTAGAAGAGCTTTATGCTTGATTATGTATTGAGCTGGGATCAATTCCACCTTTAAGTGGTGTTACAGAATCAAGTGATAATTACCCAGATCAGCCAGCGGGAACAAAAAGCTCTTGTATCACCATAAGAGTGTATTGGTTTCTGCGATTAGATCGAATTAAAACAAAATGAGTTGATGACTTTGATAATGATTAAAAAATTTCATAAAAAGTGTATTGGTTTTAGCGTTTAGATCTAATTAAAACAAAATGAGTTGATGACTTTGATAATGATTAAAATCAGAAAAAAATTTTTAGAAACCACTTGAACAATGCGTGGAAAAGCGGCGGACCGTAGGAAATAACTGCAGGTCATAGCCTTATGTTAGTAGTTTAAACCTGCTTTGTTCTCCGCAAAGAATTCATTTCCCTTGTTTAATACAGCGTAATCACCTGAAACAAAGAATGATTTACCATTCAGTATTTTTAAAAATGCTGTACCGGTGTTTCATTTAATGTTTGTTGGTTTATATCACATGATATCAGTAATGATCTACGACACCCGCTTTTTATTGTTTATACAAGGCTACGCGAAAACTTCTTTTATTTTGCTGATTTTGTAGAGATGAGAAATAAAGAGACGGGTTAGTCCTTCATGGAAAAGAAAGAGAGAGAGAGAACAAAACGGGGGTAACGAAAAGGTAAATCTGTCAATGGATACATGAAGTGCTTGTAGGTCGAAAAATTTTGAAAAGACTGAACGTGTTCAGTTAAAAGAAGAGATTGCTGGATAGAAGGGAAAGAGGGATGAAGATTATAAGAGGTCGTAGATTGCTGAAGCAACGCACCTTGTCTAGTCGGCTCAGCGGTATGAGTGTAAGAAAGATTCTCCCAAACATTTCTTGTCTGTTTAAAGCTCATTTCCTACCATGTAGTGATGGTGACAATAATATTTCTAATCCGGTTGTGAAGTCAGTTGTTCAGGTAGCAGACGTTTTCCGTTTGTCGAGTGAATAGATATTTTAAACAGATGCGAACGTTCTTCGTTTTTCATAGCCGAAAAACGTTTGTATCAGTTTTGGAAGTTTAATAGCTGCTGATTGGTTTGAACTAGTAACTAGCATGCAGAGATCTTGTGAAGCACTTTTCTATAAGGCACCTCAACGTCAAGTTCAGGCCGAAACAACTCACGGATATTTCCATCCCAGTGGTTGTGGTTGTGGTCGCGTTTACACAGCAGTGACTGGAATCAGATCGCTTTGTTTATTTTTATATGACGTAGTTTGAATTGCTTTCACCAATGAGGCTACGTAATAATACAAAGCGATTTGTTTTGAGTAGCGCCGAGTTGTGAAAACTATAATTCTAGAACTTTGTATGTTGTTCAGACTAGCCGTGAAAATTTCATCGTGTTGCCGGATGTCTCTGGTTCGATCCCAGCGAACTGCAACAGCATTTCTTTGATTGTTCTCCGGATTCATCTCATTCTTTCTGTAATTGTTTGCTCTCCATAGCGCCACATCGCTCTATTTAGGGCATTTTGAGATAAAAATCTTTCCAAGGCAAATGTCACCTTTTACGATTTCAGATTTTTGAGAGACCTGACATGGCGTATTTTGTGATCGTAGTTAAAAGTTTTTCGATGGCGTGATTGTAAAAAATATTTCTACTGCTCTAACTTTTTAAACCACAAATCAATATAAAAAATTGACGTGAATCTGACAATGCATGGGATCGAAATAACTACATAATGTCAAAAAGACTTTTTGTATTCTGGTTTAACCTTTCTGATCTTGATTTTTTAAGACTTTTATTAAGGAAATTCTAGATTTTTCCTGGGATTAAGTATATGTAATAAAATATATTTTTCATAGACACAAAATAATTAAAAAAGCAACAGGAATTACATAAAACTCTGGAAAAAAGCGATTTGGCCTTTTTTTCCTCCCCACTTTTCCCTACAAAGTAAATAATCAGATTTGAAAAAGCAAATTATTTTTTTGTCCAGAGATTAAGAATAGTTGACAGGGACGTGTTGCAACAATAGAAACGTTTTGATTATCATCTAAAGAAAAAGAGAGAAATCTAATGTTTTAAATCTGTTTCGGTCTTTGTTAACCGAGATGGTCGGGTTCACCTCATGCTCTTCGAAACTTTTTCGACAAAAAAAGAGAAAAAATCGAACTGGACTGTTTAAAAAAGATGTCGTGGAGAATATATGAGTTTATATCATGCAGCTACCTCTGAGAAAAAATTGATGTTTATATTCACTGGCGTACGAACGGGGGTGGAGATTATGGGTCAACTCCCCATGAATATCGTAGGTATAAGTTTTTTAACTTGAATAAAAATGCAAGCAGCCATTTGCTTTAAACGTTTTATAGAAAGCAAGAAACTGCTCACTTTTTAGTGTAGTTTTCCAAAATTTACATTGGTGCATGCTTTCAGATCCCTCAAAAATAATTGGTGACTTCGGCCTTCTTAATGTGGGAAATGACAGATTTCTTCTTGCGCTACGGCTTTTATGTTTGTTGGAATACAATCGATTCCGTTGGAATACGATACAAGTAATATGACGCATTACTGCAATGTGGTTGTTTGGAAAGTTTGAAGCAAATCTAAACAATGCGCGTAGAATACTTCGCACTGGCGACATCAAGTGATGATATGAAGAGTTTTGTGATTTACCAATGTGGTGCTAGCACATACTGCTTTGTTTACTTTATTTCACGGCTTTCTTCCAAACATTTCACAACAGGCAGGCGAAAACGTGTAACTCAATATTTCGCAAGATGAAACTTACAACTAAAAAGCAATTAAAACAGTTCATCTCTGCTATATTACAGTAACAGAGATCTATTCTTCACACAATCCTAAAAAATAAAAATATCGATTTTCTCAAACGCTGCCAAGGCTCTCGCACTTCAATTTTATTCCATTCTGAAGTGGTCTCTCAAAAATGTCAGACAAAAAGTTGTTTTTAGGTTTTCATTTTTAAATAACTCATAAAAGCAAAACAAATATTTCAACTGGCTTATTAATCAAAAATAGCTTAAATCTACACATTCATTTTAAAACAAAACCTCTCACTATCAAAAATGTTCTAGATTTCTTCTGCTTTCTCTTTTCTTCTTTCTTCTGTGGATTCAGTGCCTTTGTGGTTTACGCGTTAAGTGTCTTTAAGAAAGGCAATCAAAACTTCTGGGGGTGTTGCAGTATTTGTGGTGGCGATGTCCCCCAACACAAGGTCAATTTATAGGCGTAAAGGCAGGCGAAAACGTGTAACTCAATATTTCGCAAAATGAAGCTTACAACTAAAAAGCAATTAAAACAGACCATCTCTGCTATATTACAGTACAGAGATCTATTACTCTTAGTTCCAAGCGCTCTAGATCTATGTTTCAAATCTAATGCAGAAGTTGATAATCTCAGCTGCAACCATTATATCAATAATCGTGTAGCTTGGCAAGATGGTGGCACGAGCTTCACAATCCTAAAAAATAAAAATATCGATTTTCTCAAACGCTGCCAAAGCTCTCGCACTTCAATTTTATTCCATTCTGAAGTGGTTTCTCAAAAATGTTAGACAAAGAGTTGTTTTTAGTTTTTCATTTTTAAATAACTCATAAAAGCAAAACAAATATTTCAACTGGCTTCTTAATCAAAAATAGCTTAAATCTACACATTCATTTTAAAACAAAACATCTCACTATCAAAAATGTTCTAAATTTCTTCTGCTTTCTATCTGTATTGTCCTAGGCTTGGTACTGGAAATAAACAGGCGAGAGGGTATAGGGTGAACGAGTTCCGGACCATGCTACAAAAGTGTTTGTCAATTTTTTCATAAATAAACACCTAACAAAATAGAAAAGTTTCGGCAATCATTTTTCTCTTGATTTAAATTTGTGCTCAAATTGTTGACTGATGGAAGTTTATCTATAAATGAACCGTGTCACTTCATGAATACCGTTAACTATACAGCTTCACAGTATACAAAAACTTTATGTTTGCAATCAAGATCTGTTCTGCTCTAACTAGTAAGTAAAAATAAATAAATGAGCTACATTGTTCCGGTATATTTTTATCCTCCGGATTCGGACAAGCCTCCTTCCTAGAACATGGTTGTGTTCAAACTTGCTGCGCAGTGGAGAGTACTGCTGCTACAAAACTTTTTTACCACGAGCACAGAAAATCTTCATAAAATTTTTCCCAAGGACACAACTACAAAATCTAAGAGAGATTTCAACGCGCGATTGTTTCCACCATGAACAGCGAACCAAGCTCGACTATGTTGCCCGACAAATCAGTGAAATCAAATTATTTTATCAATTCTCATAATCAATGAGCTGGATAGCAATTGACCGACTGATGTCACAATTTTAACCACTGAATGCAGATAGCGGTGATTTACGACCCTTTCTGGCGTGCCCCCACCTTGCTACGTAAAACAATCACGTGATTGACTAAATGATTACACAGGCTATTTTGCATAACAAATGACAACCACGAATGCATTGGATGCATTTGTCGCAGTTCGTTGATCGCGACTTGCTAATAAAATCGATCATCATCGTCATCATCTCTGATCAGCAGCATGGCGCGATGGAATGAGCGGCGAAATTGTAGTCGAAAGACTACCAGTTCAAAGCTCTGACTGTTGCGATTAACGCGGCAGGTGGAATAGCATCGTCGTTTGCTTTCATGCTCACGCTTCAGGTTTAATTTATGATTAACAACGACATATAGGTGGGTATAGGATCTACCTAGCCTCCCAGGTTTTCTGTTGAGGGGGATCGGTTCATCAGCTATTTGCAGGCTGATGAGTAGCTTGACTCTTAACAATTCAAAATAGTTTCTACAGCTTATCGTGGATAAACATACTTAATGTTTTGAAATCCAAAACCTAATTTAAATCAAACTTAAATCCAATCAAAAAATTCAGGCAAGCTTCTTTTCTTTATTTCACAGAGTCAGAGAGCACTTAAACCATTGGATATTGTTACATGTTTACAAAAAAATTACTAAATCAAATTAACCTGCATTTCATATCTCAAAAACATTATTACTGCTGTCACCTTCAGCAAGACTTTGTCTTATGAGATAAGTCCTGAAACAACGTTTTGAATCAAATACGGTTTAAGCTTTATTTACTTGAGAAACGGTGTATGAAATTAATTACCTACTTACAGTAATATGCATAGGAGCAGCTTTGTTAAAATCACAAAAATAGTTTTTTAATTGCTGCTGCCGGGTTTAATTATTGTTTTCCAATTTTAATTGTTATTAAAACTGGAGGTGGTCAAGATTATTAGTCAGTCAAAGTTAGTTGTGGTAAAGTAAAGGTGTTTTTTGAAGGGTGTGGCCACACATTTAACTGAGTAAATTTATGTTTGATGCGAGCAATGAATTGAAATCATCACCTGGGAAGAGCAGAATGCAATGTTCGCAATATTAGTGGTGCGACATCAAATTGAAAAAAATTAACACGAAAATTGTACAAAAAGTTTGTCCTTTGATAATTTTTAACTGTTTTTCCCTCAAAAGCATGATTCTTTTACATCATTTAGCGGTCATTTTTTAAAAAAATTCATCTACACACGAGCCCTGCAATACCTTTTGAACTTGGGATAACATTGGTTTCCCCAAACCTAAATGAAGAGAATAAAGAAGCTTTTTTTTACTTCTTTACCCCTTTCTTTTTTGTTTGGGGAAACCAATGTATTTCAATATTCTTTTTGGAATACACATCATGTAAATTGAGATAAAATTCTTTTCCAAAAATATATTACACTACGTAGTTTGATTTAATCTTCATTTTATTTTGAACATTTGAAAAGGCAATTTCAACCCACATCTTTTGGTCATGACTCAAGAATGTTAAAATAAGTGTAATTCTGGGTCTCAGAAAAGTAAAATTTGTTGAAAAACAAAGTAATTAAGTACATCTTGACTATTTTTCCTCGAAAGCATGGTTCTTTAGTATGATGTCTGTAAATTTTTCGAAAAGATACATCAAAAAATAAAGTCTCTAGAATCTTTTAAAGCTACGGTACCTTATTTTGAAAGTAATTTACTCCTTCAAAAAGGAAGGGGTTGATTAGCATAAATTATATTCTTGAACAAAAAATTTTTTGGAGGTCAGCGTATTATAAACCACAATAAAATTCCCTCTTCAACGATATAACATATAACAGCCAATGGCATAAAAGCATTGAATAATAAAAGTAAAGATAACTAATCGTTTTTTGTGCAAATTAGTCTTATTTTGCAGAGGATTCGAAGACTGCTTCGGCAAGCAAAAGAGTTACAGGATAATTTCAAACCGCCATAATAGGACTTGCTTTCATCTTCATCGGTCTCTGTTACGGCACATCTAAACTTTGATTAAAGGCCGACGACTCTTTTTCTTTCCAGGGAGCTATTTTTAGTTCTATAGCTACGTGGCTCTGTGAGAGAAAGAAAAAAGCCGCTTATTGTTAGTTTGTTTTTGTAGAAAAATACTGTATAGTCAAAAGAAGTGTTGATGATAACATTTGTTTCTTCGATAAACGTTCGTCACCGCCATTATTGTTTGGTTTGTTTATCTGCAACAAAAAATCCAGCTGTGCAAAAGAGGGAGTTCTTCAATAATAACAATACCGTGGAACCCCGGTTTTCGACCCCCTCGATAACAAGACCACCCCATTATCAGGACCACTTCAGTGCGGTCCCTGGTATTTACTATGGTAATGCATTGCATTCTGTTTCAATAACGCGACCACCCCGGTTTCCAGACCAGGACCGCCATATTTTGGTCCAAACTGCAAATTTAATCCGCTAAAGCGACCGCATGTGCTCCATAATTTACTTTTGTGACCAAAACAATAAGATTAGGTGAGCGCGTGCACACACGAATAAAATGCAACTGCACAATGAATGACCAGTGTGGCGTACACACAAGGATAAATTACTGACAGTGTTTCTGGTTAGTAGGCTACTGCTATAAATTTTAAATTCATTCTGCAGTTTGTTTTTGCTGTACAGTATCTTATAAAAAAACATATGGCACTTGGTAAAAAGAAACCAAAAGAACTGTCAATCAAACAAAAGGTTATGGCGATAAAACAAAATGAAAGTGAGGGAAAATCTAAGAGGGAACTTGCTAAGATTACGGTTAAAGCGGTTAAAGCAAAACCCAAATACAGAACACACTTTCTATTGGAAAGAGACGTAGTCCACCTTCTTATACCACTCTATGAAATTGAAATAGGACTTTATGCATTAAGACAAAAAAACAATTCGCGGCTTTTTTAATTGTAGTGATTAAATGCATGCATATTTATGTTTTATCATTTTAGAATAAGAACCGAATTCTTTTTCAAATTGTGCTACTTACATAGATTACTGGTTGCATAAAAAGTGCAAGTCCAGCTGCTACAAACATGATGCTTCAAAGCAAAATCCGCTAACACGACCACCCCGCTAACGCGACCGCTTGAATGCGGTCCCGTGGGTGGTCAGGTAAGCGGGGTTCCATTGTATGTGTTTTTCGAAGCACGCTTTGTCATGCAATCTACACGTTTCCATTGTTTTTGAATGTTTTGTCGACTAAATTATGCGACAAAACAAAGAAAGCTAGCGACCTGGAAACAAATTTTATACAATTATCGGACTTACTTCTTTAGCCGTATGCAATGGACCAGTGTTTTTTCTTAACGCTAGATAAGAGTTGGTCCTGGATTTTAAATTCAAAAGCGACAAAACATTTTTTGCGTTTAAGCGATCTGTAATTAGTCGATTTGTCTCCAGACACATGGACCTAGTCGTAGAGTTTGCGAAATTTGCTATGCCTATCATATAATGTTAGAATCTTGTTCAGTGTCATAGGTCACTGGTTTAAACTTGGCTATTGCGGGTACGGTGGTGCTCATGAAAACCAAATGAAAGATTGATCGTTACCCCGGAGTAAATGCCACAAAGAAATTGATTTTGTAAAACCCTGCATCTTTTGACGAAAAAAACAATTTTTTATTCGAACAAAAGCCAACACTTAACTTATCAACTTGCAAAAAACTGAAAACTTATAGGATAAACGATCATTTTACAAAAAATCGTTTTTTGTTAGATTTGATATTTGTTTTCTAAAAAAGTTCTTGCACAAAACCGCGTTCGAAAGCTTTTACAAAGTAAGCTATAAAGCCGCCTCCGATAAAAAAACTCCTCATTTGCATTGTTATATGTAAATTGTTAAGATTTATAGCAGCTTCAATATACATCTTAACTATTTGGAGGAGAAAAGGTAGTTTTTTATCGAAATTCTACAACTAAATTGTTTTCAGCAAAGTTTGATTCTTTGATAAAGACAATGACACATTGACAGTACAAAGGAGAGAATATACCAAATACTTCGTTCTGTCGCTGGCTCTTTTTGCCCATCTTCCTCTTCTCTTAACTTTCCCAAACTGTTCCTCTCCCTGAGAGTCGGCTGCAGTTTTTTCCGACTACCTGACATCCCACTTTTCACTCTCCCAGCCAAAGGTTCTGCGTAGCAGAGCCAGAGGCTATATTTCCGAGCTCCGCCGAGCCACGTGCCCTGAGGAATCTCATTCGTTTTTCTGCTCCCCCTCTACCCCGCTGAATTTCTTGCAGCTGCCACGAACCTCTCCTCGTCCACTGCCACTGGCCCAGATAAAGTTGCCTATCCCATGCTAAAGCACCTTCCTCGCTCTGACATGGGTTTTCTCCTACACACTTTCAATCTTTCCTGGTATTTGCATTTCTTTCCTTCCATCTGGAAGACATCTTCTATTATTCTCATCCATAACATATAAGATGGGAAAGCCTCTAAACTCTCCTGCTCCTTTCCGCCCTATCTCTCTCACTTCCTGTGTCTCAAAGATATTTGAGCATATTATTCCATCACGTCTACTCTTTTTTCTAGAGTCTAACTCCATTCTCTCTCCCCGCCAGGCCGCTTTCCGCCGTGGACGGTCAACTCTTGATCAAATTTTTTATCTTTCTCAGTTCATATCGGATGGGTTTAACAAACTCAAGCGGGGTTTTTGGACGATCCTCGCCACTCATGTTTTTTCGAAAGCGTTTGACTTTGTCTGGAACCCGCTCTTTTCCACAGACTCATTTTGGCGGGCCTCTCTCCTTGTTTTGCTCGTTGAACTCAATCCTTCCTTTGATAGACGCGCTTGCGTGGTTTATCAGAATCACAAAAGTCGTTCCTTTGGAGTCTGTCGAGGTGTTCCGCAAGGATGTTCCGTTCTTGGCCCTGTACTTTTCTCTCTCTTCATCAATGATCTTCCGGCATCTCTGCCTTCTTCCATTAGTTACTCTCTTTATGCTGACGATCTGGACATTTGGTCCTCTTCCCCCTCGGTCCCTGCTGTGGTGGGGGCCATACAAGGAGCTCTGATTCGACTGGAGAGCTGGTCTGAGTATTGGTGTCTTATTCTCAATCTGAGCAAATGTGAGGCTTCCTTTTTCTCAGTGGATCCCCACCAAGCTAACCTCCAGCCCCATCTCTTTTGATTGAACTGGCCCCTCCGTTTCAATCCCCCACCAATTTTCTTGGGGTCACCTTCGACCGCACTCTTTTCTTTTCTCAACATGTATCTTTGCATAAGGCCAAGTTCTTCCCTCGTCTCAAGGTCTTACACTGTATCTCTGCTTCCTCATGGCGCCCCTCTAAGGAGTCCCTCTCTTTTCTGTAGAAAGCCTTTTTTTCGGCTCCTTATTTTTGATTCACCCGGATGGTTTCCTTTTCTAGGCGTCACCAACTTTACCAAATTGGAACGCCTCCACCAAGCGGCTAATCGAGCCATCTCCGGCTGCTTCTCGTCCTCCCCTATCTCTCTTTTCCTCCCTGAGGATTCTCCACCTCTCCTACAAGTCACCCTGACTCATTTTACTCTGTCATCTTATGAACAAGTCCTTCGTCTCCCAATCTCCTTTTCTATTTCAGGTTTGGCCAGACTTGGAGTGAAACCAAAACTCTTCAGATTGTCCTGGAAAGCTTTTTCGTCCACTCACCCACTTATGCTTTCTTTTATTCCTCCTAGGAAGGCTCTTTTTGCCTGGACCTTGCCTTTTTTGACTGTGGAGTCCAATCTTTCCTCCCGATGCTCTCGCTCTGATCCACTTCTCTCTTGCCAAGGTGCGACTCTCGCTCACCTTGACTCTCTCCCACCCCACAATCTGGTCATCTAGATAGATGGCTCTGATCCTTTTCCTTTTGGCAAAGGCGGCTATGGTGTCCTTGCCAACTGCTCACTTTGTGCCACTAAGGCCACTCTCTTCTTTTTCTCATGCCCAATATGTTCAAGATTATCCGCTAAAGCCTGTGCCATTCTGCAAACTCTTCGCTGGTCTCGGCAGCACCAACAAGTCTGCCATTTCTCTTATCTTTTCCTCTTCTCTGACTCTTGCTCTGTTCTCGCCTCCCTGTCCTATCGTCCGTCATTTCTTTTACCTCAATCTCTCTAGCAGATCTGAGAGGAACTGTCTCCTTTCTCCTCGTGTACTATCAGGCTACAATAAGTCCCCGGACACTCGTTTCTCCCGGGAAACGACGCGGCTGAAAAGTTGGCCAGACGGAGAGCACTACTCGTGCCCTCTGCAATCCCTTGTAGCCTCTCTCTTCTTATCTCTCGTATTTACTTTCATCTTTTCTCGGACTGGAGGCGTACTGTTTCATCTAAATTCTTCGACACACAGGTCCCCTCGGTTTCCACTGAGGAACTCGTGCTTCCTCGTCACGCTCGCTGTGTGCTCTCTCGTCTTCGCTGCAACGGACACAGTTTACACTCTTATCTCCGTAGGATTGGCAGAATCGAGAATCTTTTATGTAGAGCCTGCGGATACCTGTCCCAGGACACCTCTCAACTCATTCAGCACTGTCCAGCTACGGACTCTTTGCGCCGCTCGCTCTTTGGCAATCCTCTATCTCTTTATGACCTCTGGTCCGGACCTTGAGGAGTTGTCAGGCATCTGGGGCTCCATGGTATTCCGCCATGCTCCCATCTCTCGGAAGGGGTCGAGTAACAACAACAAAAACAACAACAACATGATATATTGAGCCCAAAACATGAAAAATCTTTATAAAAAATGCTCAGTTTATTGAGGCTGAACTACTGCTGTGATAACTTAACATTGTTTTTCCTTTTGGTAAATTTGTTTAATCTGAGAGAAATTGATCCAATTCATCAAAACAATAAAATTATATCAGAGTTTACAAAAATTTTCTTTATGTTGCAATTTGCGCATACACTGCTGAAAGTTGAGGCAAAATAAAATGCTGCGAGAGTTAAATTGCTGTCAATCGGCTGAGCGTATAGATAACACTGAACAATGCTTTTTGAGAGGCTTCTCGTTTGAAATGTTGCTCAAAAACAATTCTGAGATCTTTTAGGCTAGGATCGGAAATCAACCCTGCTTGGCCTGGCTTAGGAAAATTTGTACTAGACCCAGATGAAAATACAGTGGGTACAAAATTTCAAAACTAACTTTTGAAAAATTGATTTTAAAAAAAATCTTTTATTTTGTTTTGAGGCATAAGTAGGAAAGTAATCGCTTTCAAAAACGAAGGTCTTCAAATACCGTATTTGCAGCTTTCAATAATTTTTTACATCGAGAGCGAGTCCAAATAACTTTTTGGGCGTCAACAGTTGCCGACTTCTGCGGTCTGCCCTTGAATGGACATATGAGTTTAGAATAAAAGATGATACGCAGTCTGTACCTCTGTCCTATCATTGCATGATGGCGATGCTTTAAGCACATAGCTTTCTATGGCAACATTCCAGTAATCCACATTTGCGCTAAGTTTATTGACGCTTATGACGAGCTCAAAATTAATTACATAAGGAGGTGATTTGCTCCACCCAGTTTCAAAATTTGGTTTATTTTTCCTACACAATGCTATCGTCATTTAAACACGTATAAGTAAAAGTATCTGATTTTAGAATGTATCCGAAAACTTCAACAAAAATGCTCCCGTTGTTACACAAAAGTTTATGGCCTGATGTAGAAAGTTTCTGTATCCTGCGTTAATTTACGAGACTTTGTTTAAATTTGTGCATTTTTGGAATTCCGTTTTCTTTTCGGCCTGATTTATTATTTTAAGTTTGCTATAGAACCGAGACTAAAGGATTATTTTTTTACAGGAATTTGGACAATTTTAATAAAATCACTGTTGGCCTACAACATGATATCACAAAACAGCAATTTACGAGTTAATGGTTTCAAGTAACTGCGCTTGACTAGTTAGAAAAAGTAAAGAAATCTTACTTGAAAAGGATTGAGGATCCGAAAGCATTCTATAAAAAAAAAAAAAGCATTCTATAAAATTCTATTATTGACAATCAAAAACCAAAATTTTAAATCAGACTTTTGTTCAGTGTTTTCAAGTGCCTAGTCCCACACTTTTTATGCATACGATTTTTTTTAATCAATTTTCGCCATTTTTGTTACGGCAATTTAAGATGTTTTTTTTCACCGCTTTCACTTTTCGTCTTACTTACACACAGCACGTCATATTGTCGTTTGTTGTTGAGATTGATCAATAAATTTTTGACAGATGCGACAGCCTGCTTCGAGCTATTTAAGAAGACTGCACATGTCAGCTTAAATGGCAAGTCTGCTCGGAAAAACAAGCAATATTTACTGTTTATGTCGTCTTTGTTTTTCGTTTCATGTGGAATAACATGTCGTACTGCAAACATGTGTATTGACGAAGTGAAGAAGATCACAGTTCTTAAGCCGAATACTTTCAATCATTAGAAGAATTTGATAAACGATAGACTTTCATAACGTTTATGACAAAATAGAAGGAACTCTTCACCAGGTTTTTGTTATTTTTTATTGGTTTGAAAATATCTCCTCAAATGCGCTCGATATGTTCATGTTTGATTCATGAAACATTCGAACAAACATCGATGACAAGATCGAATTTTTGAGAAAATTGTGATATTCTTAGAATTGTCACTTCTCCAACGATTTCAACTAAGGTTGGGGAGTGGGAGCATTTTGCAATACCTTCAGCACCATGAGAGGAACGAATCACACATTCCTTGCCTTTGGGGATAACAACAATGAATTTGAAAAATATGTTTTGATAACAAGGAAATTTGCAGGGTCATTAAGACCAATAGGTCAAAGCCAGATTTAAGCGCTTATCTTGATGATTGATCTGCGATAATTATCAAGAAATCGAGTCTTAAAAATTTTTTTGTTTATCGCAGGTATTTAGATACCGACATGTAAATTTGCTCTAAAAAAGAAGTGATTCGATCTGCTTTAAAAAACCTTTTTATGATTGTGACAGTAAAGTGGTTTAACTCGCAAAAACTACTTCTGACAGGAAAAAATAATCGGCAATTCTGGTTTAAAGTTCTGTGACGACACAATCAATATGTTTCTGCGTCATAGCAGCGATTACTTGTGCCTGCGAGCGAGTAAAATGTATTAATGATAGTAAACCGAAATAACATCAATAAAAGTGCTATAACATCTCTATTGGCAACCTTGGCCTGAACTGAGCAGTGACGTTTCGGAGAGTGGGAAGGGTGTCAACTTACTCTTACATTGATTTTGGCCACTTTTGTAATTGGTAAACATCCGTCATGTTTTTTGTTCAGAAGCTGGGACTCTTAAGTTTTCGTAACATAATTTTAGGCTAACATGCGAGTTCCTCTGAGTTATTGTGCAACGTTTATTGATGCTTTCTTGCTATTGAGCTTTTGTGACATTGAGCAGAATCATTCATAAGTGTTATCTGAAAACTGTTGGCGTTTTGTTAGATATTAATTTCGTTGTTTTCATTTTCTACTTCATCGCAGCATGATATTTTATGGCATTGATTTTGGTTTAAAATTGAAACAATAGTTGCAAAGTGGATCAGCGAAATTTTTTACCACTTAAAATGTGAGCAAGGAAACGTGGGCGAACTTCGATTTGGTGATTGATGAGCAATGGTGGAACTTAGGAACATTTCTTTTTTTTGCACTTCTTTTCTGTTGATAGGAGACAGGGTTGGAAAAATCCATTGATTTGCAATATTCGATAGCGCTATTTTCTGCTTTTTTTTTTATCATGGGTAAGCACAAATTCTCTGCTTTTTATATTAAATATCAAATATTGGTATTTGTTGCTTTTTATTGATTGGAAAAAAATTGACCGACGCGATGGCGTAGTAGTTAGGGCATCCGCTTTGCAGTCGGTAGACCTGGGGTTCAATCCCCTTGTCGAGACATACCAAAAGACTTTAAAAAATGGTATTTACAGCTTCCCTGCTTGACACTCGGCATTTATGGGAGTTTGTGGAGAACAAGCCGGCAAGCTTCCTTGTTGTGTCCTTGGGCAAGGCACTTAACGGGACGCCTCCGTCTTTATGTGGAAGACAGGTGGCCCAGACATATCGCAAATGTAGGGTGGCCACATTTTCTAAATGCAAAACCGGGACACTTATTGCAGACTGCTATTATGACTAGGTAGGGTGGCTGTACGTCCCGAGGTTACGCCAAGGTTACGTCCCGAGCTTTTTTTTTTTTGAGATCACCCCCACCGAAGCCGCTTCCGCGGTCTCGACCTCCATTTGAGTGTTCCGCTTTCACGAAAGCAAAAACCGGGACAGTGGATGGCCGGATTTCATGAAGCCAAATCTTTGGACATATGATAGGTTCTTGCTCAAAAACGGGACGCTCAATTTCAGATCGTGATCGCGGTGGCGCCCATGGTGAGGCGATCTCCAAAAAAAAAAGGTCATCACCTGTTTCGCTGCCCATTTATTGTCAATTTCGGCCGGAATCGTCATGCAGGCAGGGTTTGTTGCCAAAGTGCCCTGCCTTATCAAGGCTAACTTTGGCGTACCTTAGGTCAAGCTGTGCTGGCTGACTGAACGAAAAAACGGGACATTCGAGAATTTAACCGGGACAAGCTTCAAAAAACGGGACTGTTCCGGATAAAACGGGACGTATGGCCACCCTAACCACGCTAAAATGCTACGAATCTGAACTGGAAGTTTGTGGAGGAATAATTTAGGCGAGACTGCTTGACTGTGAGAATCCAACGTGTGATACGCGTCAAGCAGATACGAGTAGCTCATCTCATGAAGCAACTTGCTAGGTTTGCGATCACCCAATGTCGTATGATGAAGTAGTGCGTCCAGACGATCGTTTTCACGGAGTTAATAGGTTTTGATGAGTGCTGCTTTCAAGTTGGTATATGGGAACATACCCAGCTGACGGATTACATGCTGGATCTTTTGAACACTTGTTAAATTTAATCAATTTAGTTCTACAAATGACTTTTGCTGTTTGTCGAAAACCCCGTTTGAGGCAAAGGTTCGGTCAACCGCTGCAAACCATAAACCAAACAATCATGTATTTGTTTCTCTTGCATTTTTTTTCTTTTATCAGTTGGTGACATTACTTATTGCCCGCTGCTGCTTATCAGTTTTCGGTACAGCGCAGCGCACACCAATCGGCGTGTCCCAGCGTACACCGATATGTTCAAAAATGAACCTTTGTGGTAGCACAGCTCGAAAAATATATCAAACGTAACTCGTTTTGCGTACATACCTGTCATTCTACCGTCTATTACGGGAGTAAGCAATTTCTTCAGCTCCCGATTACTACTTGTAAAACGTAGAAAATATCATCCACTACTCTCTAGTTTTCTGCAGCAAAGATCAGCAACGAGGACACCGGTGCGATGGTGTAGTGGTTAGAACGTCCGCTTCGCAATATGTAAAAGTTGTCATCAAGTGTGCGTCCTGGATTTTAGTGACAGGGGGCAGGGGGTGCAGGAAAGTGAAGGAGTTGATAAAAACTATAATGATGCCTTTTGGCAAAATTGTCAATAAAAATCAAAGTGTTAACCTTTTTAGTCCAAGTGCTGTTGGTTAAGAAAATTTTGGGATTTCTTTTCCCCTTTTAGGTGTATCCTGAATATCATATGAAAGAAAGAAAGAATTTATTTACTTTAGAGCGTTTTGGTGCTTGAGCAAAACAGTACAACATAAAAAATGAATTCGTTTAGGTAACAGCCAAGATGCAACAAAAAACTTTTGGCTATTTAGACAAAAATCGCAATGATTTTTGCAGTTTAATCAAATTCGAAGTTATATAAATTAAAATGTCAGTTTTTTGCATTTTTAACAGCTGCACGACGAGCAGCTGGAATTAATGATTACAGTGGAATTCGGTTAATAAATCCACGGTTAATAAATCCAGCCGCTTATTACATCCAATTTGCTTGGAACAGAATCGTCCCAATCCTTTCCCGTTATAAAAACTTTGGTTAATAAATCCAAGCGCCGCTTAATACATCCAGTTTACGTGCTTTATGCAGTCAAATTTTTCTTCATTATGTACTAATAAGTACAATATTGCAAAGTGACGAAACAATATTGGATTATCAGTTTCGTATGGACAAGTACGTACATGTCCTTGTGTACTGGTAGGCCTAATAAAGCAGACTAATTGACCTTTTAAACGCAGATTTTTCTGTGTCGAATAAATACTGAAAAAATACTACATTTTGTGCATTTTAGAAAACGCCGTTTATTAAAGCCGCCGCGTATTAAATCCAAAACCGGCTGTCCCGAGGTGGATTTATTAACCGAATTCCACTGTAGTCAGAATTTTTTTTTTAATTTCGTTTCAGGTCGATTCAGTTCGTTTAAGGTTTCGTAATGTAAACGAGTAGTAAAGAGCAGCTGAAATTCTTTTGCTTTGTTTGTTGTTTTGAGAAATCATTTATGTTTTCGATTTGGTCTTTTGATAAACCAAAAAACAATGTCAAACCAAAAATAAGAATGGAGCCATTGAGAACTCGTGATCCCTTGGGTTTTGGTTTAAATATGTTTTCTGATGAAAGATTAACTTACTTTTTGGTTTAAGTTTTTTTTTAGGTCAAGTATATTTTGTTTTGATAATCGCTAAAAAGAATTGACAATGATTTTGCAAAGATGTTTCTTGATTTTTGAACTACTGGCCTTGCTAATGACTTTAAATGCTCAAAGTAAGTCATGGTTGATGTTGTAAAAGGAGAATGCAGGAAAACAAAGAAACCAGGATAGCAAAAAAAAACATATTTTTAACTTCAAAAAGTTGGACAACATTTTGAGATAGTTATCCAAGCGCCATTACTTTTCTGTTCAATTGTAACAGCTTGTATTGCGGAAAATCAACTATCTGAAAGCATATTTTACGTTTCCATCGTTACGAAGATTTCTTATTTGTTCAATTCTCAAATTAATGACTTTTTTTGGAGATGAAATTTTTGGATCAAAAAGGGGAGGGCATTTGGATATTTTGGTGTTTTCGGAGAAGAATTATTTCTTCTTGCGAATGGAGTACATGCCCTTTAAAAAGGGAGACGTATAATAGCCCTAAACCAGGGGTGGCCAAACTGCGGCTCATTAAGTCCTTGACTGCAGCTCTTTTGACTCATGTTGTATTTGAGTACAATGATGTAGTGTAGGTGTGTGCAACCTGCTGTGCGACACGTTAAGTTTTGTGGCTGATGGAAGGGTGCAAATGCCTGATTTCGCGCTTTGAAAATGATGGTCTCTAAAGAAAAAAAGTCATCACCCTATATTCCGACTAAAAATGCGAAAGTTTAAGTTAAGAATTGCGTTGCGGCTCTTTCAATGATGGCTTCTATCGTTTTTGGCTCTTTGGTACGGCAAGTATGGCCATCCCAGCCTTAAACTAAGACACTAAGTAAATCAACAAGCAAAGGCGCATTCTGCAAAAGATGGAGACGGGAAGAGAATTCAACCTTACTACGGACCATCGGTTGTTAAAAATGATTTTTTAATGTTTTTCACCTTCTAATTTTTTCTGAACTAATTCAAAAATACAGCCGTACGAGCCTCTATTAATTAATCTATTTGAACTTGGGGTTGGGTATATGTTTACCTCTTTGATACTTTGATTGCGTAGAATTTTCTGTTTTTTGTGGTAACGTTGTTGCTGACTAGTAGCTACGCTTTTTATGTTTCCTAATTGTGGTAGAAACGCACTACGCCAGCAGCACTGCTAACTCCGAAGCAGGTCTAGCCACTTGTTCCATGCATGGGTGTAAGATTTTCTGTTACCGGTAGATAAAAAGATACAACTACAACCGGTATGTCAATTAAATATTTTTCAACTTAATGAAAAGTTTCACGTTTGATTTAACGCGATCAACCTTTTCTTTACCAGCACTGCCGTGATATGGCAAGAGCCTGATACCTACAATGATTTTGTTTTTAAGAACATTGACTTTTGTTTTTGTTTATTATTGTGGAACAAGGGAACAACTGAGCCAAATTTTTTTCAGTTTTGCTTTGAAGCTATTAACTGTACGAACATTAATTATTTCTTCACGTTTGTTGGTCAGTAGCTTCACATAAACAAATATAAATCAAGGTTGTTTATAGTATTGGAAATATGGTTGTTATATTTTGTCATATAACTGCAGAGCAGCACAGAATAACGCAGAACACTTGATGAAAATTTATATGATAAGATCAAATTCACGATGTGTAGAGGGAAAAGACGCTTTATGACAATTTCTCCTGCTTAATTGCACAGCTTGTGGTAGAAATACACTGTGCTGAGCTCAAGTTGTTCAACATGCAATGATTTAGAAAGTGACTGGAAAATACTAATTAGAACTAACTACAATACAAACAGATTAGCCTGTTTACTGCTGCCAACATGTTCTGTGATTTGATGCATCGGGTTCGATCCTATCCCAGTTCAAACACAGAGAGGCACGGAAACGACGCGGCACCGAGTGAGTCTTACTTCATGATAATTACGTTGCTTAGCCCTTGAAAAGGGCTCCCATGCAATTTTCCTAGCTTGGATGCAGTACTTGTGTCAAAAATGCACTATTCCAGCAGTAGCGGCAACTCCAGAGCAGATATGCAAAAATATAACCACAGAACTAATAATTCTCATGCACGGTGTTTTATTTGAATTACGTGTTTTTTTAAATTTTGAAAAAAGAAATGAAATAGGATTGTCATTTCAGAAGGCGTTTCTGGTAGCAATGAACCACAACCGTCATATCCAGACCAAAAATGCGAAAGCAGTGTTGAAGGTAAATGTTAGCGCAGCATTGTAAATTAATTTCGAAGAAGGCGGAAAGGGAGCAAGAGCGGAGCAATATGCAAACAATTCCTCCGAAAGGATTACTAGCTTTTCAAAAGTGCCCTTCTTCTGTAATAAGGCTTCAACTTAAAAACTTTGAAAAGATTAAAGGCAATTGGAAACCAAAGTGGTTTAAATTGTTGCAGCAATACAAGGTCTTTACAAAACTGTCTTATACAGCGCTTTGCAGTTGGCAAAGCTGAAATCAATTTTTTTCAAGAAATATCAGATTCGTCAAAAAAAAGAGAAAAAAGCGAGTTTGCTTGTACCTGTAATAAGGTCATTTATCGGGATTCATTTATGATTTTATGGCAGACAGGATGCGGGTCCCAGCAGTCTACACGTAATGTTGGCCCAGTCTGACCACAGCAAACAAAACATGAGCTTACGCGCAACTGACATCACAAGTTAAAAAAATACCCCACTCATAAAATAATTCTATCTTGAGATTAAAGTAGATTCCTTTAATGGTATGAAGGTAAGTGTGGTTACTCCTTTCCCTTAAATATAGTTATAATTGTAGATTTTACTGAGAGCCAATGTTCAGGTACCATGAAAACAACAATTTTTACATAAATGCAATTGTTGTAAGCATGAAATCGGTTGAGCTGCTTGTAAAATATCAATTAAATTTTCTCTTACTTTGACTTCGGTTTTACAATCTGAGTAGTTGATTTAAAAAGCTTTTATAAGCAATTGGCAACTTCTGAAAATTTTACTGCAGCCTATGTTGCCTAAAAATTTCAAATGAAGATCACAAGAGAATATGGCTTTTTTAGTGACCGGGTGCTAAAGTCACTCTTTGAAGAAATATAACAGCGGGCAGGCTGCATCTCCACCAGTGAGCCATGCTCTTTATCTTGATATGTTGGTGATATTTTCTTTTTCTTTAGGAAATTTATTGATGTTTCTCTATGACCAACTGGTGTTGAAAGAATTTGACCAATGTGAGAATTCAACTTTATTTTTTGTTTTTATTTTATTTAACTTTACTTTTTTTCAATTCGTTTTTGTTTAATCAGTGGAAAGCTGCCGTTCGCAGTGCTACAAGAGATAGAGACAGACATTTTGCTACCAGTATTATCCCGAGGAAAGCGTCTTGCGGTGAGTTTGTTAGTTCTGCTTTTTCACAAGATGTTATAACGGAGGCGTGGAGAAAAAAAGGAAAATGCTTTTCCCTTCGAAATTTTTGTGCTTAATCATTTTGTAAATTAACGTTTTGAAACTGAGATCTTAAATTTCTATTTACTACAATATTACTCTTTTCCTTTACTCCTTCAAGCAGAATCGTGGTTGCACCCCTGTCTATGCTATCACACGAAAGAGTCTAGTGTTATCTTGTCCGTATTTTGGAGGAAGGGGATGTGACATAGCCCTAAAATTTTTTTGATTATTTTAAGAGGGTACATTTTTACGTTCGAGGCAATATGCCTACCACCAAAAGCCGATTTTAGCTCTAAGGGCTCTATTGTTGTTGTCATTATTGATAGTTGATTTCATTCTGGTAGAAAAGAGTCCATTTGCAGTTAATACCAGTAATGCTTGCCAATGAGTTATTTGCTAATCGTCTATGTTGGCTGTGCTCCACTGGGTAGAAAATTTTCAAAATTAAAAAATCCTTCCCTGTGTTTTAAAAATGTATAAACAGCAAAAATAACAAATTCCGCTTTCCAAATCTCTTAAAATCAAAAAGAAAAAACTTTTAAATCATAAACGAGACGGTATTAGAATAAAAAGTAAGCTGTTTTAAATAATTTGATTTGCTAAATAAATTTTATTTTTTTTTGCTTTACATGAAGTTTGGAAAACCTCTTTGAGGTTTTTTTTATGAGAGTTATAGACAGAGTTATAAATGCGGCTGAAAGACCATAGTTTTCAGAACTCAAATCTGTTGCCAAGCTATTTTCAAAAAAATCAAAAATACTCTTTCATTCTTTCGTCACCTTTGGACTTAAGAGTATCATTTTACTTCAATTTCTCTTTAAATTTTGTTATCTTGAGAGAAGGCATTTTTCCTATTTGTGAAAACCAATTATAATCTGAAGTCAAAAGCCTTTCAGGCAATTTGGGATGCAATATGGCTGAAAACTTAACAAAAATTGGGTTAAATACTGTGTTATGACTTCGGCCAAACGTCTTTTTTAGATATCAGAAATATCTTTGAAAGATGATCTTTCTCGATGTCTTTTCTATTTACGTCGGTTCTACTGATTGAAGATCAGCTTCAAGTGCTGTAGGCCGAAATGTACTTTGCGAGCAATACTGGAGATCTGTGATGATGTAGTTCTTCGTACTAGTAAGACTGTTTGGTTCTGGAGAATAAGTATAGTAAAGCATGAATTTATTCCTTACGTCGGGTCATTTACAAATGATTTATTTTCCCTAAGTCGGGTCATACCAAAGGCGTTTAAAAAATGGTATTCACAGCTTCACCGCTTAACGCTCAGCATAAAAAAGGAATAGTGTGGAGAACAAGCCGGCAAGCTTGCTTGTTGTGTCCTTGGGCAAGACACTTAACGGGATGCCTCCATTTTTATGTGGCAGACAGGTGGCCTACCCGTACTTCACCGGGCTGCAATTGTGAAGCTGCTCCCCCAGCATGTTGTAAAAGGCGACTTTTGGGTGCCCACCAGTGGCAGTACACCTTGTTGGTGGTGGGGCTGCCAGTCATTCATAACTGGTTTGAAATGAGTTGCCATCTTTCCCCTAATTCGCCTAATTTCAATTAAGTTGACTGCGTGAATCTGAATTACCGTTCGTGCCGTACCTCCATCCCGAGGAAGAGGAGGACTAATAACAACAACAGGACACTGTTTCTATGTCGCCTCCACCTGTAGCTATCTGTTCCAATTGGGCAAGGGAGCTGCAAAGTGGTTGTTGTGGAGCTTCACATAAAATGTCTGATTATATTTGGTCAATCACCAACTCGTCCGCAATTAAATATGTGTGGTCCACTTCCCATCAGAAATCCGGAAGCAACGTAGTGGTTTTGCGTGCAATGCTGTTTATGATCGCTAGAAAACAATTGAGTAGCTCCTTAAATCAATTAGGCCATTGTAATACTAAAAATAGGTCGTGCGTCGCTGAAAACAGAGTTCATTTTTGGGATGTGGGCAAATGTTAAATAGGTTATACACGTTCATAATATCTCCCTTTATTCCGAAGTGCATGGAAACGTATGTCGGAAGGAAATAAAAGCCCTCAGCATATGCTTTTATGTCTCGATTCGATGTTTAAATTCAATGTTCTCCATCTATCCACACGCGTTTTCCCAAGAGTGCTGCGTGTGACCTTTCTGGGATTGTCATTGTTCGCATTAATTGTTGCAGTGTGAATCGCTTGCGCAAGGCGTATTTGGCCACATTTCGCACTGTTTATCTACTGATCCTCTGCACGCCAGCTTTGTGACAGAAAGCGCCGACATCACGAAAGAAACTGTCAGCAACCTTAATGCTGACATCCATTTTTATGGATGCAAAATCTAATCTATCTTTTCTACTATGTATTCTATTCACGGTAAATTATTTCTCAGCCCGGTGCTCTCTGCCTTGTTCCGTCGGTACACAGCTGCAATTACAATTGGAGATGTGCTTACCGAATTAACATGTATATCAGTTAAAACTACCTTTTTAAAAAGTTTATAATAAGGTAGATATATTTCGTTTTGTTCTTTACTACAATATGTGGACCATTTAAACGTCACTTGAGTAGGACCACTACACGGAGGTAGCCATCTCTACGAAGACGTTCAACTAGTAGAGCAGTTTATTCCCAGTCGTATTCTCACTTTTCAAGTCAATGGTAAGTTCCATTCATTCGAGGATTACACGTTAACTCATGCGGACACCAATATCTGTTCCCTTTCCCCTCATTTGGCTTCCCTGCATACACATTTAGACGCTCTTGATTATCAATCATTTGTAAATCTTTCCCCTCCTCCAAACTTTGCATTAAAGACGTTAACTCTGTGTTACAAACTTTCAGTGAGGTCAATTTGATGCACCACCAGCTCACTAAATTGTTCGAAACCAACCCTGCCTTCGCCGCATCTACGGATCTTTTTACATTGTTGGACTCCACTACATTCTATATCGAGTGAGGATTAGTATTATTACTGTGGAATTAAAAAGATTAACGAACTCACTACATATTCATGTAATCCGTAAATGCTGCGAATTGCACAATTTCGAACAAGGTTTAACAGTTGTCACTAAATTGTGATATTTTTCACCAAATAGGCTACATAAATTGGGTTTAACGATTTTAAGTAGCACCCTTAAGACGACTTTGTTAGTGAGTACGTTTGATAGCATATTGAAAAAATGAGTGTGAACTTGTAGGCCTTTGTGGTTTTAATTAGTTAGCTGAACCTGATTGATTGATTACAGTAAATAGCGTTTTAATTAGGCTACCTATATCTTAAGCTCGTATCTTCATTTTCCACTTCTCCAAATTAATCAAAAATTCCACATAAATTGGTCCTGACCAAACCCACTGCTATCTGTGTCTACAAAATTTTGCATTAGATTTAAGATGACTGAAGGGCATAGTTACGTGATAAAAATGGATTTATTAGGTCATTAAATAAAACATTTCGAGTGTATCAATTCACCCGGCTTTTCCCTAACATAGTATTGCTAGCCTGCAATAGTAACGATTTTGCTCATTATACGGGTTCGCCGGCGTGCGTGTCACAAATTGATTTTTTGGCTTTCATCGCTTTGGCCGCCAAGATGTAGCATCCATTGATTTTCGTAAAGCTTCACACTCCGTAATCAGAACAAAGGTATTTTCAATCCTTCGTTCTATAAAGCATTCGTGCTTTTTCACAGCATGGCGGGTAGTGTGAGTATTTGATTTTAAAGTTGTTACAGGTGATAAACGCGTTCTAGACATCAATCAAGCCCCTATAGAAACGTAAAGTATTTAGCAGCTTTTTCATTGAACAGTTATTTTCCTCAAATAAATCTACAATGCGTATCAAACTGTGTAGGCTACCGGTTGAACTTGTAGCAGTCATTGTTACATCACACCTAATCCAGTATATAACCGCCTCGCCGCCACGTTTTGCTCTCTTTTGTCGCTACGTGACTCTCGCATAAGCTTGTTACTACTGTGTATGAGAACTATTGTCCAGCAATAAAAACCAGACAGCAGATCACGTGGTGAGGATCAACAGCACGCAGCCCATAGGAAGCGCTACAAACTGATATCCAGAATGCGGAGGCCAGGCAATATTCTTGCACTTTGGCAAAACCGTTTTCTATTTTTAATCATTGATATATAGTTCTAAGCGTTTTCGTTATCATAACAACGGAATAAAAGAAATTATTCAAAACTATGCAATCAGTTGTAATCAGCCTTCAGTTGTAGGAGAAGCTGGCTTGATGCAGTAGAAAATGTTCATCCGACAGAGGGAGCCCGATGACGCTGTAATTTGGATGAGACAAGCTCAGGAAAAGGCACCGAGTTCAAACGTGAGTCCGTCTGATGACTCCTATTCAAAGCTGAAGAACTGGCTTTTCCATTTGTGTTTAATTGTCAGCGTAATGTGTTATCTTCTTCCTAAAAACTCTTAAACAAAATTAAACTTTATATTTGTTGTGTTAATTTGATTACTGCGGAATTCAGTATTAGGCTTACCAGCCTCACCATTATCCAAGTAGCCTAAAAGAGAGATTCTCAAATACCTTTTGGCGAGAGCCAAAAAAATAGTCTTTAACTCTGGCGACTGGAGTATAACTGAGCAAAGTTTTGCGAAAAATATGATTCCCCTTAAATTTACAAAACGTCCCTCATAGCAGCGCTGACCGCCGTAAAAAAAGGTCGTCACGCTTCACTTAAATCAAGACAGTTTTTATGCAATTTGATCTTTAAGAAAAGGTCCATCTGTTTTGCTCAACACAAAATGCCTCCATCTCCGGAGGAAAACTCCTGGCCTAGAACAGAAAAACTTGAAAAGTATTTTGATAATTGTGTCGATATCGATAACACTATCAAATTAAATTGACAATAATGTGTTAAGCATCGGTATTAATTCAACATGTTGAAAAAAACGTGTATCAGAATCGATTGAAAAGGAATTTTAGGTTTCGCGCCAATCGCTGGGTGCAGCAAAACATCAACCCTTTCAGTTAGAACAACAAAATCAGCTCTTTAATCACTGTGGACCTTCTCCTGTGGCGTCTCGTTAAGTGCCTTGCCTAAAGACACAACAAGAGAACTCGCCGGCTCATTCTCCACAACATCCCTTAAATGCCGAGCGTCAAGTACGGAAGTTGTGGATACCATATTTTAAAGTCCTTTAATATGACTCGATAAGGGGAATGAACCCCAGGTCTATCGACTTCAAAGCGGACGCTCTATCCACTATGCCATCGCGTCGACACTCTGCTTACACTAAATCACAAGAAAGTGTCAAGATCAGCAATATGAATCATAAATAAAATTTGGTTGTAATTGGTAAACAGATAAAAGTGAGGCAGAGTGTGTGAAAAACAGTAATTAACTTTTTACGGGAAACCACCGATATTTTTAAACACGTGGGAAAGGTAAAACAAATGGACGTATTCCTTTTTCCGAAATCCTTATCTTTGAGGTTTTATAATTACATCTTAACTTTTCTTACATAACAATGTGCACACTAACTACTTTTTTTTCACATACATGAAAATCCTGATAAAACCTTTGAGTTCAAGGATTGATTTGGAAAAAGTGGGAAAACTTTGGTCTGTTTTTCATTTCTATGTTTTTAAAGAAATCTTGAAAATCGATTCAAAGTAAAGGATTTGATAAATCTTTTACGTAGGTGGTAGTTGTCATTTTCACCAAAAGCTTGTAATGACGTCGGAATAAATTAAGTAACCGCCACGACAGCCATCCAACGACTTGCCTCTAAGTGGGAGATTCTTCACCTTTAATTACCAGTGTTAATATCTTAAAGCTTTAGAATAATTTGTAGCTTGCGCAAGGATTTTGTGGTACAGTACAAATGCCTGGCCTCCAAATTTATTCTTCGAAAATTTGATCTCCAAAAAAAAAATTTTTAATTTGAAATTACGTGGCTGTGAAGTAATGGTCGCGGGTGACATTACAAGTTATGGCGAGAAAGGCAATGACCTTTATTTTTTCTTTTGAAAATCAGCACCATTTCGGACTACATCACACGGATTTCCGGAAAAGTGGTGATCTTTAAATAATGCCGTGGTTGGTGTGTCGCGAAATTTGATTAACTGGTTTCCTGTGGTGGCAGACAAAAAAGTTTGGGGACCACTGATATACAGTCTTGCCAGCTTAAATTTTTTTCAACAGAGTTTAGCCCGTAAAAATCCAGTTGTGTAAATGTGGTCCACAGCACTAAATGAGTTTGACACTCCTGGTTTAGAGATTTAGATTTTGGTTAGCCAAATAAATCGCTCCTGTAAAGAAAAATGTTTGTCGCAAGTGAAAAAACATCGAGTCGACAATCGCAATTTGCACTATGAGAAAACTGCTGAAAGCACAGAGTAATTTACTCAACGAAAAAACGTTGAAAAAAAATGTAAGCTGTTCAGGCATTAAAAAATTTACATTGAAACACATCGCAAGCTGAGCAATTGCGAGATACTTTCCGACATTTTTCCACTCATAGATAAAAAGTAGGGGACTGCGAAGCTGAAGTTTCCAGACTGTTTTCAGCTCCTTCTCTCAGAATGCTGTCAGCCATCTCAGTCGCCTCAAAAAATTTTTTTTAAATGAGCAAAGTACTTACTTTCAAAAATGTAAACTCCAAGCTGAAAATAGCAAAAAAGTCAGCACTGAGGGTTTTTTGAGCGAAGCTGCGTTAAGGATTGTTGCTACTGGTAGGGTGAAAGGCTGGTGGTATATGAGTCTAATCTTTGACTAATGATTCAGTAGATGATGGATTTTTCAATTATGGAAAAGCATAAGTGTGGAAAAGTACAGAATAGAAACATTTAACTTGCTGTCAGGTTAGCATGAAACAGAGCGACAACGCCATTGCCACTTTACTACACCCGTGGTTACGTTGTTTAATTGCGCAAATAAAACTAAAGTTATAACCGTTAAAAAATTAAATAATAGCAATCACTTCTCCTTTTTCGAGTGTAACAATATTACAATCAGATCAAGCCGTTCTTTCGACAAATTTATTCTTCAAACTTAACGTTTCGCTCCCTTTATTTACCGGGGAGCTTCCTCAGAATACAGTAGATGTTACCAGTGTAACATATCAACTGTGCAACATAAAAATACAAAGACAACCCGTATTACTAAACACTAAAAATTATTTACAAACAGGACAGGCAAAACGTAATAACGAAAACATTGTTACATCACAGATACAGGGGTAGGCACAAGTAAAAGAGTTGTAAAATACATAAGACATTATTTATTGGAGACAAACACACAATACACATCAGGAAAATTTGCACCATCATTATGATTAATCACATTACATAAACAAGCCTTTTGATTTATCGAAAAACTTTCCGCAATGCGACGTCTGTATGTATGTGACTCTGACTGCAGTATTTAGGCATTGTCCCAACCTATTCTATGATCGAAATCCATAACATGTTGAATCAGCGCTGACTTTTTAGTGTTAAAAGTCTTGACCGCATCGGCATGTTCCCGTTTTCTGGTTCTAGCACTACGTCCTGTTTCACCTACATACACAGCAATGCAATCCCTGGAAGAAATTTGATACAAGAAACCACGCTTTTGTTAAAAATAATAGCATCGTATAACTTTTCACTTGTGCCTACTCCTGTATCTGTGATGTAACAATGTTTTCGTTATTACGTTTTGCCTGTCCTGTTTGTAAATAATTTTTAGTGTTTAGTAATACAGGTTGTCTTTATATTTCTATGCTGTTCACTTGATATGTTACACTGGTAACATCTACCATATTCTGAAGAAGCTCCCCGGTAACCAAAGGGGAGCAAAACGTTAAGTTTGAAAAATAAATTTGTCGAAAAAACGGCTTGATCTGGTTGTAATATCGTTTAAAAATTATCATTTGAAAAATGTTGTATAGAGCATAAGAACAAACAAGTTTTTTTTTTCAGTACCCGTACATATAATATGATGTAAAGATGCGGAATGTCAAAATTTTGCAAGGTGCGTTTTTCACCAGTAACTTCTGACATCCCATTACTACTATTTTGCGGAAAACTATCGTTCTCAATGCAAAATGAAAAAGAGTAATGAAAGCACTCACTTTTGAAAAGTCAACACTGACGAAAAACCGTGACGTATTTACGCTACGCAGGCTTATCCTCGTTCGGACGAATAATTTCTGAAAAACTGAGGGTTGGATCCTGGCGACTCGTGCGTCTTTCTTTGTTCACTGCTGGTATGTATTGTGTCGACTCTGTCAAAAGTCCCACAAATACTTCACAAAACTTGCCTTTAAAACGTTGACAACTTTTTGTGACTCAAAAAAATTTAAGTCATCCATCCACAGCTAAAACGCAGTGGTCTCTGCAAAAGAGGTTGAGAAAATGCAAATGCACCAAGAAAATGGAAAAAGCCGCAAAACTAAAATGCTTTCACTTAATAATGAGTTTCAAGAAAATTGGGGCGAACCGAGGCTTCTATGCTTTCTCTGGCTAAGCCTATGATTTGGACTGGTGTAACACAGATGACTAACTTACTTCTAAACTATTTTTTTTGCTACTAGAAATACCAAGCCCTAGCAGGTCACAATTTTTTGCCGCTATCGTTAATTCTGTTGTGAATTAAGAATAGACTAATTTGTACAGCCCTTCCTACCAAATTACGTTGTGAGTTTCCACAAAACATTATTTCAAATGATCAACGCAGAGTTCAATCCTACTCCAACTTTTCTTGGGTTTTCCTTCGACCGCACTCTTTCCTTTTCTCAACATGTTTCTTCGCTGAAGTCCAGGTTTTTCCCTGGTGTTAAACCCTTATGCTGTATCTCTGCTTCTTCATGGGCCCCTATAAGGAGTCCCTCTCTCTTCTGTATAAAATATCACATATGCTTCACCCCGATGATTTCCTTCCTTAAGCATTACCAATATCACTAAATTGGAACGCCTTCACTGAGTGGCTAGTCGCACCATCTCCGGCTGCCTCTCGTTCTCCCCTATTCCACTTCTTCTCTTTGAGGCTTCTCTGCCTCCCCTACGAGTCACCCTGACTCATTTCACTCTGTCATCTTATGAGCGGGCCCTTCGTCTTCCAGCCTCCTTTCATATTTCAGATTTGACCAGACTTGGAATGAAACCAAGATTCTGCAGACCCTCCTGGATAGCTTTTTCGTCCACTCACTTGCTCATGCTTCCTTTTACTTCTCCTTGGTAGGCTCTCCTTGCTTGCCCTCCTCTCCTCCTTGGAATTTTCCTTCCTTCACTGCGAAGTCTACTCTTTCTTTCCCATGTTCCCGCCCTGATTCTTCTTTCTCTCACTAAGGTGCGGCTCTCGCTCATCTTGATTCTCCCTCTCATAATCTGGTGCTCTGGACAAACGGCTCTGTTCCTTTTCCTCTTGGCAAGGACGGCTCTGGCGTACTTGCCAACTCCTCTCGTTGTAACACTGAGACCACTCTTTCCTTTTCGGCAGGCCCAGTATGCTCAAGTTTCTCTGCTGAAGCCTGCGCTATTCTGCGTGCTCTTTGCTGGTCTCGGCAGCATCAATAAATCTACATTTTTCTTCTCTTCTCCTCCTATCTGACTGTCGTCCTGTGTTCTCCTTCGTCTTTTCTTTTACTTTAAACTCTCTGGCAGATCTGACAGGAACTGTCTTCTTTCTGCTTCTTGTTCTGTATGGCTACAATGGGTACCCAAACACTCGTTGCTCTCGGGCAACGACGCGGCTGATGAGCTGGCCAGACCGGGAGCGCTACTCATGCCCTCTGCAATCACGTGTAGATTCTCTACTCTTATCTCTCGAATCCACTTTTCTTTTTTCACGGACCGGAGGCAATCTGTCTCATCTAAATTCTTTGACACACAGGTTTCCTCGATTTCCACCGAGGAACTTAACTTGTGCTCCTTCGTCATGCTCGGTTTGTGCTCTCTCTCGTCTTCGCTGCGACGGACACAGTCTTCTGCAAAGTTTTTTTTTCTCGAGGATTGGCAGAATCGAGAATCCTTCCTGCAGCGCCTGCGGACACTCGTCCCAGGACACCATTCATCTCATTCTGCACTGTCCAGCTACGGACTCTTTGCGCCGCTCGCTCTTTGGCGACTCTCTGTCTCTCTACGACCTCTAGTCCAGGCCCTGGGGAGTTGCCCGGCATTTGGGCTCCATGGTCCTCCGCCATGCCCCTATCCCTCGGAAGGGGTCGGGTAACAACAACAACGGCATCAACACTGTGACATAACAGAAAAACAAATACAGCCCCATTTACGTCACAAGATCAAATACTATGCTTTGCGCAATGGGGTACTTAAAGAACAATTTTTCTATTATAGCTTTTTCCTAGTTTTTAAATTTTCTGGCAGAACTGGTAGGGGGACTGAGATAAGTTTAAGAATGGGTTTGGCCCTCAGCTTTCTCTAAATATACGCCTATGCCCTCGCCTACCAAATGATAAATTGACAAAAAGTTTCATAATTTTAGGAATAAACGATAAATTAAACAGAGCTTTGTCTAGAGAAGACTATAAAATTAATATCGTTGCTAATTGATAATGAATAATGCAAGGTGTAGCACTTTCAAGTGCTCTCAGGATCCATGGACCAATGATCTAAGTTGCATTTTTATCAAAGCTGAGCAAATGTAAGAATTATACTAAATCCAAATAATCCATGTGGTGTGTCAAAGAATTGATTGCGTATTTATCTGCCTGAATTGCATCATAACGACAGAGCGGCAAAGCAGAACATCTTTCACACCTGCTTCTAGGTTTTTAATCTTGAAAGGTTGTCAAGACAAACGTTGTAACATTGTTTTCTTCCGCTAGCTGGCGCTCCGCAACGTATATGTAATTTGATCATAAGACATGATTTCTGCAGAAGGAAGTCAGTAAAAAGAAGTTGCCACGTCAGATTAGGGGGGAGAACGAAAACCTGCGGCTCTTTACTCCCTATATTACGGTTCTTCGTGATTTGGGAAAAACAATGCCTTAAAGCAGAATTTTTTCGGCGCGTACGAAGCTTTTGCGCGTTCATTTTAATTCCTCCGAAATCAAAATAAATAAATGGACTTCTAGCGTCATTTTTGAGGTTTTTTTCTGCTATTTTTGAAGGTTGTATCTCATGCAACTTTGCCACCTGTGATGTGTGTTTAGAAACTGTGAGGGGGGAGAAGGACATGTCGCTTCTCCTTAAATTCGCTTTAAAGACTCTTTTCAGAGAAAATCTTTGCGACGCAAAATAATTTGACATTTTATTCAAAAATTTCAAAAACATAAATTTTGATCATTTCACTGCTGAATAAAAATTTTGCCTTCGCCTCTGTTTAAAATCTGAAATTTTAAGTCTAAAGCAACATAGGGATGGTGGTTTAACATAGCGATGGTGGTTTAACATAGGGACGGTGGTTTAATGATGTTGTGCAGCGACATAGCGTTGAAAGCAACCAAACTACAATTCTGTAGGCCTGCTTTCAAAATCGCGAAAAATCCATTTGTTGTTTCAAAAAAGAATTTAGTAAAATTCTAAATATTAAAATTAATAAATCAATTATTTCTATTGTATTGGTTCATGAACATAGGACGGTCCGGTTTTTACATGAAAACAATTGACGTGTTGTTATGATGTGTTTGCTTCTTTTTTCAAAAAAAAAAGGATGTTCGATTGGCCAGAACGTTGGATGTTCGATCAGCCAGGACGTTTTTATCAAAAATGAGTAGAAAGGGTTCAATAAAATGGCAAACAGCTTGAATATTCATTGCCTAAACCAATAACTTAAACCAGTGACTCCTAGCTGGCTTAGCCGGCGTTGACCGGCAGGCTGGTGATCAGTTACGTTGGGCTGATAAGCACTGATTCATCCGGCTGCACCGGGTTCACCAAACAACATTTGTGAAGGCGGTAACAAAACGTTGTTACAAATAGAAGGCAAGCGTCTCTGACCCTAATTCTAATCATTTAACTATTGCACTCGAACTGCTCATACTCATAAACAACACACCATTTTCAAAAATTTTTATCAATTATTCTAACAAGTAAGAGGGGAATGGGCATAAAATTTGAAATGGGCGCGAAAATGGGCCTTGTTTCTGGGATTACTAAAATAAACTATTTAGTGATAGACGTATTTCACGAATTGGTGCAGGCGCTTTTGTAATTATATCTTTATGACATTATAGTATTTTATTTCTTCCATTAACTAAGCACGAGGAGGGAGGGAGTACAAGTTTAAAGATGTGGGAATGCGTCAAAGCTATTGATGCTTTTGCAGAAGTAGAATTTCAAGCGATTATCCCACTCACAAGTTTTTGGTAATTTCCTTGTAATCTTTCGTTTCAAGATGTGCAAGATTTTTGGTTCGGACACAGCGCAGACAGGGAAGGGGGAAGAAAATAACTGCCTACCCTCAAACAGTAAATTCAAAGTAAATAATGTCGGTTCGTAATCTGATCAAAAGGGTAGCTTCTACATCACCATGATGACGGCGCTTGTTTTCCACAGCATTCCTTAATCCCGAGCGCCATGCAAGGAAGCTGTGGATACCATTTTTTCAGTCTTTTGTTGTGACTTGACAAGAGAAATGAATCCTAAGTTTACCGACTGCGAAGCGGACGCTCCAACCACTACGTCGTCTACGTCATGTCTTTACGTCCAGTAATTTCAGAAAACTTAAACACAGGCGCCGACAGAATATTGCTCGTCACAGTAACAATATATAAACCAATGGTTTTCAACCAGGGTTCCGCGGAACCCTGTGGTTCCGCCAGTACAGTCCAGGGATCCGCCAGAAGTTACACAAATTTTATTTTATTAATCAAATTAAATGCTGTTTTTAGCATAAGACAATTGAATTATTGCACAGGGGTTCCTCGAGTCACTAAAATGTTTTTTGGGGTTTCGCTCCAGTAAAAAGGATGAAAACCACTGATATAAACAATAAAACGATAACTACAACTTGTTTGACTTTTTCATAAAATACTACAAACTAAAGTTGTGGGAAAAAAATCCACTCGTACTGTATATTTTTGACTCTCGTAGGAATTCTTTCCAGCAACACTCATGACGGTTAATTATATTTTTACCGTCTTTAAATTTTTTTCTGGCTACGTCTATGATGGCCAGCCACAACTCTGAATTAGTTCTCCGATCAGCGAGCATAGGAAAAATAATGAATGAATAGTAGTGAACCGATAAACTGTTTCTAATTAAGACCGATTATGGTGTCAAAACAGGAAGGTCGGTTTTAGGAGCATAGTTAACAAAAGTAAATTTTATTTCTGTAGTCCTGAAAACCATCGCCAAATAGGCGTCCACTAACAATTTTCTATTTCCCAATTCCGTACTTATTAAAAAGAGCGGATAAAAGGTTTTGAAATGATAAGTTGTTGGTGAGTTAAAAGAGTTTTGGTTAAAGAGTTGGATGATCACACTTTGAGGCAACAGGACACTATTTCTATTTGAAATAATTGTTTTTCCTGCTCTCACAAATGGTGTCAGGATAAAGCCGGCTCAGCTGGTTGAATCAATATTTTTTTACTTAACGTAACTAATGGATATTCCTGCACTTTGACGCCGACTAGTCATAAAATAGATATCACTCCGAACGTGAAACAACTTGTAAAAAACTTGCAAGATAATGGCGGTCACTCAAGCTTGTTGACAGTCGCAAAGATGTTGCCTCAACGATCTTGTATTTCGTCGATATTACATCTTCAATTTTTTTTTTAACATTTTGAAGTTTAATACTTATTTGCTTTGTATATATTTGCACTTACTTACAGAAAAACATGTTTACGAATAAAAACCTAAGCAAAGTAATAACCTAATAATAATAATAGATTGAAAGGGAAAACTTTTGTTCTAAGTAGAAGGTTTAGTTGCTGGAAGTACAGAAAACAATACAGCAAGTCAGTGGCAAAAGTCTCAAACAACTGAAGTAAAAACATTTTTTTAATTCAGTTTAAATTGTAGATTTGATCAAAGACTCTTTAGAAACGCGGGAAAAGATGATGTAAGTTGAGCTGTTTTATGTTAATTTGGTGAAATGTTGTTTTGATGACACGATCCACCCTCGGGCAGGTACTCTGCGCGCAATGCGCTATTAAGCTGATAAGGCCTCGTGCAACTGGATTAGAGAAATTAATTAAATTAATGTTTTACAATAGTTTCGACACTTTGTCATAAATTAATTTAACTTCAATAATTAATTAATTAATGTTAAGGCATATAGGCTAACTGCAATCACTTGAATAAAATGCCACTTCCACGACCGGTTTCGTTCCTATTAGAACTCTTCACATTAATTTAAGCTTATATATAATGCACGCTCCCTACAGTGAGCTTGACCGTAGTGAGCGTGCACTATATATATTTCATATGATTTTAATATATATTTTAACAGGCTAACACCAGCTCCTATAATTCCTATTATATTGTAAAATATTTAAGCTTGGACCGGCGTGACTTGTAGACGCCGGCGGTGTGCTACTGATTTTAAAATGATTTACGTTTGTCTGCTTTTAGTCTGATTGAAAACTGAGATGCGAACAAACTAAGATTTTATGAGATAGAGACGTAACAGAGCCAGTGCGTATGTTGAGCCTCTCCTTTAAAGTAGAAAACTATGGTGCTTGATTAATTACTATTGACACTTGAGGGAAGAGTTTAACTTCAGTTACTCGCTTGGTGTTGAGTTTGCTTCCGTTTTGCAGACAGCAGATGAGCAAGCAAGGTTTCCGCCAAAGTCTTCCGTCGCAGCATATTACGTCAACACAGATTTATTCTGACTATGGCAGCGGTTCCCGAGCAATAAATCGCGACCCACATTTCGGTTGTGGGCCCAATTTCGGTGGGTCGAGAAAGTCATTCAAAATTTAAGTTAATGCATGCTTTGCCTCAAATAATTCAAAAGAAAATTAACATTTTGAATATTTATTTTGTTTTCACTGCAATTTTTTCCAACACTTCGAAGTACATGTAAATTCATGTGGGGCTCAAAGTTTGAAAAGTGGGTAACTCATAAACATTCTCGCTCTGTTCGCGCGCTCGTTACTTTAATCATTCGTTGTTCTAAACCTGTCATAAAATAATAGACATATCTATATGTCATGAATATTGTTATAATGAAATAATATGCAGTGGACAAAAAAGGGAGACGATGGCAAAACGATATACGTTAATACATGCACATGAAAAGAATTTGTTTAAATTTGAAGAAAGTGGCATGGCCATCGCACATGTAAAATAGCAGAGAAATAAAAACACACATTCAGAAAAGCATATACAGTATGTACAAAGTGCCGCAAAATACAATAAAAAAAAATAAAAACTGTCATGTTGTAACCCTAACAGGGAAGGCTATCAGGTGCTACACCTTGCCCAAGGGTGACCTGGGAGCAACGATAGTTAAGAGACGGTTACTTTACGTCTCAAGGCACATAAACCCTGTCGCTGGTTGTAGTTTTAAGTCATACATCAGGACTAAAGTCATACGCCTAGATTCAAATAAAGCATTTAAAGAACATTTATAAAGCATTTGTGAAGCATTCAAAAAAAAAGTATTCGTTTTAAAGCAGGGCTGCGAACTCGAACTCGAAAAAATTTAATGCGAGTTCGAGTTAATTTTCATTTGTACAATATTATTACAACCAAACTTAAAAAGAAGAAAATCTTTTTATTAGAAATTAAGAACCTTATGCAGAAAGTAGGTTTAAGCCAGGCTTTTTCTAAAGTTGTCCAAGCCCAACTGAAATCATCGATTTCGTATGCAGAAAGAAGTTTTAGCGTTAAGCATGGCTTAACTAATTGTTGCAGTCAGCCTTTAATAAGTTACCATTGTAGATGGCTTAAATCGAGACTTGTGTACGCAATGACGCAAAACTCTTGTTATTGTATTATATTGCTGTTGCTAATTTAAGCAATGGGCCTCAGGTAGCCTAAATCAGTAACACGGATAAGTGACATGCCGTATCACTTACTGTAACCGCTTTAACCAAATCTTTTTGCAAACAACAACTTCCACTTGTATCGCACCATAATAACGAACAGCGTGTTGCCTGCCAACATGACGTCACAAACTATATTATATTTAACGGCAACCTCATAATCCAGCGGTTCTTAACATTTTGACACCGCGCCTCCCTTGAGCGGCGATTCACCGCTTTACCCCCACCCAATTAATACAAAAGTAGTGTTTCAATTGCATTTCATCAAAATACTTTCTTTTTTCTTGCCATTTTGATTATCAAAATTTATTACTCAGCTACGCAGGCACTGCAACAGGATAAAAATATAAACTTAGTCAATTGTAAGATTAGGTCTATTCTAGATTGCTTTACAAAATTTACATTTATCGTTCTACCACTTTAATAAACCAATAGCTGCCTTAATCCATTCAGATTTTTCATTGACTGAATTTAGCATGACATGGTAGGCTACAGTCTACTCTACAATGTACTGTACATTTGCAACTGCTAAATTATCAAAATAAAGTAAACACGATTGATAATTTAGATGTTTTATGACATCATAGATTATTCAGTTTACGAAACAGGATTACCGTATAATGGTAGGCTACAATTAGTCACAATAATATCTCAGACAGTATTTAAGCAGTGACAACCATACAATAGGCGAGAAAACGTAAATCTCAAAATTAATAAAGAATGTGTTGTAAAACACATTAGGGCTCTCGCCCCCTTGAAAATTTACGTACGCCCCCAGGGGAGGCGTACCTCTCGGTTAAGAACCACTGTTATAATACCTTTATAAGCTGGGTTTTCAATAACCATAACGTCATAATACATTAAGCCGAGCTTTAAAAAGTCTCGTTTGAGTTGAGTTTCTGCATACCACCAAGCCTCCCTTTGTAAGCCCGACTTGCGCAAGCTCGGCTTAGGCTAAAGTTGGACCTAAACTGAGCCTGCTTTCTACATAAAGCCCTAAATGTTTTATGAAAACATTAAGAACACTGAGAAGAACGCTCTAATTAGATTTTACAGTTTTGCAATGTAAACAGTCACAGTAGAGAATGGGTGACCTAATTGACAGTTAACTTTTTCTTCATAAACAATGAATCGCAGACATAGTCCTTGCTTTGATCGAAAGCGCATAATCACAAAACCTGCAATGATTCAATTGTAAGTTATTTTTCAATTTTCGCTTTCAATGGCAATTCACAACACACATGTTGCCTGGCTTATGGCAACGACATTTGCTCATTATAACAGATGTTTGAACATAAGTTTGAACGCGCAGTTTTACTGCAAACGTGCTTGGGCTAAGTCAATCACTTCATTCTTTGAACTCGAAAGAACTTGATAAGTTTTCGCAGAATTCGAACTCGAACTTGAACTCGAAAAAAATGAAAATTTTGAACCGAACTCGTAAAACAAGCTGAACTCGAACTTAAACTCGATATAAAAATCGACCGAGTTGGCAGCCTTGTTTCAAAGTCATCCCTCGAGCATTTAATGTTGTTTATGATTCGAAAACATATTTGTTTCTCTGGAGTCAGACGTGCTGTGTGAACAGGAAGCAATCTCAACCACAACAACGTCAACATACGGAATGCCGAAGCATTTTCCAAAATATAAAAATTTTGGGAAACTGCTGGCCTATGGAACAACACGATGATAAAGCAATTACCTCACGATATTCGAAGTCACGCCCTTCATTTAAGATACGGATAAACTGCTAGTTCAATACTTGTAGGTTCTGTGACAGAAGAACTTTTCAACGGCGACCATGGGGTTGGTTGGACCGTCTCACGGATTTAAAATGAGCCGGTGGCTACCATACTCCACTATATAATAGGAATTATTCTCAATGGCAACACTTTTGTGTATTTGCGATTGCATTTCGACGCAATTAGCAGAGACATACGAGTATACTTTCTTGTCAATTGTGATAAGTACAGTTTTGCATCTAGTAAAGTATAAACAGCGGGCGAATGTTTTGTGTTGTGCGAAGAAGATTTATCAAGTCATGTAAAAAACCTTGTCAATTGTACCGTCAAAAGAATCGTATCAATAAATGCCAAGTTTGAAAAATTTGGCATTTAATCGATATGATTTCGAAAACCAAACTTCGAACACTTGCATTCGATTTTGCTGTTGCTAATAACGCGATTATTTCTTCTAGTTGAAATAAAAATAGAGATCTCTTCTAATTAAAATAAAGAATAAATAATTGGTGTAAATGTGTTATGCTTATTGTAATAAAGAGAGCTTAGGTTGGCATCATTTTTCAAATCATCTGCACAAATAGAAGAGCTGCAGGTTAAAAAGCATTATTTTACAAAGAAAAAAATAGCAATAAAGTCGATTAGAAAATAAAAGGTCTTCGACTGAAAAAACTTGATAAATTATTGGCATTTAATAAGTTTATTCATTTTCCACACAAAAGATTTTTAATTCAAAAAACGGCAGAAATTTGCTTTCAAAAGTGATTTCCAAACAAAAAGTCTTCAATTTGATAAAGGGTTGGGCCTACTGCCTACAACAGGGGTGGCCAACCGTGGCGCATTGCATGGTTAGAGGTGGCGCATTGCATGTTTAAGATGAAAATAAATGAAGTTTAAATACTGATACTAAAGGCGTGTTAGCATAATAGTACGCCAAGGTTTAGTTCTTTATCGTATCTTGGCTGCATCAGGCGATAACCGCAGTATTTTTGCCATTTGAGATGTGTTCTCCAAAAAAAAAAAAGGTCAACTGCATCATCGCGGCCAGTATGGTTATCTTGGCCGCGATGTTGGCGATGACCTTTTTTTTTTGGAGATCACCCCTGAATATGGCGTTACTTTGACTTCAAAGTATAGATATGCTACCACACGTTTGTGAGCAATGAAAAGAAATGAATGTTTGTGTGGCGCATCTTGAAATGAATGTTTGTGTGGCGAAAAATTTTGGCACATGTAATGAAAAGGTTGGCCACCCCTGGCCTACAATAAGAACTTTTAGATAAAATTCATCTCCATTTGTCACTAGCTTTGTCCCTCAAAACTTTGGCATCGGACTCAATCAGGACCACAACGGCCGTGCGAAAAACTGCATTAAAAAAGAGTTAAAATCAAGAGCTTAGCGAAGTCTTTACTATCAGCAACACGCAATAACTGGCATCAGCCAAATGGATTCAAACGAACAAAGAACCATTATGGCGTTGCTTCTTCGACAATGCAATAGCTTACAAGTTTTGTTTTGCCAATGTTTCTAGACCGGCGTTTCTGCAAACGCCTAACTCCTTAAGTGTGGCGCCCTTTTAGGAGCAGGGTTCATTGCGGTCGCATCCATGGCAATGACCTAAAACCAGCCTTGTTTAAATTAATAGAAACACCGACTTTTTCGAACATAAGTGGAAATGTGTGAGAGTTGAGATCAATTCTTAGCGTTTTTTGCTAGAGTTTTGCTTACAAAATAAAATTTCACCGGCATTTCAAAAAGGGCCATGATATAATGAATGTTATTGTGGCCTCATTGTACACTTTATGATGCTAAATAAAATGACGACCATTGAAAGCATGAAGAATTCTCACTGTCGCCAAGAAATGCCATTCCAGATGTTGCCGGAGCATCTTCGAAGGAAACAAGTTTTTTCAACATAATCTGGCGCCTTGAAATTTGTCCAAATAATTTAGAAAAATTTTGAGAAGTTCCAAATCATAAAAAAGTGCTTAAATAATCTGGGAACGAAACGGATCTAATGAAAAGTTGATGAGTGAGAATCTAAAGCAGGATTTAGTTGGGCCTTAAGCAAAAAGCGTTCTGACTTCTTTAGGATAGGATTGCGTACCTGTGGATTCTTTCAATGGTCTCTGTGATTGTAGCATTGAATTTAAGAAATTCTTTTAGTTGTTTTAGTATCCGGCGACATAAAATTTCAACTTTTTGTTTAAAACCCGCACACGTTCCTCTTCAACTGGATAGAAAAGACTCGCATTATTTTTGGTTCTCGAGGACTTCGCCGCCACAACTCAAGTCGTTCAAAAAAACTTTGCTTTCTCTTCGCTTAAGCAAGTCATGGTCAGGATTTTCTCTGACATCTCAGGAATTTTAGTTTTAAAATGAGTGTCAAGGAAACCTGTTCGCCGATTATATCGCGTGAATTAGCGGTGCTATCTTTTTCTCGCGCATATGTTAGCGGCGGCGATTCTTTCCAGAAGTTGAACAAAGTGGCAGCGAAACTTTTTTGATGAATTTTAAGCGTTAGACTTTTTCAAAAAATATTGTATTAACTTTCTCTCTCATTTAAAAAAGTGGATATTTTGCCATCGACAGCATTTTAAACTTGTAGGTTGTTCTGCCCTAACCATTCACGCGTGTTTAAACGTCATAATTGCCATCTTTCTGGCAGTGATGCTGTGGCGCGTGGATGGTGCAGCTGCCTTGAAATGCAATGGTTACAGGTTGGAATCTTCACTGGCAGGGCACTTAGACAAAGGCAATGCGCAAAGGAGAAAGAGCCTGGTATGTGAATGTACAGGTAAGTGTATAACTGGGACGGAGTGTACAGTGTGGGAGAGCATACACTGGGGAGAGATTTATTATTTTAATTCCTAACTAAAATTGACCAATCAGAAACGACCAAAAGTCGCATATTTAATACGTCATTGAAATTGCTTAATCACAAACATCTCATCACAAATTTCTTTGGAGCTCAATATTTGTAATTAGCTTTGTTGTTCCTTTTTCTGAATTGCTGTCCTTTTACGAAAGTAAAACTGTATAAAGAGCAATCTATTTTTATCCCTATTTCTGACTCGATGCATTTTTTCTGCAATTCAATTAGTGTTGAAAGCTTTTTTGAGGTCTTGCTCTGTTTCTGACTCGATACCCGTTTTTGACGTTAATTTGTTTAATCCCCATTACTGATATGATGACCTTTTTTTGAATATCAACAAATGCAGAGCGCCGTATGTTTTTATACGTGGATTAAATAGCTTGGCCAAGCTGGTAAAAATGATTCAAATTCGATTGCGGCTGTTGAAATGAAGCTTTGGTCAAATCTGAAATTAGTTATTGTTAAAAAAAGATTAATAGTGGCTGGCATAAAGGGGCAGCGCAAGTTTTGCGAGAAATTACTAGTTTATCATTGCTAGATCAAATTTTGCACCAAAAATGCTTGCCAGTATAACTACCGGCAGCTGTTTAGCTAAACATTTGTTCACCAAAGCCATACTTGGTCAAAGCGTTGAAGATTATGTCATCCCACTGTCTCCAATCGTTGCCAGTTTGGATTAATTGTTGCGTTTTCATTGGTTGACAGCAGTCTTCTTAGCTTTGAGAGAAGCTGATTTATAGTCAGCCTTTGTTTTTTTCTCTCTATTTTCCCACTGATTGCCAGATGTTTGTGTTGGCTTTTTCTCATTTCAGACGAAAATTTTGCGCTGTTTCTTTCTAGAATTTACAAGGGGCTGTTTTCCAAAACTAAGCTAATCCTGTAAAAGAGCAATCAGCAATTATTTTCAATCGCTCGTCTTTTCAGGTCGACCGCTTCAATAAACGTTTTTTTTTAAATCCGTTAATTTTAATTTTTTCGTTTCCGTGCTACATCTGGCAATGTTAAGAAAACATAAAAGGTGAAGAATATTAATCTAAACAGACAACGTCATTATTTAAATAATAAAAGTTCCAGCGGTCAAAACTGACAGTTCGTCTTTCTAGTATTAACTAAGCTTTCCATCGTCATCTAGTGCAAGATCTATACAAATTTGTAATTAATTGCCGGAAATTTTTTTGTAAATCGCGTGTGCAATCGTACTTGTTTTTTTTTTCTCAACTTCAAAACCTTTTTTTTGTCTGAAGATCAACTTTAAAAAAAAGTTTTTTTTTCTCATTTCGGTCTCGATTTGAGATCAAAATCAAAGATCTTTTATTGAGATCAACCTCTTTAAAGTGCATTGCTCCTGTAATGTTGTTTGGGAGGCATCGCCCTAAATTACAGGAGTGAATAAAATATAATGACTCAATCAAAACAAAGCCAAAAACTTTTATAAACCTTTGTGTTACTTAGTCTTGACGCTGACGATACCACTTTTACTTGTTGTTTGCCTTACTGACGACAGCGTAAAGTAGCAGTTGGTGCTAATGCTAACGGTGTCAATTTGTTATGTTGACGCCTACAAAATTAACTATGCGCGTTTTTAAAAACCTTGATCGCCTGTGAGTAATTTCTGTAAGCTGTGGTATGCACAGCGTTATACGTTAAGCGTATACATGGAATCTGCTCATTTACAGATGGAACCAGCAGATAAAAAAGTAATTAGTTTGCATAAAATTTACAACATTATTAGAACTGCATATCTGTACCAAAAGCATAGGTACAGAAATGTAATCTTTATTTTGACTCAAAGACAGTAAAGTTTAGTTTTGGTTTACTTTACTTTGAAACAGAAAATGGTTTGTTGGAATACCACTCATTGAAAATTAGGGAGGAATTGACTTTACAGACGATAACCACATTTTTATCTTGATTGTGTACTTTAAAAAATTACCTATAGTTTGCTTTGCAGTTGCTATTTAATTCCGAATTGAAGCTTGCTTCTAACCTGACAAAAGATGTTTTGATGTTTTCCACAAATTTTTTCTTCTGCGAGAAAAATAAAATTTCGTTTTGATGTTAATCAACTCCTCTACTCTTAATACAAGATGGTTTACAGGCGTTTTTGATTAGAAACTACTGTTTTTTTAGAGCATGCTCTGTAGAGCTCGAAAAAAATTTACAAATGTTATCAGTTGGTTAGCCCCATTTTTACTTGTAATCTAAATTTCGGGATTTTAGCTGTTGGTTTGTTGTAGCAAAAGTTTGTTACGCATGCTCTTAAATTTGATGAGTTTAAACAAGTCATTACAGTTACAATTAAGATAACACACTCCACCTTCGTTTTTCCGGACTAAATTATGCAGGAACCGGTCCGTATAATGAAAAAGTCCGAAAAGCACGCCCAAAAGTTATGCTTCTACTGGGCAGTTCAAATGAACGCGTCTCGTCTCGCCCCGATAAGCAATAACAATAAATAATAGTTAATCAAAATACATTTCGAACAAATGAGTTGATAAGGAGAACGAATGAAAAGTGAAGGCGAGAGAAACGGTTTCCTGCAATAACTAAACATGATCAACAAATGCACGACACGGTAACAGCTCTTATTGAGTAAATCATCTAAATTCGTGGAGCGGGGATAACAGAATCATCCAATTATAGATTTGAACACGGAAATAATTACTTTAATGATACTTTATACAGCATGAAGTTAGATTTCATAACAATAAACATATTCGACTTACTGAACAATGATCAGACGGTGATAGAAATTTGCAACTTCGGAACGGAACGTAATCTCCGCTCGGTGCAGCAATCTTGAACAGCATAAATATCAAATAACTCAACGACAGGTAACTCGCTTCCTAAAAAGATCAAAAGCACACGTTTCCAAAAAAATCTCTCAAAATAAGAACTAAAATTTAAACATGTTATGCTCGCACATGCTGTTTAAATTTCAGTTCTTATTTTGATCTAATTCTTTGTTGAAATGAGCATTTCTTTGTTCAAATTATGAAAAGCAACTGGTGCTACCTATAACCAAACTGCGGCCAGGAAGCCCTGAGTGAGCAGTGTTGCCATAAAATGTTTTGATTTAGAAAAGTATTTAGCATCAGAGATAAATTTAAATCTTACACACGTTCATTTTTTCATTTTATTTTATTCTTTTTAGTATGCAATGGTTTATTTACAAATTATCCATTATTCTTGTTATGAAAACTATTTACCCGAAAGAATTAAACTCGTAAAAGTTCTGGTTTTGTCATTGCCCTTTGGTGCACTTCAAAATAGACTAATTATCAGCTTAACTTCAGAAAAGTTCTTGAAAAATTGCTTGATATTTATGATTCTTACTGAAATTAAGTAAGAAAGAAATTCCAAGAATAAGAAATTCCAAGGATGATCCCACAAAATAATGAAAAAACATCGTCACCAAATAGGTGGAGCAAGTTAAAACATTTTAAACTCCCACCAATGAAATTTTTTACTGGCTTTAATGATTGTTAGTCGTAAGCAGTGGCTTACGCAAAAAGTTTTCAAGGAGGAGGCCAAAGTATCGTCACAAACCAGCTTTGCTTTTGCTAAAACTGCTTGGTTTTGCTTTACTTTTTTTGGTTGTAGGGTCTGAGGAGGGCATGGCACAGTGGCCTCCCCCCTCGGTACGCTAGTGGTCGTAAGTATTATAAAGATTTAAGTTTTTTTATTTTACATTAAAAAATTTGGGATTTATCGGGTTGCTCCTGGTTTTAACGACTTAAATTGGCAAACACTCTTGTCAAAACGATTAGCCATCAGTCAAAAACTAATGAAATGGACCTAAAACAAAAAGTTTTAGCCTATTTATTAGAATGATTTGGCCAACTTCTCTTTACTATGGTAAAGTGCTGGTCTAAGCCAGAGGTTGTTCTCAATTCACTTTGCATATCCTGCAAAAATCTTCTTTGGCACTTCTTCCCATCAAAGTCTGCGTCATCTTGGACCAGTAATAGAATTCAACCTATTCTTACGGATTCATGCAAAGTTTGTGTTAGCTAAGCAACTGCTCCAAATATGCTATTCGAGAAATAAGCTACAGGGGCGAAGCAGCTCGGGATATAGCACAGTGTCAGCTCACAGCAGCACACGGATATAACTATCAGAAATTATATTGCTCTACAGCGAACTAACAACAGCGCTCCAAAGGTACCCAACAGCATGCATCACGTAGACTAATACACCACTATTAGGTTGAGTAATGCAGGCTGGGTTTCCACAACCAACGTAGTTATGGATAGACAACCACCACTAAAACACCTTGAATCTATAGCTAGAAAGAAAACAAATGGATAAGATGCTAGCCCTAGGTAAGCTATGTCCAGCACTATAAAGAACATTTCTAGATATACCGTACATTCTAGGCTACCAGCTATTATTCCTAACTATATCATGAATAGATACATCAATACTTAACCACACTAAATTAGCACAGGTTTTAAATTACTTGATAGCGACTAACAAAGAGGTTACGTAATTACTAACCACACCAAAAACTAGGAAAATACTAACTCGTATTATCATGGGATTAATGTACACATAGAGCGAAGTAGCGCTAACAGTTTGTTTTGCTAATTTATGAACTCCGCAAACCCGTTATTACACAGCAATTTGCAATACCATTTGTCCTATAACGGGCCAACCTGGCATGCTATTTGTGAAAGAACCTGTTGTTAAAATTTTTGAATTCCATCATTACCCATGATGGATTTTAAATCAACCTAAAATACAACATAAAAATTTTCCAAGATCTTCAACCTAAAGTTACTGGGTGCTCTCTACGAGAAAAAAAGTTTATAAAATTAATTGGATTAGCTTCGTTCGGACTACTTCAAAAATATAGTCCTCTCTAAAATACAATGTTATCGCAGGAAAGACTGCCCTGCAGCGGTATCTCTTCCTGCTCCTTACACGTTGACTTGGTCGGTGTTAAGCTAAAACTTTAGATTTTGCGCCCCAGAAGTTTCTTTTTGCACTTCATGGGGTGTGAGCACTCCCAACTGAGACCTAGTTCTATTGCGCTATAGATAAATAAAGGGCAAAACTGCTAAAAAAAAACCAACTACTGTTAAAAAAACTCTGCTAAAAAACTATTTTACTACTTAAGTAGATTCATTCTAGACTACTTTTTTACTGTAACTCAACTAAAAGTGCTCATTATTACTTGAGAATATTTTTGAATATGTAACATTGATCTTACATAAGATTTTTATGCTTTGACAATCTCTGAATAATTTATAAAAATGGCTGCTGGTGCTGGAAAAAACCTAATCAAACGAGTGAACTGCAGTAGAGGCGCAAGATTTACCTCGGATGCGAAACTGCCTCGTGCTGGCCTTGCTTGGGACTCGATTGGCAAACAGAAGAGAGGAGCAAACGCTTGAATAAAGAGCTCTTGAAAATGAAACAAACTTATGCCAAAATAAACCAGAAATTTTAACTAGTTTTTGTGATGTCGTAATCACAGGATACTAATGATACCGCAACGACATGAACCTGCAATTTCAGATTTTGGTCTTTCTGTTGACAGATCACATATTTGCAATTGAAACGCGCCCAGCTAGCAATGGAGTGTCGAAAAAACGTTCCGTCGCAAATTGACGTGGTTCTGACGATAGTTTACTCGTCGATCCAACGTCAGGAGTAGTCAGGGGTAAGTCTGCAAATAACCAACGGCGACGTCGGCTCTGCCAAAAACCAACTTTATATGTGCGACGACGGCACAACCATGAAGCAGCGTAAATGCCCGACGTCGACTGTTACGAGACAAATCTATGCGCGACGTCAATCTATTGTACAGTAGCTCAATAAATTACACTTGTAGGAAAATCCACTACGAAGTAAGTCTTTAAGAAATTATCATTTTAACATCAATACTTCAGGAAAAGCAATGTACAATAGTTTATTTCAAGTTCTACAGGGTGATTAAAAAGTAACTCCCTACTTTAAACGATCTATAATTTTATTTTATATGCAGTTACTGTTTTCTCTATTTTTCAATGCAAGTTCCTTAATACTGTAGATAATTACATCTGCATTTTTTTCTTTTCCAATTATTTTGTTTTACCATTTGAAACCCTGCACAAATGTCCAGACGTTTAACTCTTGTAAGAGTGTGCTCATCTAGCGGTCTGCATGAGTGGCCAGCTGCAAGCCCTAACTCAACACCAGCGACTTTTTTTGGGAGTAGAAGCAACAAGTTCTCTACAAAATCTACGACTTTAGAAGTACTTGAACGATAATTATAATAAGCTAGTTGTGCCATCACATAAGAGTTTCTGAGAAAATCAGTTGAGGTGATTTCCGAGTGGTTTCAGAAGCTGAATGCAAATGCTAATGCACCTATCAAATTTTAAATAAAACGTCATATCACATGTGTTCTTTTCATGGCTATTTTTTGTAAAAATAATGATCCATCAATAAATCGTAAAACTTTTAAAATAGAGTCATATTTCAATCATCCTGTAGATTTTTTGAATTGATATCACGGTTGGCTTGATAACAAGCTTTTGATTAATTTACGAAAACACATTTTTGAAACCACTTAACAAAAGCTACCCTCACAAGTCATGAAAACAACAGAAACAAGTTTATAATATGCCAGTAAACTGTTTTCTATATATGCACCCTCTCGCACTACATTACCCAGTCCTTTAAAAGCAAAATGTCAATTCATAACCGGGTAAAATCAAACAAACAAAAAACACTTTAAAATTCACTAGGTCAGAAGATAACCTAGGATACATTATCAAAATACCACCGTAAAAATCACTCACTGTACAACAAAACTATAAACTATTTGCTCAGCCAAATCCTGACTAAGCCTGGGTGGGCGGTGGCCACAGTTCGAATTTTCAATTTTCCAGAGAAAGTCCACGATTCAAGAATAGGATTATCTGTTACGCCAACATCCACTTCTGTCGGAAGCGAACTTGAGCCACATTTTGATGGTTGTGTAAACTTCATGATCCGCGGCTTGCGCAGTCACGTGATATTTTCTCATTGCTTCTGTAAAATACAATCAGAACATTAAAATTACGAAGGTGCCATTTTGCTATTCCACAAAGACGTTATATCTGCAACTAACATTGTAAATGTTGGTTACGTCTGACAAAAATAAGGAAAAATATTTTACAGTAGTAGCTGCTGCTGCCTTGATCAATGACGTTTCACATTTATTTTAAAAACTCTGTGATCCGCTGATGACGTCAAAATTGCACTGAAGCAAACATTCAGAGAGAAAAGCTTCGACTGTTAAAAAAATTAAAAGTACATAGTATTTGTACGAAACAGATATTTTTCAATTCGCCTACTTTGTTGAGTTGTAAGGTAGCAAACCCACGCTTGCTTCCTTTCATATTAAATTTAACGACCAGATTACTGGTCAACAGCTGCATCAGAAATCTTCTGCACAAATGGAGGCATTGTGACCGCAGGCGCCGCCGGGACAAGAAAAATATTAAACAACGACTGAAAGAATTAATCAGTTAACTTCTAATCTAGAATCATTAGGTGATAGTGCATCAAAACCTTACAGGTTAAAAATGCAAGCATCATCACAAGTTACCCCCACTTCCTTGTGATTGATTGTATCCATTTCTGTTATTTGAATTAAATAGAAGAAAATAAAATCAAAACAAAATTTACGTTTAAAAGTTGCTTAAGAAAACTCTGGAACAACAATTTTCCAACATTGTAAATCCAATTCCTGTGTTTTTGATAAATTTGGTGTCAGTTCTATTGCATTTTTCTAAACTACAGATCAACGCCAAAAGACAAAACTGAAATCAAAAACGGAACATTTTAAATAAAAAAAAACGCGTAAAATTAACAAATGCAGATTACAAAAAGATGCTGTAAGTCAGGAAACAATTACAATAACTAAAGATTCGGGTTCAGAACCACTACTAGTACCCATAATTCACCTCTTCGACCTGCTCGGTGAGCAGTTTCACTTGGGTTTACCCTTTCTCTTCCTTGGGATGGAGGTACGGCGCAAACGGTAATCCAGGTTCACGCCGTCAACCTAACTGAATTAGACCAGGGCAAAAGTGGCAGCCCATTTCAAACCAATCATTGATGCAAATTACTGACCAGTGGCCCAACCATCAACTAGGCGGACTGCCATTCGTAGGTACCCAAGAGTTGCCTCTTACGACATGCTAAGTAAGCAACTTCACAATTCTAACCCGGTGAAGCACGGGCGACGATTAAGCTGTTTAGAATATTGTGTAATGCAGGAATTCTCTGCATACCAAGACGTTAATCTTTATTTTTCTTGACAGCAAGTGACCAGGATTTACCTCTTTACCACCCTAGACCTGAGATTTTCCTGTGCTGTATTTTAGAGTATACCTTTTTAATACTGACTTGCCGAAGCTGGAGCCTTATTGTAGTAAGAGCTAAGAAGAGACAGTGGCTGTTAAAAATGATCATAATTTCGCATCCCTGTTACAGTCAGTCAGTTTTAACCAATGAAAACTTACCAAAGCCTTAAAATTAGTCTCGTCTTTTAGCAAATCTTCAACATCATCAACTACTTCCATCGAATCCAAAGGAAGTTTGATGCCGCTAGGTAATTCTGGACAAGACGAAAGCACATCCAGACTTCATAAAGATTTTTGCAGCAACGAGTTTAAATTTGTTTGTTGTATGTGTAAAAATTCGAGCTTTGCATATACTCGTTCGAAGGGTGCTGCAAAACAAGATTTAGGTTAACACTGTGCACGTCGCAATTTACACAAAACCATTCAAATGAAATCTCAAAACAAAACGGTAAATTGGTATCAGGACGGAATATACCTTGGAGCGAGCGATATAAACGGAGAGCAAACGACTGCTGAAGAAGTGAGGAGAATCCGGTCTGCTCCGTTAAGGGGACCAAACCGGATTTAAACTGAACCCCTTTCGGTAAAGCTGGGTTGATGCTGCTACTATTTCATCATCGCTGTCGTCAAAAATGGAGCTGGTGTTAGATTTACGTGGCCTCAGAACTGTAGGAAAGATGGCAGTAGGTGTATCAGTGATTTTTATTCTCTTGCTGCAAATGGGTTGTTTCTGATCAGTTTCAGCGTTATTTCGTAGCAGAAATGGGGATCATGGCAGAAGCGTTCAGGTCGCGATCCCTGTCAGCTTTGCTGCGAATTCTGCTACTACTTCAAGCTACAAATTTTCGTTGTTCTCGAATCAATGTCTTGCCGAAACCGGAAGAAATGTCATCGTCAAGGCGATATTCAAAGCTGGCTTTTTTCAAAGCCGTCGATGACGGTTATATCCCTGAACGTTGAAGGACTATCATCTGCTAAAGAAGATCTTATTGCAAAAATGTGTTTCAAGCATAAATGCAGTGTTCTTTGCTTACAAGAAACCCATCGCGGACCACAACGCCACCGGCCCAAAGTGAACGGAATGACTTGTACTGCTGAACTTCCACACGATAAGTATGGAAGTGATATTTTTGTAAAAGAAGGAACAACCGTGGAATCAATACATACAGATGAACAAAATAACATTGAAACCCTCTCTGTAGATCTTGGAAGCATTGTTATCACATCAGTGTACAAACCACCAGCAACACCCTTCAAGCTCCCACCTCTGTTTAAACCACACAAGAACAGGATTGTCATTGGAGATTTTGACAGCCATAACACCCAATAGGGATACATTTCAACAAACGAAGATGGCAACGCCGTTGAACAACAGACAGTAATCAACTCTCTCTGGTGCATGATGCTAAGCATCCACCTTCCTTTAATAGTGCAAGGTGGAAAGCTGGATATAATCCAGACATTGCGTTTGTAAACCAAACAATTGGCAGTTTATGCAAAAAAGGAGTTCTGGACTATATTCCCACAACGCAACATCGTCCTATTAGTGTCAGTGTCCATGCAGCAGTCACACCTACAATTGTGCCTTACCAACGCCGTTTCAATTTCCAAAAAGCAGACTGGATAAGTTTTACAACCGACCTGGAAAACCAAATCTACAATATCACACCAAATCCAAAAAATTACGAACTTTTCATCAACCTGGTTCAATATATTGCACGGAAACATATTCCCCGCGGCTGCCGAACTAGGTATGTGCCATGTCTCAACGAAGAAAGTCTGAACCTGCTGGATAAGTACAAAATGCTATACAAGGAAGATCCTTTTGCTGAAGATACCATTACTGCAGGAGAACAACTCATGGCCTCCATGACTCAAGAGCGCCAACGGAAATGGCTAGATGCAATTGAATCAACGGACATGTCTAGAAACAGCAAGAAGGCATGGAATCTGATGCGAAAACTAAACAACGATCCTACCATACCAAAACATCAACACTACGCAGTCACCGCTAATCAAGTTGCACATCAGCTCTTAGTTAATTGGCAAACAAAAGGAAAGAAAGCTTCCAGAGTGAAATTTAGAAAAAACGGAAAACAAATCATGGAACCAAATCTAACATCACCATTTACAGCTCAAGAGTTCTCTAATGGCATTGCTGCTCTCAAGAATGGCAAAGCGATTGGCTTGGATGGCATCTTTACGGAAGAGCTAAAACACTTCGGCCAGCAAGCTAAAAAATGGTTGCTTGAACTGTTTAATCGATGCGTGGAAACCAATCAGATTCCCAAGATCTGGCGGAAATCACGCGTTATTGCTCTCCCAAAACCAGGCAAAGACCTATCATTGCTTAAGAGCTTCAGACCGATCTCCCTACTATGCCACCCATATAAACTGTTCAAAAGGCTATTGCTTGGAAGGCTTACCCCAGTTGTGGAACCAAAGATCATTCCACAACAGGCTGGTTTTCGTGAAGGTAAATCGACAACTGGCCAATTGCTTAACCTCACGCAGCATATTGAAGATGGTTTCAAGAAGAGATTAGTGACGGGTGCTGTTTTTGTCGACCTATCTGCTGCATACGATACAGTGAATCATCGTATCTTGATGACTAAAATCTACCAGATGACCGATGATAAAGCAATGACAACACTCCTTGGTACACTTCTAGGATGTTTTATGTAGCTCTGAATCAGAAGAAAAGTCGATGGCGGCAACAGCGAAATGGCCTCCCTCAAGGCAGTGTTTTAGCCCCATCGTTGTATAACATCTACACCAATGATCAACCCACGGACGAAAGAACATCTCGTTTTATTTATGCAGACGATCAGTGCATTACATCCCAAGAAAGTTCCTTTGAAGCTGTTGAACGAAATCAAACAGACTCTCTTACTCTGCTGACTGAGTACTTTGTAAAGAACCATCTGAAACCAAATGCATCAAAGACTCAGGTGTGTGCATTCCATCTCAGAAATAGAGAAGCAAACCGACCACTCAGAGTTACTTGGTCCGGAACATCGCTGGAATACCACCCAAACCCTTTATATCTGGGAGTCAAACTCGATCGCACACTCAGCTATAGAAGCCATATTCTGAGCACTAAGGCCAAGGTTAACACCAGGAACAACATTTTGAGGAAATTGACCAACTCAAAATGGGGATGCACGCCTCATACTCTCAGAACATCAACCCTGGCCTTGTGCTATACAGCTGCTGAATATGCATGTCCTGTGTGGTCAAGATCCGTACATGCCAGCAAATTAGATCCAGCCCTAAACAATGCTTGTCGGACCATTACAGGTTGTCTCAAACCTACCAACATCAGCAACCTACACCTACTTGCTGGTATCGCACCATCCGAAATTAGAAGAGAGACAGCCAGCAGAGCGGAAAGACTACGCCAATCTACCGACCCAAGGCACCGACTATTTGGATCTGAGCCAGCACCGACGAGGTTAAAATCAAGAAGATCTTTTCTGAGCCATGTCCAACCCAAAGCAGAGACAAACATGGAACGATGGATCGATAAGTTAAAATCCAACCCACCCTCTGTCGATATGGGAATTCAACCATCTGAGAGTCTTCCCCCAGGAAGCAATGCACCCTGGCCAACATGGAAAACACTCAATCGGCTTAGATCTGGCGTAGGCCGTACCAGGGCAAATTTAATCAAATGGGGATACCATACTGGCGACTCCTCGTGTAATTGTGGCACAGAGACACAAACAATGAAACACCTACTGCAATGCCCACTGCTCAAAACACCTTGCTCTCGTGACGATTTGAGCACCTTTAACGACACCGCAAAGAAATGCGTGAAATTGTGGCAATCAACCATCTGAAGATACGACACTGACATCGTTATTTCGTGTTTTTGCAAGGACTTGCTGTCTATGTTTGTTGAATACCATATTTTTCGATTCAGATAGTATTATTTTTCTAGACGACCGTTGATCTTTCAGAAACTCTATTTCCCTTTCTGGTATTCTGTCATCAAATTTACATGTGCACAGTAATTTGCCTCGATACGTACCAACGGTTTCAAGATTCTCGCACCGGCATCTGGACAAGTCGAAAAGTTTATCAAACCAATCTTCACTAATAGAACACTTAAATTTTTTAGCTCGTTTTCTTGCTGTTAGAAACTTTTCAATTACATTTTTTTAGCTTATTCTGGGCACTCTTTGCTTCGATCACGGCTAAACTAGCTTTTCTCTATAAATCTACAACATCGCTAATCACTACCTGTTTTATGTCATTGAACCCTGGTCCTTTAGCTGAGAATTTAGATTCTGCATCCATCAAAACCTGTCGAACATGATAGAAGTGCTCAATAACCTCTCTATTACCCACCAACTTTTTCCTGAATAGAAAATATCCTATCTCACTAGATCTTAGAGATACCATACTAAGGCTTTACTTTTGTTGAAAGTGTAACTGATGCTGTGATGCTGCCAATAATTTTTTATGCTAACTGGCTAAATGATGTTCTTAAATGCACGTAATTATCGTTTACTTGCCGATCTAACAATTGTCTTTGTGACGAAAGAGCTACTTCATAGTAAAAATTAGTTTTGAAGAGATTCGATTATGAAATATTTGATCATTTGTGCCAACACACAAAAATACATAAAAAACACGTTGTTATTAATAACTATTTTTCTCGTGCAGATACAACTAAACAACGTATTGAAGACAGATAGGAAATCGAATAATGCCAAATTCGTAAACAGCGTCGAAAATCCAATTAGAAAAATTGGTAGCCGTTTGAAGTCGAAAGTAGTGAAATTATGAAACACCGTACTGTAGCTACTATTATTGGCTTGCTCAAGTTGGCTAACGTGGTAAACATTCGATAGCAAAGCTTGAGAAAGAGCAAAGCCGCAAACGTGAGATTTTAAGTTATGCGCCAGCATGATTGACGTACGGCTTGTTGACGATAGGGCTTTCGCTCTGCATTTAGGATTCATGAATGCTTTCAAATGCACTGTCGTTTACCACCAAACCGATCTTGATTAGATCCGCGCAGTAAACCTGGATGTGCCACGACGTACTTCCATTCCGAAAAATTGGAAGATCAGCCGAATTTCAGCGTTTTTGAAGCAGTTTAGCTCTCTGCTGTGATAAACAGATAACTACATTACTCACGCATTCCTCCTCTGCCTCTCTTTTTATTTCCTCCGCGTAGAAATCGCTCAATGTAACGGTGTACTGTAAAACGCTAAGCATTAATAATATTTCTATGTTGCTGTATCTCTTGGAAAGGCACTTGTTTATTTCTTCGGCTAGTGGCACAATTGCACTGTGCTGGCAGTGCTTGTAATTAAGTATCTTAAGCGATTTTGAACAAACTAATTTAACTGGATTTGAGCAGAAAACATTGCAGAATGCAACAAGTTTTCTGTAGAACTTGTAAAACTGATTACCAATGTATAGAAGTAGATTTTCAGGGTGATCTTAAAAAAAAGTTCTAAGTCTCGTTTTGAAAAAATTTAAAATAGGGCAATGCCCGCTTCCTACCCATGCACCTGAACAATCCATCTTCCTAAAAGTTGGGAAACGGGACTGAAACCCTCGTGCCAACAAACTTCAACAATGTGCAAAATATCTGCTTAAAGAAAAGGTCTTCAGGTTTGCTTGGAGCCTAAAATAGCAACTCACTCAAAAAAACTTGATCTTTAAAAAGAAAGAAAATTTCTTCATGTGGAACAATGCTGATGTACAAGTCAACTCAAATAATAGCATACCAAACTGGGACAATTTGATATTTAGGCCGCTGGTGAGTTACCGTTGTTACCCGACACTTTAACCGGCATGGAGGAAAACCATAGAGCCATGGACCAGGAAAATTTCCTACAGCCTGGACTAGAAATCGTAACATAGGCGATGGGAAAGCGCTGTTGCTTCCTTCCGTCGATTTAGGAACTACATCACTGCCAATATTGTTGACATCATTATGAAATCACGCTATCAATCAAACTTGTTCAAGGCCGCGCTTAAGCTACAGCAACAAATGCATTTGCTGATAAGACTAATGTCGACAGTGGGGATGGACAGAATGTAAACTAGTCATAGTCATCGAGAAGCTGCGAATCGAGCGCTCCGAGCGTTGCATGTGACGTCGAGCGCTCCGAGCGTTACATGTGACGTGGCCAAGCGACCGCGATAATACGCGACTGCTGACTCGCCGCCTACTAACCTCCCCTGTTTTCTTGTGCTCGATGAGTTGAATGGTTTTTTCAACATTCATGTAATAAATACCAGTAACGGGAAGAATCTCACTACGGCCTTAACTTCATAAAATAACTACTTACTCATCGAATCACCATCTTTAAGCATAGCAGCTTGCGCGTCTTGATGAGAACCGAATTCAACGTCGGTATCTCCGTCGATCCGTCCATCTTTACCATAAGCGCGATGAATACGAACAGGCCCAACAGGAGAGAAAAAACTGAAAATATCAAGTTGGTAACAACCTCCAAGTTCTTACGAACATGCTGCCCGAACAGAGCATTTTTTCCACAAACAGCGCAAGCAAGCAGCGAAACAATGTTTTTTCATATTCCTCTTTTGAACTAGCATTACGTCGAATCTATTTTTTTCAAATGCCTACAACCTCCTTCATGACGAAAACGGCTCTTCTATTTTGGAATGGAGCATGTTGTGAATAGATCGCCGCGACTCACACCATGAGTCCAATTATGTAGCATAAAAATTGAACATTCTGATCAGTTCAAGGTAAGCAGCAGGATTTTTCCAACCATTTCTAAATAAAGGCTGGATGTGACACTTCAATATCGTAACCCAGCATCACAAGAGGCCGGCGTGGTCGTCTAGTGGTTAGAAAGGGCTCGCTTCGCAGTCGGTAGACAAGGGTTCACTTCCCTACTGCTTTCATGCGTAACGCTCAACACGAAAGCGATATAGCGTGGCAGAAAAGCCGGCAAGTTCGCTTCTTGTGCTCTTGATTTAACTTTAAGCTCGCTTTAACAGGATACCCTCCACCTTTAAGTGGCTAACAGTTCGTGGGATGGAGCAGTCTACAGGTCACGTGGTTCAGTTCTACTAAAAACTAGCGAGCGGATTATTGGCTCAAACTCATCAATTAATAAACCTGGTAAAAACCCTCTGGAGTTGGCAGGTTCTACTTCTTTACATATTTCACCATCTATGAACACATGATTACGCTATTGATGCCTTCATCAGTAGCTTTAAAAGGCAAGCCCCGCATATGGACGACTTGAATTTGTGATCCCATGGCATTGTAATTCTATCATCATCATCATACATTCCACCACCTCCATATCTTCCATAACCATGCATCATACCTCTGTTTCCATAGCCCTAAAGCAGAATAAAATTTTATATTGATCATTCTCCACTTATAAATACTCGATTTAATGCACTTTTTGAACAGATTATTTCAAAAATTTCGTCAATTCTCGTGACAAACACATCCATTAACAAAATAAATCAATTCTTGACTGGATGTATGCATTAGACTGCATTTTCATACTCTCCAGCATGCTGTTGTTGTTTTTACCGACCCCTTCCGAAAAATAAGGACAAGGCGGCAGACATGGAGCCCCAGTAGCTGGGCAACTCCCCAGGGCCTGGACCGAAGGTCGTAGAGAGACAGAGTCGCCAAAGTGCGAGCGGCGCAAAGAGTCCTTAGCAGGACAGTGCAGAATTAGATGAGAGGCACCCTGGGACGGATGATCACAGGCGCTGCATGAAAGATTCGAAATTCTGCCAATCCTAGTGAGATAAGAGTTTAACAGAAGGCTGTGTCCGTTGCAGCTAAGATTTGAGAGGACACAGCGAGCGTGACGAGAGAGCACAAGTTCCTCAGTTGAAATCAAGGGAATCTGTGTGTCAAAGAATTTAAATAAGACAGCACACTCCAGTCAGAGAAAAGATAAAAGTGGATACGAGAAGAATGAGGAGAAAGGCACAAGGAATTGCACAGGGCAAGAGTAGTGTTCCCCGTTTGGCCACATCATCAACCCTGTTGCTCCCCGGAAAAAATGAGTGTCTGGGGACCCATTGTAGCCTCATAATAAAGAAATAGAGAGAAGACAGTTCTGGCCAGAGTTTGAGATAAAAGAAAAGAGGAAGGAGAGCACAGAGTGGCAAAAATGAAAAGGAAAAGAAAAGCTAAATGGCAAACTTGTTGGTGCTGCCGGAACCAGTGGAGAGCAAGCAGAATGGAGCAAGCTTCAGCGGAAAAACCTGAACAAACTGGGTCTGCCGAAAAAGAAAGATTGGCCTTATTGCCACAAAATGAGCAATTGGCAAGGACGCCAGAAACGCCATTGCCAAAAGGAAAAGAGCAATCTTTACAGATCATTGCTCTTTAGCATCGCTGAACAGTTAACCATAGAACAAACTAGCGAGGTGGTATAGCGGCTAATAAATCCGCTTCGCAGTTGGTAAGCCTGGATTCAATTCCAGTCAAGTCATACCAAAGACTTTGAAAACAATATTTACACCGTCTTTGCACAACGCTCTAGATATAGTAAAGAAAAAAGCCGACAAGTTCGCATGCTGTGACCTTGGGTAAAGCACTTTAACAGGATAATTCCATCTTTCTGAGGCAGACATGTGGTGAGGCAAGCAGTCTGCCCACTGCGGCGGCTAACAATCCGACTACAGATTAGCAACTAGCGCATGAGCTCACGCGCATGATTGAAATACAGATCAACTACAGTCGAAACCACCTTCAGATCATCTAATTTTAAACACTCCGCTTCGATTGCTTGGTAATACCGTTTACTGCTCGCAATGTACCTTCTGGCTAAAAAGTGATTGTAGAGTGATCTTCTATTTGCAAAACAACGCAGCCACGGATCAATGTGACGACATGATTAGATCATTGTCGCCCTAGCACGACACATAAATCCACACTTACCAAAGGATGCGAAAGCATGAGCGATTTACCGGCATCTAACTGGTAGTAATTTAAGGAAACTGATCCACAATAATCTTTGTGGAAACACTGCTAACCTCTACTATTGCTGGCTAAGGATCTAGGTTATTTATCCTTCGGACAGTCACCCTCTGGAACATTGCCCACCCCCGGGAAGTATAATAAGCAATAAAGTTAGGTAATAAAACAAAGGTTACAACTGAAACGCGGAAATTCCGCGGACTAACTTTAGCCCAAACGAAGAATGTCAAGTATTGAAAATTTTGGATACCGTTGGCTAGATAGTAATACTAGGCAGGTTTTGACCATTCGAGTTGCATATATTTCGTCAAAAAAAATCTAGAAATAGCAGTCTTTTTCATACCTTCATGCCACCTCTTCCACGTCCTCTCATCCTTGAAAAACCATTGGCATCGTACCACGAGTAATCCTCCTCCTTTGATAGTCATCGTAATAGTCACCCCCGCCAAATTCACCTGCATTTAACCATCATTTGCCTGATGCTAGTTACTGAAATTCAACTTTGGTTGATAAAAACCAGATATACAACTCCAACCGTTGGGTCAAGATTGCTATGTTTTCCACTGTTTTGCATCTCTTCTGCATTAGAGCAACTTTTAAGAAGGAACCTGAACAGAAAACCACATATTTGATTCGTTGCTGCCTCCTAGTTCTTAACGCGTGCAATTGTGAGTTGTGTTTTGCATTAGTCACTTGCGTTTTACAGATTAAAAAATACACGCGTGTGTCTGACTAGATAAGTTAGCGGCGGATATAGCTGAAGTTTGTACAAGACATTAAAACACTGCTCACAAAAGATTGGGAGTTCAAAACTTTGTTGATATTTGTCACCAACAGCAATCCAGAACTTAGTGCCGTGTTTTTTCAGAAAACGTCAGATTCGAAAGCAAGCGGGAAGAGCGGCTCAAGCGGGAAGAGCGGCTCACTCGCACTGAACTAGCTCGTCTAAGCGTGAATTGGAGGAAAGAGATTGAGAAATCAAGCTTTAGCGTTGGCACCCGTATGACCATTCCCAGAGAAAAGTAGCAGCTATCAAGTTATTCACTACTACACTTACCATAACCTCCACGGCCAAAAGATCCCATAAGGCTGCCACGACCCATGAAACGTCCACCTCTCACGCCCCTGCAGGGACGATCGTAGGGTCCTGGCCTTCCACGGAACGAAATCGGACGCTCGTATTCGCCTGTTGCACGACGAGTGCTTTTGAATATTTCAATATACCTAAAATGAAATGTACGTTAGCGTAAAAAGTTTGAGCGCATGATGCTTTAACGTGGACTAACTACTATAAAAATTTTACAGATTTAAATCAAGCAATCTTAACCACGAAAAATATAAAACTGTTTAATACAGTTTGCTAAAAAATCAATAACAGTCTGATCTTAAAACCTACCACTACACACAATGAAAAGATCAAGATTACCCAAACAGTTAAATATAAAGCTAATAAACGTCTGATCTTAAAACCGACTGCTACACACTGTGAAAAGGACAAGAGCACACTTTTCAAAAACTAAGTTTTGTTAATCTCAAATTAAACACCAGTCACCCACTTAGTATCATGAAATATAACGCGGATCACACATGTCTTATTAAGATCTTGCGTCATCGAAAAACACTACATTTAGTTCAATGGGTGACATATTTTATTACTTTTAAAAATTCAATAACAAAAACAACAACCATAGTTGCTTTGACTGCATGTACTTGAATTTTACCACACTAACATCCCATATTTGGTAGCCCGGACAGCCCAACAACCAAACTCCCAGCCCACGAACCTGTGCCCAATCTTCTCTTTGTGTTTTTGCAGGGCCCCCTCAGACCCAGACGCCGTTGCAAACTCTACGTATGCCTCCCCCGAGCATCTCCCGCTATCATCCAGAATCATAGTAATGCCATTTGGCACTATTTCCAAACCTTTATTACATTGAAATTTAGACGGTCAGTTACATAAAAACAAATTATAAAAATAAAACGTTTCATATTTTTAATATTATTTCAAACATGTTACAAACCAAATTATCTGTGTAGTAGGTGTATTGACTATAACAACACCAAACCGAACAGGGTATTTTATTCATTAATTTTTTATGAAAATCGTAACAAAACGGGAATTAATACGTCTAGAAAAGTAATGGACACTCCATCAGTGCTCCTTGGATGAAATCACTTCACTTTTTAATAATCTGAAATAAGATTTTTCATACCATCTAGATCGCCAATTCGGTTACCTTAGCATGTTTTCTATCTCAGCCAAGGTTTAATACACTTCTTGTCTTACCTTCCGCAAATTCTACAGTACTTCAGAGGATCTCTAAGAAGCTAATCTACTGTACGTGCCAAACAAACAGTGACATGCTGGAAAGGAGGCAGCTAATTCAATAATGAATATTCTATAGCTAATCGAACACTGTACCAGCCACCAATAAAAGGCAACTAACTGAAAATTAACGTAAGCAAGCATTAAATCCGTAAAAGCTACTTGACAGCTTTTTTCCATGATATGCTTGCAGAATTTATTTGAAAGATACTTTAACTGACTACAGTAAACAAGCCTAGTCTGCAAGCTGTCCTATATCAGAAGACACTTTTGAAATCACATTTCATGGGTCTGTAATACAAATGCATCTAACCTTCAAAAAATTGAGATATTTCTTCCTTTCAGCATTGATATGGAAGTTCTCTTAATCTTACATAATCACCGCTTCCCGTACGAGTGGGTTCTGGTTTTTCATCTCTGCTTCGACTAAGAACGTAATCCATTTCTTTTCCACTTGATTCGAACACTGAGAAAATAATACCTTTGCAAAAAACATCCTTAACATACACTGAAATAGCTTTGCGAAAAACAACAATCATTGATAACAATAGAATCTTCTGGAAAACAACTTTTATTCAAGAGGATAGGCTCAAGTAGTGATTTCACTGAAACGCAATACCAAGGTGAGTGCACAGTGTATAGGATGAATCTGTTCACCAGCCGTTTTTCCAAAAACCGTTAACTCTGTATTTAGTGTGTACGTTTTAACACCTCAAAAACCACTTAAACGTAGAAACACGATTGATCGCAATCAAAGATAAATTTTTATCTCAGATGGAGTACAACTCAGCTCAAACAAATCCCAGCATCCGAATTACCAAACCGTAAATAAACAGTTATTTCGGCGGGGAACTTGACAAATCAATAACAAGCGTTGATGGTCTATTTTTTTCCTTATTTTCTCAAACAATCACTATTTAGAGTTAAAAAGCATTTTTAACCATTTTCGAGAGCAGCTTCTTTAAAAATTCTACAATGATACAACTTTGTCGGCGACGCACAAAGCAATTCTTTTTTATAAGTATCCTTATTTCTTTTTTTTGAATGCTTTAAACATAGCTTTTCTTTTACGTAAACTTATCCTTTGTATGCAGGTCTTCAGTCAGAGTGGGCCACCACGATGTGTAGACATTTTGATCCCACCACCTGTCTGTAAACCTTTTGATCCCAACACTTGTCTGTAGACCTTTTGATCCCGCCACCTGTCTACCACATAAAGAAGGAGGAATCCTGTTACGTGCTGTATTCAAGGTACAACATACCCTCCACATACTTGGGAAAAAACAAACAAGTACAACTAAAAGGATATGTATAAAAAATCGCAACTAGAGAGAACGTTTTTTGCTCGTAAATAACATAATAGGCGCACCAGCATCAGATACGAAACACTTGGGAGGGTAATAGTCCCTATTACCCAATGCACGGGCATAAAGGCGCATATAGGATACTTGTCACAGATAGAATTATAAAACCGCGTGTTTCAAGACGTGAAATCAACCAACACCAAATAAAAACCAACTAAAATCTCTCACCAAATAGTTCATCTCATTTACAGAGTAGAATTTTTTTCTATATTCAAATATGGGAGCATTAACACCTTTGCAACTACTAAGCGTATGAATGTGGAATTTGACAAGACTGATCACTGCCCTGAGGTGAGCGTTATAAAAAGATTGATAACGTCATGATGGTGCTATAATCAGAGATAATTTTTTAAATTCGTATTTTATGCTTACTCGCAAGTCCCTCCACCTTACCAATTTGTAAACATTTTAATTTTTTAAGGGTTAAAATGAAGTATAATTAATCATTATAAAACTGTTGTTTATTTTCTAAAACAATGATATCGACTAATTTAAAAAGTCATTGAACTTATGCAAAGAGTGTAAATTCTGATGATTTTTGGATAAGAATTTTTAGAGGCCACAATCTGTGCTTCTATAAATGACTTTTCTATTTTCTCCATTTCAGAAATCATTTCAAAATTATTTGCTCTTATTTCCTCATTTCAAAAGCAAGTTTCATCCCAATTTCCTTACACACTGTACTCTAAAAAACGTTTCAGAAAAGGTTTATTTTTTGCACTTTTTAATAACTTGCGTGATACCAAAACACAAAGGTTAACTAAATTAAATATTTTTAACAACTCAGAACTTATAAAAACACTGCCATCAGAGCTGAAAGGTAAAATAACTTAGCAGTACGGCGTAGATACAAGAATTAAAACTAAAACAACTATCTCTAAACAAGTAAAAAAACTCGCTCATGATTCATGGTGTGCATACTTGAAAAATATAGGTGTTTTCAATTAAAGCTTTCTACATTCAATAGACAGATAGATTAGATCAAGGGCTCTTAACCTTTATTCTCTCATTTACCCCTTGACAAATTTCAAAAGTAAAATTTACCCCCAAATCTTTTTTATATTTTTACTCTTACAAATGCCTATTGTAGTAGGTAAAAGTGTGAATTTTTTGCTAACAAAATTTACCCCCAAAACAGAGGCAGGTCAAATTTACCCCCAAGAGGTAAATATACCCGGTTAAAAACTCTGGATTAGATTAAAGGGAGATGCCCAAATTACAAAGCTTGTGAAGTTGATGGTTGGCTTCTGCTTGGCTTCTACCTAAAATATTGCAACAATCTTAAACCTATCAGAAATAACCAACTGCAACTGAGTTGCTTTCTTAAAAATAAGCCAGAAAAATTGCCTTATGTAATCTATGTGCTTGCCGTTGCAATTGCCTTAATTTCTGGTAAAGAAATAACACTTTTATTCAGGAAAATTTTCAAGGCTGTGGGGTATGGGCTTTTCTTTTCCAGAATTCCAGCAATGTTGCTGTTGTTTATCATTCTTATTTTGTGGTCACAGAGAAGACCTTTCCAGTTACGTATTTACTGAACTGCTGATTGTTTTTGTGATTGCTCATGTGAACTGCTAATTGCTCATTCTTCTGTCATGGGAAAACTTTTGCAGTTATCCATGAAACCTTCTGAGCACAGCCATGCTTCAAAGTTACTGGTACAGTGCATTTTTACCACAAGCCTGCAACCAAAGAGAAAATCTGCATGAAATGTCTTTTTCAAGGATGCGACAACAATGCTAACAAAACAATCATCCTTGTCACAATAAACAATGCTTTAACCCACCTCACCACATTGTCAACAATCCTGTATGTTATCCTGTTACCAGTGATTGGCAAGTGCTTTTTGTAACTCACACATTTTAAAGCCTCTTTTCTTAAAAGATTTTACACTTACAATGATACACCATGGATGTTTAGTTTGTCTAACTAACAAGAAAAAACATATTATTTCTTTAGCATCATTTCTTGTGCCTACAACTAAAAAGTGTCTTTTAATTTGGAAAATATTGCAATTATATAGATTGTTTACATTAAAATGTTTTGACATAAAAACAAATGCACAATCACCACACAGTTTGAGTAACAATAACATGAAACCTTGATTAACAATAGTCTTGACAACACCTCTTTATTATTACTGTCATTTTCACACTGTTCCAAAATCTTTTGTTATATTGTAATAATCCCCTTGCTAACATGTCTAAATGACTTGATTGCAGTTTAGTTAGATTTATCAGGATACCACTAGTTTTAGTTCCACCACACCAATAAATTACCAGTAATTTACAGATATTAATACCAAAGGCAATACCTTCAATATAACGTTTTCCCATTTTAGCATCATCTTTCTTCAAAACCTTCATGACGTCATCATGGCTACTTAATTCAATATATGCTTCCCCACCTGGATGTCCTGCTTTCGTAAAGGTTCTACAAGAGTAAAAAGTACAAAATTATTTAACCAATATCAAGAAAAAAGACTACAATGCTGATAATGTATGAAGGCATCTATCAGTGAAGGTTATCAAATAATTGCAGGCGTAGTTCAGCTTCTAATAACAACTAAGCCCATAAAACTTATGATCTTTCATGGGCTGAATTCTTAGGCAGTGGCTATTTGGCCATGAATAGCATTTTACCCTTGGTATCTATTTTGCTGTTGAGCAATTGTGATTGGTCTATTTTGATAATATAATGAAAAGGAAGTACCTATTCTGCCATGAACAGCATTTTACCATTGGAGGCTATTTTGCTGTCACCATTTATGTGTGTTTATAAAGCCATAATTGCTATAATTCTGGCTGGTGCTGTGGTTAGTGCAGCTGCCTTGAAAAGCAATGGTCATGGGTTGGAATCTTTGCGAGCAGGGTACTTGGACAAGGGCAGTATACACTGGAAGGGGCATGGAATGTAAATATATAGGATAGTGTACACTGATAGGAAGTGTACACTGGGGGTGCAGTTTTTCCCTTCTTTATTTAAATTAACCAACCAGAAACAATTAAAAGTTACATGTTTAACATGTCACCAAAATTGACCAATCACAAATGTCTGACAGCAAAATAGCCTCCAAGGGTAAAATGCTGTTGATGGAAAAATAGCCCTGCCAATAAGAACAAGGCACTTGGTTGCTTCTGAGGAGTCAATTTCTATCATGTATTGAACACGTGAATGGACAAAAATTTTACTCCCAGTGATCAAATATTAGCTCTCTTATCTAGTTTACACTGCCTGTGCTGATGTACTCAGCCTACACAGACACAAACCAGTACCAGTATTTATTGCATTTGAAGGCAGCAGCACCAATCACTACATCACTACAAATCTTGTAGCAAACGAGCTTATTTGAAGACACATGAAGGACAGAAAGTTTTTACAACCTTGTATTCTACAGATCAGGAAAATTGCAAGTGCAAATTAGCATTTGGGGTTGGAGTTAGGCTTGGGCTAGGTTAGGTAATGTTAGGGTTAGGTTTGTATTTAAGTTAGGATTATAATGGGATTAGGGCTAGTCCATAAAGTTTCACAAAATTGATGCATTTTAGTAGTATCCTACATGAATGATAACGGCAAAAGAAGTTCTTAGTGTAAATTGCTATTGACAGCAAAGTAGCACTTCCTAATTCTTACTAGGAGACCAAATTTTGGTTGGTAAATTAGAAATTCATTTTTTTAATTACACATATAAATATCAGGGCACACAACAAAAAATACTGGGGCACAATAAGTGCACTCTTAGATATTTTTTGAGTCACCTAGCACATAAGTAACTTTTAACTAAAAAGTTTGTTATCGAAACAAAACAAATAGACTAGATGTTCAAGTTGAGTTAAAATATTTTCAATTAAAAACCTAGCAAGCATTTCTTTCACATTTTAAAACACAGGAGTGTACACTAGAGTGCTAACATCAATAAAGTTATTTAAAATTCTCTTCACCACAAGCATTTGCAACAATTCTTTTAATAAAGAATTGAGATTAACATTCATTACAATAGTTTGTATGCAAGCCAGACAAGTCTAATCAAAAAACAACAACAATAATTTGTCTACTTGGACATTGCACAAGATTCACACATATGCTCAAAAAAATGACATGAAAATAATTGAAATACATGTTTACAGAGGGAGCACAAAAACCATATGCCAGTCTATTCAGACAAGCAGGTCACCAAGTCTATGCCTCCTTTCTTGAGGTAATAATGTGTAACAGGACAAAAACAAACAAGATTACCATCAAATGAGATCACATGAGCACAACATGTTCAGTCAAGACGGTAACAAGCATAAATACAAACATACAAATGCATACTCATGCATAAACCCAAGTATATGCACACACACACATGCATAAACACACATATAGATAAACACATACAAGCATGAACACAAATACCAACATGTCCATACACACACATATATCTACAAAGTAATCACGATTTCTTTGCAAACTTTTAAAAATCATGAAATTTATACATAATTCAACAACTGTCAGAGAGTCACAGTTATGCAAAACTACACAGGAAACGCAATAAATAATATCTTCCTTGGAATATTTTTGATAATTTAATAAATTCACTTTCATAAGCTCTGTGGTTTAATAACGGTATTCCTGTAAAAGTATAATCATTAAAATACGATCATAGAATCAAAAATTCGCAAAAAGATTGTGATCACCCTGTATATACACTATTGGTCTGGAATAGGCCAAATATTTAATGTTGGTCCAGTTAGGCATACTAATCATGGTTCACTTAATAGATGCTTTTTCAGTTTAATTCAATTCAAAACTTTAATTCAAACCTAAGCAGATCGACTTACGCATTGTATCAACAGAAAACCCAAACAGAACCAAATAAAATACTTTTTGACATAAATTTATAGTTTAATTAACCTTTTTATTCCATTTTCATCCCCAATTACTTTGCAATCAACAAATTCAATGATCTCAGCATCTGGTGTAGACCATGGGAGACCACGCAGACGTACTACAAATCTTTCTTCAGTCATAGTAAAGCAAAGATAAATAGCGGTTTGATCAACCGCGCTGCATTGACAAGAAAATCCAAAATGAAATAAGTTTTGGGAATATGGATATAAAAGTCAAAATGTGCAAAAAACGCAAAATCAGATTCTTAAAGTTCCTAAGTCCCCCAAAAAGTTGTACTTTCGCGTAAAAAATCTGTGGGAGGTGCATAATCAAAAAATCCTCACAGTGTCTACCAAAAATTTAAGACCACCCAAAAAAGTAAAGGAATTTTGTGCTACTGCATTATTTTGTATCATCTCATTGTTGTGATTGTATCGTATTTGTTTCAATTTAAGAAGACAAGCATATTGTTTCACTGTCGTTAACAGAGACGTAGCAGCCGCCCCCCAAACCCCCCAATTGGGGGGGACCCAGGCCAACTTTGGGGGCCCAAGTTAGTCTGAAATTGCTTTTTGGCTACGTGACTATTTTCAGTTCAGCAGACTTGTTTACAACCGATTTAAACTGTAGGAAGAAATTGGCTTGTGACATCATAAGTGAATGCAACGTCATTTTATCTCGCAGAATCTAGAATATTTCGATTGATTTTCTGGTACAATCTTGAATATTCGATTGACGTAACAATGCCGTTGTTACGCAACAATCATAGAATGGTCTGGAATTCTGTTTGGCTATAAATACCGGGACAATATATATACACTGCAGAGTGCAGATAAAGTATTTTATTGACATTGTATAGAATGAAACGTTCAAAAAGTGGTGCTCAAAAGAGAAAAGAAGCAGCCACTGCTCGAGATGCTGTAGCGAAATTGCCCAAGATGAACAGATTTTTTCAAGATTACTGAGCAGAGTAGACCTGGCACTAGTACCGAGAGGGATGAAGAAAACTATAGTGTACAAGAAAAAGAAGACTATGACGATCAGCATCAAAGTGATTGTGAATTTCCAGAAAATGTAAGTTGTGATTTACCTGCCAATACGCAACCTTCAATATCAAAAATATCTGAATCTCAATTTACTCCTATCCCTGATGACCCATGTAAATGGCCTGAAAGTATTTCTGATGCTCAACAATGTGATATAGTAAAGCGTGGACCACATCAACTAATAATGAATTTTCCATATAATAACACAACTCCAAGGCGACGTTTTTCCTCCAACCATTATAAACGTGTGTTACCTAATGGTGAAAGTGTTTCACGGTCGTGGCTAGTTTATTGTGGGGAATCAGATCAAGTTTTTTGCTTTTGTTGTAAGCTATTTGGAAAAACACTAAGCCCCTTTTGTAGTGGTATAAATACATGGGAGGGTTTTTCGAAAAAACTGAAAGACCATGAAAACGGCATTTCCCACCAACAATGCTGCAGTCAATGGATGTTGCTAGCTGAAGGGATAAGAAATTCATCCACTATCGACAAACGCGAGATGAATATTTTTTTCAATGAAAGACGTTTTTGGAGAAATGTTTTAGAGAGACTTATCGACATTGCCTTGTTTCTATCGGAAAGGAATCTTGCTTTTAGAGGATCTGAAGAAGTCTTAGGATCTCCTCACAATGGAAATTTTCTGGGTATATTTGAGCTTTTGGCAAGAAGAGATCCGATCCTAAAAGAGCTTCAAGACAGAATCAAGAATAAAAACACTAAAGATCACTATTTGAGTCCTACCATACAAAATGAACTAATTGAATTGCTAGCGACAGAAGTTGAAAAAGAAAATTTACAGCAATTGAAATTGGCAAAATATTTTTCTATAATTTTGGACTGCACTCCAGATATGTGACATCATGAACAAATGTCTGTCATTCTCCGTTATGTACTATGTAATGAAGAAGCTGCTGTTGTTAAAGAAACATTTTTTGGCTACTTGAGAATAAGTGACAGTACTGGGAAAGGCTTGTTGGACGCTTTCTTAGAAAAAGCGACCGAACTGCAACTCGAATTGTCTGATTGTCGAGGTCAGTCATATGATAATGGTGCTAACATGAAAGGAAAACATTCTGGGGTCCAAGCAAGAATGCTAGACATCAATCCCAAAGCTGTTTACGTGCCCTGTGCAAACCATACCCTTAACTTAGTTGTTGTTGACAGTGCTAATTGATCGACGGAAGCATTGACATTTTTTGGAGTACTTACAAGGTTGTATGTGCTGTTTTCTTCCTCTGCTCAGCGTTGGGAAATTTTGAAGAAACATGTGGAGCTGTCCATAAAGCCACAATCTGATACTCGTTGGGAAAGCAGAATTAAATGCATCAAACCTCTTCGATACAATTTAAAAGAGGTCTTGCTGGCACTGAAAGACTTGGAAGCCATTTCCATAGAAAGAAAAGATGGAAGAGCTGCCTCAGAAACAAAATCGTTGATAGCTCATTTATCAAAATGGAGTTTTCTTTTGTCGGTGTTTATTTGGTATGATATCCTATTCCAAGTCAATAAAGCAAACAAGATTCTTCAATCGTATGGAGTCTCCCTTCATACAATGGAAACGGAAATCCAGGCAACTGAAAAGTTTTTGCAAAACTATCGCACAACGGGTTATGACAGTGCCGCAACATCTGCTGTTGAAATAGCACAGGAATTGGATATTGATCCTTCTTTTCCTCCGTCAAGAAGTGGAAAGAAAAGAAGATTGTTTGATTACCAAGGTGAAGAGGAACAACGAGCTACTCCTGAACTGAAATTTAAAAGCAACTTTTTCTATCCATTAGTAGACCAGGCTATTATGTCAATAAAGGAGCGCTTTAATTTGTTACGTGAGGTTTCTTCCGCCTTTTCGTTTTTGTACACACGAGACAAACTTTTGCTTGTGCAACAAGAAAATGCTCTTCTTACTTGCTGTAAAGAGTTCCAAAAAAAGTTCGGTGACATTGATTCTGATGAAATGAGCGCTGAGCTACAGCGGTTTGTTTTAATTTTACAAAAAAAACGCAATCTCAATACGGCTCATGACTTTCTCAACTATCTTCTAAAGACTCATTTATTTGAATTGTATCCGAATGTGTACATCGCACTTCGAATCTTACTAACTTGCCCCGTGACTGTTGCCAGCGCTGAAAGAAGCTTCAGCAAATTGAAACTGATCAAAACTTTTAATAGAACGTCTATGACAGACAGTAGACTATCTTCATTAGCCATGTTGTCAATCGAAAATGACTGCGCCCGATCTCTTGATTATGACAATGTCATAACAGCATTTGCGAACAAAAAGGTTCGCTCCAGACTATTTAAATGATACTGTGTTTTTATAACTTTTTCATGTTTTTCAGTGTCATTGCTTTCGTTTCGCAGTGTCTGCATAAATGTCCTACTGAACTCTGGCATCGGTGCCGAATTTTTTATGACTTGCACCTTCGGTATCGGCATGCTTTATTCTGACATTAGCCTGTTTACTTATGTACAAATTGTGGTGTATTTTCTTAATGCAGCTTTTCAATTTTACACCTCTAAAGTGATATGACCTGTGCGCAAGGGCTCTTGCGCTTACTTTGGGGGGGGGCCCGAAGTTGGAGTGCTACGGGACTGGCCGTTAACACTTACGTAAAGTTTTAATCAACTCTTTCGAAATTTGAAAATAGTGAAAATGGTGCACATAAAAACATTAAGTGAAGTTCAAAGGGCTCAAATCGTCATCTTACATGGTAAAGGACTATCAGAACGGTGGATGTCTGTTAAAATCAAGATCAGCAAGCAGTTTATCAGGCGATCAAGAAATTTTGACTGGGTAGAGCTTGTACAAGGAACTGAAAAGAAGCGGAAGACTCGGATAAATCAGCGTTTTTGACGACTCTTTGATGAAATAAATAGTCTACTCTCTCGCCGATGAGTTCTGTCAAGAAAGTTTGAACTGCGGTATAGTGGTCAGCTTATAGAAATTCAAGAAATAAGTAAACGCAAAAGTCAGACACACTTTTCTTTCAAAATTACAAACATTTCAAAATGTTTGTCGCGTAGTCCTGCTTGCTTTGATTTTAATACATTTTTCGTTTAAAACAATCTTTCTACAGCAGCGCTTGATGGCACTGCTGTATTGAAATTGATAAATAAGGTTTATAATTCTGAATCTTTGAACATATCCACTTCCCAACGGTATTAGCGCAATACGATCGTGTCATCACAAACCGCATTTTTTTCCCAGAAATTCCCTCAGTTCGCCTAGGTTTACTCTTGCAGTGTTTCTTCTTTGGGTTGTAGCGTTTTTGCTAAGACAGTTAGAAGCATCAAATACATATACTGATTGATATTGGGCCAGATTTAATTTTCGCCATTCAGAGTTCATTTACAAGTATACAAAACAGTTCTAATTCTTTCACTAAAAAGAACGGAGATGAATAAATCCAATCGAATTACGTTTCAAAGCAAAAACTTGTGACATCTAAATTTATATCATTTATGATAAGGTACGAGTTATCGAAAACACGGAGAAAATTTTTATTATAATCAAACATAAATAATTTCACAATTGCGAAATATAGTCGTTAGTGAATCAAATTCATTATGGGATTGACCTTGCAAGGTTGCTGGTGCGTGATTCAGATATAATTGTCAAGTTATTATCATTTTTGCGGTCCGATAACTAAAGAGAAAATCGTGCGTACATAACGAAGAGCAGTTCGGAGCATAACAAATATGTTTTGAATTTTTTAACTCTTTCTCTCCCGCGATCATCAACTGATAATCTCGGGTTTTCAGTGTTTACCTCAAATTTTTTTTAATTGAGTTACAAAATTAGTTTCCCAAAAAATCGATTTGTGACTTTATTTTTCATCCAATTTTCATAAAATTTTCAAAAGATCACGCATATTTCTTCACGCATCGGAAGATGTACAATGTGTGCCCTAATTCGTAGATTTTTATACCCAAAATTGGTTAAAATGACCAACAACCCAGTTGCAGACGACAAAATCGGACAAATTCTCAGCACGTGCCAACTATACTGAAATCAAATTGAGATTACATCTTTACCACAAAAGTGACAAAACCAAACCCTTTATCATTAACACAGTCTGAAAACTACTCTTTTGGGGCATCATTTGACAAAATTTCAAGCGATAATGATAAATTTTACGTTTTTAAATTTCCAAATTTTTTACGGGTCTCAAACCCCCCCCAAACAAATTTGAATGGTAAGTAGATAAGAGTAAATTTAGTGCGTAAAAAATATCATATATTGCTAAATACCGGTCTCATTTGAAAGCTTAGGAAATTTGCTTTCCAGCAATATATAACTTTAAATAGTTTAGACTAAGTGGTATATGATATTTACTGATCAAAAATGAGTACTGTACATCATGTCAGTTCAAAACCCCCAAAAATTTTTTGTATTACCTTCACTAAATTATAATTTTTACAAAAACTACACCCTATAAAAAGATAAAATAAATTGCAAATGTTTTACCACTAAAGTCGTCATTTTGTATTAAGTTTCCAAGGAGACAAGAAGCGAAATACAAGTTTAAAAGCTAACAGAAGTTTGGCTTCTCTAAATCATAGTTTGCTGTATCCCCTTGTGTCTCAAGAAATGGGAAGGGTGTAAACAAGCGGCTGTTTCATTGTCAGTGACAGCATATTCTATTTAAACTTGATATTTTCTGAATCTTGAAGAAATTCTCTGTTCAAAAATACATAATGTTACATGGTTTAGGCTAACCTTTAGCAGATAATAACTGATCATATTTTAGGTACTAAATTTAACTACCAAAATTTGGTACCGGTCGGTACCGGTCAAAAAAAAGGTCATTTGCCTCAGAAAATTGCAAATTGTAGAAAACCTAGTCTTTTAGGTAAGTTTTGATTGATGTATCTTGAAAGCTTATTTCCTTAGCATCATTTTGCGACCATTCCTAAAAAAAATTGGTAGAAAATTAAATCTGTAGTGATCTTGGAGGTGAGGGTACCTCTTTAATTTTGAAGACAACTACCCCCCAGTTGGGGGGTTAATTTGCATAAAATTTGCATATTCAAAAAAAATGTTTTTTTTGTATTTGAAATCCTCAAGAAATGTAGATTTCAACGATATATCACACTTAATGTAGAAGTAGACAGCTGAGTAATGATTTACAATCAAACTTGAGGTACATAATTATGATTAATTATGATTGATTATGACAGTTTTTCGCGCTGCCACCTTACGGACATTTTTTTTCGCTTTTCACGCGGGAGCAAAAGAATTAATGCATGAAAAGCAATGAAATCCAAATAGAAGACTTTCGTTAATAGAATAATTCTTCTTTTTTATGTGGAAGTCCTTGATGCATGGCGAAATCTCACACTTATCGCATCGGTATTTCGTTTCTTTCCGTTGGCTGGACTTCAAACAGATGGCATATCTCTTGTAGTGTGAATTTGATTCAGATGGAGGATTTAGTTCCAGGAAGTGACTATCATTGGCTCACAGACAGTCAAGAGTAGGTAGTGATCTTTTACAAACTGCTTTTGAGTAATGAGGAATTTCAGCCGACCCCAGTAATTCACATGCTAGCATCACTTTGAACTCAGGTAGAGTACCGTAATTCTTTTCTGCTCTTGATGTAGCTCTTTGAAAAGTAAACACCTGTTCGCTAAAGCGATGTCCACAAAGAAGGGAAGAAAGAACAATCGATTATTAGTGAAGGTTGTCACTTTTGCGATATATACGCGTAGTAAAAAACATTAGTGAAATGCATGCCCTAACATGCTCCAAACTATTGTTTATTCGACTACCTGGGCCCAAACTAAACAATGCTATTATTTGTCTCAAGAAGTTGGCTTTATGCCCATGAAAGCTAGCTAGAACTAGCAGAAAAAAATGAGTGCTAGCCATCTACAGCAAAAAGCAAACGTGTTATAGTGCAACAAAAGACAGGCTAACATGAATGAAACGCAGTAAATTTTCTCAACACTGTTTAGCAGCTAACAAAATATCTAATTTACGCAACAGTAATGTAAAGAAAACAGTGATAAATTGGTGATTCATCCCGTCTTTACTGCTCAGTAAGCGAGCCTAGACGGTAATAGAAATTTCAGTTAATTCACCGCATCAACACGTGTTATATGCGGGCCTGAACGCTTCCCGATACCAGATCAAACAAAATTTGCGGTTTTAGCCGTTCTCCGTCGTTTTGTGACAGAAACGCTGCACAACTATAGCCGCTTCCCGTAGAGAAGTGGATATTGGAAGATACCAGCGTTGTGTGGCCATCAGAGCCTTTTCTTTGTAAGAAAAATTCTAAAATATGGCTCTCGTTCTTTTGGCTCGATTCTTCTTAAGGATGAAATTTATCAAAAAAGTCTTCATCATCGGAAACGTTGGGAGAAACCTCCGTTTCAAAATCTTCTATGTTTGCTGTATTGGATTCGGTGGATGTTTTGCTTTTTGATCGCTTGCATACGTGATATTATTTTGTTTATTATTCGGTTTCACAGTGAATCACATCTTCGTTTAAGATGGGGGCGAAGAATGCAGCCACTTAACTTTAAGATAAAAGTGAAAAGAAGAAGCCAAGATTCAATAAATTTTCAAACCGCTTTAGTAACTCATCTTTTATTGCTGCAGTTAAAGGCAAGCAAATTGATTGGTTTACTTCTTTTAACAACGAATCCAACTTTTTGATGCATGTGGTTGCAGTTGGTTGGTAACAGCATTATCTTCTCCTTACAGAATGTCCAATGCTGGACATACTGGCCTCATAATTTTGTCATACTTGAAGAAGTTGATGTCCACCTAAAAAAACATTGACTTAACCAGTGGCGTACGCCAAAGACACGATCAATCTGAAGGGTCCAGGGGCATGCTCCACCCCCAAAATTTTTTTAGAATTACACTAAAAAGAATATCGAATTCAATATTCCGTGTTATAATTTCTGTAAAGTAACGACGCTACCGCTACATGGTAAAAAAGTAGCGACGCTATCGCTACAAAGTTCTAACAGTAGCGGCGCCACCACTGTCGCTACTTAACAAGTAGCGCGCTACTGCCCATCTCTGCAAACAAAGAACTGAATTTTGATACAACATCGGTTAATGTATTTGAAAACTACTTTTATTGAACTCTAGAAACATGAATTCTATGCGAAAACCTGATTTCTTACAAAATACAATATTTGATGCAACATACACGTGCACGGTATTTTTTCAAAATGAGGAAAAATTGGGATGGTCTTAAAATTTTTTGTAGTTTTTGTTTTATTTGCCATATTTATCCTCCATTGACGAGAAAGCGATTTGTATCGCTATATTTTGGACGGGAAGTCCGCACTCGCTTGGGAGTTGCTTTTTTCGAGGTTTATGGGCCACCTGTCTTCCACATGAAGGTGGGGCGTCCCGTAAAGTGCCTTGCCCAAGGACACAGCAAGCGAACTTGCCGGCTTGTTCTCCACAACCTCCCATAAATGCCGATTGCCAAGCAGGGGAGCTGCAGATGCCATTTTTTAAAGTCTTTTGGTATGACTCGACAAGGGGAATGAACCCCAGGTCTACCGACTGCGAAGCGGACGCTCTAACCACTACGCCATCGCGTCGATTCTACGTAAAATCTATATTGAGTAGGCAGTGTAGGTTTATGAAAAATCTATGTTGACCAGTAGTACTGCAAAAAAAATTGCTACCTTTTCTTTATCTAGTCTAGGGGTGGGCAAACTTTTTAGCCTGAGGGCCGCATCGACCATTTTTCGGGTGGTCGAGGGCCAGGGCTTGTTGTCTCGGACAGCTGCTTGCTGTAAAAGAAATTGCATTAGCTCAAAATTTCGCGAAATGTCCTCGCAATGTGGTATCTCAGGGCGCAAAAACGGTGGTGTCTCTAAAAAAAAAAGGTTATCGCTTTTTCGTAGACGGTAAATGCGTGGTTGGGGCAAGGACATCGCCGCTTTTGCGCCTTTTCAATCCCCCTGTCGTATTTATTTCAATATGGCAAAGTTTCAAAACGTGTTCGCGGGCCGCACAGAGTGCTCTCGAGGGCCGCATGCGGCTCGCGGGCCGTAGTTTGCCCACCCCTAATCTAGTCCAACGTTAATTTCGAGTTCATTCCTTAAAAAAAGAAGAAAAAAGATTTTTACGTTACATTTTTTAACACTAGAACGACCAAGCGCGTCAATTGACGCATTTGAAGTATTTAATCTCCTGTATCTCCACCAAATTTTAATTTTTTTTCTAAAACTTTTGGACATTTTTTGTATTATTGCAACGTTGAGTTTGTGTGTTTTTTGATGGTTTTACGATTAAAACAACAAATTTAGTCTTATATCTACCTAGAACGACCAAGCGCGTCAATTGACGCACACAGCTGAAAATTTCACCTAGAGTTTACAAAAGATTTAAATCGGCAGAATTACTGCAATTTGAGAAACCAGACAACGTGACAATTAGTTTTTTCCGAGAAATAATTGAATATTGAGTGGACACAGCAAGCGTTTTCCTTCGCTGTAGACTACTCCGATGGTAAAAATTCCAACAGCGAGATTGATGATGCAGTAGATAACGATTTAGAAGAAGTGTAGCTTGATTCAAGTGTGGAAGAATCAGACGTCAATAGTGCTAGCGAACACAACAAAAACGATCCACAGAATACTTGATTGTAAAAGACGAAAGTGTTTGGCAAGCTTTGGCTACTCCCCATGCACAACTAGGGCGCTTGCAACAGCAAAACATACTGAGCTTCAAGCCTGGCCCATCTGCATTTGCGACAGGAAAAATTATGGAAAGCTGTCCACTGTCATCTTTGGCATTTTATTTGATGAGGCAATGCTCAGAAATATAAGAAAATGCACTGTAGTTGAAACCTTTGCATTTCTGACAAAATAAACTGGGATGTGACGCTTGATGAGCTGGACAAGTTTATTGGACTGATTATTGCAGAGGAATTTTAGGACAGAGAGATTTGCCGGTGGAAAGTTTATAGCAATCAACCTGGGCATTTCCGATGTTCAACAACACTCTATCTAGATACAGATTTAAGAAAATAATGCGATTTTTGAGTTTCGACGTAAAGAGTAATAAGCGTCAAAGGGTGATACATGACAAGTTTTGCCTGGTTTCTTCGTTATGAAACATTTCCATTGAGAACAGTTAGATTGGGTATGTACCTGGCGCTTACATTACTATTAACGAGCAATTACTTCCATGTAAGACTAGATGCAGGTTGATTCAATAGATGCCGAATAAACGGGATAAGTTTGGAATCAAGTTCTGGTTGGCGGTTGACGCGGAGACAAAATACCCTGTTCGATAGCTTACTGTATCTTGGGAAAGATGAGAGCAGGGGCACTTCTGTAAGAGTACCGGAATATGTCGTGACAAAGCTGATGCAACTGATTTTCAAACGTGGCTATAATGTAACATGTGACAACTTTTTCACAACATTTGATGTTGTCCTGCATCTAGCTGATCAAAAATGTAGTAATATGGCCACGGCCCGACAGAATCGAAGAGAATTGCCAAAAGCATCCAAAAAAAAGCAACAGCAGCACGGAACTTCCATGTTTGCATCTACTCAAACAGCTACTGTTACTTTGACTTCATGTTAGAGTCAAAAACAAAAGTCGGTAGTAATAATGAGCACATCCTGATGTAGAGATTACTTCCGACAACAACCTTAAGAAAAATCAGAGACTGTTTTATTCAATTATAAAACAAAGGCTGGCGTTGACGTCACTAATTAGATGGCAAGGAAATACTCCGTAAAAGCTGCCAGCAGAAGGAAGCCCATTCACTTGTTTTACAATTATTGATCTGGCACTGATTAATAGCTGGATTCTCTTCCGAGATATCTGCAAGTCGGGCGTCATTCGCCGAAAGTTTGCACAAGTTGTGGTAGAAGAAGGGGCAACTTCAGAAGATGATAATTGAAAAAATGTTGTAGTACAAAGAAATCCCTTAGAAACTAACGAACCTTCAGAAAAAAAGCAAAAAACAAGTGCTACCTCAGAGTGCCGTAACAGAACAATGGATTCGTGCAATATTTGCGGGAGCACAGTATGTGGTAAATGCTCCACAAAAATTTGCCCAAACTGTGTTGATTGAACGCCTTCGACAAGTTCCTTGTTTTTGTAAAATATTACGGTTTTGTAAACAACAGCTTGACTATCAATTATTTTCTTTTAAACGCTGCTGGTATCCAAAATCTGTGTTTTGTGTTTGGTAAATTTGCTCTTTTAACTTTACTTTGTTCTTGCTAATTATGTATTACATGATGTTTGATTATTTTTAAGGTGCAACAAATAACATTTCGACTTCAAGAATGTTTACTTTACCAAATAAAAGAACGAATCAAAGTTTATCTACATTATGCGTCAATTGACGCACTTGGTCGTTCTAGGTAGTTTGAAAACGCGGTCGTTCTAGTGTTGAATATTTGCGTCATTTGGAGTAGATTTTCCAAAGAATCTCTAATTTGGTCTGGTCTAACAACATCATCAAACACCGCAAAATTGCTTTTAGAAATCTAAACACTTTCCGAAAAACTTTTCGAAAAAACTCAAAAAAATTTTAATAAAAAATCCCAAGATCTTAAAATGAATTCTCAAGATTGGTAACAATCTTTTGGAATAGCATAGACAAAAAGCATAGCCTACGCGAGGAGCACTTAACAGTGGAAGATGATAAAGTAAGAAAAAGTCAATATGATTTCGGTCTGAAATCTATAAACTGTAGAAAAAGAAAAGGAGGGCAATTTGTTATTAGGCTGATTTCCGATAGAAAAGATAAAGAATATATTGTGGTAGCTGAAAAAAATGAAAAGTCGGAAACAAAGCTGGTCCAAGTAGAAAAAGTAGAGAATAGATTTGCCCATTTTTTAAAAGGGTGCAGTAATTGGAGTAGCACTGTTTATGAAAGCAAAGTTTTGCCAAAAATTATACCCTACACAATATGAAACATGTCTGATATCTGGAAACGCTAACTCATTTTGGCAAGACTCGTCCACTTTTTGCGATTCTGATTTAAAAGTGACATTGAATCCGGAACAAACTTGGAAACAGCAGAGGATTGCAATTTGTCTGTAAGTGTTGAACTAGAATCTGACCCATAGCTAGAAGCCAACTCTGATATTGCTAAAATTCCACTAGAAGAACATGTTGGTGCTTCTGATTGAGGTTGTGAGTGTCGTAAGCGCCTAAACATTTGTCTGTCAGCTAAAGATAAAGGGATCACAGCATCTACGCATTTTCCAACCCGCTGCCTTGTTTGATCTTTGTGAAATGCATAATCTTCGTTTGGCATTTGCAATTCATGCTTGTTCTCCGGAATTCGTCGCTGCTTTTCATCACCACAAAACATCAAATAGTTCGTCAATCATTAACATACATTGTGTTTCCTTTTGCAAAAGTGCTTCTCCTCGTCTCTTCTTTTACCAGCGATCAAGTGCACTGAAAGAAACCACTAAAGTGCAAACTTTTTTTGGATATAATGTAATATATAACCGGATATATATTTCATCAATTTTATCGGGCAAAAATTTCTTTGGCAATATCCTTCGCTGCATTCAGAGTTCAAAAGTTGTATAAATGAAGACTTCCTTCTATCATTTGTCGCTTTGTAGGCAACGCTCCGGGCAAAAAGCTATAACGGTTTGCAAAAGAGCATTCACCATGTATTATCTTCACTGTCTTTAAACTTCGCTCTTTCATGTTTTAGAAATTCAAGTCTATTTTGTCTCTTATATTTTAACTTATGAGAGAACTAGCAAGCTACGCCGGCTAGTTTTCGTTTAAGTTAATTTTTAGATTTTTAACCCAAAAAGGGTTAAAAAGACCAAGAACTTAGTTGCAGACGACAAAAATCGCCAAAATTTCAACTACCTTGAAATCCAAATTAAGATTACATGTTTTCAAGAAAACCAAACTCTTTATCATTAACACAGTCTGAAAACTACTCTTTTGTGACATCATTTGACAAAATTTCAAGCAATAATAACGAAATAGACATAAAAAAGTTTTCAAATTGTTTAGGTGTCTTAAAACCCTCTGAAAAATTGTATGGTAGATAAAAAAGGGCCTCAGAAAGTTGCAAATTGTACAAAATCTAGGTTTTTAGGTAAGTTTTAACTAATATATTCTAAAAGCTTATTTTCTCAGGATCATTTAGCGACCATTTATTAAAATATTGATAAAAAATAGAATCTGTAGTGATGTTTGAGGTAAGGGTACTTTAACTTCGAAGACAACTCCGCACTTATTTGGGGGGAGAGGGGGGTAATTTGCATAAAATTTGCATATTTAAAAAATTTTTCTTTATTATGTTTGAAATTCTCAAGAAATGGATATTTCAACAATATATAACACTTGATGTAGAAGTAAATAGATAGGCAATGATTTACAAACAAACTTAGGGTATATAATTATGACTAGTTATGACATTTTTCACACCGCCATCTTAAGGATATTTTTTTCGCTATTCACTTGGGGCGAAAGAGTTAAAAAGACATTTTAAGCAACATTTTGAAGGGCATAAAAGTCACTGTTTTCGCAGTTTGACGTCTCACAAATACTGCAAGGCCAACAGTTACAAAAAGTGGTGGGCTTAAAATTTAATAGGTCTACAAGCAACTATTTCTTAAAAATGGAAACATATAAACTAATAATAAGCAACCTGATCGCTTTAATGGAACTTTGCTTTGCTCTGTGATGTCGTGATGATAATTAACTGCAGCAACATTTTCCATACTGACTTGCTTCAAAAACAAAGAAAAAGCTTGCTGATGCCTCGATGTTTAAAGATGTCAGTGGACAAAAATCTGTGCTTCGAGTATAAAAAAAATGTAAGAAAAATCTAAACGGCATAGTCATAGGTTCGATTCTAGGCTCGATTCTTTTTTTGGTCAAGTGGGATTGGATTGTTTGGAGGGTACATTGCAGAAATTTTTTCGAATTACATAACATGAGTGTACACTGCTGAAGGGGCCTGGATATTAAAAACGTAAGGGAAGTGTACACTGAAGATTAAATGTTTGCAAGAATCAATAATATTTGTTGACCGGCATTTTAAGGTTGACAGCTAAACAGCCACTGCCGACACTGTAGCCATTGCCAAAATACATTAAGTTATTTTGCTGTTCTTAGAACTATTTATTGCATGAAACCGGCGCAGTTGCCTGAACCGATATATTCTTTACTTTGACGTTCTGCAACCCTTTGACGTGCATAATGACGTCACAATCGACGATGGATCGCGCATTTTCTCATTTTCTCAAAAACTATTTACCGCAACGACTCGATGAAACGCCTTTTCGGTAGCTGCCTGTTAAAGTAGAATGTAGCGAATTCGAACAAGTCAGCGACTTCTCTTGTGAATTATCGCAAAAGTCCAGTTAATGGCCGTTCAAATATTATATGACGTTAACAATATTATATGACAGGGCTGGCCAAACAGCAACTAACGAGCAGCATGCAACTTTTTGGTCTTTGAATGCGGGTCTTATGACACATGTTGTTTTTGTGTGCAGTGATGTAATGTAGGGTTGTACAGCCTACGATGCAACCCGTTTAGTTATGTGGCGGGTGGAAGTGTGCACACGCGTAATTTTGGGATTTGAAAATGATGATCTTCAAATAATAATCATCCACCTATTTGAGCCAGAAATGTTAATAATTTACACTTAGAAATGCGTAGAGGCTTTTTAAGTGTTAACTCTTATGATTTTTGGCTCTTTAGTCCACCAGGTTTGACCACCCATGTGCTAACCAAATGTGGCCACCCATGTTCTATTTGAAAAATTAAGGTTTTAAATTGTTTGTTGAAACAAGTTTTGTGGCAAATCTAAATAACTAAACTTTGCTCAAGTACTTTTTTGTATGACGCGTGATATGGCAGGGGGAGGATTTACAAAACAAAGTGCTGAAAATTGGGAAAAATGACACGTTGCCAGAACTTAAAAGTCTTGGCGAAAATATAGCGGCTCTCGGCAAAGCCATATAATGCTATTTTACTCAAATTCCTTTCAAAAAGGGTACACCCTTGAAAGTTTTAAGCATAAAATGTCGGGATAGGATGAGCCATTGTACTACTTTCACTTTTGAAAGCTTTATGGCTAAAATCTCAGGAAAAATAAGCCATAACTTACTTCTACTTTTGAAAGTTTTAAGACTAAAATGTCGGGATAGGATTAAGCCATGGCCTACTTTCACTTTTGAAAGTTTGAAGGCTAAAATATCAGGATAGGATAAGCCATAGCCTACTTTTATTTTTAAATGCTTTAAGGCTAACATGTCGGGATAAGATGAGCCATGGCTTACTTTAATGTTTGAAAATTTTAAGGTGAAAGACTAAAATTTGTCAGATTGAAAGTTAAAAGACTAAAATTTCGAGTTAGGAGAATCCATGGCCTGCTTTTATCATTAAACGTTTTAAGGCTAAAATGTCGGGATAGGTTGAGTCATGGCCTACTTTTACCTTTTAAAGTTTTTAGGCTAAAATGTCGAGTTAGAATGAGCCATGACCTAATTTTACTTTTGAAAGTTTCGAAGATAAAATGTGGGGATAAGGTTAATCATGGCCTATTTTACCTTTGAAAGTCTGAGGGCTAAAATGTCAAGATAGAATTGAGCAATGGCTTATTTTTACCTTTAAAAGTTTTGAGGAGAAAATGCCAGGATAGGATTGAACCATGGCCTACTTTCGTTTTTGAAAGTTTGAAGACTAAAATGTCGGATTGAAAGTTTCAAGGCTAAAATGTTGGGATAAGATGAGCCATGGCCTATTTTTACCTTTAAAAGTTTTAAGGGTACAATGTCGGGTTAGAATTGAGTCATGGCCTACTTTCGTTTTTAAAAGTTTTACAACTGAAATGTCGGGATAGGATGAGGCATGGCCTATTTTCACCTTTAAAAGTTTTAAGACTAAAATGTCTAGATAAGATGAGCTATGGCCTACTTTCATCTTGAAAGTTGTAAGGCTAAAATGTCACATTAGGATGAGCCATGGCCTACTTTTACCTTTGAAAGTTTTAAGGCCAAAATGTCGGGATAAAATTGAGCAATGGCCTACTTTCAACTTTTGCAAGTTTTAAAACTAAAATTTCGAATTGAAAGTTTTAGGCTAAAATCTCGGGATAGGTTGATTGCGTGAATCTGGATTGCTGTTCGTGCCGTACCTCTATCCATCCCAAGGAAAAGAAGGGGTAAACCAACCAACCAACCAACCAACAGAAACTAATCTATTATTCGAGATCGGCTCTGCCACGAGGCAAATCTATGTGCGACGCTAATCTATTGCACAGCTGCCCAAAAAATTACACTACAAGGAAAATCCACAATAAAGTACGGCTTTAAGAATTTATGATTTAAACATCAAAACTCCAGGAAAAGCAATGTACAATAATTCAACAGGATGATCGAAAAGTAACTCCTTATTTTAAACTATTTATAAAATTTTTTTTATGCAGTTACTGTTTTCTCAATTTTTGAATGCAAGTTTCATAATATTGTATGTAATACATCTGTATTTTTATTTTTATTTTCCGATTATTTTGTTTTAAAAATTGAAACCCCACACAAATGTCCAGATGTTTAACTCTTAAAATATTGTTCTCATCTAGCGGTCTGCATGAGTGGCCAGCTGCAAGACCAAACTCAACACCAACAACTTTTTTCTTTGGAGTAGAAGCAACAAGTTCTCTACAAAATCTACGACTTTAGAAGTACTGGAACAATAACTATACCAAGTTAGTTTTGCCATCACTAGGGCCCGCTAAAGTCAATAAAGTCAAATTTTTTTCAGGACCTTGTCACATGATCAAGCTTGTACTAACGTTCGTTTCAGGTGTTCAGGAGTCTGTTTTGGTAGATTTTATAAGTCAAAATAAAGTCAAAATTTTGCATAAAGTCAAAACTTGTCAAAATTGTCTTCATCAAAGATTTCCTTACAAAAACGAACAAATTTATATTTTTTTTATATTTTTTGGAATTTTTGAGCTGCTATTAAAATTTTATGCGCAGTTTTATTTGATTTTAAACTTCTCAAATAGTTGCAATGGTAAAAATGCGTGCGGTAATTGAGAAGGAAATAGCACTTTTTATGCATCAAATTGTCATTATTGATGCATACACACATAATTGTTAGACAATTAATCTATTCCTATAAAACCTTTGCGCTCTTTACAAGTGGTCTTTTTAAAGACATTTCAAGCAACATTTTGAAGGGCATAAAAGTCACTGTTTTCGCAGATTTACGTCTCACGAATACTGCAAGGCCAACAGTTACAAAAAGTGGTGGGCTTAAAATTTAATAGGTCTACAAGTGACTGTTTCTTAAAAATGGAAACATATAAACTAATAATAAGCAACCTGATCGCTTTAATGGAACTTTGCTTTGCTCTGTGATGTCGTGATGATAATCAACTGCAGCAACATTTTCCATACTGACTTGCTTCAAAGACAAAGAAAAAGCTTGCTGACCTCTCGATGTTTAAAGATGTCAGTGGACAAAAATCTGTGCTTTGAGTTTAGAAAGTAAGTAAGAAAAATCTAAACGGCATAGTCATAGGTTCGATTCTAGGCTCGATTCTTTTTTTGGTCAAGTGGGATTGGATTGTTTGGAGGGTACATTGCAGAAATTTTTTCGAATTACATAACATGAGTGTACACTGCTGAAGGGGCCTGGATATTAAAAACGTAAGGGAAGTGTACACTGAAGATTAAATGTTTGCAAGAATCAATAATATTTGTTGACCGGCATTTTAAGGTTGACAGCTAAACAGCCACTGCTGACACTGTAGCCATTGCCAAAATACATTGAGTTATTTTGCTGTTCTTAGAACTATTTATTGCATGAAACCGGCGCAGTTGCCTGAACCGATATATTCTTCACTTTGACGTTCTGCACCCCTTTGACGTGCATAATGACGTCACAATCGACGATGGATCGCGCATTTTCTCATTTTCTCAAAAACTATTTACCGCAACGACTCGATGAAACGCCTTTTCGGTAGCTGCCTGTTAAAGTAGAATGTAGCGAATTCGAACAAGTCAGCGACTTCTCTTGTGAATTATCGCAAAAGTCCAGTTAATGGCCGTTCAAATATTATATGACGTTTGTATGAGGAGCGGAGGAACTAATATTGTTATACTGGTGTCGTATGGGAGGAATAAGACATATCTTTATATGACAAAATGCTATTACAGGGCTGGCCAAACTGCAACTAACGAGCAGCATGCAACTTTTTGGTCTTTGAATGCGGGTCTTATGACACATGTTGTTTTTGTGTGCAGTAATGTAATGTAGGGTTGTACAGCCTACGATGCAACCCGTTTAGTTATGTGGCGGGTGGAAGTGTGCACACGCGTAATTTTGGGATTTGAAAATGATGATCTTCAAATAATAATCATCCACCTATTTGAGCCAGAAATGTTAATAATTTACACTTAGAAATGCGTAGAGGCTTTTTAAGTGTTAACTCTTATGATTTTTGGCTCTTTAGTCCACCAGGTTTGACCACCCATGTGCTAACCAAATGTGGCCACCCATGTTCTATTTGAAAAATTAAGGTTTTAAATTGTTTGTTGAAACAAGTTTTGTGGCAAATCTAAATAACTAAACTTTGCTCATGTACTTTTTTGTATGACGCGTGATATGGCAGGGGGAGGATTTACAAAATAAAGTGCTGAAAATAGGGAAAAATGACACGTTGCCAAAACTTAAAAGTCTTGGCGAAAATATAGCGGCTCTCGGCAAAGCAATATAATGCTATTTTACTCAAATTCCTTTCAAAAAATTGTACTTTTGATTTCGGATTGGCATACCAACCTATGTTTGGGCATATGCGATGACTATGCAATATACGCGCAACCATAGGTTTAAGCCATAAAAATGGACCAACAGTTACGGGACGTCGTAAGTAGTGCCCCTAATATTTAATAGTTCACATTTGTATAAACAAATCAATTAATTCAACGCTATTTTACAACTTAGAGATTATGCTTCTACGCGCTCAATGAACTGAAGAGATAACAGTGAGTCAACGTATTTTCTATTTCAATCGCAAGCACGTCCAGTCCCTAAGTAAACCTATGCCGAAAATAAAGCAAGTAAAACTTTGCCAGGGACTAGAGAAATTGTGGAACAAGATAGCAGCTATGCGCCAACCGAAAAGTGTTTATTAACGTCACTCTGAAAATAGCAATAAAAACATCAAGCTTTTATACTATTTTCACAACTACTTCTTGGATGAAGCCGTAGCAGCCGGCTGAACCGATATTCTTAACTCCGACGTTACTGGTGGGGACCCTGTGGACAACGACAGCAGAGCCGGTTAGTTTTACATATTTTGCTTTTGCCATATCGTTTGGAAGGAGCCATTGCTCCTAATCCCTCCATTCAATAACTTCCCCTGCGTCTGCAACAAAGTTCTATTTGTTTTAAAAATGTTAATAAAAATGTTAGAATTCTTCATAATTTTTTCAGAACAATAAAGTGAGACCTATTCCTAATTAAATTCTAATCTTCTGAATATTTGATTTATTACGCAAGAATCAATAACGATTTGACGTCACAAATGATACAATAAAATATCAATTTAACACTAGAATTACCGGGAGGGTCATATTGACCGTTTTTGATTTTTAATCGTTTATATCTTTAATTAGATGCGTGCAATAAAACTGAAACTTTCGAACTTTTATTCTGTTAATTTTCGTTGCATTGCAATGAGCACAGGGTGGGATGGGAATAGATTTACCTTAAATTACCGTCAACGATCATTTTGACTGCGCAGAAACCTCTAATTTTTTATCATTAATATTGTCTTTGCAATTAGATTATTTGTTATGTTATTGTGTCAAATCTATCTTGAAACAAAAACTACACTAAATCATAAAAGTTACGTATCAAAATTGCGATGGATAAACACGTTTGTCAACAAAGGGGTAAAAGTACGGGGGCTGGTGGCTGAAGCCCCTCAGACTGGTTTCATACCCGATATTCAAATTTCAAAACTGACAAAATACTTTCTAAAAACTGATTTTCAAAACAACTTTTTCGACATTTTTGGGAACAAAATAGCCTTCAGCTCTGCCCTTTCACTCAAGAAATATCAAAACTGGGTAAAATACTCGTTTTTGAAAAGTTTATTTCCAAAATAAAAAGATCTTTATCTTTGTTTGGAGCAGAAAATATCAAAAACGTCACTCTGAAAATATTGATCTGCAAAAAAACACAGATCTCCAATCTTTTTTTGAGACAGAAATGCTTTTAGCCCTCCACCCATGCAAAAAAAGTGTTGCGTTTATGTTAGGCTTTGATCAGGGTTCGACATATTCAAACTCGGTTCGACTTACATGGGAAATGATTTTTATCAAATGAATTGAATTTAAAAAACTGCTATTGATAAAGTAGAAGGCCTACATTTTGTTGATCAGAACCTATGCCAAACATTTTAAGAAATAGTGGAGCTTACGACTCGTTAAACTCCGATTTACAATCATTCAAGACAGTACTAGGTGTAACAAAACTGTCAAAAATAACTTATGACACAAAATAATGTCTAATTATTCAGCACTTTTTTAGTAATTGAGCAAACTGTCATTTTGACCGCTCACGGTAGTTCCAGGTAGGTTGAAAACGCGGTAATTCTAGTGTTAAACACAAATACATTTGCTGCTCTTGATTAAACCATAAAAAATTAAACAATTTACACCAGTGGTTCCCAACCTTTAAAAAATCGTCAGTCCTGCTGAGCCTTACTTGCATTTTGTTTGGAGCTCAGCAAACAAAACATTGATTCTTTATGCTTCAGCTGCTCAAGTGCGGGAGTGAAGTTTGTTATCGTATGCTTTAACATCAAGATCAGAATACCAAACTGGCTTCCCCTAAGCCCAATTCGACCTGTTATTCCCCGTTTTAATTTTGTGGCCAGCATCATACAGGTTTTGTTCTTGTTGCAAGTCTAGTAAACTACAAATTTATTGCAAATATAGTAATGCAAGAGGCTAGCGATGCACATAGCAAAACTGCAGAAAACTTGTCGGTCACCAACTGCACTGAAGAGACCTGATAGGTCGAAACAGTGTCACTGTCTGCAGTTATTGCAAATATTTTTCTAATTTTGACTGAAATACTGCATGATTATGATGTCACAAACTATATACAAGATGCTTTCATTTTTTTGGGTACAAAATCACATGGTTATTTAAAATCAAAATTTAATTTAGACAAACATTTTGTTTGTAACTAATTTAAGGGGAGAAGTTGCAGCCCTTCTAGTACTTAAGCATCTCGCTCATAGCGCACAGCATTAAATGACTATGATTTCGGTGTTCAAAGATACCAAATCAATGAAAGCATTCATTGCTTGCATTGTGAGAAACGGGTATCATTACCATAGGTTTGTAGGTTGTAAGAATCAGCATGTTTTTACGGTTGAAGAATAAAACTTAATACTGTACGTATGCTATTACTGACATCTACAATATTTTGATGTCATAGCAATTAAACTTATACAACTAGTGCCAGAAATGCAGTACTTATTTCTTAATCAATTGCACAAACTGTCATGTTAATCAATTGCTTTTACATTCATCAAAGCAAACAACATCCCTTGTGTTTTTTTACTGAACCAAGAAGTCCGCAGGACTTCGTGTTGGAAACCACTGATGAACGCATATCATTATAAGAACAACCAACTATTATCAGATAAGATGCGGTAATATTTATATTTGTAAATAGAGTTCTGTTATTGGTTAGCACGGTATTTCAGCTTAGCATAAAACCGAATAATCTACGTCTAAGTAAAGATTTATTTCCTGTTTAATTGCCTAGCTGTGTGAGTATGTAACAGGTTACAGAAAAATTTATAAATCTTCACATTTCAGATCAAAATGTTTGATGCACATTAACCGAAACGTTTCTTGTTTAAATAAAACTTTTAACACAAAATGAAAGCATGTTATTTTTGATAAAAAATTATGACGAAAGCCGATGACATTTCATTTAACTTTCAAACAAACATGGACACGAATAATATTTAATTTCAAATACAAGTAATCAAGCATGCACACAAGAATATTCAACTCGTCCAATCAAAAACTGACTATCCCTCATTACCGATATTTACAATCACATAAACAAGCATTGATCAGTGCCTATTTGCCCCTCCCCTATTCGAACAAACATAAGTCTCTCCCATTTCTCGTTGTGTAGAAACGCAACAAATTACAGCGACCAAGTTTGTAAATGTGGCCCATAGCACAAGTCTATATATGGCTTCAAATCTAGGGGGGCTAATTTATAGGCTATAGTTGACTTGGCAGAGTTTTTTCCGAAGCTCTTATTTACATAAAACGTTTAGGACAACACGACTCTTAAATTTTTAATGAAAAGTGTTAAAGATTAATTAGATTTTAATTTACTTACAAGCAAACATGATCACAAATGACATTTAATTCCGCGTACAATTAATCAAACATGCACGCAAGGTCATACAATCCACTTATTCTAAAATTATTTAACGCCCCACCAATATTTACAACCATCTAACCATATATTGATCAGTTTCTATTTGTCCGTTCTAAAATAAACTTTTGTCTCTGCAATCTTCTCGTTGTGGAAGGAATGCAACAAGTTACCATTCAAAAAATTCAAACTCCTTCAACTTGTCTCCACAGCCACGCAGCATTTTTTCCACTTCATTCTTTTTGCTACAGTATCGTATGTGAAGACATTCCATCTAAATATAACGACGTCATAATAATTGGCAACTATAAACTGTCTGGTTGCAATTCAATAGTGTCAAACAAAAGTACTTGTGTTCGCTACCTGCATTAGCACTTTGTTTTGTATTAATCAAGTAAGTTACATTATAACGGTATGTAGATTTGTTATCAGTATTTCAATTCCGAAAATATGTGATGATGAAAACGAGCTGAATTAATTAAACACAAGATGATTGAAGAGTTTGGGAGAATGCAAAGCAGCTTTGCGATATTCGTACTTTACCGGGTTACAATTGTGAAGTTGCTAACCCAGCATGTCGTAAAAAACGATTCTTGGGTACCCACCAGTGGCAGTCCGCCTTGTTGGTGGTGGGGCTACCAGTCACTCATGACTGGTTTGAAATGGGCTGACATCTTTCCCCTAGCCTAATTTCAATTAAGTTGACGGCATTAATCTGAATTGCCGCTCGTGCCATACCTCCATCCCAAGGAAGAGGAGGGGTAATCACAACAACAACAACAACATATCCCAACTAGTGGCCATCAATATCTTTGTAAATAGAAGCCGTAGTTTGAATCCTAAGCGTCAGTTTTCAATGCTGTGAAATTTTTTTGAGGATGACTGTAGTCTAAGGGGGAATGGTGGGAGATTAAACTCTCCTGAAATAAAATATGAGAGCATTTTTCTTGAGAAATGAACTCAAGATTTAAACAAAAACCCACCAAACCTCGTGTAAACCTGAGAAAATTTTAATAATTTTATATTCTCGGCCAATGAAGATATTTTAGGGCAAGCTAAATGTCAGGGAAAATATTGCAATGTCGACCACAATAATAGTTTTAATTAAGAGCTAGCTGGCTCTGCTGGCGTCGCTACGCCCCCCCCCCCCCCCCCAACCACTAATATCGAGGTTGAGAATATCGGTTCAGCCGGTCAACTCAGCTTCACTCGATGGAGTGAAAACAATCGTAAAATATTTGTTTTTTGACATACAATAGATTACGTTTGCATAAAGCGGTTTTCAAGACCACGAACAAAAGCTTTTACTTTGCTATTTAAAACTGAGTGCGAAGAAAGCCTTGCTCTGTTTGCACTCAGTAGCAAGAAGCAAAAACTCGTTTCAAAATCTGCTCTAAATATCAGTAAGAAGTTTTGTTCGTGTTTGCAAAAACCGCTATGGGGTAACGAAGCCATAGCTAAATCTCGTTCCGAAACAAAGCTATCCTTTTTGAAAACGAAAATTATTAAAAAAACATTATGGGAAGTTGCAAATTGCCACAACATGTCTGCCAAATTTCTCGAGCTCCTGGCAACCTCCTATTTGCTCCTGTTTCCACCATAGACGTCCTTAAACTTAACAAAACTTTTATTTGTTAAATTCAGCACGTGCTTGAAAGCTTTAAAGTTGTGGAAGGACGCCAATGTGATTGATATATATTGGTATTTTCGGAAATAATCCATCAAATATTAGGACCACTACTTATGACTTTTCGTAACTCTAGGCGTATTTGCATGAGTTAACGCCTCTGGATGTGCGCATGTTGCTTGGTTCTGGCATAAACGTAGCCAGGCAATGACCAAACTTACCCGATATGAAGCACTCTCAGTTATGTTATTCAAATAGCAGGGTCCCCAATAAAAATTGTCGAGTTTTAGACAAAGATGTAGAAGCGGAAGCGGTGGAAGCGGAAGCGGAAGCAGAAGCGCGAAAATTCTACCGCTTCCGCTTCCACATAGGAGGGAAAAATGGAGGAAGAAACGAAATTGGTTCTGCTATCCTTCGGAGAAGAGCGAATAGTGGGGCATAAACATTAAGAAATGAGAGCGAGGAGGAGTTATTTACAGAGATGTTGACCTCCACATAATCAGAGTAGGAGTCAAGCGAAGAAAGAGAGGAGGTAGAAAGCTCAGAGAAGGACAAGCCCTATCTGACGAAAATGATGACGCCGCCGCTAGCGTGTGTGACATCAGTAGAAAAAATACGAGATCGTGAGTGGGTGCCATCAAATCACAGGGCTGAGAATCCAGGAATCCGGAAAGAGAAAGATAAATTTGAGTTAGATTTCTGGATACAACTAAGGGAAACGAGATGAGACGAAATAAAGTGTTGCAGTTCAGTGCTCCTGGCTAGAAGACCCCCAGCATTTCATTTAAGAGCCCTGAGGGAGTGAAGAAAGGGAAGAGGAAGCAGGAGGTAAAGAGAAACAGCCAGCGGCCAGGAGCATAAAGCGGTGGTGAGGGTGCAGAAGGAGAAGATACAAAGTGGGCGGAAAAAGGATAAGAGGTTTGAAGGCAAGGGTGGGGTGCGAGTGCTGCATTAGCAGAAGGGGGCCAGATGGGCCAGATTGAGCAGTGGAGGTTTACCAGCTAGAGAAGTTCGAGGAGAAAGTCACATGTGGGATCTCCAAAAGAAGAAGGAACGCAGCAAGGAGAGCAGCTCCAGGAGTGAGAGCTGCCAAGAGTACTGAATCTAGAAAAAGAGAGTAGTGAGCACTTTAAATGAACCCAGTTGGAGCATGTGCAGCATTTGCACTGACCTACCCTGCCAGGTCACATTTCCAGCGCACACTGAACAGGGAAAGACGGGACAAAGATTAGGATGAACGTTGCCGCTCATCAGGACAAGGAGAAGAATGAGAAGACGGGCAAGAGAAATGCAAGAGCAGACAGACCGATTTTAAAGAGGCTACGTACCATAGGCGTAGCCAGGGAGGCCAAAGGGGCCATGGCCCCCCTTCTGAATTTTAAGTCAAATTACAAAACAGTATCAAAAAAATTAAAACATAAATTTTTTGCGCCTCTGCAGGTACATTAGAGTTTATTGTTGACTTTTAGCAAGGGGTGGGGAGGGCGTGGCTTTTTAAGTTTTTAAACTTACAAATGTTATCAAACAAGATGTGTACGTTTTACACACTAAATATCGCCAAAGTTTTTCTTCTATGTCGCAGTCGAGTGATGAATTGATAATCCAAGTTATGGTAATTGCAAGAAATAAACGTCTCACTGAGCGCTTTCTTGTTTTATTGCGATGCGGACTTCTAACAAGACGTTGCTTCTTTTATCAGAACGTTCAACCTACCAGTGGGAGTGGTTTCCTTAAAATTCCTAACCTGTTCTTAATAAAACTACATTAGATCAGTGAAATTGCATTGGCATTTTCTCAGTTTTGTACAGCAATTTTTATAGTAACGACGAGCGTAGTTCACGAATGGCAAAATGCTATTATAAGTAAAGACATCTCATTAAAAGTTGCAAAATTTGGCCTCCTCTCAATTTTTTTCTGGCTACGCCCTTGCTGCGTGCTGCCTTTTTGCGGTCATTCAGAGGGCTGCACGGCGAAAAAATAGTTTGTGCGAGAGGAGTGCCCAGGGTAACTGAAACCCTCGGGAAGGCCAAGAGCCATTTTAACCCAACTTAAACGGGGTCGGGGGCCGCACCACCATGTTAAGGCGGCTATTGATTGGTGCAGTTCAATTTTCCTCGCTTTACATGACTATACTATATATACGACAGAAATTTCGCACTTCACTATCCAAAAAGATCGGAGTCAATACGTGTTTTGGGGACGGAAAGAAAGTCCGTAATGATGATTAGAGTTAAAGTTAACTCAAAATCGGAGTAAGTTGAGGATAGAGAGAGAAAATCAGCGGAATACGGTGTAATTTGTTGTTGTGACGACAGGTTATTGTCGAGAGCTGTAATATGTGGTCATACGGTTTAGATCTCAGAAGCATTAGGTTAACTGTTGTAAAAGTGGTTGTAAGTAGTGAAGGAATTTGTAATAACTGTTTATTTGTTGAAGTGTTGAATTGGTTTTTGAATTTTAGTAATGAAATATTTGATTTTCTTCCAAACAATTTGTGATTTCTAAATATTTGTTAGTGGGGGTTTCGTGACAAACCCGACAGTATATCAAGGGTTTCTCGATGACAGAAAGATTGAAAAGCACTGTTCTACATTCAACACGAGTTCTAATATCTATGAAAAAAGAGCTCTAACATCTATGAAAAAAAGCACAGAGTAGTTCAGAGCAATAAGCTTAAGCGAAGTAGGTAAAGTAATAGCAATAAATGAAGGTTATTGTTTTCTCAAAATGATGAAGTGTAGGAGAAGGCAGACTACAGACCCACAAAAGTTTAAAAAATTGTCAACGGTCGTTTTTTTGTTTTTTGTTAGTGGAAGCGGAAGCGATAGGTGTGGAAGCGGGAGCGGAAGCGGAAGCTGTTGAAAAATAACCGCTTCTACATCCCTGGTTTTAGAATATCGGTTCAGTCGGCTTTACCCAATTGATGTTTGTGAGAACAGTAATTAAAAGTTACTGTGCTGTTGAATGGCCAGTTGCTGTTCCAAAATTAAAAGTACCGTGTATTCAATGGGAATCGAGTAAGACTAAAAAAGCATTCTAGGGATTGCGCAGAGCCGCTAGATTTCTCCCAATGTTTCTAAAGTACCTGACTACGTCTTGCTTGCCGTGTTTGGTACTTGAGAACTGGACTTGCTCAAAGTTAAAACAGCCAGCGATTTCAAAAAGTTTTGTTTGTATATTTTATGAAGTGCGTAAAAGTGTAAATTTTACGTTGTGTGGTGGGGGGGGGGGGAGGGGGACGGGCGCCAAAATGATTGATATGTATTTTCAGGAATAACCTATTCCATATTAACACGACTTCTCACAATTTTTTCGTAACTTTATGCCGCCTTGTACTACCTAAAGTTTCTTGCTGCGCACAGGTTGTTTAATCCTGACATAAATAGCTAAACAAAAAACAAACTAACCCGAAATAAAGCCCTTACATTTAAGTTATTAGAGTTTTACAGCCCCCATCAGTAATGTCGAGGTTGACGAGAATGAAATCAGCCGGCAGAGCCGGCTTCACTCGATTGGAAAGGGAATTGCTTCAACATTTAGATGATATGTAGCTCGACACTAATATTTTGTTGCGAAAGACAAAACAGGAATTCCTTTACCCCATCGTTTTGTAGAGGATCACTAATGTTTGCTTGAAGTAGGTTACTATTTAAAATTGTTACAAAATAAATTTTAAATGAATCTTTCTGAAAATTTTATTAGATATTGCTTCACCCAATGCTTCACAGCTTCACCCAATGGAATGAAAACAATCGTAAAATGTTTATGTTTTTTGATATACATTAGATTGTGGTCTTATCGGTTTGTTGAGAATATGCTGATATCAAATTCATATACTATCCCTGCTTGTCGATTCAAGCGTAATGCGATTGAAACATGTGAAACACTTACGTGATTTAGGTCAAAACTGTTGCCCTTATTTAAAATTTTTGTAGTAATGCAGCAATGAATCAATGGCATGATCAAAAATTGCCCAAAAGGGCATATTTGGATTTCATGTGGGGTAACACTGTAGATGGACTAGCTTACAATATGCTGGTGCAGATTTGATTTTGGGTGAGAGACCTGTGAATGGCTGGCATGTGAGATGCTGGTTGGATTGAGGAAAATTAAGAATGCTGGTGAGGCATCACTATATTAAGAAACTAGATAATGCCAAGGCACTAACTTTTTTAAAAAACTGAAAGTTTTTAGGTGTTGCAGAAAGCTTTTTTAACTAAAAATGGAAAGTAATATATGACGATCAATTTTTGATCAGCCATTATAAACTAATTCCTAACCAATTAAAATTACATATTGCTGGAAAGGAAATTTTCTAACCATTCAAAGAACCTTATAGTTAGTATCCTATCGTAAACTGTAAACATTAAACTCATCTGTGTTTGCTGAGCTTACCATTTTCTTTGGCGGGGAGAGGAAAGAATGGGTAAAAAATGACAGGTCAGATGTGAAAGTTTAATTTGTTTAAGATAAAAACAAATATTAAAGATACGTCCCATATATTATCAAAATTGCCTCGGAATAGCCTTTAATTTGTTTAAAAAAGGTCAAAAATCATTCAAGAATTGAGGTCACAAATCAGTTTCTAAATCGACTGATTCGTAAAATCTTCGCACTTTTGAAAAGAATCATCAAGTAATGACTTCTGGTAGCGAACGTGTTGGTTGTACCAGGGAGCATTATGGTAACATAGAACGAGTTTGAAACGAGCAGAAATAAAAGGAAGAAAAATGTTTAGAAGGCTTCAAATGCTTAAAAGCAGAATCCTCTTTTGCATCGTCAATTGAGCTTTAATTGTTATAGAGTACTTTTTATCGAAAGTACTTCGTGAATATCTCCCGAAAAAATTTTAAATTGCGTTTCCACGTTGAGTACTTTTTGAGAAAATGCAGAAAACAAATTGTGCAATCGATAATTAGCTGTGACGTCATTTTAGACGCTAAAGAGTAAAATTTTTTGTAAGTTGAAGGTTGGTTTTTCGATGGATTAAAATTTCTTTTCCTGTATTAAAATATCAAAAATGAAAGAAACTATATTTGAATAAGTCGTGTGATGACGTCACGAACCGTTTTTTGACACTCATTCCGGAGTGGTAATCAATCGTGCCAAGTTTGATGCTTGTACGCCCAATAGTTTCAAAGGAGCTAAAGCATAGACAGAATTGCGCTTTATAGCATAGATGCATTTAGACATCAAGAGTTACCAGCAGCGCGATCTCAAATACCACTTCACACTAAGTAATGAACTTAGTAACTAAGTCGGATGCTTTGCACTGCGCTATGCAACTATGCTAGACAATAAAGTCAATCATGTATTGAGTGCTGTCAGTGTCAGGAGTTCATTCATGTGCACTGCGTCTGTGTAATGGTCTTCAATTTGCTTATGAGCATCTTTCATTACAATTTTGCAAATATTTGCAACAAAACTTTTATAAAAGTAACGGCAAGAAATGCATGGGACAATGAAATTGCAATCACTAGTTTGGTATATATTTAACCTGGCGGCTCCGCCGGCGTCGCCAGGTAGGTCTACCATCAGTTACATCGGGTTACATAAAATTTCAGATTTTGTTGGCTATACCATCTTTACCACAACAATGTTTGGTAGAGCAAAAACCAAAGTTTGTTGTAATTGGAAACCATAATCCTTGTGCCCCAAAATAGTGACTATCCAACTCTTCAATCAAGGCTGCTGTAACTCACAAACAACGTATCATTTTATGAGCCTTTATCGTTTTTTAAAAATTAAAATTTAAAGTCGATGCCAAAATAGTGACTGGTGCTCTTAAATCGAATTGCATGTTTTGGCGATCGCGGAATTCCGTAAACTAAGTAGTGGCAGACCTATCTCATGACGTGGCATAGTTCTATTCATAGTTTTGACCTCAAAGGTGATGACTACATTTGTTTACCCTGGTCACAGCATAGCCGGACAAGCTTCTCTCTAAATGTCTTGTGTTGGATTCCTATACGTCTGTGAAGCTTTTTTTTAGGCAAAATATTCCGTAAAGTTGTAATTTTACCAATTGATTTGCTAATTTTATTTTAGCTTTGAGAACTTTATTTAACATGTCATAGCCTTTATTTTGCCTTTATCAAGCAAGATGTTGCCTTTGACAATATTTATACGGACACTCATGACGGATTCTTGTTAATTTTTATGTCTATCAAAGTTCCATCTCAGTTTCTTGTGGACAAGTCTTTATGGCAGTACTGTTTGTTTAACTTTTAAAATTCAGACGGAAGTGAAGCCTGGCTGCGTGTTAGTTCTCTTGCTCTTTAGTATAAGCTATAACTGCAATTGCGAACCTATTTGCTAATGTAAGAATAACATTGCTTTTACATTAAAGAAGCAGTTTGAAACGCAATGGCCTGCTTTTTGAAGAATTAAATTTTTTTTAATTAAAATAAAATTTTTTAAATCAATTCTATACTTAAGATTTTTTTGGGTGAAAATGACAATTATACACTTGAACTGCGGAAGCTATTACACCAAATAGTATAACAATAAAATTGCATTACTATGACAAAATTTGTTTACTCGTTTAAAACAAGACAAACCACAAAAGTGATTTCGATACCAATCATCTTAAAAATTTTCATTAAATACCTTTTGGCATTTTGTGGCACAAAAATTTGGTCTGAGCGCGATGAAGATCTAACAGCTTTTCTCAAGGTTTTTTTTCTGCGTTCTCTTAATACAAAAATTAGATTCGATCTCTTTCTCCATAACATCACAATTGCTAAGATGAAGACAATTTTTTCTTGAGATTGTTAATTAACATGAAGCCATTGCTTATTGTGGGATTTATCCCTGAGTGCGAGTAGCAAAAATCAATTAAACATCACTAAGACTTTTTAGTAGAAAATTTTTTGATTCCATTTCAACAAAAAACGTTATCTTTGTTGCTATAAAGGAATAAACTGTCATTTTGCAAAATATCAATTACACAGAACTATCAAAATCTACTGCACCAATCAACAACCGCCTCAACGTGGTGGTGCGGCCCCGACCCCGTTTGGGATGGGTCGAAATGGCTGTTGGTCTTTCCAAGGGTACCAGTTACCCCAGGCACTCTCCTTCATTTTTTCGCTGTGCTGCCCCCTGAACGACGGCAGAAGGGCAGCACACAGCTTCATTATAATCTATTTTCTCTCTTCTCCTGCCCTTCTCTTTCCCGTCTTCGTCTCCTCATTCTTCTCCTTCTCTTGATTAGCGGTACCGTTCATCTTAAACTCTGGCCCCATCTTTCCCCGCTCAGTGTGCGCTGGAAATGTGACCTGGCGGGGCAAGTCAGTACAATGCTGTACCTGCTTCGAATGGGTCCATCTAAGGTGCTCACAACTTTCCCTCTCTAAATTCAGAACTTTTGGCAGTTCTCACTCCTGGAATTGCCCCCAATGTTGTGTCCCTATTTGTAACACTGTGACTCTCTCCTCGTACTCCTCCGACCTGTATATCTCCACCGTACAATCTAGCCCCCTTCTGCTAATGTTGCATTCCCGCTCACCCTTATCTTCAAACCTCTTATCCCTCTCCTGCCCATTTTGTATCTTCTCCCTCTGCCCCCTCACCACCGTCCCTTGATTTTGGCTGTCCTTCTTTGCCTCCTGCCTCCTCTCCCCCCTGACTTCCTCGGGGTTCCTTAATGGAATGCTGGTGGTCTTCGAGACAGAAGCACTAAACTACTTCACTTTCTTTTGTCACATTCTGTTGACCTTATCTGTCTCCAGGAACCCAATCTTAACTCCTCTTCCTGTTTCCGGATCCCTGGATTTTCTGATCTGCCTTCTGATCGCACCCACTCCCGATCTGGCATTCTCTCTCGTGATGCCACGCATGCTAGCGGTGGCGTCATCAATTTCGTCAGGCAGGGCTTATCTTTCTCTGAACTTTCTACCTCCTCTCTCTCTCTTCGTTTGATCCCTACTTTGATTATGTAGGGATCAACATCTATCTTAACAACTCCTCCTCGCTCTCATTTCTTAATGTGTACGCTGCCCCTATTCGCTCTTCTCCGAAGGATGGCAGAACCGACTCCTTTTCCTCCTCCACCCTTCCCTTTTCCAGAAATCTCTTTGTTCTGGGGGACTTCAACTGCCCTTACCCCCTCTGGGACCCAAGAGGTACATCCGACCCCCGCGAGGAGGAAGTATTCGGCTGGGTCATCTCTTCTGACCTCCTCCCCCTCAATGACCCTACATACTCACCCTTCTACATCGTTCCTCTGGCAGTCACTCCTCCCCTGACTTCTCCTTTTCTCCCTTCTCTCTCGGCCCTTTCCTGCTTCTGGGAGGTGCTTCACAACCTGGATTCTGATCACCTACCAATTCTTCTACCTGCCCTCTCTCTCTGGTCTTTTGACCCAACAAGCGTCCCCCTTCTTTCAATTTTCAGAAAGCTCGCTGGAATGACTTTGCCTCCTACTTTGACTCTCACTGTCCTTCTGCAGAAGAATACTCGTCTCTTTCCTCTGCTGCTGCTCTCTTTACCTCTCTAGCACTAAATGCGTCCAAATCTTCCATTCCTTTCGGCCACATCAAATGCCATCCTAAAGCCTGTTGGTCTGCTGAGGTGGAAAAAGCTGTTAGTGAAAGACGCAAGGTGTTCGCTGCCGCTCACAGAAGCAACGAAGATCGCCAAGCTTACATCTCCGCTTCTTGACGCGCCTCGTCAGTCATTGCCAAGACCAAGGCTGAGGCATGGCAGACGACTTGCTCTCCTCTTTCATCCAAATCAAATCCAAAAACTGTATGCTCTCTTCTTCACTTTGTCTCTGGCTCTCCCTTCTCGTTTTTCTCCTCTCCTAACCCCCAAACTGTTTCTCTTCCAGGGAATCGACTTCGGTCTATGCCGCTTACCTGAGATCCCACTTTTCCGTTTCTCAGTCAAAGGCCCTGCGTAGCAGAGCCAGAGGCTACCTTTTTGAGCTATGCCGAGGCACGTGTCTTGAGGAGTCTCACTTGTCCTTCTGCTCTCCTTTCTCCCTCGTTGAATTTCTTGCGGCTGCTCCCAACATTATTTCCTCTACTTCCACTGGCCCAGATAAAGTTGCCTATGCCATGCTAAAGCATCTTCCTCGCTTTGGCATGGATTTTCTTCTTCACATCTCCAATTATTTTTGGACTTTGCGTTCCTTTACTTCCATCTGGAACACATCTTCTATTATTTCCATTCACGAGATGGGAAATCCTCTAGACTCTCCTGCTTCCTTCCGGCCTACCTCTTTCACCTCCGGCGTATCAAAGCTTTTTGGATGCATCATTCTATCCTGTCTACTCTTCTTTCTGGAATCTAATTTCATTCTCTCTCCCTGCCAGGCCGGTTTCCGCTCTGGACGGTCTACTCTAGATCAAATTCTGTACCTTTCTCAGTCCATTTGTGATGGGTCTAACAAACCCAGGCCGGGCTCTCAAACAATCCTCTCTACTATCGATTTCTCTAAAGCTTCTGACTCTGTCTGGCATCCCGCTCTTATCCATAAACTCATTTCGGCTGGCCTCCCTCCTTGCTTTGTTCGTTGGACTCAATCTTTCCTTTCTGATAGGCGCGGTTGCGTGGTTTATCAAAATGACAAAAGTCGTTCCTTTTGAGTCCGTCGAGGTGTTCCGCAAAAATCTGTTTTTGGCCCTGTACTTTTCTCCCTTTTCATCAATAATCTTCAGGTTTCTCTGCCTTCTTCCGTCAGCTGCTTTCTTTACACTGACGATCTGGCCATTTGGTCCTTCTCCCCCTCGGTCTCTACTGTGGTGGAGGCCACACAAGGAGCTCTGTTTCGATTGGAGCGCTGGTCTGAGTACTGGTGTCTTACTCTCAATCCGAGCAAATGTGAAGTCTTCTTCTTCTCAGTGGATCCCCACCAAGCTTAATTCCAGCCCAACTTTATATTACTCAACTCCCGCCTCCATTTTAATCCCACTCCAACTTTTCTTGGGGTCACCTTCGACCGCACTCTTTCCTTTTCTAAGCATGTATCTTCGCTGAAGGCCAAGTTTTTCCCACGTCTCAAGGCCTTACGCTGTATCTCTTCTTCCTCATGGGGCCCCTCTAAGGAGTCCCTCTCTGTTCTGTATAAATCTTTTCTTCGGTCCCTTCTCAGTTTTGCCTCATCGGGATGGTTTTTTTCTTAAGCGTTACCAATATCACTAAATTGGAACGCCTTCACCGAGCGGCCAATCGCACCATCACCGGCTGCTTCTCGTCGTCCCCTATCCCAGTTCTCCTCTTTGAGGCTTCTTTACCTCTCCTACGAGTCACCCTGACTCATTTCATTCTATCATCTAATGAGCGGGCTCTTTGTCTTCCAACCTCCATTTCAGATTTGGCCAGACATGGAGTGAAACCAAGACACTGCATATCCTCCTGGAGAGCTTTTGCGTCCACTCACCCGCTCATGCTTCCTTCTACTTGTTCTAGGGAGACTCTTCTTGCTTGCCCTCCCTTTCCTTCTTGGAATCTGCCTTCCTTCCCTGTGGAGTCTACCCCTTCCTCTTCATGCTCTCGCTCTGATCTTCCTTTCACTCGCCAAGCTAAGCCAAGGTACTCTGGACAGACGGCTCTGTTCTTTTTCTTTTTGGCAAGGGCGGCTCCGGCGTGCTTGCCAACTGCTTTCTCTGTGGCACTGAGGCCACTCTTTCCTTGTCAGCAGGCCCAGTATGTTCAAGTTTCTCTGCTGGAGCCTGCGCCATTCTGCAAGCTTTTTGCTGGTCTCGGCAGCACCAACAAGCCTGCCACTTCTCTTCTCTTTTCCTTCTATCTGACTCTCGTCCTGTCGTCGCCACTCTGTCCTCTCCCCCATCTTTCCTTTTACCTCAAACTCTGTGGCAGATCTGGCAGGAACTGTTTTCTCTCTCCTCTTGTTCTATCAGGCTACCAATGGATCCCCGGACACTTGTTTCTCCCGGGGAACAACCCGGCTGATGAGCTGTCCAGACTGGGAGCGCTACTTACGCCCTCTGCAATCCCCTGTAGTCTCTCTTTTCTGATCTCTCGCGTCCACTCTTCTCTTTTCGCGGACTGGAGGCGTACTGTCTCATCTGAATTCTTTGACACACAAGTTCCCTCGATTTCCACCGAGGAACTTGTGCTCCCTCGTCATGATCGCTGTGTTCTCTCTCGTCTATGCTGCAACGGACGCAGCCTTTTGTTAAGCTCTTATCTATCTAGGATTGGCAGAATTGAGAATCCTTCATGCAGCGCCTGCGGACACTCGGCCCAGGACATCTCTCATTTCATTCTGCTCTCTCCAGCTAAAGGACTCTTTGCGCTGCTCGCTCTTTGGAGATTCTTTGTCTCTCTAAGACCTCTGGTCCAGACCCTGGGGATCTGGCCGGCTTCTGGGTCTCCATGGTCTTCCGCCATGCAGCCGTCCCTCGGAAGGGGTCGGGTAACAACAACAGCAACAACATCAAAATCTATCACACATAGCCTGTATGTTTGCTGCCAGTGAAAGTAAAATGATAACCTGCAGACTTTAAAATCTGCTTTTTTAAAAATGTAATGGCAAGCATAAAAATACCAACTAAATTTTAGGTAGACACCAATTTAGGCTACCTCGGTACAGTGGTGTTGCACACCTGACCATAGCCGTAGGAGCCAAATATCTTTGAGGATGCAAGATTATATTTCCCCAAATCTCATTTGCGTTCTAGTTTTTGCCAAATTCACCAGTTTATGGGATATAGTAGGTTTTAAAAAAGCGCAGTACTATCAGGAGCTTGTTGTCCAGACCGTTCAACTCTTCAGCTGTTGAAGTAATCATGTGCATCAGCAGAGTATATTCCTACTTCACAAAGATCGAAGTGAAGCTGCTTAAAACTAGTGTCTATTTGTCCATTGGACATGCTTTTCTTTTCTTGGTGTGGTAATTAGGCTTAAGCATTTGCTTCGAGCATCAATGCTTCATTAAAGCATCAATATTTTCAAACCTAATAAAAATTGTTTGGATCTAACTTCTTCTTTGTTTCGATTAGTTTTGAAGTTTGAGCTTTCTGAGCTAGTTCTATATATGTCTGTCACTATCCACTTGCATTTAGAATAGAGTTTGAATCTTTTTGAAAATTACATCCAAACGAAAAGTATCCTATACAACAGAGTGAAGTTTTTTTTTGTATTAAACACGACAACTTACTAATCAACAGTAGTCTACAAACTTTAGTACACCAGTGGTCTTGATATATGCCAATTGGCCTGAACAACTATTCAAGAATGCCAAGAAGCAACAGAAAAATTCTCCAAAACCGAAAATTAAAACCTAAAAGTTGGTATTTAGGAAAAAACCATACATTCTGAGGTTTGTCACGAATAAGGAAATTTGTCTTGTAAGAATAGTTTTCATATATGTTTAGTGCTGTATAGTGCTGTCTTATTTTGTTCGCTTAGCTACTGATCGAAAAAAGACCTTTTTTCTTCGCAATTGGATTTGCTGTAAGTACGCCTTTATTACGTCACCATCGTTTAGGACATAATAAATAATCCAGATTGATCTAGTGAATCTAGCTTCTTCGAAAAATTTCGTTGGCCGGTGACATAACTTATGACATAACTTAGTAGTGCTTTTTTCTTTTTTACGTGATTTTGCTTTAGCATTTTCTGGATTGTGTTCTGGTTTATATAAAAGGCGACGGGGTTTTTACAGGTAGCGAGCAGAGAGGTAGTAGAGAAGTGTTGTAGTGGGGAGAGAGACATTGATTGACGGAGTAGAAAAAAGCCTATTGTCTTTCTGATAATTTATTGTGGATTCTGTTGACGTGGCGAGTATTGAATAGTTTTTGGTGGAATTAGTTTTGGCGGTTTCCTGATTGTATAGTAAAGTGATTAGTTCTGAGATCGTTAAGCGAAGAAGCTTGAAGTCGTGAAGTATTATTTCTGTGAATACATTATTGTGTTCTTAATGTGGTTTGAAGTGTTTTTTAGTGGAAGCCAGTCTTTTCCCAGTTTTTTAAGTTGCAGCCAGACTTGATTATCCGAGGGATATTTTACGTCGCCTCAATTTTTAAATAATTAAGATTGAGATAGAACCGAAAATTCTATTGCAAAAACGCGACAATGTTCTGCTGGAACTAAACTAGGCTTTCCACAGTGAGTGAAAACATCGAGACTACTAAAGAAGCAATAAAGAAGAAAGCGGATTTCGAAAAAGATGAACCATTCAATAGATTGTAAACCGCTGTTGATATCCACATTTTTGAGCACAATCCTGTAATTCCATAAAACCTTCAGTGATGAACAACGGCGTTATCAACTTCAGTAAACCCAAAGTATTAATAGTCTTCTAGTCATCAATTACCAAAGCTCAGCTGCTAAATTCCTTACATGGTTTCGACAAGTTACTTAGTTTGAAATTTGTTTGTTTAAAGTTGCACAAAATGCCATTGTGATTTAGGTAAAATTCAAAACCTTTTGCCTACGTTTCATTTGAAAAAATCAAAATATGTGAAAACTTTTCTAAGATCATGCAAATTTTGCAATTACAAGGAACAATGAATACCAGTAACAAAAAAATAAGGGGCTGCTAAAGATTAAGCCGCGAAGCAGATATCAGATCCTGAAAAATACAAACCCTCTCAATAGATTGTAAGTTGTATGGAGAGCTTGGTATTAGGGTGCTGCTGCAGCAAGCATTATCTTTCAAATCGACATGTGTTTTGAATATCTTTTTTCCTTGTTTATCGCCTGGCTTTATGTTTACTTTGACCGATATTTCCTTATTTGGCGTTGTTTCTCGCAAGCCTCGCCGTTTAATTGATTTCTAGATCAGTGGTTCTCAACCTATTTAGGTTTAGAACCGGTAAATTTCAAAATAAATTTGGCAGACTGGTGGACCTTAAAAATCAACCAAAAATGTCATAAACACAGAAACAAGGTACGCAATTCAATAGCACACAAGAATGAACAATTCAATGAGAAATTTGCTGCTGTCTTTTTGATATTAGAAGTGTTAGACGGGGAAAAAATTGCAGATTCAAATTGCTTTTTTCTGCAAATTGCAGAAAAAATTAGCAGTAATTTGATTGCTTTGTTACTCAGCTCAGGATATTCGGCTGTAAGCGATAACCAAAACTGTGACAGAGGTAAATCTTTATGCTTGGACATCAACGTGGTATCGCAGAAAAGTTGCATAAGCAATTCTTTCTCAACAATGTTAAGATTGCATGAATCGATATTCTCTGCAAAGGGATTAATAATCCAAAAGTTTCACTTTCGAGGATCTGCATTATCTGATAAATATTGGCCAAAACTGATGGTTAGCTCTTGCAAGTGTTGACTTATAAAAGCAAATAACTCTCCTGTGTTAACAGAAGCATTTGCTACGACATCTTGCAAACATGGAAACATATCGATATTGCCTTTCTGCTCTTTGCTTTTCGAAAATACCGGTTTTCATTTTGAAAGCATCAGTTTTGTTACGCAATGTAAAAATATTGGTGTGATTACGTTGCAGAGAACAGTTAAGGTCGTTCAAGCGGCTGAATATGTCCGCTATGTATGCTAGTTTGGCAGTCCACATTTCATCGGATAAGAGGTCTTTTAGAAGAGAGTTTTATTTACAAAAAAACTGCTTTTCTTCTTCTCTCAATTCAAAAAGATGAGTGAGAAAGCCACCTAATTTCAACATGAAACAAAAGATAATGATGTTGTGAACCTATGCTATCACACAAAGCCTCAAAGAGCCTCGAGTGCAATGCTCGGCCACCTGTATCATTTACGATCTTCACTGCACCGTTCAAAACGTCATTTAATTCAGGAGATAGTTTTTTGGCAAATAAATTTTCCCGGTCAAGAATACAGTGTGTAATCAGCAGATCTTTATTTGCCACGTCTTTAATTTTTGCAGTTACACCCGTGTGACATCCCATCATGTTAGCAGCGCCGTCATTTACCCCAATCTAAACCTTGCTCTTACACATATTTATTAAGAGATATAAATATTTCTGAACTGGTCGTCTGTCCAGGTAGTTTGAGACTACAAAGAAAATCTTCCATGACTCTTCCTTCATTTACATACCGAACAAAGCATACAAGAATAGCACAGTTGCTCAAATCTGTTGATTTGTCAAACTGTATAGCAAAATGTGTCGATTTCTTTACTTGTTCAATAAGTTGCTCTTCAACGTCAACTGCCATATCCATTATTCTCCTTTGAACTGTGTCATTTGAAATTGGTATTGCTTGAAGTTTGTTTGCTGCTTCCGGACCCAAAACCTCTGCAGTAGCTGCTAACATGCACGGTTTTATTAAATCTTCCCCAATGGTTGTTTAGTTTTTCCGATTTGAAGAGAAATCAAATAGGAAGATTTGAGAAGGACTTGATAAGTCGTTGTCATCTTTTGCTTATCAGCTGTTTGCCTTGCTGTTTCACTCAGTAGTCTTTTGAAATATGCAAGAGGCTTGCCAACAAGGTTGCTATGCTGCGAGTGAAAATGCCGAGTAAGCTTTGAGAGTTTCATTGCATCGTTTGAAAGAACTTTGGCGCAGACTAATCACATAGGAAGCGGCAATTTTTCACTGCTAGGAGCAATGGTGAAACCAAGTTTCAAGTACTTCTTATCTTACTGCCTAATAAAGTCTCGTCTTCGCTTTTTGTTTGTCTCTGCACAATCCATATCACCATCACGTGATCGTTTCCCACCATGTGATACATTTGAAGTAGTAGGCCTATCTTCTTCTTTCCTGTTAAAACCACCAACTTGATTTTCACTGTTGGGTGTCTTTTGAAAGAACTGGAAAATATTTAGCTGTTTGCTTGTTTCCATTTTACTGCCAGATTTTGTTAAATTTTGATTTGTAGCAAACGCTATGCCTTCGCTGCCCATTGTTTTTACTATGACGTCATAACGCTGATTAGGCAGTTATAAACCGCTGTACATTATTATTCGTTTTATTCGTTTTTTTCGGACAACATGCGCTGTTCAAGAAAAAACTAATGTGTGCTGTATCGCCAGCTGAGAAAAGACCGTTGTGCTGTAGGTTGAACCAGAGGTTCCCAAACTTTTTGCCTCGCACACCCTTTTTTTTGCGAATCTGCTGCTTCGCGGACTTCTTTTTGTGAATCTGCTTTTTTGCGGACCCCAGTTACATGTGACATTACTTTTGTCGCCCGACTCACTTCCAATTGCAATAATTAGCATACGAATACAAAAGAAAGTAAGGCTGTCCTCAAAAAAAAGGTCAACACCTGTATTACTGCCGCGATTGCGTAACTCGCGATCCGATTCATCGTCAAGCTAGAGTTACTTTTCATAATTTCACTGAAGTGAATTTCCGGAACAAACGTTGATTGATTGACTGACCGGGACGAAGTCATCGACCCCTGTGCGGTCGTCAAGGAACCCCAGGAGTCCGCGGACCCAAGTTTGGAAATCTTTGGTTGAAACATATTTTTTCTTTTACATACTGCTTCAAGAACTTGTCTTAAATGAGTTGTTATGCGTACCACGTGCGAAGTTCTCAATCAAGTGAAATGACCATTTGCATCCAGCGCTTCGTCTCACCTGCCACGTTGATTTTTTAGAGAAAAAGGCAAAAATAGATTATTCGGCAGAGCCCATAAATTCGTCGACCGGCTATTGAAAAATATTATTGTGACTAGACTGACTTGGTCTGACTAGACTGACTTGGTCTGACGGCCGCAAGTGTTTAGTAATGGATCAGCCTTAAGCATTTTCCAATTGAGATATAAAATTGAAATAAACTTTGCGGACCGGCAGGAAAGTAGACGTGAACCGGCGCCGGTCCGCGGACCGGCGGTTGAGAAACGCTGTTCTAGATATCATTGTAGCCTTTTCTGACCAATCTTTTTACCCTTGGCAACTTGTTCTTTAATCATTGTTACCACTCAAATAAAGCTGACCATTGTTTTACTCGTAGTCAGTTTGGAATTTTAATGAATCCCCGTTTAGTTTACTTGAAAGCTACTGTTATCTGAACGCTTACGAATACTGTTTGATCGACTTTTTTGGGTCTGATTTCCGATCAAGCTATAGTAGGAAAGTGCTTCAGTGAATTTACGTTGGTGCTAACGTGTGTTTTAAGTATTTAACAGAAAACCGTACCCCCATCGTACCGTACTGCACCACATTATGTCGCGATCTATATCCTTCAGTATGATTGTCAATTTCGTAAACCCCTCGTTTTGCATTTGTTTCAATTATTTGCTCTGTGTGGAACCTGAGGTGCGCGTGATTCTCGAAGACAGTTTTAGGCGGTACATCAGACCAGAAGTTTTTGTAACAGGTGCCATTTCCTAAAATCAAAAAATAAGTAACACCACTTTAAGATAGAAAAACTCGTTATGGCGTTATTCATCATTTTCCGCGACCTTTTTCCTCAGAGCAGCTTAGACTTTAGTAAACCCAAAACCATAAAAAAGCCTAATTAACTGCCTAAGATAATCAAATATTATTATTAGAATCAGTATTTGGCTAAGAAGTGTTTAAAACTTCCCGAATTAATGACAAAAGTTTTCATTAGGAGATGCGGCTACATCGCCAGCATCATTTGCTGACTAATGTCTAATCTGACTAATCTCAACCTCTAAAGCAGTGGTTTTCAACCGGGGGTCCGCGGAGCAATTTCAAGGTGGTCCGTGAAAATGTTCTAAATTTGCATTTTCTAATTTGATTGATAAATTCTCATTTTTGAAAATTGCACATTGTTTTGATTGCGTCAGAAAGTTGGAAATACTATAATCGCTTTATGATGTAGCCACATAAACTTATTGCGATTTGTTACTCCCATTGTGACGTTACAATTACGGTACATTGATTCACTGCGAGATAACAATATTTATTCATTCGAGAGAGTAACGTCCAGTGAAGGAAAATATTTTTATGCCAGTACTAAAACTTATTTAGAATGGCTAAATCCAGAAAGTATTCAGAAAGTTACCTTAAAATGGTATTTACTTCTGTGTTAGATGATGGCATAGAAAAACCGCGGTGCGTTTTATGCTATACTGTCCTTAGCAACGAAGCAATGAAGCCATCAAAGCTTAAGGGTCACTTGCAGCAGAAGCATCCAGAGCATGTAGAAAAAGACTTAAATTTTTTTGAAAGACAAAAATTTTCGTTGAAACGGCAAAAACTGGTTACTAGTGGATATTTTCAAGAACAAAGCACTGCAAACCTGACGGCTTCTTTTGAAGTGGCATTACAAGTAGCCAAGCAAAAAAACCTCATAACATCGAAGAAACCCTCGTAAAACCTTGCGCTGTGAATATGGTTAAATTGATTTTAGAAGAAACAAGTGCAAAGAAAATTCAGCAAGTGTCTTTATCCAACGACACAATAAAGAGGCGCATTTCTCTTATTGCAACAGACATCAAACAGCAGTCATAGCGGAAATAAAATCATCTCCCATGTTCTCCATACAAGTCGACGAATCAACCGACGTTGCATCATGCTCACAGCTCTTGGTATTTGTTCGCTACATAATAATGGAAGATATCAAAGAAGAGTTTTTGTACTGCAAGGCCTTGAAAACTTCAGCCACTGCTCATGATGTAATGGACAGCATCTCAAATTTTTTCGATATAGAAGGCTTGCAGTGGGAAAAACTCTGTGGTGTATGTACAGATGGAGCCCCAGCAATGCTGGGATGCAAATCTGGTTTCCAAATGAAAGTCAAAGAAAAATCTCCTAAAGTTAGAGGAGTACATTGCATGATACATTGGTATACTCTCGCTTGCAAGACTCTTGCAAACTTTTTGAAGAAAGTGCTTAACTCTGTTGTGAAAATAGTTAATTTCATCAAAAAGAGTGCCACAACCTTTCGTCTATTCAAACAGTTTAGCAAAGAAATGGATACAGACCATGAATCTCTTTTGTATTATACTGCTGTACGATGGCTTTCGAAAGGGACTGTCGTTACTCGCTTCTTTGAGCTGAGAACTGAAATCAAGCTTTTTCTGGAAATAATTGAAAAAGATGCCTTCTTCGACTTCTTCAAGGAGGAAACATGGCTGCAGGGTCTGGCTTACCTGGCTGACATTACTGAATGGATAAATAAGTTTAACTTTAGACTTCAAGGACCTGACACAAACATATTACAATTTGTAGACATTTTGCATGGCTTCATAGAAAAGATACATAATTGGAATCGCAGAGTCAACCAGAAAAACTTTGCAATGTTTGAAAATCTATCTAATTTTGAATCTGGTCTCAGTTCACTTATAAAACAAGAAATAACTGAACATTTGCAATCACTGGAAAATGAATTCGAAAAGTACTTTCCTGATCTTAAAGAAGGGTCCGACGTTTTTCCTCGAAATCCATTTTCCGTAATGACAGACATAGCAACTATTCCTGAAGAAGTCCAAGACGAGCTGTTGGAATTGAGAAATAACTCAGCTGGTCGTGAAATATTCATGACTAAATCACTGTCTCAGTTTTGGAGCTCCATGTTGACGTCCCACCCAAAGTTATCAACGGAAGCATTGCGCGTTATTGTTTCTTTGCTTTCACTTATCTTTGTGAAAGTGGATTTTCTGCTCTCATGCACATCAAATCAAAGGCTCCCAACCAGCTAGACGTGGAAGATGATATGAGAATAGCGATTTCCAAAACACAACCACGAATTGCGAGACTTGCTTGTAATATGCAATAGCAAAAATCGCAATAAAGTGTGTTCACTTAAATAAATAAAATGATCTACATTTGTTTTGTGTTTGACTAGGTAAGGGTTAAATAATTATGCTGCAGTGTAAGCTAAATATTTAGTTTAAGCTAAAATCTATTGTGGGGGGTCCGCAATTTTGTGAAGTACAATTTAAGGGTCCGCAATGATAAAAAGGTTGAGAACCACTGTTCTAAAGCATATCGATCATCAAAGTTGCAATGAAGTAATATGGACTTTGATTGCACACGTATGACAAAAGTAGAAGCAAGTTTTGTTTTGAGCTTCTGCGGTTTTCATAAAAAATATCTGTTTTCTTAGCACAAACAATTGATGGGTGGTTTCATTATGTTAAGCCATTCTTTTTTTGTAAAAACTGAACTATAGCTTTGCCTGATCGGAGATGCTTTTTCTGATTTTTATAATTTGAGGTACACAAACCCCACTGATTAAAGGAAAAGGCATGGCCTTTTCGTCTACCCTGATTATTTTCAGGAAAAGAAAGCATAAGCTTATTCACAAATCAGAAATTACAAACGTAATTGTAAAAAGTCGTGAGTACCCCAACCAGTAAACACATAGCTTATTTCTGTAAACGTATCAATCACTTTGGTGTCTATCACAATTTCCATTTTGTTTACTCACCGCAGCACTTTGAGAATAGAAATTTATAAAACGATACCATCTTTGTGAACAAAACTGCTTTTTAATTCAAATGGAAAGGCTGGACCAGGGACAGTTTGGAGCTTACCCACACTTTTAATCAGTGTTCTTACCTCTTACTTAAAAAAGGAACAGTAGAGTTAAACGAATATTTGTAAAATATTTGCTGCTTGTAAATAAGAGCGGATCGACTTCACTTAGAAGTAGGAAGGATGCAATTAATAAAATAAATGCATGCAATAAAGTCCCGATTTTGAAGAGAAATCGAAATAAAATCAATCTATTCATGAGGAAATCAGCAGTTAACGAGTATATTTTCGTTTCACAATGACTTAGTATATTCATTGGTATTGATTGCAAGACATTGGGGGAAACCATAACCTCTTTTCTCGCTATGCTGTGAATAGGGTTAACAAGAGCAGCAGAGGAACTTGATGTAACAAACGTGATTATGAAAAGCGTGTTACACGTCATGAAATGAGCCTGCCACTATAAATAGATAGTTTACGGCAACCGGGCAATTGCCAAAACAAAAAAAGAGCAAATTTTAGAAGCATCAACAATAATTTTATACATATCTATTTGGCCAGTGATATCATTGTTACATGCCACAAAAAAAAAAACTTAATTTCTGTAATCAGAAGTAATGGTTTTGCTTTCGCTTTATAGGCCTAGTTTTGCGTATTTTAAGAATTCAAATTCTCAATCAGTGTCTATGGGAAAAATATACAGGGTGCAGCAGAAGTAACGTTTTTTTTGTTATCTGAGTGTTCTAGTTTCTGCTTGATTTCCTCTTTATGTCAGAAATACACCGTTTTTGTATCCAAGATTTATTAAATGTTTGTTTTTTAATTTAGAAATTGTTTATTTATGAATGAATAATTTTATACATAAAAAATACACGGCTGAACGACTCCACCAATATAATCTTTCCAACATCAGTTTCAAATAACTGTTACAAATAGAAGCATCGTCCCTATGCCCCTAATTTCAATAAACGTGGATTGTCTGGCTTTAAGCATCATTGCATTTGTATGTTGTGGCCCTGGTTTGGAATAGGAATGAGCTTAAAGCAGTAATTCAGTCATTAAAGCGTCGTCACAACGATAAAAGTTATTCGTACTTTTTCATCGCTGCAGCACATTAATGTACATGCAGTCTGAGCAGTGGTGGATAAATTGAAATATTGTGCTGTTTTGTTGGCGCTATTATAATTGCAACCCCATTTCAAAGCCAGAACATATGTCAATGTGTACTCAGTGAATTACGCACGGCTTACATTTTATTGAACAGATGAGCTCTATTGCTTAGTGCCAAGTAGAAAATCAACAAACACTGTTTTTAAAGTTATTGGCATGAATCGACAACGAAATTGAACACAATTCTACCGAATGCGAAACGAATGCTTTCTCCACCACATCACTGCCATGATTAGGCGAACAAAACAGTTGACTAGACCCCATAATGACGCGTTTGCAATAGAAAGTAATTGCAGCAGAGCTCCCATGTTTTAGGGTCTGTGAGCCAAAAATGCGTTGATTTAGATTATTTTCGAAACGCTTTACTAATTTAGAAGAAACTTTGAATTTTAATTTATATTTCGATAACTGTTGTTAATGCATGCGACATAAAACTCAACCATTGACCAGAATAATATACATTCTATTCAACAATAATTGAGTTACTGCGTCAACTTACCGCGGTTGGTCGATTTTTTATGGCGGTTGATAGAATCTCCCAACCATGCATTGTGACGTCTTCAGCATAAAACACCAGTTTTTCAATTTTATCAACACACAATGCGATTTCAGCAATTGAGTCATCGTTCATTGCATCCAAAACCAACCATCTCATCTAAATATAACAACGAAATGATGAAACACGTCAAACAACTCATCAAACATATTAGAAAATAGTTAATACCAATAATATTCAATTTTTAATCAGTATTCAAAATATTTTGCTGTGAAAATGATAATTATTTTGTTAAAAGAAAAATTGATAATTATTGCAAAATGCTTGTCTTGTTATATCTTGCAAAGTGATTATTGAGCAAAATGTTTGATTTGATTAATGTGTCTGTTCTTAAAACTGTGTTTAGAGATGCGTGCAGGTTTATTCTGTATTAAAGCGTACAGATGATCAAGTAAAGAAAGTTTTGCAGTACAGTGGACGCCGCTTAATGTAATCACGGATATGGTTATCAATCGGTTAATATTATCGGAATTCCTGATCACCGCCCGAACGTACAATATACATTACAAATATGCCGCTTATTGTAATCAGTACATCGGTTATTGTTATCAATTTTTCCCCAAACGTAGTGACTAATATTGTTAACTTCCAGCGTAAATGCCCAGCTCTGATGATTAGCGGCCTGAGAAAGCTATAAATATCGAAACAGGAACTGTCGGAACGATGCCCCCATCCCTCGGAAGGGGTCGGGTAAACAACATGAAAGAGCAAATGAACTGCTTCATAATTTTGCGGCAATATCGTGTTACGTGTTACGGCTTGGAGTGCAAAATAAATCTTCTGAATTTGAACTGCATTATGAATATGAGTCCTTTATAAATGATTGGCTGCGAAAAGACATGAAGCAGACAAAGCTAGACAATTTCCTAAATAAATAATGTATTGTACTGTGTCTATTGTAAGTTTTATTGTTTATTAAATATTTCATTTATTAAATTATATTTTTGCAACACCTAATAAACGATAAAATGGCAATTTTCATTTTTTCAGTTAATGTTATCAATCGGTTATTGTTATCATTTTTGGTGTTAACAAAAGTGATCACATTAAGCGGCGTCCACTGTATTGTGTTTTTATCCCTCAAACTCTCAAAACAGCGAGCGACAGTTGTCATAAACACAAACATAAGTCTCTGGAACTGATTTGTAGCATCCATGTTTCACCTTGTGCTTGAACTACTTGGTATTACTTTCAATACAATCATTGCTCGATAATAGGCGGCAAACAATGAACATTATTGTGTAGTGTCTTATTGAATGGCATAACAAAGCAGCCACGTAAACGTTGTATGCATTGTCCATGCTTATTCTCCATTCACGAGAAAGCAAATTGTATCGCTATCGTTTGGATGGGGCCTCCGCACTCGGTTGGGAATTGCGGTCTCCCGAGGTGTCTGGGCCACCTCCCTACCACACAAAGATGGGGGCGTCACGTTAAGTGCCTTGCCCAAAAACGAAAAACAAGAAAACTTGCCTGCTTGTTCTCCACAACATCCCCTAAATGCCAAGCACCAAGCAGGAAAGCGGTAGTTCAAACAAGTCTTTTGGTATGACTCAACATGGGCAATGAACCCCAGGTCTACCAAGCGCGAAGCAGATGTTCCAACCACTTCACTATCGCGTTGGTTGGTTGGTTGGTTTTTAATTTCTGCATTATATTATAAGACACAATCATTTGTTGTTGTGGTTGTTATTACTCGGCGCTTTGCAAGTTCATCTGTTAACTTAACTAATTGAGTTCGAACCCTTGACCAAGCTAAATCGCTCATGTGATTCATTGATCTGGTTGATAGCTGGCAAGGTGATCCATTTTTTGTTGCTGCGGCAAAACAAATGCAACGAGTCAGTAATTTCATTGCAATTTATAGGATATCCTTAGGGGCACAGCCAGGGGGCGGGCACAGTGCCATGCCCCCACTTTGGTCCCTGATAAAGTTATGCACAAAACAAACAATTGCCTGAAAATTCGCTGGTAGCGTTGGGCTTCATGCTCGAGATTGACACATGAGCTTCAAACTTTCCATAGTTTTTTTAATATAAACCAGAAATTACACGAGCAAGTTCTTTTGTGCAAGAATCATGCAGCAATAACCAATTGGTGTGCAGCTAGGTGCGCAAAAGTATTGTACAATATTAATAGCAATTGCAAGATATACTAGCTGGGTTAGTGACCGGCCAGTTCAACTTACGATCCAGCTCTCACAGGACTTTATCCCCTTTAATAACGCGCTCGGAAATCGATCGATTTGGAAGTTCTTCTTGTGTCTCTACCACGACCGACGCTGCTAAACAAGCAATCAGGGGGCACTCGATGTATGTTAAAACTAACTTGCGATATTACAGAACCGTTAACGATGTTGACTAACTAACGAACCAGATTCAATGTCGACCAACATTACGAGCGGTTACTAAATATTTGGGCTATATGTATTTGTTTCTCGGATCTATTAATATTATTTATTTTATAGTTGGCTAGGTTTTTACAGCGATTAGAAGTACTATATCTTCATGATGTGTATTATTTGAATTTATCGTTAATTATTTTAATTTATTACGTCACATTTACAGATTTCATTCTTGAAAAGAGCTTTATGAAAATCGAAAACGTTCGAGTTTTAAGATGTTTTACAAATTAAAATGACTTTTAATTTATTGAAGTTGCTTGCTTTAACAACAGTGTGGATTTTAAGACTATAAAAACCGCAATAAAATGTTAATGAGTGAACAAAAGCAGCAGCGCCGCTACAATCACAGATAGCACAAGTTACGATAACATTCTCTGGCTTGCAACGAACGCGAAATTCAAGCATGCGTAAGCACCATCAAAAACATATCAGTATTTTTTCTAATTCTGAAAAATTCCATTCGCTACTGCATGCTCAAGTTAATGACAAATGTCCTGATTCTTTGCATTCGCATTTGAAGCGTTATTGTTCCACAAAGTAAATTGAGAACTATAATGCTATTTTTGTTTTCAAGCAGTTTTCCCTGGCGGTTGTTGGTTCTCTTGATCAACTGTCAGAATCAAGAGATGGAGAAGTTTATGGAAGGGCTATACCTTATTTGAAAGCGATAACAACAGCTTGGTTTTTGGTTTGCCTATAAGTTATCAAAGCTACATTGAAACTTACCATAACAGTTGCAAAGAAGCTACAGGTCATCAAGTTATCAAAGCTACCTTGAATCTTACCATAACAATTGCAAAGAAACTACAGGGCATCAAGAAATGTTTTTGACTGCTTTGGATGCTACTGGTATTACCAGTTGCACAAATGTGAGACAGGCTTTTATGGACAGCGAAAAAATATTTGTTGGACTATTCAGACTTGCCAAAGATCTCTACGGGGAATCCATACCCATGCTTCAAATTGTAATTCCACCGGCTGTTTCACCATTGCAGTTTTTCAGGCGTTTTGTCGTTCTGCCTTTTATTGATACAGTGCTTGACTACCTCCGCAAGATATTTCGCTCTGATTTTGTTGATTGGATAAAACTCCAATTGTTGATACCATCTGTCAGTGTAAATCATGACTTTTTTTAATATACCTTTATTTTTTAATTTAATATTTTCAATTTAAAATCATAATTTTAATATATGTTTGAAAAAAGCTGTTTGAGCCATAAGCTTTTCGTGACGCTCTCATCAGTGACAGAATCGCGTCAAAAGGAAAGATCTAAAGCGAATAAGTGATTTACATGTATGTGAATAATTTGGACGTTAGGCAATCAAGAGTCACGACTCTGCCATTGGTCAGCATCTTTTAGATAATGATCGATGCGCATTACACTATGACAGTGGTTCTCAAACTTTTTTCGATGCGACGCATTTAAAAAAGCTTGCGAGACTTTGCGACGCACCAGACAGCATCCTTCAGTTTTATTTGCCGTACTGCGGGATTATTGTGACCCATAATCTACATACATAACTGCCCTTATGCTCCCGAGATTTTGGATTGGTCTGTCATTTTCAATCATAAAATTACGCTCTTCTAAGTTTGTAACTCATATTTCCTGTTTTCGTCCAACATACAACTGAATGCTTTATTCTTTATATATTTTTCGCCAATTAAGTTAAACTTCTGTAATTTGATTCTTGAATAACAAGTCAATCGTTGCAGCAGTGTAGTAAAAACACCACCGGGTACAACAGTGTAGTAAAAACACCACCGTGAAAATGTCAGAAGAAAGTAAGAAAGGAATCTACGATCAGAGTTCTTTTGACGCAATAAAACCTAGACTTTATGGCACAATACCAAAATATTCCACGACGCCCTTGGAAAATTGAAACGACGCACCGGGGCATCGCGACGCACAGTTTGAGGACCTCTGCACTATGATAATAAGCGGTTTTTAATCCTCGCCGCAGCGCGCAGCTTGTTCCATCTTAATCTCTTAGGGGCTGCTTATATCAAGACCCGACGCCCGGTGTTATGCAGACAGAAAGAGTTTGTTTACACTTTCAAACTCTTTCGATAATCGTGGCATTTGGCTTCCTGCTGCGCTTTCTCTGACTTTCACAATTGCGAAATCTTTCTTTGGCATGCTTCGCAATACTAGCGCTATCAATTGGCTTGTCTTGATTGCCTAACGTCCAAATTATTCACATAAAAAACTTATTCACTGTAGATTTTCCCTTTTGACGCGATTCTGCCACTGATGAGAGCGTAACGAAAAGCTTATGGCTCAAACAGTTTTTTTCAAAGCTATATTAAAATTCTGTACCACCAAAAAGAATTTAAAACTAGTAACCACGGCATTTGCATTGGCAGTATGGCGCTAGGGGCAATGAAGCCATTCTCTTTACTTTTTGAGCTCTCAGAGCTCCCACTGCAATTACAAGGAACATTGAGTACAAGTACTACAAAAATACAAAACTACTAAAGATTAAGCCGCGAAGCAGATATCAGATCCTGGAAAATACAAACTTCTCAATAGATTGTAAGCTGTATGGAGAGTTTGGTATTAGGGCGCTGCTGCAGCAAGCATTATCTTTCAAATCGACACGAGTTTTAAATCTTTTTTTTTTCTTGTTTATCGCCTGGCTTTATGTTTACGTTGTCCGATATTTTTTTATTTGGCGTTGTTTCTCGCAAGCCTCACCGTTTAATTGATTTCTAGATATCATTGTATCCTTTTCTGACCAATCTTTTTACCCTTGGCAACTTGTTCTTTAATCATTGTTATCACTCAAATAAAGCTGACCATTGTTTTACTCGTAGTCAGTTTGGAATTTTAATGAATCACTGTTCAGTTTGCTTGTAAGCTATTGTTATCTGAACGCTTACGAATACTGTTTGATCGACTTTTTGGTCTGCTTTACGGTCAAGCTATAATAGGTGAGTGCTTCAGTGAATTTACGTTGGTGTTAACGTGTGTTTTAAGTATTTTACACAAAACCGTACCGCATCGTACTGTACGGTATCATACCATGTTGTGGTCTACATCCTTCAATTGGATTGTCAATTTCGTAAACCCCTCGTTTAGCATTTATTTCAATTATTTGCTCTGTGTGGAACCTGAGGTGCGCGTAATTCTCGAAGATAATGCTCGGTGTTACATCAGGCCAGAAGTTTCTTTAACCCTATTTGGCCCGGGGGGGGGGGGGGGGGCGGGTCGATTCGACCCACAGCAAATTAAAACTGTTGTAACTTACCGATCGCTTGAGATAAATGTTTGAAATTTTTTGACTTTTCCTAAAATTCATCTGGCTTTTGGTTGGTTATAAACTGACAAAGATATTCTTTGTAGTTTTGACTTAAACATAGCAATTTCGAAACCCACTCGGGCAAATTTCTTTATCGATTGCTTTTGTATAATAAAGAAAAAAAGGAGAAAGAGCGCACACGCAAAACCGTGACGAGCTACGTAAACCGAAGAACTTGTTTGAAGTGACGCACTGACTCTAAAGCTGTACAGTTTCTCAGAAATCTTTCTTCTAAAAACATTTTCGCTGTGAATAGCAACTCTTAATTTGACAAGCCAAAAACATCAAAGTGTTTTCAGATACACGGCTATTTTGTAACTTTTAGTTAAATAAATAATATCTTCTTGACGCTAGGCCTTAACCTATCGATAAAGTAATGCTAGAAAATGTTTCGTAATTTTGATACTTGACAAATGCAACAATGCAAAAAGAATTGTTTTCAAGCGTAAAAGCCAGAAAATAAATTTGGCGGCGTGATAATATAGTTTGCGATTTTCATAATGATTTGTAATGTTATTACCAATTAAAATTGGGGATTGGTTGGTGGGAGAGCAACGAGCGCACTTGCAATTTTTATTAGATGGAAAATATGCAGTGGTAGACTAAGGACACAGGGGCGACAGACAGCAAAATTTAATTTAGGAGTTTTATAAAATTTGATTTCCGTTGCTTTACGAGTAAGCTGTTAGTACTTAATCAAATACCGAATTGTTATCAGCAAATACAAATCCAAAACGCAAGAAGCCAATCGTGAATCACAAAATTAAACTTTTTTTAAGGGGAGAAGGAGCTGTGGAACATCTCCTGAGTTTGTGATCAACACCAAAATTTTTTTCTGTTGACCGCGTGACAAAAGCAATGTGTTTGTATTCTACATCTCTACACACTTTCAAAAGCAAATGAAGATTTTTTTCCGTGTTCTTTTGTCCACTTTTATAAAGATGCCTCTGGTAAAAGCATTACCGGTACGTTTCCTGCTGCATGTCCGAGCAGAAAGGCATTTGCATTGAAGTTGACATTTCAAGTTCAAACTACAGCTTGCGTCAACTATCACAACATTGTAAGATTGAATGCTGACTCAAATATCGTCTTGTCATTTTCATTCTTCTAAACCAGAGATGGGCAAACTTTTTAGTCGGAGGGTAGCATTGACCATTCAAGAGTTAGCCGAGGGCCAATGCGTAAAATCTTGTAATAGCTGTATGCAATGGAAGAGCTTGCAATAGCCTAAAATCTTGCAATAACTTCTTGTAAAGACGTATTACAGGGCTTTGATAATGATGGCGTCCAAAAGCAAAGATCATCACTCTTTATTTGGACGCAAAATGCGTCAGTTCAAACTAAGAATTGCGTAGCGGCTCTTTCAATAATGGCTTCTATCGCTTTTGGCTCTTCAATACGGCAAGTGCGGCCAACCCTTTATTATTGAATTAAATTCATGGAAGTTTGTATAAGTTTCGAGGACCGCACAAAATGCTCTCTACGTTTATGCTGCGTTCGATAAGTCAAATTCCAATTGTTTTACTTCAATGCAGGAATAGTTAAGAAATCAAAAGTTTCTTATGACATTGGGAATGCAGCCACTACATTTTAGTTCTATGTTTGAAATGTTCAAATTGCTCGTTTCCACTAAAATTTAAATATGCTGCCGGTGTATGAGATAGTGATGATTATATGATATTTAACGAATAATTTTCTTCTTTCAGGCATATAACTGTCGCAAACAAAAGTAATAAAAATAGCCCATGTCAATGCATGACCTGAAGAAGCGTTAAGTAAAATTTTGGATGAAGTATCTGACGAAAAAAACGACGACATTGAAAACACAGCCTCTTTAGCTTCCAGTGACTATAAAATTGTAAGAACCCTATAAATATCACATGACGCCTCCAGAGGGAAACAAAACTGCTGCATTGGTGTTATTATGGGGGAGAGGATAAAAAATAGGCTACGTAGGCGTATTGTTGTAGCACAAACTTGATAACAAAACAAATTAAAGTTTACAATCGTTTGATATAACACGCTTTATGTAGCAAATACAAAACTTAAGTTTGCTTGAGGACTTTTTTCATATGACTCGTCATATACACACGCAGACTTGGACAACAAAAGATGCGTAATTCTAGTTGGCTGATTCGGTGAATTGCAGCCAAAAGTCGCTAATTCTAATCTAATTTGAAAAACTAAGTCTCTAATTCTAATCTAATTTGAAAAATTCTTAATTCCAATTCCAACCTCATTTCGAAAAAGTTCCTGACCGAAGAGTCGGGTGTGAAAAATAAAAACATCTTTTATGTTAGGGATCAGAACCACCTTCGGAAGTATTGGCACTGATTGGAATGATTTACATGCGAGGCTTACTAGGACAAGCACATCAAAGCACTAATGCGATGTTCCATGAAATATTTGGCAATCGAGTTTTTAGTGCAGCTAAGTCAAGGAATAGATTTAAATTTTTTGATTGCTCACATATCACTTGATGATCATACAACGCGTCCTACTCCTTAGCAATACGATAGATTTGCAGCTTTTCGTAAAATTTTTGAAGAATTTAACAAAAACTGTGGGAAATTTCAAGTTCCTAATGATTATTTGTCGCTGGATGATACTCTTTGTCCTACGAGAACGCAAATCAGTTTCAAACAATTTAATCCGAGCAAACCAGCCAAGTATGGAATGCTGTATAAATCAATCAACTGTAAACCTTGCACCTAATTGGCAAAGCAGCATACTAGGTGCAGCATTAGGTGCAAGGTTTACAATTTTCATATCTTCGCCTACAAAAATCAATCAATGCTTTTCGCTATCCATTTACCTTTTCAACTGCTGTGTATTCTGCTAAGCCAAAAGCAGAGCCGGGATCTTACTACACTCCTGGGATGTCACAAACAGTAAAATACCTAATTCAAAATTTGGAATGCCACACAAATTTAGTGGCAAGAAACATATTATATGACAGATTGTATACTTCAATACCAACGGCGCAGTGGCTGCTTGACAGCGGAAAAACTTCAGTAGGAACTTTACAATCAAATAGAAAAGCAATTCCAGCCGAAATTAGAGAAATCAAAGACCGAGATTTATTGGGAAAAGGAATAACGGCATATTAAATCTGCACTCGTATGTAGTAAAAACAAAAAGTTTAGGAAAGCGAAATGCTTTATTATTGTGAACAGTACCACCGCTTCTTGCAACTACAAAAGATGGCAACAAAAGCAAGCTCGCTATTTACAAACTATACGACTTTTCAAAAGGCGAAACAGACATCATTGACCAAAAAATGGGGTTCTACAGTTGTACATCAAAATCAAAGCGCTGGACTATGAATGCATTTTGATACGTTTTGAACACATGTCGAGTGAACGCTAGCACGATATATGCAATGAACAATGATCTGCAGCCTCAAAACATAAAATCTGTAGATTTCGGACTTAAACTAGCTATGTCTTTGATTCGCCCACATATAGCACAACCAAGTTTAATTGACATAAATTCTTCTGTAGTTCGCAAAATTGAGATAGTACTGGAGAAAAAAATATCCTCCAAACATGTAAAAACATCAAGTGGCTTTTTTCCCCATCAAAGTGAAAAACGAAGGCGATGCGATGCATGTATCAGTAAGATTAAAGGAGAAGGAGCAAAAGAAAAGAAAAACAAAATTTCCAAGCAATTGAGCCAGTGCCAAAAATGCGCAAAGCCTTTGTGTAATAAGCATCTTATTCGCATTTGTGGTTCTTGCTTGCAAGACTAAACTGTTGTAAGACTTACACTTAAGGATAAAATTGCATTGCCGTAGTTGTTTTGAAACATACGAGCGTATTGCTGCTTTGTCGATGATATATGCATTGTTGATATTACCCGTAAATTTAATGTAGTGTTCCCGTATTTTCATATTAGACGATAAACTATAAGCAGAAACAGCATGGCGTATGACTGCAATACAACAGCTAGTCCAGAAATAGCCTATTTTGTTTCACATTTGTAATATATTCTGTTAATTGCAAGTGATTTTTTAAATAATAGCTCTAAATTCACTGACGCCTCAAAGCACTAGTAACGAAGATAAAGCTCAAATTGATGACATCATAATTAATCCTGATTGAATATAAAAACTGTAGGGACCGTTTAAATATCACATGACACCTCCAGAAGGAAACAAAACTGCCGTATTGGTGTTATGGTAGGAGGGATAAAAGATAGGCTACATAGACCTATTGTTGTAGGACAAACTTGCTATTAAAAAGAATCAGAGTTTACAATCGTTTGACACAGGTTTTTGTAGCAAATTCAAAGCTTTGAACTCAAGCTTGCTTGAGTACTTTTTTCATTCAATTTGTCACATATGCAGACTTGGACAACTGATTAATTCTAGCTGGCTAATTCGGTGAATTACAGCAAAAAGAAGCTAATTGTAATCGAATTTGAAAACACTAAAAGTCTATTATTCTAGTGTAATTTGAAAAATCCCTAATTCCAATTATAATCTAATTTCGGAAAAGTTCCTGACCGAAGAGTCGAATCTGAAAAATGACCAAGACCTTTTTTTATTAGGGATCACCTGGACTTTCGAAAAGTTAGGCCGAAAATCAAGATGGAAATTAGGTAATCTCTAAAAAGGAAAAAGGTCTTCACAATAATTTGGTGGCAAAAATGAAAGAGTCTTAGAATTGTCGCAAATACAAAGTGGTTTTGCGAAAATGTTCAAATGGCATCAAAATTTGCTGGGTAGTGAAAATTTCAAACTAATTTTAGAAAAACTGGAAAGCTCTAATTCCAATTCTACTTTAATTTGTGGTAATCAGAAATGCTTTAATTTTATTTTACTTTAATTTGAGAAAAGCATTAATGCTCTAATTCTAAGTGTTAACTAATTTAAAAATGCTAAAAAAATTCTAATCGTCCAAGTGTGCACACAAGGATGGAGAGGCTTACAAAAACGTCGTATTGCGTCGCATAAGGTAGAAAAAAGAATAAACGAGTCATATGATTCGTGAGCATTCCTTAATTTGAATTAGATTTATGTTTTGATCAATAAAAATATTTATCCGTGATGAACAAGCATGGCTTGCATAATGAAAAGAGTAATAATTTCATAAAGTTAAGAAATTTTTGTCGTTGAAATGCAATTTTACAGCCTGTTTCACATTTACTAACAATCAATTCAAATTACAAAAATCTATCTAGAGAGTAGACACTTGGTCTAGTCCAGGGGTGCCCACACTTTTCCAGCCTGAGAGCTACTTATGACATGACCAAGTCAAAGAGATCTACCACCTACTAAAAATGCAAAACATATTAATAATAAATGGTAATTGTTCAGTACGTGATGACCTTTTTTTTTTTGGAGAACGCCACCAATTTAATTGGTATTTGCCAAGTGAAACCGGGTTGTGATGTCTAACAGTTGTGACGAAGTTTTGTAATGTGCATCATTTCAGAGGCGCTGGGCTATATGGTGAGCCTGCTGTTATTTGTAGTATTGAAAGTGCGCCCAGACTGTATAAAGTTTGAGAACTGCTGCCTTACTCTCATGCCTTGCACTTTATGAAATCAGCCAGTGATGCATCATAGTCCGGATACATTTAAAAATATTCTTTCAAATTTAATTTTTTTAAATGCCTTGCGATCTACCCACAATGCCTTCGGGATCGACGCAATGGGCACCTCTGGTCTAGTCCAACACAAGAAATGTTATACAAACATCACGGCTGGTAAATTCCTCATAAAAGGCAAAATGGCAAATTGATGATGAAGTGTTGAACTTTTTACCTGGTAGCTGACAATGATAAACTGCGCTTAGCCGATCGCAAAACCACAACGTCGAAGAGTAAACACGACGAAAAAAGAAAATTCGCCGGCCGTTTCTTTATTTTAAATTATAGTCAAAAATCTAAAATCTAATGCTGTGCATTTAATTTGCAATAACTTGAACGCTATTAATCTGATCATAACGGAAAGTGTATAATTAAATTAAAAAATAAATTCTTCATCTATCTGAGCAAACACGGAATCTCTAGTGTGAGCAGTTTAAAAGTTATTAGCTGCCAAAGTGCTCGGGTCGAATCGACCCCCCCCAAACTTAGAAAGCAAAAAAAAGCCCGGCCTTAATAGGGTTAACAGATTTTCTTTAAATAATATATTATACCACTAGCAATGTTCGTTTCCGCTTTAATGGAAACTGTCTAGCTACCATCTTAAAACAAAGTGGTGCAATTGCTGGAAGCGTTGATTGATATGTATAGTCGTCTAGGAATACCAGAAGAAGTTTTGAGTGATCTTGGCACACAGTTTGTATCGAAGTGCATGGAGGAAGTATCAAGATTGCTGTCTATATAGCGATTAACAACTACGCCGTATCATCTTATTTGCAATGGGTTGGTTGAACGTTTTAATAGTACACTCCAGAAAATGCTAAGACGTCTGTGTAATGAGCAGTCCCGCCAGTGGCATCGTTTTGTTAACCCCTTACTATTTGCATACAGAGAAGCATCACAGGAGGCCACCGGATTTTCACTGTTTGAGCTGTTGTATGAGAGGACAGTATGCGCACCAGTTCAAATCTTAAAGGAGCTGTGGACAGGAGAGACAGATGGACAGAAGTCAAGACGAGCTACCAGTATGTTTTGGAATTGCGAGAACGTTTGGACAACACCATGAAGATTGCTCAGGTGGAGTTGCTAAGGAGCCGGAAGAAAAACAAAACGCTGCATGATAGAGGAGTAAAAAGAAGAGAATTTCAAGAAGGCGACAAGGTGTTATTGCTACTGCCGACGGACACAAACAAGCTTCTAATGCAATGGAAAGAGCCTTCTGAAAATATGAGCAGGTGTGGAAAGGGTAATGATTACCGGGTAAAAGTGAATAAGAAGGTGAAGACGTTTCAAGCAAAAATGCTGAAGAAGTACATCGAAAGAGCTGACCAAAACGGAGCACCACAACAAAATTCGGACGATAACCAGGTAATGTCTTGTGATGTTTGTACCGGAATCATAGGAGGAAATAAAGATCTGAGTGTGAACGACGATGAGATGATGGAGTTGGCTAATTGTCTTCAAAAGGAAACAGTACAGGACGTCAAGTTGGGAGTCGAACTGACTAAAGCACATCAAGAAGAGATGATAAATACCTTACCAAGACCGACTACTAAGAAGGAGGTAAAATCATTTTTGGGGTTAGCGAACTATTAACGCGCCCACATTTGCGGCGGTTGCAGCGCCCTTGACATATTTAACACGCAAGGGACAACCAAACAAGATTCGATGGGGGCAAGCTCAAGAAAAGGCCTTTAGCAGCTTGCAAGACTGTTCATTGAAGCGACCAATTTTAAAGCTGGCAGATCACAGCAAGCCGTTCATACTACGAACTGATGCATCGAACTTCAAACTAGGCCCCGCCCTCATGCAACAGCATGATGGGAGACTATATCCAGTGACGTATGCCAGCAAGAAACTCGCGCCAGCTGAGACCAAATATTTAACTTCAGAAAAGGAATGTTTAGGTATTGTGTGGGGTGTAACAAAGTTCCGGCTATATTTAGCTGGCAAGCTGTTTGTTTTACAAACTGATCACCAGCCCCTTGCATATATAAATAAAACCAAATATCAGAACGACCACATTATGCGATGGGCCTTGGCTTTACAAGGGTACGATTATACTGTACAAGACATCTCTGGAAAAGATAATGTAGTGGCTGATTATCTCAGTCGCGTGATGGATTAATTGTGCTATGTTTATGTGCATTGTTTGTGCTATGCTTTAATTATGTATGTATGTGAGACATGGTAATCGAATTTATTTTGTGCATGCTTAAGGATCTTAGTATTGAATTGGGCTCGCAAATTTCGTTACTCATAGTTTTTAATATTATTATTATAATATTCTTAGGGGGACGCATGTCACGAATAAGGAAATTTGCCTTGTAAGAACAATTTTCATATATATGTATAGTGCTGTATTATTTTGTTCACTCGGCTACTGATCGAAAAAAAACCTCTTTTCCTCGCAATTGGATTTGCTGGAAGTACGCCTTTATTACGTCACCATCGTTTATGACATAATAAATAATCCAGATTGATCTAGCGAATCTAGCTTCTTCGAAGAATTTCGTTGGCTGGTTACATAAATTATAACGTAACTTAGTAGTGCTATTTTTTCTTTTTCACGTGATTTTGCTTTAGCGTTTTCTGGATTGTTTTTTCGATTTATATATAAAGCGACGGGGTTTTTACCAATAGAGAGCACAGTAGTAGTAGAGAAGCATCGTAGTGGAGACAGAGACATTGATTGACGGAGTAGAAAAAGCTCTATTGTTTTTCTGATAACTTATTGTGGATTCTGTTGACGTGGCGAGTATTGAACAGTTATTGGTGGAATTAGTTTTGGCGGTTTCCTGATTGTATAGTAAAGTGATTAGTTCTGAGATCGTTAAGCGAAGAAGCTTGAAGTCATGAAGTATTATTTCTGTGAATACATTATTCTGCTCTTAACGTGGTTTAAAGTGTTTTTTTAGTAGAAGCCAGTCTTTTAAGTTGCAGCCAGACTTAATTATTCGAGCGATATTTTACGTCGCCTCAATTATACAATAAATTAAGATCGAGATAGAACCGAAAATTCTATTGCAAAAACGCGACAATGTTCTGCTGGAACTAAACTAGGCTTTTCACAGTGAGTGATAACATCACGAATACTAAAGAAGCAATAAAGAAGAAAGCGGATTTTGAAAAAGATGAACCTTTCAACAGATTGTAAACCGCTATTGATGTCCACATTTTTTAGCACAATCCTGTAATTGCATAAAACCTCCAATGATAAACAACGGCGTTATCCCTCAATTACAGTAATTTTTTCCACTTTACGGCTTCAACTTCAGTAAACCCAAAGTATTAATAGTCTTCTAGTCATCAATCACCAAAGCTCAGATGCTAAATTCCTTACATGGTTTCGACAAGTTACTTAGTTAGAAATTTGTTTGTTTAAAGTTGCATAAAATGTCATTAAAACCTTTTGCCCACGTTTCATTTGAAAAAACCAAAATATGTGAAAACACTTTTCTAAGTTCCTGCAAATTTTGCAATTACAAGGAACAATGAATTCCAGTAACATAAAAATAAAGGGCTGCTAAAGATTAAGCCGCGAAGCAGATATCAGATCCTGGAAAATACCAACCTCTCAATAAATTTTTAATTGTATGGAGAGCTTGGTATTAGGGTGCTGCTGCAGCAAGCATTATCTTTCAAATCGACATGAGTTTTAAATATCTTTTTTTTCTTGTTTATTGCCGGCTTTATGTTTACTTTGGCGATATGAACAATTCAATGAGAAATTTGCTGCTGTCTTTTTGATATTAGAAGTGTTAGACGCGGTTGTAGTAAAGTTTCTGAAAGACGAAATAGAACGTTAATTTCCCCACGATTTTGCTGTTTGGTCTTGATGAGAAATAAAGATGAAAAGCTTTTCTCACATAGGTAAGTTGCAGAAAAAATCAGCAGTAATTTGATTGCTTTGTTATTCAGCTCAGGATATTCGGTTGTAAGCGATAACCAAAACTGTGACAGAGGTAAATCTTTATGCTTGGACATCAACGTGGTATCGCAGAAAAGTTGCATAAGCGATTTTTTCTCAACGGTGTTAAGATTGCATGAATCGATATCCTCTGCAAAGGGATTAATAATCAAAAAGTTTCCCTTTCGAGGATCTGCATTATCCGATAAATATTGGCCAAAACTGATGATTACTCTTGCAAGTGTTGACTTATAAAAGCAAATAACTCTCCTGTGTGTACGCTATGCCTTCGCTGCCCATTGTTTTTACTATGACGTTATAACGCTGACTAGGCAGTTATAAACCGCTGTACATTATTATTCGTTTTTTTCGGACAACATGCGCTGTTCAAGAAAAAACTAATGTGTGCTGTATCGCCAGCTGAGAAAAGACCGTTGTGCTATAGGTTGAACCAGAGGTTCCCAAACTTTTTGCCTCGCACACCCTTTTTTTTGCGAATCTGCTGCTTCGCGGACTTCTTTTTGTGAATCTGCTTTTTTGCGGACCCCAGTTACATGTGACATTACTTTTGTCGCCCGACTCACTTCCAATTGCAATAATTAGCATACGAATACAAAAGAAAGTAAGGCTGTCCTCCAAAAAAAAGGTCAACACCTGTATTACTGCCGCGATTGCGTAACTCGCGATCCGATTCATCGTCAAGCTAGAGTTACTTTTCATAATTTCACTGAAGTGAATTTCCGGAACAAACGTTGATTGATTGACTGACCGGGACGAAGTCATCGACCCCTGTGCGGTCGTCAAGGAACCCCAGGAGTCCGCGGACCCAAGTTTGGAAATCTTTGGTTAAAACATATTTTTTCTTTTACATACTGCTTCAAGAACTTGTCTTAAATGAGTTGTTATGCGTACCACGTGCGAAGTTCTCAATCAAGTGAATTGACCATTTGCATCCAGCGCTTCGTCTCACCTGCCACGTTGATTTTTTAGAGAAAAAGGCAAAAATAGATTATTCGGCAGAGCCCATAAATTCGTCGACCGGCTATTGAAAAATAATTATTGTGCGCGCATATTAAGCGTCTGACTAGACTGACTTGGTCTGACTAGACTGACTTGTTCTGACTAGACTGACTTGGTCTGACGGCCGCAAGTGTTTAATAGTGGATCAGCCTTAAGCATTTTCCAATTGAGATATAAAATTGAAATAAACTTTGCGGATCGGCAGGAAAGTAGACGTGAACCGGAGCCGATCCGCGGACCGGCGGTTGAGAAACGCTGTTCTAGATATCATTGTAGCCTTTTCTGACCAATCTTTTTACCCTTGGCAACTTGTTCTTTAATCATTGTTATCACTCAAATAAAGCTGACCATTGTTTTACTCGTAGTCATTTTGGAATTTTAATGAATCACTGTTTAGTTTGTTCGAAAGCTACTGTTATCTGAACGCTTACGAATACTGTTTGATCGACTTTTTTGGTCTGATTTCCGATCAAGCTATAGTAGGAAAGTGCTTCAGTGAATTTACGTTGGTGTTAACGTGTGTTTTAAGTATTTAACAGAAAACCGTACCGCCGTCGTACTGTACTGCACCATACCATGTCGCGTTCTACATCTTTCAGTATAATTATCTGTTTCGTAATTCCTTCGTTTAGCATTTATTTCAATTATTTGCTCTGTGTGGAACCTGAGGTGCGCGTAATTCTCGAAGACAGTTTTAGGCGGTACATCAGACTAGAAGTTTCTGAGTACCCCAACCAGTAAACGTATCAATCACTTCGGCGTCTATCACAATTTCCATTTTGTTTTCTCACCGCAGCACTTTGAGAATAGAAATTTATAAAACGATACCATCTTTGTGAACAAAACTACTTTCTAATTCAAATTTAAAAGCTGGATCAGGGGCAGTTTGGAGCTTATCTACACTTTTAATCAGTGTTCTTATCTCTTACTTAAACAAGGAACAGTAGAGTTAAACGAATATTTGTAAAATATTTGCTGCTTGTAAATAAGAGCGGATCGACTTCACTTAGAAGTAGGAAGGATGCGATTAATAAAATAAATACATGCAATAAAGTCCCGATTTTGAAGTAAAAGCAAAATAAAATTAATCTATCCATGAGTTAAATTGCAGCTAAAGAGTACATTTTCGATTGAAAAAGACTTAGTATATTCATTGGTATTTCATTTCATTCATTGGACTTAATATTGATAATGTCATAAATACTATTTTCACAATCATTCTTAAGTTAAAAATGTTGATGGCAGTTAGGTAATATTGTCCACACTTTTAAATTCAAAACTGAGAAAATAGTTAAAGTGCTGGTCAATTTGTTCCTACAATATTGAATCACTGCACAAAACAAAAATGATTAAGAGGCATCATAGACTACATTAGTAGACTGGAAACTAGCAGTTAACCCTTTTTGGATATCCTTCAGAGATTATTGTTCCGGTATGGTGGCAATAATTAATAGCGCCAAAGTGGGTAAATGGGGTCCTTTAAAGAATCGGCCGCAGTGCTCGATAGCAGGCGATCACGAAACCATTAGCAAGATGACGAATGACATGACGTCACAAGTGGCAGGCGTGATGCGCATAAGTTTAATACTTCTTTCTTCATTTTCACGCTGGCATTAACGTTGCGCGAGCTTTACATACTTGTACCTTCAAGTAAAATTGTTTTAATTCTATTGCTCAGATCGTGTAATCACGTAATTTGGAACGATTGCTCACCGTCCCCAGTGGGGAATGATAGTAGTATGTAATGCCAGCACCACGTATCATTAGTTGTATAAAGCGGTGGTTCCCAACCTTTTTTCAAAGCGACCCAAATTTCTCAAACTTAATTTTCAAAAATTCTTGCGACCCAGGAACACGATTAAAATGCTTTATGACATGTTGTAACAACTTCTCATTAGAAAAATGAACGTTGTCAAGTTTTTAACGTCGTAATAGTACTCTTATACAATTGTTAGTATTATGCAACAACACGGCTGTAGCCAGAACAAAATTTGGGGGTAAATATTTCTAACAATTTTAATGCGCTGAAGAGGAGTATGACGAAAATTATATTCTAATCCACGTTTGTTTAGATTTTTGTTGGGGTAAATTTTGAATTGTAAGGTTAACGAAATGACTTTGATTGCAACGTTTATTAAGTAATTTTATACCAATATATTTCCATTTTGCCATAACAAATTAGGAAAAAAGTTTGTAAAATTTGATTTTCATTATTTTTTATCCTCTTGTCTTTGTAGTAAAAAATCGAACGTGCTTGCGTTCAGACATGCTTTGAAGTAATGAACTCCCAACAATACAATTATTACTACGCAACAGCGAGTACATGACCAAAAAAAAATTGGCAAGTTTAATTTTTGAAATTTTAGGAAAGATCTTGACATAAATCATGTTTTAATCCACGTTTGTTTAGATTTTTAGAAAATTTTCACCATTTTAAGTTGCATAAAATGATTTCTCTACAACTTATATAATTAGATTTTACACAGATAAGTATAATATAATCGCTAAAACCTAGGAAATCAACAAACACTGTTTTTAAAGTTATTGGCATAAATCGACAACGGAATTGAACACAATTCTACCGAATGCGAAACGAACGCTCTCTCCACCACATCACTGCCATGATTAGGCGAACAAAACAGTTGACTAGACCCCATAATGACGCGTTTGCAATAGAAAGTAATTGCAGCAGAGCTCCCATGTTTTAGGGTCTGTGAGCCAAAAATGCGTTGATTTAGATTGGCTTCGAAACGTTTCACTAATTTAGAAGAAACTTTGGATTTTAATTTATATTTCGATAACTGTTGTTAATGCATGCGACATAAAACTCAACCATTGACCAGAATAATATACATTCTATTCAACAATAATTGAGTTACTGCGTCAACTTACCGCGGTTGGTCGATTTTTTATGGCAGTTGATAGAATCTTCCAACCATGCATTGTGACGTAATAAGTATCAATCTCCAGTTCCTCTATTTTATCAACACACGATGCGATTTCAGCAATTGAGTCATCGTTCAATGAAAACAATAACCTCAACCTTCTCATCTAAACATAACAACGAAATGATGAAACACGTCAAACAACTCATCAAACATATTAGAAAATAGTTGATACCAATAATATTCAATTTTTAATCAGTATTCTAAATAATTCGCTGTAACAATGATAATTATTTTGTTAAAAGAAAATTGATAATTATTGCAAAATGCTTGTCTTGTTATATCTTGCAAAGTGATTATTGAGCAAAATGTTTGATTTGATTAATGTGTCTGTTCTCGAAACTGTGTTTAGAGATGCGTGCAGGTTTATTCTGTATTAAAGCGTACAGATGATCAAGTAAAGAAAGTTTTGCAGTATTGTGTTTTTATCCCTCAAACTCTCAAAACAGCGAGCGACAGTTGTCATAAACACAAACATAAGTCTCTGGAACTGATTTGTAGCATCCATGTTTCACCTTGTGCTTGAACTACTTGGTATTACTTTCAATACAATCATTGCTCGATAATAGGCGGCAAACAATGAACATTATTGTGTAGTGTCTTATTGAATGGCATAACAAAGCAGCCACGTAAACGTTGTATGCATTGTCCATGTTTATCCTCCATTCACGAGAAAGCAAATTGTATCGCTATCGTTTGGATGGGGCCTCCGCACTCGGTTGGGAATTGCCGTCTCCCGAGGTGTCTGGGCCACCTCCCTACCACACAAAGGTGGGGGCGTCACGTTAAGTGCCTTGCCCAAAAACGAAAAACAAGAAAACTTGCCTGCTTGTTCTCCACAACATCCCCTAAATGCCGAGCACCAAGCAGGAAAGCGGTAGTTCAAACAAGTCTTTTGGTATGACTCAACATGGGCAATGAACCCCAGGTCTACCAAGCGCAAAGCAGATGTTCCAACCACTTCACTATCGCGTTGGTTGGTTGGTTGGTTTTTAATTTCTGCATTATATTATAAGACACAATCATTTGTTGTTGTGGTTGTTATTACTCGGCGCTTTGCAAGTTCATCCGTTAACTTAACTAATTGAGTTCGAACCCTTGACCAAGCTAAATCGCTCATGTGATTCATTGATCTGGTTGATAGCTGGCAAGGTGATCCATTTTTTGTTGCTGCGGCAAAACAAATGCAACGAGTCAGTAATTTCATTGCAATTTATAGGATATCCTTAGGGGCACAGCCAGGGGGCGGGCACAGTGCCATGCCCCCACTTTGGTCCCTGATAAAGTTATGCACAAAACAAACAATTGCCTGAAAATTCGCTGGTAGCGTTGGGCTTCATGCTCGAGATTGACACATGAGCTTCAAACTTTCCATAGTTTTTTTAATATAAACCAGAAATTACACGAGCAAGTTCTTTTGTGCAAGAATCATGCAGCAATAACCAATTGGTGTGCAGCTAGGTGCGCAAAAGTATTGTACAATATTAATAGCAATTGCAAGATATACTAGCTGGGTTAGTGACCGGCCAGTTCAACTTACGATCCAGCTCTCACAGGACTTTATCCCCTTTAATAACGCGCTCGGAAATCGATCGATTTGGAAGTTCTTCTTGTGTCTCTACCACGACCGACGCTGCTAAACAAGCAATCAGGGGGCACTCGATGTATGTTAAAACTAACTTGCGATATTACAGAACCGTTAACGATGTTGACTAACTAACGAACCAGATTCAATGTCGACCAACATTACGAGCGGTTACTAAATATTTGGGCTATATGTATTTGTTTCTCGGATCTATTAATATTATTTATTTTATAGTTGGCTAGGTTTTTACAGCGATTAGAAGTACTATATCTTCATGATGTGTATTATTTGAATTTATCGTTAATTATTTTAATTTATTACGTCACATTTACAGATTTCATTCTTGAAAAGAGCTTTATGAAAATCGAAAACGTTCGAGTTTTAAGATGTTTTACAAATTAAAATGACTTTTAATTTATTGAAGTTGCTTGCTTTAACAACAGTGTGGATTTTAAGACTATAAAAACCGCAATAAAATGTTAATGAGTGAACAAAAGCAGCAGCGCCGCTACAATCACAGATAGCACAAGTTACGATAACATTCTCTGGCTTGCAACGAACGCGAAATTCAAGCATGCGTAAGCACCATCAAAAACATATCAGTATTTTTTCTAATTCTGAAAAATTCCATTCGCTGCTGCATGCTCAAGTTAATGACAAATGTCCTGACTCTTTGCATTCGCATTTGAAGCGTTATTGTTCCACAAAGTAAATTGAGAACTACAATGCTATTTTTGTTTTCAAGCAGTTTTCCCTGGCGGTTGTTGGTTCTCTTGATCAACTGTCAGAATCAAGAGATGGAGAAGTTTATGGAAGGGCTATACCTTATTTGAAAGCGATAACAACAGCTTGGTTTTTGATTAGCCTATAACTTATCAAAGCTACATCGAAACTTACCATAACAGTTGCAAAGAAATTATTTTGACTGCTTTGGATGCTACTGGTATTACCAGTTGCAAAGATGTGATACAGGCTTTTATGGACGATAAAGAAATATTTGTTTGATTATGCAGACATGCCAAAGATCTCTACGGAGGAATCCATACCCATGCTTCGAATTGTAATTCCACCGGCTGTTTCACCATTGCAGTTTTTCAGGCGTTTTGTTGTTCTGCCTTTTATTGACACAGTGCTTGACTAACTCAGCAAGATATTTTGCTCTGATCTTGTTGATTGGATAAAACTCTAATTGTTGATACCATCTGTCAGTGTAAATCATGACATTTGCTTCGATCAGAAATGCTGTGTACTTTTATCTTCCCTTTGTGGATGACAGCATTGACGCTGTGGAGATTGAATTTATGCGATGGCGTTCATATTGGCCACGCCACGATGGTGATTCTTTACTGTGCAACACTTTAGGTGTGTTGCTATCTGCCAAAAAAATACATACGTATCCATCTGTGGAAGTTCTTCATCAAATATTGACAACTGATCCGGTTACTACAGCAACAAATGAGCTTTGGTTTAGTGCTCTGAGATATTTGAAAACCTATTTGCGGTTCACAACGAATGAAGATCGTTAGAATGGATTGCTATTGCTGTATGCCCACCGTGACTTTGACATTACTTTTGAACATGTGATTGATGAATTTTCACGAAAAAATCGTACACTAAATTTCAATTAAGTTAAATTTTGACATACAGCATCAGTAAACTGTTTTGGTTTACCGATCACCATTACTAATCAGTTTGTATCAGTAAATACTTTGGATGCAATTGTGCAGGGGCAAATTTTTTTGTGTGTGCAATTGCATTAAATTTTTTTACGATCGTGTAAAATCTGCACACACCTCTCATTTTCTGGGTAGAAAAACCTCGATATCCTTATTGTGACTAGAACCTGAGGATGTTACCACTGCACCTGGGCTGTGTTGTTCAAAAAGCTTTGGCCATCCCCCTTGAAAAAATCCTGGCTGCGCCACTGGGTATCCCATAAGTAACCGAACCGCAAATTTAAATAAAATTTAGATATCAAAACCAACAAATGTATAGTCTTTTTTTGTCGTTGTTTGGTATTTTCTTACTATTGCTTAATTCCTGTTTAGTGTGCGCTGATGGTACCCACATTTTTGAAAATCCAGCAAAGGACTTTATATTTAAACGCAGTTTATGCAAATAAGCTTAAGACAATTGATCAACTGAAACAGAGCATTTAGCACGAATCGAATCAAATTTAAGAGGAAACCTATCAGAAAGTATGTCGCAGTGTTGTCAAAAGAAGTCTAGATTGTATTAAAGTTCAAGGTAGACATTTTGAACAATTGTGAATACAGTAGGCGCCGCTTATTATGACCACGGATAATATGACCAGCCGCTTATTATGACCAATTTGGTACGGTCCGGAATTTCTCCATTTAAAATCCTCCGTTTAATATGACCAAATTTCGGATAATATAACCAACAGTTTCTCCATTGCTCTTATTCTAGTACAGTATTTTTTCCGTCACGCACTTACAACTTCGTCTTTTCAACCATATTGTTACATACTGTACTTAGTTTTACCGTCACTTGTACTGATACAGTACTGTACTTTGTTTTACTGCCAACGTCACACTGTTACTTCGGTTAAACGATGAAGTTGACGGTATATGGAGTTTTTGTGGCTTACGGCGTCGATTCAGGAGCTGTTATGGAGGCTTCAGTTTTTATGATCATTCGGATATTATGACCAACATGGTCTGGTCCCGAGGTGGTCATATTAAGCGGCGTCTACTGTACTAAATATGCTTAAAAAGTTTGTTGATATCTAATTTTTATTAAAATTTGGGTTCGGTTACTTTTGGGACACCCTGTATACTAGTGTAGTTATATCAACGAGCACAGGGTAGTGAGAAGCAATGTGATACGAATAGTTTTGCCAGTTCGCGTTTGAATGACTCTAATGTTGCACAGCATGCATAGAAACAGCTCAAAATTATGTGTTTAATCTTTGATGTGTTTGTTGTTTAAGGCAAAATACTTTTTGACTGCTAAGTTATTCATACTCTGTTAAAAAAGCGTTCACTAAGAGAGAAAAACAATTGTGCTTGTTGGAGTATGTTCGAACAAAGTCAAACAAGATTGTGGAGCGTGCATTTGTGAGAAAGTTCTGTAAAAATTAACCAACAGCAATACAAATTTTGATTTAGTGAATAAAAGTTCAAAATTGAACCGTGTCTGTGCATGGCAGAAAGATCTGGACGACCAGCAACAGCGGAACAGAAGGTCGAGCGGGCTCGTCAAAAACTTATGCGAAACCACAAAAGCTCCACAAGAAAAACAATCTGGAAACCATGTGCCGAAGATAAGGTTTAGGACTACCTCACATGCTATCGTGTGATGAGGATACAGGCCTGGTAGGATATGTCTGGGTATTACTGTGCAATAGCAGTTGTTCGTAATTCCACCTTCTTTTGCTGATCTTGGCTTTGACGGTTTAAATGTCATCATCTTTTCTGAATCCTTCTTGATCTTTAAGTGGAGAGCTAAGTTTCTACTATCTAGTTTTAGTACGTAGATCCTAGGTAAAGTGAACCAGTTAACCACCTCCAGTACTTTGTAGTTAATGTAGATTACTTGAAGCTTTCTTCAGCGAACGTGCTTAGAACTGCATCATTGGCTGAACCAGGCACACAACCAGCCAGATATTTTTTGGCAGGGGAGGGAGGCCAGATATTTTTTGGCAAATGTTTTTCCGTTTACTCAATGATTGTATGATTGGCAACACGAATAATATTGTTTTGTCTGATTTTTTTGCTACTGCAGTGTGAAGAAGACTTTGGTCTCTTCGCGAGATATCTCTGCGAAATCGTTTAGTGGTAGGTCATACGTACACTTTGCATAAAACATGTTAGTGCCGACACTCGTGAACAAACTTTGAAATAGCAAGCTTACATGGTTTTTTGCTTATCACAACCGTATTTTGCATGAAAAATTAAAAAACATGTAAAGCCAAATAGCGCTGTTTTTAAGTTTAGCAACAGAAAGACCTTCCTTCGACAAATAATTGCTGCACTGGCTACAATAAACGTGGTCTGTTAGATTTAAATGGCACAGTATACAGGTTTACAAAATTAAAATGTAACTTAATCATCATCATTATTATTATAGCAGTGGTGCATAAAAAAATTTCTTAAGTTTGTTTCTAAATGAACATTTTGTAGACATTTTTCAGGCTATTTACAACAATCATTGCAAAGTTATGAGTTTTCATAATCGTGGAAGCTTGGAACCCGGATTAGATTATTAAATGCAAGATTGCTCTACTCAGATACGGTACGACTACCAGCAATATTGTTGGCCAACTCGTGAAGTACAAAGCTCTACTGAATCTTTTAAATTGCTGCCTAAGACTAATAACTACAGCATATGCATTGGCAGTATGGCGCTAGGGGGAATAAAGCCATTCTCTTTACTTTTTGAGCTCTCAGAGCTTCCACTGCAATTACAAGGAACAATGAGCACAAGTACTACAAAAATACAAAACTACTAAAGATTAAGCCGCGAAGCAGATATCAGATCCTGGAAAATACCAACCTCTCAATAGGTTGTAAGCTGTATGGAGAGTTAGGTATTAGGGCGCTGCTGCAGCAAGCATTATCTTTCAAATCGACATGAGTTTTAAATCTTTTTTTTTTTCTTGTTTATCGCCTGGCTTTATGTTTACTTTGTCCGATATTTTTTTATTTGGCGTTGTTTCTCGCAAGCCACGCCGTTTTATTGATTTCTAGATATCATTGTATCCTTTTCTGACCAATCTTTTTACCCTTGGCAACTTGTTCTTTAATCATTGTTACTACTCAAATAAAGCTGACCATTGTTTTACTCGTAGTCAGTTTGGAATTTTAATGAATCACTGTTTAGTTTGCTTGTAAGCTATTGTTATCTGAACGCTTACGAATACTGTTTGATCGATTTTTTTGGTCTGATTTCCGGTCAAGCTATAGTAGGAAAGTGCTTCAGTGAATTTACGTTGGTGTTAACGTGTGTTTTAAGTATTTTACAGAAAACTGTATGGCATCGTACAGTACTGCACCATACCATGTCGCGGTCTACATCCTTCAGTATGATTGTCAATTTCGTAAACCCTTCGTTTTGCATTTATTTCAATTATTTGCTCTGTGTGGAACCTTAGGTGCGCGTGATTCTCGAAGACAGTTTTAGGCGGTACATCAGACCAGAAGTTTTTGTAACAGGTGCCATTTCCTAAAATAAAAAAATAAGTAACACCACTTTAAGATAGAAAAACTCGTTATGGCGTTATTCATCATTTTCCGCGACCTTTTTCCTCAGAGCAGCTTAGACTTTAGTAAACCCAAAACCATAAAAAAGCCTAATTAACTGCCTAAGATAATCAAATATTATTATTAGAATCAGTATTTGGCTAAGAAGTGTTTAAAACTTCCCGAATTAATGACAAAAGTTTTCATTAGGAGATGCGGCTACATCGCCAGCATCATTTGCTGACTAATGTCTAATCTGACTAATCTCAACTTCTAAAACATATCCATCATCACAGTTGCAATGAAGTAATATGGACTTTGATTGCACACGTATGACAAAAGTAGAAGCAAGTTTTGTTTTGAGCTTCTGCGGCTTTCATAAAAAATATCTGTTTTCTTAGCACAAACAATTGATGGGTGGTTTCATTATGTTAAGCCATTATCTTTTGTAATAACTGAACTATAGCTTTGCCTGATCGGAGATGCTTTGTCTGATTTTTTTTAATTTGAGGTACACAAACCCCACTGATTAAAGGAAAAGGCATGGTCTTTTCGTCTATCCTGATTATTTTCAGGAAAAGAAAGCATAAGCTTATTCACAAATCAGAAATTACAAACGTAATTGCAAAAAGTCGTGAGTACACCAACCAGTAAACACATAGCATATTCCTGTAAACGTATCAATCACTTCGGCGTCTATCACAATTTTCATTTTGTTTGCTCATTACAGCACTTTGAGAATGGAAAGAATAAAAATTTATAAAACGATATTGTGTTTTTCAACAAAACTACTTTTTAATTGAAGTGGAAAAGCTGGACCAGGGGCAGTTTGGAGCCTACCCACACTTTTAATCAGTGTCCATATCTCTTACTTAAACAAGGAACAGTAGAGTTAAACGAATATTTGTAAAATATTTGCTGCTTGTAAATAAGAGCGGATCGACTTCGCTTAGGAATAGGAAGGATGCAATTAATAAAATAAATGCATGCAATAAAGTCCCGATTTTGAAGAGAAATCAAAATATAGTTAATCTATCCATGAGTAAAATTGCAGCTGAAGAGAATATTTTCTTTTGAAAAGGACTTAATATATTCATTGGTATTGATTACAAGACATTGGGGTAAAGCATAGCCTCTTTTCTCGCTATGCTGTGACCAGGTAAACAGGAGCAGCAGAGGGACTTGATGCAGCAAACGTGATTATGAAAAGCGCGATACACGTCATGAAATGAGCCTACCACTATAAATAGATAGTTTACGGCAACCGGGCAATTGTCAAAACACGATATTTTATTTAAGCACACCAATCACCATTTTGGCGCCGACCTCAAGTTTTACTTGCAATGAACAGATAAACGCTAATGAAATGATAGGTTGTTTGTGAGTTGCATCAAACTAGATCAAAGCGTTAGTTAATCACTATTTAGGCGTACATAGACGATGATTTTTATACCAAGCAAACTTTGGTTTTTGCTTTTACAAGTATTATTGTGATAAAGACGACGCAGCCAGCTAATCCGGAATTCTTTTAAGCCGACATAATTAATGTGTAGACATGTTGGGAGATGCCAACAGAGCCGGCTAGTATAAAATAATGCTAACCTTGATCAAATTCACCAGGGACTGATCTGTTTTGCTTAATGACCAAATTTTTATAGATATAGTCAGGCAACAATATTTTAATAAATATTGAAACTAATAACGCATAACAAAATTTTGCATTATATTTTTAGTAGGCGATATTTTTGGAAAATCTAATTCTAGAGTCAACCAAATAAAACAAAATGTTTATTTTTTTATTTGTCAGTTAGTCATACATCGTTGCTAAAACTTCTTTTCTCTTTTGCTGACTGTTGATGCAACCCAAGAACTCCCAAATCAAATAAATTTCTTTCATATAATTATAATATTCTGTGGTTTTTGATATTTTTCAATGTTTCTGTGGCTGTGACATGTGACAAAAAGCGGCGAGTGCATGAGAAAATAAGATCTGAAAAATATAACTGATTGAATTTCAGAGCAACACGTTATTAAATGAAGAGCAAATTTTAGAAGCATTAACAATAATTTTATACATATCTATTTGGCCAGTGATATCATTGTTACATGCTACAAAAAAAAAGAAACTTAATTTCTGTAATCAGAAGTAATGTTTTTGCTTTCGCTTTATAGGCCTAGTTTTGCGTATCTTAAGAATTTAAAATGTCAATCAGTGTCTATGGGAAAAATATACAGGGTGCAGCAGAAGTAACGTTTTTTTTTGTTATCTGAGTGTTCTAGTTTCTGCTTGATTTCCTCTTTATAAATTAGGAAACAATTACGATAACTAAAGATTCGGGTTCAGAACCACTACTAGTACCCGTAATTCACCTCTTCGACCTGCTCGGTGAGCAGTTTCACTTGGGTTTACCCTTTCTCTTCCTTAGGATGGAGGTACGGCGCAAACGGTAATCCAGGTTCACGCCGTCAACCTAACTGAATTAGACCAGGGCAAAAGTAGCAGCCCATTTTGAATCAATCATGAATGCAAATTAATGACCGGTGGCCCAACCATCAACTAGGCGGACTGCCATTCGTAGGTACCCAAGAGTTACCTCTTACAACATGCTAAGTAAGCAACTTCGCAATTCTAACCCGGTGAAGCACGGGCGACGATTAAGCTGTTTAGAATATTGTGTAATGCAGGGATTCTCTGCATACTAAGACGTTAATCTTTATTTTTCTTGACAGCCAGTGACCAGGATTTACCTCTTTACCACTCTAGACTTGAGATTTTCCTGTGCTATACCTTTTTAATATTGACTTGCCGGAGCTGGAGCCTTATTGTAGTAAGAGCTAAGAAGAGACAGTGGCTGTTAAAAATGATCATAATTTCGCATCTCTGTTACAGTCAGTCAGTTATAACCAATGGAAACTTACCAAAGCCTTAAAATTAGTCTCGTCTTTTAGCAAATCTTCAACATCATCAACTACTTCCATCGAATCCAGAGGAAGTTTGATGCCGCTAGGTAATTCTGGACAAGACGAAAGCACATCCAGACTTCATAAAGATTTTTGCAGCAACGAGTTTAAATTTGTTTGTTGTATGTGTAAAAATTCGAGCTTTGCATATACTCGTTCGAAGGGTGCTGCAAAACAAGATTTAGGTTAACACTGTGCACGTCGCAATTTACACAAAACCTTTCAAATGAAATCTCAAAACAAAACGGAAGATGAGTATCAGGACGGAAGATACCTTGGAGCGAGCGATATAAAGAAACGGGGAGCAAACGATTGCTGAAGAAGTGAGGAGAATCCGGTCTACTCCGTTAAGGGGAACAAATCGGATTTAAACTTAACTGCTCACTACTACCACCACTTTCAGTCAAAAACATGAAAATACTCGTATATGTCAACAAGTCATATCGGCTCATTCACATATATCAATTACACGCTCAAAGCAAAATTAATTCGCAATGAAGTTACTTGATATCAAATTCCCGTTTGCGTAAAGCTCTGTAGTCTCAGTGGAAGAATTTTTTTTTGAGGGATCAACAGTTTGTTATCCGCATAATATGCAGGACCATTTCTAAAAAAAAAAACATAGGTAAACTTAGACGAGCAAATACAAGGTGAGGAAGTAACGCCCTTTTTGTTATTTTGAGTTTTGTTTCCGCTTGATTTCCTCTTTATTTCAGAAATACACCGTTTTTGTATCTGAGTTTTCTAATTAATAATTGTTTGTTTTTAGTTCAGAAATTGTTTGTAAATAAATAATATTATATACAAGAAATTTAAAAACGGCGTTACTTTTGCCGCACCCTGTATAACTTTAAACCTCTGACTGGCTGCGCGTATGGTCCTTGGTACCGGCATAAAACTCGATATTTTGTTAGTCTTTGCTACACATTATAAAAATGTCTTTGCATTTAAGAGTACTCAGGCCTGCCACATGACTGTACTATCAAGGTATTCTAAAGAGAATTCATCTGCAGATCAGTTATTATAATTTTCCTAGTTGCCATTATAATACAAGGTGCGGCAAAAGTAACTCCATTTTTGTATTTCTCAAGTATATAACTATTTATTTATTTATAAATAAACAATTTCTAAACTAAAAAAGAAACATTAATTAGAAAACTTAGACACAAACAAGGTGTATTTCTAAAATAAAGAGAAAATCAAGCAGAAACTAAAAAACTCAAACAAAAAGGGCGTTACTTCTGCCGCACCCTGTATATTTATTATCTTCTTTGAGCAAAGTTTAGCAAATAGATATCTAAAATTATTTTTTTATTCAAGCGTGTCAATTTAAAATGCTTGTCTCCAGCAATCAATTTGTAATTTATTATGACCTCATGAATTCCCTTGCGACACTTACAGAGAGATATTCAATAATACAAAGTTTTATGCACCGCACCAATTAACAGCCACCTGAATGTGGTTGTGCGGTCCCCGACTCCGTTTAATTGGGTCAAAATGACTAATGGTCTTTCCAAGAGTCCCAGCTTCCCCGGGCACTCCCCTCACACAAACCATTTTTTCGCGTGCTGCACCCTGAACGACCGCAGAAGGACAGCACGTAGCTTCATTAAAATTGGTCGCCTGTCTTCTCTCTTCTCCTGCCTTTCTCTTGCTCGTCTTCGTCTTTTCATTCTTCTCCTCCTGATGAGCGGCAACGTTCGTCCTAACACTGGCTCCATCTTTTCTGTTCAGTGTGCGTTAAAAATGTGACCTGGCGGTGTAGACCAGTGCAATGCTGCGCCTACTTCAAAGGGGTCATTTCAAGTGTTCACTTTTTTCTTTTTAGATTCAGAACTCATGCTCGTGCCTGTTTCTCTACACCTCCTGCTTCCTCTTCCCCCTGACTCTCTCAGGATTCTTCAAGGATTGCTAGGGGGTCTCCGAACCAGGAGCACTTAACTTCTACATTTCGTTCCATTCCGTTGAGCTTATTTTCATCGATAAATCTAACCTTAATTCATCTTCCTTTTTCCGGATCTCTGCTCTGCAATCTGATCGCACCCACTCCCTGTCTGGCATTATTTCCCCCAATGCTAAGCACGCTAGCGGTGGCGTCATCATTTTCGTCAGGCAGGGCCTATCTTTCTCTGAGCTTTCTACCTTCTCCTTCCCTTCACTTGACCCCTACTCTGATTATGTGGGGGTCAGCATCTCTCTAAACAACTTTTCCTCGCTCTAATTTCTTAATGTTTATGCTCCCCTATTCGCTCTTCGACGAATAGCAGAACCGACTCCTTTTCTCCCTGCATTCTTCCCTCCTCCACAAATCTCGTCGATCTGAAGGACTTCAATTTTCATCCCCTTCTAGGACTCAAAAGGTACTTCCGACCCCCGTGGGGAGGAAGTATTTGATTGGGTCATCTCCTTTGACCTTCTTTCCCTCAACGACTCTGACACACGTACCTTAGGGTGTTTTATAATTTTACCACTTTTGACTTTTCAAACGGCTACCAATTTTTCTGATTGGATTTTTGACGCTGCTTACTAGCTCGTCTAAGCGGGAAGAGCTGCTCACTCGCACTGAACCAGCTCGTCTAAGCGGGAAGAGCGGCTCACTCGCACTGAACCAGCTCGTCTAAGCGGGAAGAGCGGCTCACTCGACTGAACCAGCTCGTCTAAGCGGGAAGAGCAGCTCACTCGCACTGAACTAGCTCGTCTAAGCGTGACGTGGAGGGAAAAGGTTGAGAAATCAACCTTTAGCGTTGGCACCCGTGTGACCATTCACAGAGAAAAGTAGCAGCTATCACGTTATTCACTACTACACTCACCATAACTTCCACGGCCAAAAGATCCCATAAGGCTGCCACGACCCATGAAACGTCCACCTTTCACGCCCCTGCAGGGACGATCGTAGGGTCCTGGCCTTCCACGGAACGAAATCGGACGCTCGTGTTCGCCTGTTGCACGACGAGTGCTTTTGAATATTTCAATATACCTAAAATGAAATGTGCGTTAGCGTAAAAAGTTTGAGCGCATGATGCTTTAACGTGGACTAACTGCTATAAAAATTTTACAGATTTAAATCAAGCAATCTTAACCACGAAAAATATAAAACTGTTCAATACAGTTTGCTAGAAAATCAATAACAGTCTGATCTTAAAACCTACCAGTACACACAATGAAAAGATCAAAATTACCCAAACAGTTAAATATAAAGCCAACAAACGTCTAGTCTTAAAACCTACTGCTACATACTGTGAAAAGGACAAGAGCACCCTTTTCAAAAACTAAGTTTCCTTAATACCAAATTAAATACCAGTCACCCACTTAGTATCATGAAATATAACGCGGATCACACATGTCTTATTAAGATCTTGGGTCATCGAAAAACACTACAATTAGTTCAATGGGTGACATATTTTATTACTTTTAAAAATTCAATAACAAAAACAACAACCATAGTTGCTTTGACTGCATGTGCTTGAATTTTACCACACTAACATCCCAAATTTGGTAGCCTGGACAGCCCAACAACCAAACTCCCAGCCCACGAACCTGTGCCCAATCTTCTCTTTGTGTTTTTGCAGGGCCCCCTCAGACCCAGACGCCGTTGCAAACTCTACGTATGCCTCCCCCGAGCATCTTCCGCTATCATCCAGAATCATAGTAATGCCATTTGGCACTATTTCCAACCCTTTATTACATTGAAATATAGACGGTCAGTTACATAAAAACAAATTATAAAAATAAAACGTTTCATATTTTTAATATTATTTCAAACATGTTACAAACCAAATTATCTGTGTAGTAGGTGTATTGACTATAACCACACCAAACCGAACAGGGTATTTTATTCATTAATTTTTTATGAAAATCGTAACAAAACGGAAATTAATACGTCTAGAAAAGTAATGGACACTCCATCAGTGCTCCTTGGATGAAATCACTTCACTTCTTAATAATCTGAAATAAGATTTTTCATACCATCTAGATCGCCAATTCGGTTACCTTAGCATGTTTTCTATCTCAGCCAAGGTTTAATACACTTCTTGTCTTACCTTCAGCAAATTCTACAGTACTTCAGAGGATCTCTAAGAAGCTAATCTACTGTACATGCCAAACAAACAGTGACATGCTGGAAAGGAGGCAGCTAATTCAATAATGAATATTCTATAGCTAATCGAACACTGTACCAGCCATCAATAAAAGGCAACTAACTGAAAATTAACGTAAGCAAGCATTACATCCGTAAAAGCTACTTGAGAGCTTTTTTCCATGGTATGCTTGCAGAATTTATTTGAAAGATACTTTAACTGACTACAGTAAACAAGCCTAGTCTGCAAGCTGTCCTATATCAGAAGACACTTTTGAAATCACCTTTCATGGGTCTGTAATACAAATACATCTAACCTTCAAAAAATTGAGATATTTCTTCCTTTCAGCATTGATATGGAAGTCCTCTTAATCTTACATAATCACCGCTTCCCGTACGAGTGGGTTCTGGTTTTTCATCGCTGCTTCGACTAAAAACGTAATCCATTTCTTTTCCACTTGATTCGAAAACTGAGAAAATAATACCTTTGCAAAAAACATCCTTAACAAGCACTGAAATAGCTTTGCGAAAAACAACAATCATTGATAACAATAGAATCTTCTGGAAAACAACTTTTATTCAAGAGGATAGGCCCAAGTAGTGATTTCACTGAAATGCAATACCAAGGTGAGTGCACAGTGTATAGGATGAATCTGTTCACCAGCCGTTTTTCCAAAAACCGTTAACTCTGTCTTTAGTGTGTGCGTTTTAACACCTCAGAAACCACTTAAACGTAGAAACACAATTGATCGCAATCAAAGATAAATTTTTATCTCAGATGGAGTACAACTCAGCTCGAACAAATCCCAGCATCCGAATTACCAAACCGTAAATAAACAGTTATTTCGGAGGGGAACTTGACAAATCAATAACAAGCGTTGATGGTTTATTTTTATCCTTATTTTCTCAAACAATCACTATTTAGAGTTAAAAAGCATTTTTAACCATTATCGAGAGCAGCTTCTTTAAAAATTCTACAATGATACAACTTTGTCGGCGACGCACGAAGCAATTCTTTTTTTTAAGCATCCTTATTTCTTTTTTTTGAATGCTTTAAACATAGCTTTTCTTTTATATAAACTCATCCTTTGTATGCAGGTCTTCAGTCAGAGTGGGCCACCACGATGTGTAGACATTTTGATCCCACCACCTGTCTGTAAACCTTTTGATCCCACCACTTGTCTGTAGACCTTTTGATCCCGCCACCTGTCTACCACATAAAGAAGGAGGAATCCTGTTACGTGCTGTATTCAAGGTACAACATACCCTCCACATACTTGGGAAAAAACAAACAAGTACAACTAAAAGGATATGTATAAAAATCGCAACTAGAGAGAACGTTTTTTGCTCGTAAATAACATAATAGGCGCACCAGCATCAGATACGAAACACTTGGGAGGGTGATAGTCCCTATTACCCAATGCACGGGCATAAAGGCGCATATAGGATACTTGTCACAAATAGAATTATAAAACCGCGTGTTTCAAGACGTGAAATCAACCACCACCAAATAAAAACCAACTAAAATCTCTCACCAAATAGTTCATCTCATTTACAGAGTAGAATTTTTATCTATATCCAAATATGGGAGCATTAACACCTTTGCAACTACTAAGCGTACGAATGTGGAACTTGACAAGACTGATCACTGCCCTGAGGTGAGCGTTATAAAAAGTTGATAACGTCATGATGGTGCTATAATCAGAGATAATTTTTTTAATTCGTATTTTATGCTTACTCGAAAGTCCCTCCACCTTACCAATTTGTAAACATTTTAATTTTTAAAGGGTTAAAATGAAGTATAATTAATCATTATAAAACTGTTGTTTATTTTCTAAAACAATGATATCGACTAATTTAAAAAGTCATTGAACTTATGCAAAGAGTGTAAATTCTGATGATTTTTGGATAAGAATTTTTAGAGGCCAAAATCTGTGCTTCTATAAATGACTTTTCTATTTTCTCCATTTCAGAAATCATTTCAAAATTATATGCTCTTATTTCCTCATTTCAAAAGCAAGTTTCATCCCAATTTCTATACACACTGTACTCTAAAAAACGTTTCAGAAAAGGTTTATTTTTTGCACTTTTTAATAACTTGCGGGGTACCAAAACACAAAGGTTAACTAAATTACATATTTTTAACAATTCAGCACTTATAAAAACACTGCCATCAGAGCTGAAAAGTAAAATAACTTAGCAGTATGGCGTAGATACAAGAATTAAAACTAAAACAACTATCTCTAAACAAGTAAAAAAAACTCGCTCATGATTCATGGTGTGCATACTTGAAAAATATAGGTGTTTCAATTAAAGCTTTCTACATTCAATAGACAGATAGATTAGATCAAGGGTTCTTAACCTTTATTCTCTCATTTACCCCTTGACAAATTTCAAAAGTAAAATTTACCCCCAAATCTTTTTTATATTTTTACTTCTACAAATGCCTATTGTAGTAGGTAAAAGTGTGAATTTTTTGCTAACAAAATTTACCCCCAAAACAGAGGCAGGTCAAATTTACCCCCAAGGGGTAAATATACCCGGTTAAAAAACTCTGGATTAGATAAAAGGGAGATGCCCAAATTACAAAGCTTGTGAAGTTTATGGTTGGCTTCTGCTTGGCTTCTACCTAAAATATTGCAACAATCTTAAACCTATCAGAAATAACCCACTACAACTGAGTTGCTTTCTTAAAAAGAAGCGAGAAAAATTGCCTTATGTAATCTATGTGCTTGCTGTTGCAATTGCCTTAATTTCTGGTAAAGAAATAACACTTTTATTCAGGAAAATTTTCAAGGCTGTGGGGTATGGGCTTTTCTTTTCCAGAATTCCAGCATTGTTGCTGTTGTTTATCATTCTTATTTTGTGGTCACAGAGAAGACCTTTCCAATTACGTATTTACTGAACTGCTAATTGCTCATGTGATTGTTTTTTTCATTCTTCTGTCATGGGAAAACTTTTGCAGTTATCCATGAAACCTTCTGAGCACAGCCATGCTTCAAAGTTACTGGTACAGTGCATTTTTACCACAAGCCTGCAACCAAAGAGAAAATCTGCATGAAATGTCTTTTTCAAGGATGCGACAACAATGCTAATAAACCAATCATCCTTGTCACAATAAACAATGCTTTAACCCACCTCACCACATTGTCAACAATCCTGTATGTTATCCTGTAACCAGTGATTGGCAAGTGCTTTTTGTAACTCACACATTTTAAAGCCTCTTTTCTTAAAAGATTTTACACTTACAATGATACACCATGGATGTTTAGTTTGTCTAACTAACAGGAAAAAACATATCATTTTTTAGCATCATTTCTTGCGCCTACTAAATAAAAAGTGTCTTTTAATTTGGAAAATATTGCAATTATATAGATTGTTTACATTAAAATGTTTTGATATAAAAACAAATGCACAATCACCACACAGTTTGAGCAACAATAACATGAAACCTTGATTAACAATAGTCTTGACAACACCTCTTTATTATTACTGTCATTTTCACACTGTTCCAAAATCTTTTGTTATATAGTAATAATCCCCTTGCTAACATGTCTAAATGACTTGATTGCAGTTTAGTTAGATTTATCGGGATACCACTAGTTTTAGTTCCACCACACCAATAAACCACCAGTAATTTACAGATATCAATACCAAAGGCAATACCTTCAATATTACGTTTTCCCATTTTAGCATGATCTTTCTTCAAAACCTTCATGACGTCATCATGGCTACTTAATTCAATATATGCTTCCCCACCTGGATGTCCTGCTTTCGTAAAGGTTCTACAAGAGTAAAAAGTACAAAATTATTTAACCCATATCAAGAAAAAAGACTATAAAGCTGATAATGTATGAAGGCATCTATCAGTGAAGGTTATCAAATAACTGCAGGCATAGTTCAGCTTCTAATAACAACTAAGCCCATAAAACCTATGATCTTTCTTAGGCTGAATTCTTAGGCAGTGGCTATTTGGCCATGAATAGCATTTTACCCTTGGTATCTATTTTGCTGTTGAGCAATTGTGATCAGTGTTCCCTCTAAGATTTTAGTGAGTGCGTAACCGCCGGCACAAGTGCGAAATTGCTAGCAAATGTACGAAAACCGCCGGACAAATTTGCTGGGAAAGGAAAGTCAAAACTGTGACAATGCGCTTCAGTGACGTAATAATTAGCGTGACTATGTCAGCCCCAAAATGTTCACAAACAAGTAGCCTATCGGTTGTTATAAGACGGCGGCGAAATACCTGGCTATTTTTCTTCAGTAAGTTAATTGTGGTTAAATTTGGTCTCAAACTTTACAGCCTTTGCAACAGTGATTCGTAAGCACTTTGGAATGACAGATGAAAAATGCGCATAAATAAAATTAACCCTTTGCCGACGCCCGACATGAGCATGAGAACTAGAACTTTTATGAAGTAATGTGATGTTAGGTAGGTTACTACGACTATGACACAACAAAAATTACTTGCGAGCTTTAACTGTTGCTTGATTACGGTAAATAATTACACAACTTACATTTCTATATGGTAATCAATTAAACAACAGGTTTTTGCAATTGCAAGCAAACTTTCAATCTCATTTCGAAAAGTGTTTGAAGGGAATTCAAAACTAAATTGGTTAGAAGTTGTATTCTTTTTTATTTTTAGTGTTTATAAATGGCAAGTAAAAGAAGGTTATCTATTTGTAACGTACAAAAACTGAACCAATCCCTCAAAAATGGTGTTTTTTGTGCTTAACTGAAAGCGAGAACTATGTGCTTTTTTATCTTAACAAGCACGATTGAAGTTAGCATTGAAACGTAAAGAAAACAAAGATTTTAAGCAAGTTTAGTTTCAAACTTCCCTCGAAAAATGATGTCTTGAGTTAAAACAGAAGTTTGAAAGCTGCTTGCTATTATTGCTCTTTAGCTACGACTGAAATCGGCTGGGAAAAAGTAAACAAAAAATTTGATCTTACTTCAGGTTAATTCCTGGAGAGATAATTTGTTATACAAAAAAGTGAGGCAAAGGCGTGCACGATATTTAAGTCGCCGTCATTAGCTCTTGCGTCACAGCCGTGCGATGTTTGGGTGAGACGTTGCACTGCTCTGAAAAAGCATCTGTCCTAATTCCTTTTCACTGTCTCCCATGCATTTAACAGTTGGTTAAGATTTTCCTAACAAAATTGCAAAAATTTTAACAAAACGAAAAAGTTACCAAAAACCGCCGGACTTTTTTACGCACTGTTGAATTTTAACTGCGAATCCGCCGGACATAATTTCGCAAATTCGCACTTTTTTTGCGTTTAAAGGGAACACTGATTGTGATTGGTCTATTTTGATAATATAATGAAAAGGAAGTACCTATTCTGCCATGAACAGCATTTTACCATTGGAGGCTATTTTGCTGTCACCATTTATGTGTGTCTATAAAGCCATAATTGCTATAATTCTGGCTGGTGCTGTGGTTAGTGCAGTTACCTTGAAAAGCAATGGTCATGGGTTGGAATCTTTGCGAGCAGGGTACTTGGACAAGGGCAGTATACACTGGAAGGGCCATGGAATGTAAATATATGGGATAGTGTACACTGATAGGAAGTGTACACTGGGGGTGCAGTTTTTCCCATCTTTATTTAAATTAACCAATCAGAAACAATTAAAAGTTACATGTTTAACATGTCACCAAAATTGACCAATCACAAATGTCTGACAGCAAAATAGCCTCCAAGGGTAAAATGCTGTTGATGGAAAAATAGCCACTGCCAATAAAAACAAGGCACTTGGTTGCTTCTGAGGAGTCAATTTCTATCATGTATTGAACACGTGAATGGACAAAAATTTTACTCCCAGTGATCAAATATTAGCTTCCTTATCTAGTGTACACTGCCTGTGCTGATGTACTCAGCCTACACAGACTCAAACCAGTACCAGTATTTATTGCATTTGAAGGCAGAAGCACCAATCACTACATCACAGCATCACTACAAATCTTGTAGCAAACGAGCTTATTTGAAGACACATGAAGGACAGAAAGTTTTTACAACCTTGTATTCTACAGATCAGGAAAATTGCAAGTGCAAATTAGCATTTGGGGTTGGAGTTAGGCTTGGGCTAGGTTAGGTAATGTTAGGGTTAGGTTTGTACTTAAGTTAGGATTATAATGGGATTAGGGCTAATCCATAAAGTTTCACAAAATTGATGCATTTTAGTAGTATCCTACATGAATGATAACGGCAAAACAGATTCTTAGTGTAAATTGCTATTGACAGCAGAGTAGCACTTCTTAATTCTTACTAGGAAACCAAATTTTGGAAGGTAAATTAGAAATTCATTTTTTTAATTACACATATAAATATCAGGGCACACAACAAAAAATACTGGGGCACAATAAGTGCACTCTTAGATATTTTTTGAGTCACCTAGCACATAAGTAACTGTTAACTAAAAAGTTTGTTATCGAAACAAAACAAATAGACTAGATGTTCAAGTTGAGTTAAAATATTTTCAATTAAAAACCTAGCAAGCATTTCTTTCACATTTTAAAACACAGGAGTGTACACTAAAGTGCTAACATCAATAAAGTTATTTAAAATTCTCTTCACCACAAGCATTTGCAACAATTATTTTTAATAAAGAATTGAGATTAACATTCATTACAATATTTTTTATGCGAGACAAGTCTAATCAAAAAACAACAACAATAATTTGTCTACTTGGACATTGCACAAGATTCACACATATGCTCAAAAAAATGACATGAAAATAATTGAAATACATGTTTACAGAGGGAGCACAAAAACCATATGCCAGTCTATTCAGACAAGCAGGTCACCAAGTCTATGCCTCCTTTCTTGAGGTAATAATGTGTAACAGGACAAAAACAAACAAGATTACCATCAAATGAGATCACATGAGCCCAACATGTTCAGTCAAGACTGTAACAAGCACAAATACAAACATACAAATGCATACTCATGCATAAACCCAAGTATATGCACACACACACACACACACACACGTGCATAAACACACATATACATAAACACATACAAGCATGAACACAAATACCAACATGTCCATACACACACATATATCTACTAAGTAATCACGATTTCTTTGCGAACTTTAAAAAATTATGAAATTTATACATAATTCAACAACTGTCAGAGAGTCACAGTTATGCAAAACTACACAGGAAACGCAATAAATAATATCTTCCTTAGAATAATTTTGATAATTTAATAAATTCAGTTTCATAAGCTCTGTGGTTTAATAACGGTATTCCTGTAAAAGTATAATCATTAAAATACGATCATAGAATCAAAAATTCGCAAAAAGATTGTGATCACCCTGTATATACACTATTGATCTGGAATAGGCCAAATATTTAATGTTGGTCCAGTTAGGCATACTAATGATGGTTCACTTAATAGATGCTTTTTCAGTTTAATTCAATTCAAAACTTTAATTCAAACCTAAGCAGATCGACTTACGCATTGTATCAACAGAAAACCCAAACAGAACCAAATAAAATACTTTTTGACATAAATTTATAGTTTAATCAACCTTTTTATTCCATTTTCATCTCCAACTACTTTGCAATCAACAAATTCAATGATCTCAGCATCTGGTGTAGACCATGGGAGACCACGCAGACGTACTACAAATCTTTCTTCAGTCATAGCAAAGCAAAGACAAATCGCGGTTTGACCAACCGCGCTTCATTGACTATTGAAGTCGTCACCAGATAACATATTAGTTGCACTAAGCCACCTCTTTAACTTATCGCTCAGCAAAGGAGAATTCATTAATGATTTCAAACTTGCTAAAGTATGTCCAATCTACAAAAAAGGTGACAGCAGCAACATTAATAACTACAGGCCTATAAGTTTGTTATCAAATGTTTCAAAGATTTTGGAAAAAATTATGTATAGGCGTCTGTGCACATTTTTGGACCAAAGTAATTTTTTCTCTGTCCATCAATTTGGCTTTAGAAAACATCATAACACCTCACATGCAATAACGTTTATGGTACACAAAATAACCGAATCCCTTTCCCATAAAGTACCCACACTCGGTATTTTTCTTGACCTGTCTAAGGCTTTTGACACAATAGATCATGATATACTGCTTCACAAATTGCAACATTATGGAGTCAGAGGCATAGCTTATGACTGGTTTAAGAGTTACCTGACTGGTAGAACGCAGCAAGTGGAATGTAATGGCACTCTATCAACCATAATCAACCCAGTGACAAGAGGGGTTCCTCAAGGTTCAAATTTAGGCCCATTGTTATTTCTAGTTTATGTTAATGATTTCCAAAACTGTTTAAAATTCTCCGATCCCGTTATGTTTGCAGATGACACAAGCATATTTTTAGAAAATAAAAACATAGCAACACTTTATGAACGTGCTCAAGAAGAGTTGCACTATATTGACAAATGGATGGTAGCCAATAATCTTTCAATAAGTGTATCTAAAACTAAATGCATTCTATTCAGATCCTCTAAATCTAAACCACCTCCTACTAACTTAACTGTTACACTTAGAAATATAAAAATTGAACAGGTTACTACAATGAAATTTCTAGGTGTACATATTGATGAGCACTTAACTTGGACAGGACATATTAGACATCTTCAAAATAAATTAAGGTCCACTCTTGGCGTGGTAAGCAGAATCAAACCTTTTCTAAGGCAAGGCTCCATGTTAACTTTGTACCACTTTCTAATCAACAGTCACTTACAATATTGTATTACTAATTGGTGCATTGGAAATAAAACATTGATAAATAAACTACAAAAAACATGCAACAAATTCATAAGGATGGCATGCAACCTAAGGCACTACAGAGATGTAACTGATGTAAGAAAAACTCACCAGCTACTTACTATAAACCAGTTACTCACTAAGGAGATTGCAGTATTTATGTTCAAACAGAACTCTGGAAAAAATCCTGACGTATTTCGAAATGTATTTGTAAAAAGCATTTCACAATATAATACCAGAAATAGATCTAAATTAATACCAAAACCTTGCTCTAGCAGTTTATGTCAGCAGTCTATTTCGTACCAAGGTCCCGCCATCTGGAGCAAATTGCCAATTTTTTTCAAAAATGAAAAAATGTCTGTTGTCACATTCAGCGCAAAGTTGCGAAATTACTTGTGCACAAACTCCATTGGTATTTGAACAGATTGCTGGTTCGCTTCTTTTGCTTACAGATAATGTACGCGGTGCGATCGAAGGAAACATCATCATCATCATGCAGGGGCGATTCTTCTAAGGCTTCCAAATACAACAACCAATCATCAACAACTTCTTGCAACATTGGACATTGGGCAGCAATGGATTATAATAATAACAATCTAAGAAACATCGCCTCCATACGAAGAAGAAGAAGAAGATAACAATCGAAACTCATGTTATCAAATTACTACTACCTAAACTTGAATATTTTAGTATACTCTAACCTTATATTGTGAGCATCATCACCTTCTTAATTCTATCGACTGTAAAAGAATAGTAATACTACCCACATTTTAATATGTTACAACATAATAGGCCAATTTCTAACACAACGGTTGGCAGTTGTTAAATTCACAATTTATAGAACAGTGCTATTTTTATATGTAACACCACTTGGCAGAGCAATTAGTGCTTGAAACATGACAACCACATTATTATAATCAAGTATAGTATGTGCATTGCAGATATCATCTCTTAATGTAAAATAGGATTATCATCTGTTTAAATGATTATGTTGTTGTGTCGTATGTTAACGCTTGGCTCCTCTCAACACTGCTTTCTCATCAAAAATACAGGTACGCGAAGTGAAGGTAAAATTTTACTCTTTTAATTCTGCAAGTAACAAACTACTAACATTCACGCAAACGTAAGAACTAGGGCTGTAGGACGAACTACTTATTGATGAACTGTTACTCTCAGGTAACACATTAAAACCTTTGTGTTGAGGTGAGCTAAGCTACGTGTCTTGTAAGTTAATAATGTACATGTGTTTCGTAGATTTTTTTTTTCTTTCTTTCGACCAGTTACTTAATGAAAGGGTTTCCGGACCCGGTGAGGTTTCATTTCCAGGGTGGTTTTTCTTTCCTCACCATGCTCAGATGAGCTAAAAAACAGCCTTATAGGCCGGTTGCGCCACCCATTGACCACCTACGTAACCGTGTCTCGCACTGGTCATCTTTCTGATCCTTACTATTTCGAATGTTCTTACTTCTTATTTACAAAATAATATGATCTACAGCTGTAAAAACTCCTGCGTTTTTGTTTTGTTCTGTTTGTTTTTTTGTTTTTTTTTTCAATTCAATTAAACTGTTCTTTAATTGCTTGAATTTAGGGTTTAGCGGCCATGCAACTATTGCTCTAGTTTTATGGATCCACTGTTTTCATTTGCATGTTTTAACGTCTGACGTTGTGTCGCTTCTTCCTTTTCTTGACTCCATTTCTCTCATTATTATTGTTGTTCAGTGTCGTGTGTAATGGTGGTGGTCATGAATAAAAAAAAAAAAAAAAAAAAAAAAAAAAGATACAGAAGAAAATCCAAAATGAAATAAGTTTTGGGAATATGGATATAAAAGTCAAAATGTGCAAAAAACGCAAAATCAGATTCTTAAAGTTCCTAAGACCCCCAAAAAATTGTACTTTCGCGTAAAAAATCTGTGGGAGGCGCATTATCAAAAAATCCTCACAGTGTCTACCAAAAGTTTAAGACCACCCAAAAAAGTAAAGGAATTTTGTGCTACTGCATTATTTTGTATCGCCTCATTGTTGTGATTGTATCGTATTTGTTTCAATTTTAGAAGCCAAGCATATTGTTTCACTGTCGTTAACACCTACGTAAAGTTTTAATCAACTCTTTCGAAACTTGAAAATAGTGAAAATGGTGCACACAAAAACATTAAGTGAAGTTTAAAGGGCTCAAATCGTCATCTTACATGGTAAAGGATTATCAGAACGGTGGATGTCCGTTAAAATCAAGATTAGCAAGCAGTTTATCAGGCGATCAAGAAATTTTGACTGGGTAGAGCTTGTACAAGGAACTGAAACAAAGTGAAAGACTCAGATAAATCAGCGTTTTTGACGACTCTTTGATGAAATAAATAGTCAACTCTCTCGCCGATGAGTTCTGTCAAAAAAGTTCGAACTGCGGTATAGTGGTCAGCTTATAGAAATGCAAGAAATAAGTAAACACAAAAGTCAGACACACTTTTCTTTCAAAAATACAAACATTTCAAAATGTTTGTCGCTGTAGCGTGTCGCGCCTCGCACTTCATCGAGCTGCCATGCCAAACATCTTTTTGTCTTTTTTTACATTTTTTTTATTAGTTTGCTTTCAGTGGCTTAGCACCTTGCTCCCACTGATGTGTGTGATTCTAGTTGTTTACTGCAAGAGCTGTGTTTGCTGATTTGCAACTTCGTGCGTCCCCAGTTTGACGCCCAGCTCGCGCACCTTTGCTGTTTTACCCTATAATTTTGCTGATGAACTAATGTTAACTGACGAAGTATCTACCGTCAGGTTTGTAGCCGCTCGGCTATCTCCGTTTCAAGTATATCGTGCTCCTATAGTCCGCACGCCTGGCGATGTAACCTCACGCCAGGAATCTAGCCTGCATGGCTTTCCGGCAACCTAGCCGTGATATTGCAACGCGTATTGTTTATTATTATTGTATGCGTCTAAAATCACACACATTTATTTTTCTTTTTTTATTAGGGCTAGATTATGTTTATTTTTATCTTCTCTTGGTAGCTCGGTGATCGGCTTGCCTTTCCCGCCATTAGGTTGTTTATCCGTTATTTTTTGTTAATGTGACGTGTGCAGTGTCCTGTTTACATAGACGTGTGCAGCGACCTAATTCCTGGTGTCGCGTGCAGATTTTGTTACCGACCATGTGGTCGGAGATATTGTGCTCTCTTTCTTCGTCGATCGCCGTGGCGGACGGACGTGTTCTGGTTGTCTGTCATGTTTCTCATTCGTTGTTGATCGTCGTGGCAGAAGAACGTGATTTTTGATTATCTACCACAGCTTGCGCGAATTGATGGAATAAAATATTGCTGTAGTGCTTTCTTCCTTATGACTGCCATAGTTCCCAGCAATTGGGATTCAGTCAGCACGTTATTGCTCAAGGGAACTTGTTTCCTACATCGCATAGTCCTGCTTGCTTTGATTTTAATACATTTTTCGTTTAAAACAATCTTTCTACAGCAGCGCTTGATGGCACTGCTGTATTGAAATTGATAAATAAGGTTTATAATTCTGAATCTTCGAACATATCCACTTCCCAACGGTATTAGCGCAATACGATCGTGTCATCACAAACCGCATTTTTTTCCCAGAAATTCCCTCAGTTTGCCTTGGCTTACTCTTGCAGTATTTCTTTTTTGGGTTGTAGCGTTTTTGCTAAGACAGTTAGAAGCATCAAATACATATACTGATTGATATTGGGCCAGATTTAGTTTTCGCCATTCAGAGTTCATTTACAAGTATACAAAACAGTTCTAATTCTTTCACTAAAAAGAACGGAGATGAATAAATCCAATCGAATTACGTTTCAAAGCAAAAACTTGTGACATCTAAATTTATATCATTTATGATAAGGTACGAGTTATCGAAAACACGGAGAAAATTTTTATTATAATCAAACATAAATAATTTCACAATTGCGAAATATAGTAGTTAGTGAATCAGATTCATTATGGGATTGGCCTTGCATGGTTGCTAGTGCGTGATTCAGATAAGATTGTCAAGTTATTATCATTTTTACGGTCCGATAACTAAAGAGAAAATCGTGCGTACGTAATGCAGAGTAGTTCGGAATATAACAAATATGTTTTGAATTTTTTAATGCATGAAAAGCAATGAAATCCAAAAAGAAAACTTCCGTTAATAGATTAATTTTTCTTTTTTGTGTGGAAGTCCTTGAAGCATGGCGAAATCTCACACTTATCGCATCGGTATTTCGTTTCTTTCCGTTGGCCAGACTTCAAACAGATGGCACATCTCTTGCAGTGTGAGTTTTATTTAGATGGATGATTTAGTTCCAGGAAGTGACTATCTTTGGGTCACAGACGGTGAGGAGTAGGTAGTGATCTTTTACAAACTGTTTTCCAGTAATCAGAAATTTCAGCCGACTCTAGTAATTTACGTGCTAGCATTACTTTGAACTCAGGTAAAGTAATTCTTTTCTGCTCATGATGTAGCTCTTTAAAAAGTAAAAACCCGTTTACTAAAGCGATGTCCACAAAGAACGAAAGAAAGAACAATCGATTATTAGCGAAGGTTATCACTTGTGCGATATATACGCGTAGTAAAACCATTAGTGAAATACAGGCCCTAACATGCTCTAAACTGTTGTTTATTCGACTACCTGTGCCCAAACTAAACAATGCTATTATTTGTCTCAAGAAGTTGGCTTTATGCTCATGAAAGCTAGCTAGAACTAGCAGAAAAGAATGAGTGCTAGCCACCTACAGCAAAAAGCATACGTCTTATAGTGCAACGAAAAACATGAATAAAATGCAGTGAATTTTCTCAACACTGTTCAGCAGCTGACAAAATATCTAATTCACGCAACAGTAACGTAAAGAAAACAGTGATAAATTGGTGATTCATCCCGTCTTTACTGCTCAGTAAGCGAGCCTAGACCGTAATAAAAACTTCAGTTAATTCACCGCATCAACACGTGTTATATGCGGGCCTGAACGCTTCCCGATACCAGGTCAAACAAAATTTGCAACTAAATAGCCGCTCTCCGTCGTTATGTCACAAAAACGCTGCACTGCTATAGCCGCTTCCCGTAGAGAAGTGGATATTGGAAGATACCAGCGTTGTGCGGCCATCAGAGCCTTTTCTTTCTAAGAAAAGATTCTAAAATTTGTCTCTCGTTCTTTTGGCTCGATTCTTCTTAAGGATGAATTTCATCAAAAAAGTCTTCATCATCGGAAGCTTTGGGAGAAACCTCCGTTTCAAAATCTTCTATGTTTGCTGTATTGGAATCGGTGGATGTTTTGCTTTTTGATCGCTTGCATACGTGATATTATTTTGTTTATTATTCGGTTTCACAGTGAATCACATCTTCGTTTAAGATGGGGCCGAGTAAACGCAGCCACTTAACTTTAAGACAAAAGTGAAATAAAGAAGCCAAGATTCAATGAATTTTCAAACCGCTTTAGTAACCCATCTTTTATTGCTGCAGTTAAAGGCAAGAAAATTGATTGGTTTACTTCTTTTAACAACGAATCCAACTTTTTGATGCATGTGGTTGAGGTTGGTAATAGTATGCCCATATAAGCATTGTCTTCTCCTTACAGAATGTCCAATGCTTGACATACTGGCCTCATAATTTTGTCATACTTTTTGAAGAAGTTGATGTCCACCTAAAAACATTGACTTAACCAGTGGCGTACGCCAAAGACACGATCAATCTAAAGGGTCCAGGGGCATGCTCCACCCCAAAAAAGTTTTTAAAATTACGCAAAAAGTAAGCATTTTCTTACTTTCTGGAACAAGTTTTAGGCAAATGGTTGCGTGATTTTTTTTATTTAGATGAAAAATTTTAAACCTATAGTATTAATGGGGGGTTTGACCCCCAAACCCCTCCGCACGTACGCCACAGAGCACAACTGTTTACTTGAAAATAAAAATATTGAAAGCTAACAGTCTGTCTCCTTCTCTAAAATCCTCGCTGTACAGAGACAAACTGACTTCATGTCGAAATAAATTCTGAATCTGATTAAAATAATCCCAGTTGTACATGTTGACCTATTGCCTACTTTCTTTTTCTTTAATTATTATTAATCTCTTTTGCTTAATAAGGACACTTTAGTTAAACTAACAGCTCTGAGGGTCGTTTAAGTAATAATCGCAAGTTTCGCAATTATGAAATCAGGAGTTTTTGAACCATTTTATAGCTGCTCATGGTGTCAGAAGCTTTGCTGTGATTTCAATAGATGTTCAATTTTTTATAGAATTCTCGCAGTCACCATCTGGCAATATCAATTAGGTTTTAAATAGGAAAGAGTACATACCAGAGTCGTGAAATTTCACAACTACGTATAACTTGCGTTACCACAGCCGCTTCTGTATGTTCAGTATTTTACTACTTGATAATCGAGTCATCACAAGCGAAGCTCTATTTGGCTAAAATAGAAAATCGAATTCAATATTCCGTGTTATAATTTCTGTAAAGTAGCGACGCTACTGCTACATGGTGAAAAGTAGCGACGCTACGGCTACAAAGTTCTGACAGTAGTGGCGGTACCACTGTCGCTACTTAACAAGTAGCGCGCTACTGCCCATCTCTGCAAACAAAGAACTGAATTTTGATACAACATCGGTTAATGTATTTGAAAACTACTTTTAATGAACATCGGTTAAAGCAAGCTAAGCCGGCTAGTTTTCGTTTAAGTTAATTTTTGGATTTTTTTACCCAAAAAGGGTTAAAAAGACCAAGAACCTATTTAATTATTGCAAAAGTCCAGTTAATGGCCGATCAAATATTATATGACGTTTGTATGAGGAGAGAGGGAATAGAAAGTAATATTGTTATATTGGTGTCGTATGGGAGGAATAAGACATATCTTTATATGACAAACATGCTATTATAGGGGTGGCCAAACAGCAACTTACGAGCCGCATGCAACTTTTTGGTTTTTGAATGTGGGTCTTATGACACATGTTGTTTTCGTGTGCAGTGATGTAATGTAGGGTTGTACAGCCTGCGGTGCAACCCGTTCAGTTATGTGGCGGGTGGAAGTGTGCACACGCGTAATTTTGGGATTTGAAAATGATGATCTTCAAAAAAAAAATCATCCACCTATTTGAACGAGAAATGTTAATAATTTACACTTAGAAATGCGTAGAGATTCTTTAATTGTTAACTCTTATGATTTTGGGCTCTTTAGTCCACCAGGTTTGGCCACCCATGTGCTAACCAAATGTGGCCACCCATGCTCTATTTAAAAAATTAAGGTTTTAAATTGTTTGTTGAAACAAGTTTTGTGGCAAATCTGAATAACTAAACTTTGCTCAAGTACTTTTTTGTATGAAGCGTGATATGGCAGAGGGGAGAATTTACAAAATAAAGTGCTGAAAATAGGGAAAAATAACACGTTGCCAGAACTTAAAAGTCTTGGCGAAAATATAGCGGCTCTCGGCAAAGCCATATAATGCTATTTTACTCAAATTCCTTTCAAAAATTATACTTTTGATTTCGAATTGGTATACCAACTTATGTTTGGGCATATGCCATGGCTATGCAATATACGCGCAACCAGAGGTTTAGGCCATAAAAATGGACCAACGGTTACGTGAAGTCGTAAGTAGTGCCACTAATATTCAATAGTTCACATTTGTAGAAACAAATCAATTAATTCAACGCTATTCCACAACTTAGAAGTTATGCTTCCACACGCTCAATGAACTGAATAGATAAAAGTGAGTCAACGTATTTTCTATTTCAATCGCAAGTACGCTCAGTCGCTAAGTAAATCTATGCCGAAAATAGGGCACGTAAGACTTTGCCAGGGACTAGAGCAATTGTAGAACAAGATAGCAGCTATGCGCCAACCGAAAAGTGTTTATTAACGTCACTCTGAAAATAGCAATAAAAACATCAAGCTTTTATACTATTTTCACAACTACTTCTTGGATGAAGCCGTAGCAGCCGGCTGAACCGATATTCTTAACTTCGACGTTACTGGTGGGGACCCTGTGGACGACGACAGCAGAGCCGGCTAGTTTTACATATTTTGCTTTTGCCATATCGTTTGGGAGGAATCATTGCTCCTAATCCCTCCATTTTATAAATGCCCCTGCGTCTTGATCCTGGCGTCTCTGCCCCTGCCCCTCTCCTTGGGTCTGCAACAAAGTTCTATTTGTTTTGAAAATATTGATAAAAATAATAGAATTCTTTATAATTTTTTGAGAACAATAAAATGAGACCTTTTGCTAATTAAATTCTATTTTTCTGATCATTTGATTTATTACGCAAGAATCAATTAATTTTGACGTCACAAATGATACAATAAAAGATCAATTTAACACTAGAATTACCGGGAGGGTCATATTGACCGTTTTTGATTTTTAATCGTTTATATCTTTGATTAGATGCGTGCAATAACACTGAAACTTTCGAACTTTTATTCTGTTAATTTTTGTTGCATTGCAATGATCACAGGGTGGGATGGGAATGGATTTACCTTAAATTACCGTCAACGGTCATTTTGACCGCGCAGAAACCTCTAATTTTTTTATCATTAATATTGTCTTTGCAATTAAGTTATTTGTTGTTATGGTGTCAATACTATCTTAAAACAACAACTACACTAAATGATAAAAGTTGCGTATCAAAATTGCGATGGATAAATATGTTTGTCAACAAAAGGGGTAAAAGTACGGTGACTGGTGGGTGAAGCCCCTCAGACTGGTTTCATACCCGATATTCAAATTTCAAAGCTGACAAAATACTTTCTAAAAACTGATTTTCAAAACAACTTTTTCGACATTTTTTGGGAACAAAAATGCCTTCATCTTTACCCTTTCACTCAAGAAATATCTAAACTGGGCAAAATACTCGTTTTTGAAAAGTTTATTTCCAAAATAAAAAGTCTTTATCTATGTTTGGAGCAGAAAATATCAAAAACGTCACTCTGAAAATATTGATCTGCAAAAAACACAGATCTTCAATCTTTCTTTGAGACAGAAATTCCTTTAGCCCTCTACCCATGCAAAAGAAAGTGCTGCATTTATGTTACGCTTTGATCAGGGTTCGACATATTCAAACTTGGTTCGACTTACATGGGAAATGATTTTTTAAAATGAATTGATTTTTAAAAAACTGCTATTGATAAAGTAGAAGGCCTACATTTTGTTGATCAGAACCTATGCCAAACATTCCAAGAAATAGTGGAGCTGACGACTCGTTGAACTCCCATTTACAATCATTCAAGACAGTACTAGGTGTAACAAAACTGTCAAAAGAAACTTATGACACAAAACAAGGTCTAATTATTAAGCGTTTTTTTAGTAATTGAGCAAACTGTCATTTTGACCGCTCACGGTAGTTCCAGGTAGGTTGAAAACGCGGTAATTCTAGTGTTAAACACAAATACATTTGCTTCTCCTGATTAAACTATAAAAAATTAAACAGTTTACACCAGTGGTTCCCAACCTTTAAAAAATCATCAGCCCTGCTGAACCCCACCTGCATTTTGTTTGGAGCTCAACAAACAAAACATTGATTCTTTATGCTTCAGCTGCTTAATAGCGGAAGTGAAGTTTGTTATCGTAAAGTTTAACATCAAGATCAGAATACCAAACTGGCTTCCTCTAAGCCAAATTCGGCCTGTTATTCCCCGTTTTAATTTTGTGGCCAGCATCATACAGGCTTTGTTCTTGTTGCAAGTCTAGTAAACTACAAATTTATTGCAAATACTTATCCAATTTTGACTGAAATACTGCATGATTATGATGTCATAAACTATTTATTAGGTGCTTTCAATTTATTACGGGCAAAACCACGAGGTTATTGAGAATGAAAATTTAATTTAGAGAAACATTATGTTCGTAACTAATTTAAGGGGAGGAAGTTGTAGCCCTTCTAGTACTTAAGCATATCGCTCACAGCACGCAGCATTAAATGAGTATGATTTCGGTGTTCAAGGATAACAAATCAATGAAAGCATTTATCGCTTGGTTTGTGAGAAACGGGTATCATTACCATAGGTTTGTAGGTTGTAAGAATCAGCAATTTTTACGGTTGTAGAATAAAACTTAATGCGTATGCTATTACTGATATCTACAATATTTTGATGTCATAGCAAATAATCTTGAGTAATTAGTGCCAGAAAGGCAGTACTTATTTCTAAATCAATTGTACAAACTATCAAGGTAATCAATTGTTTTTAGATTCATCAAAGCAAACAAAATCTCCTGAGTTCTTTTTACGGAACCAAGAAGTCCGCGAGACCCTGGGTTGGAAACCACTGATGTACGCATATCGTTATAAGAACAATCAACTATTATCAGATAAGATGCGGTAATATTTATATTTGTAAATAGAGTTCTGTTATTGGTTTGCACGGTATTTCAGCATAGCATAAAACCGAATAATTTACGTCTAAGTAAAGATTTATTTCCTGTTTAATTGCCTAGCTGTGTGAGTATGTAACAGGTTACAGAAAAATTTATGTATCTTCACATTTCAGATCAAAATGTTTGATGCACATTAACCGAAACGTTTCTTGTTAAAATAAAACTTTTAACACAAAATGAAAGCATGTTATTTTTGATAAGAAAATTATGACGAAAGCTGATGACATTTCATTTAACTTTGAAACAAACATGAACACGAATAATATTTAATTCCAACTACAAGTAATCAAGCATGCACACAAGAATATTCAACCCATCCAATCAAAAACTGATTACCCCTCATTACCGATATTTACAACCACATGAACAAGCATTGATCAGTGCCTATTTGCCCCTCCCCTCCTCGAACAAACATAAGTCTCTCCCATTTCTCGTTGTGTAGAAACGCAACAAATTACAGCGATCAAGTTTGTAATTGTGGTCCACAGCACAAGTCTATACATAGCTTCAAACCTAAGGGGGCTAATTTATAGACTATAGTTGACTTGGCAGAGTTGTTTCCTAGGCTCTTATTTACATAAAACATTTAGGACAACACGACTCTTAAATTTTTAATGAAAAGTGTTAAAGATTAATTAAATTTTAATTCACTTACAAGCAAACATGATCTCAAATGACATTTAATTCCGCGTACAAGTAATCAAACATGCACGCAAGGTCATACAATCCACTTATTCTAAAATTATTTAACGCCCCACCAATATTTACAACCATCTAACCATATATTGATCAGTTCCTATTTGTCCTTTCTAAAATAAACTTTTGTCTCTGCAATCTTCTCGTTGTGGAAGGAATGCAACAAGTCATCATTAAAAAAATTTAAACTCCTTCAACTTGTCTCCACAGCCACGCAGCAATTCTTCCACTTCATTCTTTCTACTACAATCTATTATCCAAAGACATTCCATCTAAATATAACGACGTCATAATAATTGGCAACTATAGACTCTCTGGCTGCTACTCAATAGTGTCAAACAAAAGTACTTGTGTTCGCTACCTGCATTAGCACTTTGTTTTGTATCAATCAAGTAAGTTATATTATAAAGGTGTGTAGATCATCTATCAGTATTTCAATTCCAAAAATTCCAAAAATTAATTAAACGCAAGATGACTAAAGAGCTTGGGAGAATGCAAAGCAGCTTTGCGATACCCGTACTTTACCGGGTTACATGGTGTAGTTGCTAACTCAGCATGTCGTAAAAGGTGACTCTTGGGTACCCACCAGTGGCAGTCCGCCTTGTTAGTTGTGGGGCTACCAGTCACTCATGACTGGTTCGAAATGGGCTGCCATCTTTCTCCTAGCCAAATTTCAATTAAGTTGACGGCATGAATCTGAATTGCCGCTCGTGCCATACCTCCATCCCGAGGATAAGGAGGGGTAATCACAACAACAACAACAACAACATATCCCAACTAGCAGCCATCAATGTCTTTGTAAATAGAAGCCGTAGTTTGAACCCTAAGCGTAAGTTTTCAATGCTGTGAAATTTTCTTGAGGATGACTGTAGTCTAAGGGGGAATGGTGGGAGATTAAACTTTCCTGAAATAAAATATGAGAGCATTTTTCTTGAGAAATGAACTGAAGATTTGAACAAAAACCCACCAAACCTCGTGTAAACCTGAGAAATTTTTAATAATTTTGTATTCTCGGCCAATGAAGATATTTTAGGGAAACTAACTGTCAGGATAAATATTGCTATGTCGACCACAATGATAGTTTTAATTACGAGCTAGCTGGCTCTGCTGGGGTCGCTCCGCCCCCCCCCCCCCCCCAACCACTAATATCGAGGTTGAGAATATCGGTTCAGCCGGTCAACTCAGCTTTACCCAATGGAGTGAAAATAATAATAAAATGTTTATGTTTTTTGACATACAGTAGATTGCGTTTGCATAAAGCGGTTTTCAAAACCACGAACAAAAGCTTTTACCTTGCTGTTTAAAACTGAGTGCGAAGAAAGCCTTGCTCTGTTTGCACTCAGTAGCAAGAAGCGAAAACTCGTCTCAAAGTCTGCTTTAAATATCAGTAAGAAGTTTTATTCGTGTTTACAAAAACCGCTATGGGGTAACGAAGCCATAGCTAAATCTCGTTCCGAAACCAAGCTATCGTTTTTAAAAACGAAAATCATTAAAAAATATTTTGGGGAGTTGCAAATTGCCACAACATGTCTGTCAAATTTCTCGAGCTCCGGGCAACCTCCTATTTCTCCTGTTTCCACCATAGGCATCCTTAAACTTAACAAAACTTTTATTTGTTAAATTCAGCACGTGCTTGAAAGCATTAAAGTTGTGGAAGGACACCAATGTGATTGATATGTATTTGTATTTTCAGAAATAATCTATCAAATATTAGGACCACTACTTATGACTTTTCGTAACTCTAGGCGTATTTGCATGAGTTAACGCCTCTGGCTGTGCGCATGTTGCTTGGTTCTGGCATAAACGTAGCCAGGCAATGGCCAAACTTACCCGATATGAAGCACTCTCAGTTATGTTATTCAAACAGCAGGGTCCCCAATAAAAATTGTCGAGTTTAAGAATATCGGTTCAGCCGGCTTTACCCAATTGATGTTTGTGAGAACAATAACAAAAAGTTTCTGTGCTGTTGAATGGCCAGTTGTTGTTCCAAAATTAAAAGTACCGTGTATTTAATGGGAATCGATTAAGACTAAAAAAGCATTCTAGGGAATGCACAGAGCCGCTAGATTTTTCCCAATGTTTCTAAAGTACCTGACTACGTCTTGCCTGCCGTGTTTGGTACTTGAATACTGGACTTGCTCAAAATTGAAACAGCCAGCGATTTCAAAAAGTTTTTTTTGTATATTTTATGAAGTGCATAAAAGCGTAAATTCTAAGTTGTGTGGTAGGGGTGGGGGGGCGCCAAAATGATTGATATGTATTTTCAGGAATAACCTATTCCATATTAACACGACTTTTCACAATTTTTTCGTAACTTTATGCCCCCTTGTACTACCTAAAATCTCTTGCTGCGCACATGTTGTTTGATCCTGACATAAATAGCTAAACAAAAAACAAACTAACCCGAAATAAAGCACTTACATTTAAGTTATTAGAGTTTCTCAGCCCGCTCAGTAATGTCGAGGTTACGAGAATGAAATCAGCCGGCAGAGCCGGCTTCACCCGATTGGAAAGAAAATTGCTTCAACATTTAGATGATATGTGGCTCAACACTAATAATTTGTTGTGAAAGACAAAACAGGAACTCCCTTACCCCGTCGTTTTGAGGAGGATCACTAATGTTTCTTTGAATTTGGTTACTATTTAAAATCGTTACAAAATAAATTTTAAATAAATCTTTTTGAAAATTTTGATAGATATTGCCAAAGAACTATGCTTTTAAGGAAGAACAGCCAAATGTACCAAGGAACTCCCTTTATTCTAGAAACTGCAATTTTGTGAAGCCTGGAAAACAAAGTTATAGGTGGTTTTGACCATTGGGCTGCCTTTCAAAATTCTTAAAGGCTTCATTTTTTTTGATAAATCGTTTTGCAAATTTAGATGGATATTCATACAATTTTATGGAATATTAAAACATCAAATTTCTAAATATGGTGATATCTTACCAGCATTCTTAACTTCCCTCAATCCACACCAGCATCTCACATGCCAGCCATACACAGGTCTACCACTCAAAATCAAATTTGCACCAGCATATTGTAGGCTAGGCCATCCACAATGTTTCCCGCATGAAATCCAAATATTTTAAATCATGCCATTGATCCATTGCTGCATTACTGCAAAAACCTCACATAAGGGCAACGATTTCGACCTATATCACGTAGGCGCTTCTCATGTCTCAACTGCATTACGCTAGAATCGACAAGAAGGAATAGTATATCTCTTTATATGCTGCCTATTTTAAGTCACATTTTTTTCTAATTTTTGTCTATTAATGTCTGCATGTAATATGCTGATATCAAATTCATATACTATCCCTGCTTGTCGATTCAAGTGTAATGCGATTGAAACATGTGAAACACTTACGTGATTTAGGTCAAAACTGTTGCCCTTATTTGAAATTTTTGTAGTAATGCAGCAATGGATCAATGGCATGATCAAAAATTGCCCAGAGGGCATATTTGGATTTCATGGAGGAAACACTGCAGATGGCCTAGCTTACAATATGCTGGTGCAAACTTGGTTTTATGTGGGAGACCTGTGAATGGCTGGCATGTGAGATGCTGGTTGGATGGAGGAAAGTTGAGAATGCTGGTGAGGCATCACCATATTTAGAAATTAGATAATGCCAAAGCACTAGCTTTTTTAAAAAACTGAAAGTTTTTAGGTGTTGCAGGAAGCTTTTTCAACTAAAAATGGAAAGTAATATATGACGATCAATTTTTGATCAGCCATTATAAACTAATTCCTAACCAATTAAAATTACATATTGCTGGAAAGAAAATTTTCTAATTATTTAAAGAACCTTATAGTTGGTATCCTATCGTAAACTGTAAACATTAAACTCATCTGTGTTTGCTGAGCTCACCATTTTCTTTGGCGGGGAAAGGAAAAGATGGGTAAAAACTGACACGTCAGGTGAGAAAGTTTAATTTGTTTAAGATAAAAACAAATAATAAAGATATGTCCCATATATTATCAAAATTGCCTCGGAATAGCCTTTAATTTGTTTAAAAAAGTTTGAAAATAAGTTAAGAATTGAGATCACATATCAGTTTTTAAATCGACTGATTTGTAAAATCTTCGCACGTTTGAAAAGAATCATCAAGTAATGACTTCTGGTAGCAAAAGTGTTGATCGTACCAGGGAGCATTATGGTAACATAGAACGAGTTTGAAACAAGCAGAAATAAAAGGAAGAAAAATGCTTAGAAGGCTTCAAATGCTTAAAAGAAGGATCCTTTTTTGCATCGTCAATTGAGCTTTAATTGTTATAGAGTATTTTCTATCGAAAGCACTTCGTGAATATTTCCCGAAAAAATTTTGAATTGCGTTTCCACGTCGAGTATTTTTTGAGAAAATGCAGAAAACAAATTGTGCAATCGATAGTTAGCTGTGACGTCATTTTAGACCCAAAAGAGTAAAATTTTTTGTAACTTGAAGGTTGGTTTTTTGATGGACTAAAATAAATTTCTTTTCTTGTATTATACTATCAAAAATAAAAAAATTATAATTGAATAAGTCGTGTGATGACGTCACGAACCGTTTTTCTACACTCATCCCGGGTGGTGATCAATCGTGCCAAGTTTGATGCTTGTACGCCCAGTAGTTCGAAGAAGTTAAAGCATAGACAGGTTGGCGCTTTATAGTATAGATGCGTTTAGACATCAAGAGTTACCAGCAGCGCGATCTCAAATACCACTTCACACTAAGTAATGAACTTAGTATCTAAGTCGGATGCTTTACATTGGGCTATGCTACTATGCTAGACAATGAAGTCAATCATGTATTGAGTGCTGTCAGTGACAGGAGTTCAGTGATGTGGAATGTGCACTGCGTCTGTGTAATAGTATTCAATTTGCTTATGAACATCTTTCATTACAATTTTGCAAATATTTGCAACAAAACTTTTGTAACAAAACAAAAATTTTCTTGCAAATATTTGCAACAAAACTTTTATAAAAGTAACGGCAAGAAATGCACGGGACAATGAAATTGCAATCACTAGTTTGGTATATATTTAACCTGGCAGCTCCGCCGGTGTCGCCGGGTAGGTCTACCATTAGTTACATCGGGTTAAATAAAATTTCGGATTTTGTTGGCTATACCGTTTTTACCGCAACAATGTTTGGTTGAGCAAAAACCAAAGTTTGTTGTAATTGGAAACCATAGTCCTTGTGCCCCTAAATAGTCACTATCCAACTCTTCGATCAAGGCTGGCGTATCTCACAAACAACCCATCATTTCATAAGCCTTTATCGTTTTTTTAAAATTAAAACTTGAAGTCGACGCCAAAATAGTGAGTGGTGCGCTTAAATCGAATTGTATGTTTTGGCGATCGCGAAATTGCGTAAACTAAGTAGTGGCAGACCTATCTCATGACGTGGCATAGTTCTATTCATAGTTTTGACCACAAGGATCATGGCTGCATTTGTTTACCCTGATCACAGCATAGCAGGCCATGCTGTTCCCTAAATGTCTTGTGTTGGATTCCTATACGTCTGTGAAGCTTTTTTTAGGCAAAATATTCCGTGAAATTGCAATTTTACCAATTGATTTGCTAATTTTATTTTAGCTTTGAGAACTTTATTTAACGCGTCATAGCCTTTATTTTGTCTTTATCAAGCAAGATATTGCCTTTGACAATATTTATACGGACACTCATGACGGATTCTTGTTAATTTTTATGTCTATCAAAGTTCCATCTCAGTTTTTCAGGGACAAGTCTTTATGGCAGTACTACTTGTTTAACTTTTAAAATTCAGACGGAAGCGAAGCCTGGCTGCGTGTTAGTTCTCTTGCTCTTTAGTATAAGCTATAACTGCAATTGTGAACCTATTTGCTAATGTAAGAGTAACATTGCTTTTACATTAAAGAAGCAGTTTGAAACACAATGGCCTGCTTTTTGAAAAATTAATTTTTTTTTTAATTAAAAAAAATTTTTTAAATCAATTCTACACACGCATAAGGATTTTTTGGGTGAAAATGACAATTATACACTTGAACTGCGGAAGCTAGTGCACCAAATAGTATAACAATAAATTTGCATTACTAACCAAAATGTTTACTATGACAAAATTCGTTTACTCGTTTAAAACAAGACAAACCACAAAAGTAATTTCGATACCAATCATCTTAAAATTTTTAATTAAATACCTATTGGCATTTTGTGGCACAAAAATTTGGTCTGAGCGCGATGAAGATCTAACAGTTTTTCTCATGGTTTTTTCTGCGTTCTCTTAATACAAAAATTATATTCGATCTCTTTCTCCATGACATCACAATTGCTAAGATGAAGACAATTTTTTCTTGAGATTGTTAATTAACATGAAGCCATTGCTTATTGTGGTATTTATCCCTGAACGCGAGCAACAAAAATCAATCAAATATCACTGAGACTTTTTAGTAGAAAATTTTTTGATTCCATTTCAACAAAAAACGTTATCTTTGTTGCTATAAAGGAATAAACTGTCATTTTGCAAAATATCAATTACACAGAACTATCAAAATCTACTGCACCAATCCACAGCCGCCTCAACGTGGTGGTGCGGTCCCTGACCCCGTTTGGGGTGGGTCAAAATGGCTGTTGGCCTTTCCGAGGGTCCCAGTTACCCCAGGCACTCTCCGTCATTTTTTCGCTGTGCTGTCCCCTGAACGACCGCAGAAGGGCAGCACACAGCTTCTTTAAAATCTGTTTTCTCTCTTCTCCTGCACTTTTCTTGCCAGTCTTCGTTTCCTCATTCTTTTCCTTCTCTTGATTAGCGGTAACGTTCATCTTAACCCTGGCCCCATCTTTCCCTGCTCAGTGTGCGCTGGAAATGTGGACCTGGCGGGGCAAGTCAGTGCAATGCTGTACCTGCTTCGAATGGGTCCATCTAAGGTGCTCACAACTTTTCCTCTCCAAATTCAGAATTTTTGGCAGCTCTCACTCCTGGAGCTGCCCCCAATGCTGCGTCCCTATTTGTAACACTGTGACTCCCCCCTCCTCGGATTCCTTCGACCTGTATATCTTCACTGTACAATCTAGTCCTCCTCTGCTAATGTTGTACTCCCGCTCACCCTCGTCTTCAAACCTCTTATCCCCCTTCTGCCCATTTTGTATCTTCTCCTTCTGCCCACTCATCACCGTCCCTTGATTTTGGCTGTCCTTCTACGCCTCCTGCCTCATCTTCCCCCCTGAATTCCTCAGGGTTCCTCGATGGAATGCTGGTGGTCTTCGAGCCAGGAGCACTGAACTACTTCACTTCTTTTTGTCACATCCCGTTGACCTTGTCTGTATCCAGGAATCCTATCTTAACTCATCTTCCTCTTTCCGAATCTCTGGATTCTCTGATCTGCCTTCTGATCGCACCCATTCCCGGTCTGGCATTCTCTCTTGATGCCACGCATGCTATCGGTGGCATCATCAATTTTGTCAGGCAGGGCCTATCTTTCTCTGAACTTTCTACCTCCTCTCTCTATTTGTTTGATCCCCACTATGATTATGTAGGAGTCAACATCTCTTTTAACAAGTCCTCATCGCTCTCATTTCTTAATGTGTATGCCCTCCCTATTCGCTTTTTTCCAACGGATGGCAGAACGGACTCCTTTTCCCCCTCCACCCTTCTCTTCTCCAGAAATCTCTTCATTCTGGCGGACTTCAACTGCCCTCACCCCCTCTGGGTCTCAAGAGGTACTTTCGACCCCCGCGAGGAGGAAGTATTTGGCTAGGTCATCTCTTCTGACCTCATCCCCTTCAATGACCCCTGACATGCTCATCCTTCTACATGGTTCCTCTGGCAGTCACTCCTCCCCTGACATCTCTTTGCTCCCTCCTCTCTCGGCCCTTTCCTGATCCTGAGAGGTGCTTCAAAACCTGGATTCTGATCACCTACCAATTTTTCTACCTGTCCCTCTCTCTCTCTCCGGTCTTTCGACCCAACGAGCGTCCCCCTTTCTTCAATTTTCAGAAAGCTCGCTGGGATGACATCTGCTTTTTATTTTGACTCTCACTGTCTTTTTGCAGAGAAATACTGATCTCTTTCCTCTGCTACTGCTCTCTTTACCTCTCTAGCACTAAATGCGGCCAAAACTTTCACTCCTTTCGGCCGCATCAAATGCCATCCTAAACCCTGGTGGTCTGCTGAGGTGGAAGAAGCTGTTAGTGAAAATGCAACGCTTTCGCTGCAGCTCACAGAAGCGACGAAGATCGCCAAGCGTACATCTCCGCTTCTTGATGCGCCTCGTCAGTCATTGCCAAGACCAAGGCTGAGGCATGGCAGACGACTTGCTCTCCTCTTTCACCCAAATCAAATCCAAAAATTGTATATTCTCTTCTTCTTCGTCTTCCTCCTCTCCTAACTCTTAAACTGTTTCTCTTCCAGGGAATCAGCTTTGGTCTATGCCGCTTACCTGAAATCTCACTTTTCCGTTTCTCAGTCAAAGGCCCTACGTAGCAGAGCCAGAGGCTACCTCTCTGAGCTCCATCGAGCCACGTTTCTTGCGCAGTCTCACTCGTCCTTCTGCTCTCCTTTCTTTCCCGCTGAATTTCTTGCGGCTGCCCCAACATTTTTTCCTCTACTTCCACTGGCCCAGACAAAGTTGCCTGTGCCATGCTAAAGCACTTTCCTCGCTCTGGCATGGGTTTTCTTCTTCGCATCTTCAATTATTCTTGGACTTCGCATTACTTCCTTTCCATCTGGAAGACATCTTCTATTATTCCCATTCACAAGATGGGAAAGCCTCTAGACTCTCCTGCTTCCTTCCTCTCTACCTCTCTCATCTCCTGCGTATCAAAGCTGTTTGAACACATCATTCTATCCCGTCTACTCTTCTTTCTGGAATCTAATTCCATTCTTTCTCCCCGCCAGGCCGGTTTCCGCCCTGAGCGGTCTACTCCAGATCAAATTTCGTACCTTTCTCAGTCCAATTGCGATGAATTTAACAAACTCACGCCGGGCTGTCGGACGATCCTGTCTACTATCGATTTCTCCAAAGCTTCTGACTCCGTTTGGCATCCCGCCCTTTTCCATTAACTCATTTCGACTAGCTTCCCTCCTTGCTTTGCTCGTTGGACTCAATCTTTCCTGTCTGATAGGCGCGCGTGCGTGGTTTATCAAAATCACAAAAGTCGTTCCTTTCGAGTCTGTCGAGGTGTTCCGCAAGGATCTGTTCTTGGCCCTGTACTTTTCTCCCTTTTCATCAATGATCTACAGGTTTCTCTGCCTTCTTCCGTCAGCTGCTCTCTTTAAGCTGACGATCTGGCCATTTGGTCCTCCTCCCCCTCGGTTCTCACTGTAGTGGAGGCCACACAAGAAGCTCTGTTTCGATTGGACCGCTGGTCTGAGTACTGGTGTCTTCCTCTCAATCCGAGAAAATGTGAGGCCTCCTTCTTTTCAGTGGATCACCACCAAGCTAAATTCCAGCCCAACTTCCTCTTACTCAACTGCCCCCTCCGTTTCAATCCCACTTCAACTTTTCTTGGGGTCACCTTCGACCGCACTCTTTCCTTTTCTAAACATGTATCTTTGCTGAAGGCCAAGTTTTTCCCACGTCTCAAGGCCTTGCGCTGTATCTCTGCTTCCTCGTGGGCCCCCTCTAAGGAGTCCCTCTCTGTTCTGTATAAAGTTTTTTTTCAGCCCCTCCTCACTCATGCCTCACCTGGATAGTTTTTTCTCTTAAGCGTTACCAATATCACCAAATTGGAGCGCCTTCACCGAGCGGCCAGTCGCGCCATCACTGGCTGCCTCTCGTTTTTCTCTCCGAGTCTTCTTTACCTCTCCTACGAGTCACCCTGACTCCGTTCACTCTATCACGCTAGCTCTTCGCCTCCCAGCCTCCATTTCCATTTCAGGTTTGGCCTGACATGGTGTGAAACCAAGACTCTGCAGATCGTCCTGGAGAGCTTTTGCGTCCACTCACCCGCTCATGCTTCCTTCTACTTGTTCTAGGGGGACTCTTCTTGCTTGCCCTCCCTTTCTCCTTTGGAATCTGCCTTCCTTCAAGGTGGAGTCTACCCTTTCCTCTTCATGCTCTCGCTTTGATCTTCCTCTCATTCGCCAAGGACTCTGAACTGACGGCTCTGTTCCTTTTCCTTTTGGCAAGGGCGGCTCCGGCGTGCTTGCCAACTGCTCTTTCTGTAGAACTGAGGTCACTTTTTCCTTTTCAGCAGGCCTACTGTGTTCAAGTTTCTCTGCTGGAGCTTACGCCATTCTGCAAGCTTTTTGCTGGTCTCGGCAGCACAAACAAGTCTGCCATTTTCTTCTCTTTTTCTTCTATCTGAATCTCGTTCTGTCCTCACCACTCTGTCCTCTCCCCCATCTTTCCTTTTACCTCAAACTCTCTGGCAGATCTGGTAGGAATTGTCTTCTCTCTCCTCCTGTTTAATCAGGCTACCAATGGGTCCCCGGGCACTCGTTTCTTCCGGGGAACAACCCGGCTGATGAGCTGGCCAGACTTGTAGGGCTACTTGCGCCCTCTGCAATCCCTTGTAGTCTCTCTTCTCTGATCTCTCGTGTTCACTCTTCTCCTTTCTCGGACTGGAGGCGTACTGTCTCATCTGAATTCTTTGACACACAAGTTCCCTTGATTTCCATCGAGGAACTTTTGCTCCCTCGTCATGATCGCTGTGTTCTCTCTCGTCTATGCTACAGCGGACGCAGCCTTTTGTTAAGCTCTTATCTCTCTAGGATTGGCAGAATTGAGAATCCTTCCTGCAGCGCCTGCGGACACTCGTCCCAGGACACCACTTATCTCATTCTGCATTGTCCAGCTACGGACTCTTTGCACCGCTCACTCTTTGGCGATTCTTTGTCTCTCTACAATCTCTGGTCCAGATCGTGGGGATCTGGCCTGCTTCTGGGGCTCCATGGTCTTCCACCATGCCGCCGTCCCTCGGAAGGGGTCGGGCAACAACAACAGCAACAACATCAAAATCTATCACACATAGACTATATGTTCGCTACCAGTGAAAGTAAAATGATAACCTGCAGACTTTAAAATCTGCTTTTATAAAAATGTAATCGCAAGCATAAAAATACCGACTAAATTTTAGGTAGACACCAATTAGGCTTTTTTGGTACAGTGGTGTTGCACACCTGACCATAGCCGTAGGAGCCAACTATCTTTGAGGATGCAAGCTTATATTTCTCCAAATCTCATTTGCGTTCTAGTTTTTGCCAAATTCACCAGTTTATGGGAAATAGTAGGTTTTAAAAAAGTGCAGTGCTATCAGGAGCTTGTTGTCCAGACCATTCAACTCTCCAACTTTTCTAAGATCATGCAAATTTTGCAATTACAAGGAACAATGAATACCAGTAACATAAAAATAAGGGGCTGCTAAAGATTAAGTCGCGAAGCAGAAATCAGATTCTGGAAAATACAAATCTCTCAATAGATTGTAAGTTGTATGGAGAGCTTGGTATTAGGGTGCTGCTCCAGCAAGCATTATCTTTCAAGTCGACATGTGTTTTGAACCTCTTTTTTTTTCTTGTTTATCGCCTGGCTTTATGTTTACTTTGACCGATGTTTCCTAATTTGGCGTTGTTTCTCGCAAGCCTCGCCGTTTAATTGATTTCTAGATCAGTGGTTCTCAACTTATTTAGGTTAAGAACTGGTAAATTTCAAAATAAATTTTGCGGACCGGTGGACCTTAAAAATCAACCAAAAATGTCATAAACAAAAAAACAAGGTACGTAATTCAATAGCACACCAGTATGAACAATTCAATGAGAAATTTGCTGCTGTCTTTTTGATATTAGAAGTGTTAGACGCGGTTGTAGTGAAGTTTCTGAAAGACGAAGTAGAGCGTTAATTTTCGCACGATTTTTCTGTTTGATCTTCATGAGAGATAAAGATGAAAAGCTTTTCTCACATAGGTAAGTTGCAGAAAAATAATTTGATTGCTTTGTTACTCAGCTCAGGATATTCGGTTGTAAGCGATCACCTAAACTGTGACAGAGGTAAATCTTTATGCTTGGGCATCAACGTGGTATCGCAGAAAAGTTGCATAAGCGATTCTTTCTCAACAGTGTTAAGATTGCATGAATCGATATCCTCTGCAAAGGGATTAATAATCAAAAAGTTTCCCTTTCGACGACCTGCATTATCTGATAAATATTGGCCAAAACTGATGGTTAGCTCTTGCAAGTGTTGACTTATAAAAGCAAATAACTCTCCTGTGTTAACAGAAGCATTTGCCACGACATCTTGCAAACATGGAAACATGTCAATATTGCCTTTCTGCTCTTTGCTTTTCCAAAACACCGGTTTCTTTTTGAAAGCATCAGTTTTGTTACGCAATGTAAATATATTGCTGTAATTACCTTGCAGAGAACAGCTAAGGTCGTTCAAGCGGCTGAATATGTCCGCTAAGTATGCTAGTTTTGCTGTCCACATTTCATCGGATAAGAGGTCATTTAGTAGAGAGCTTTATTCACAAAAAAACTGCTTTTCTTCTTCTCTCAATTCAAAAAGATGAGTGAGAACGCGTCCTATCGAAAGCCACCTAATTTCAATATGAAATAAGAGATGATGATGTTGTGAATCTATGCTATTACACAAAGCCTCAAAGAGCCTCGAGTGCAATGCTCGGCCACCTATATCATTTACGATCTTCGCTGCACCGTTCAAAACGTCATTTAATTCAGGAGATAGTTTTTGGCAAATAAATTTTCCCGGTCAAGAATACAGTGTGTAATCAGCAGATCTTTATTTGCCACGTGTTTAATTTTCGCAGTTACACCCGTGTGACATCCCATCATGTTAGCAGCGCCGTCAGTACAAACCCCGACACATTTACCCCAATCTAAACCTTGCTCTTACACATATTTATTAAGAGACCTAAATATTTCTAAACTGGTTGTCCGTCCAGGTAGTTTGAGACTACAAAAAAAATCTTCCATGACTCTTCCTTCATTTACATACCGAACAAAGCATACAAGAATAGCACAGTTGCTCAAATCTGTTGATTTGTCAAGCTGTATAGCAAAATGTCTAGATTTCTTTACTTGTTCAATAAGTTGCTCTTCAACGTCAACTGCCATATCCATTATTCTCCTTTGAACTGTGTCATTTGAAATTGGTATCGCTTGAAGTTTGTTTGCTGCTTCCGGACCCAAAACCTCTGCAGTAGCTGCTAGCATGACGGTTTTATTTAATCTTCCCCAATGGATGTTTAGTTTTGCCGATTTGAAGAGAAATCAAATAGGAAGATTTGAGGAGGGCTTTATCAGTTGTTGTCATCTTTTGCATATTAGTTCTTTGCCTCGCTGTTTTACTCAGTAGTCTTTTGAAATATGCAAGAGGCTTGCCAACAAGGTTGCTATGCTGCGAGTGAAAATGCCGAGTAAGCTTTGAGGGTTTCATTGCGTCGTTTGAAAGAACTTTGGCGCAGACTAAGCACATAGGAAGCAGCAATTTTTCACTGCTAGGAGCAATGGTGAAACCAAGTTTCAAGAACTTCTTATCATACTGCCTAACAAAGTCTCTTCGCTTTTTGCTTGTCTCTGCACAATCCATATCACCATCACGTGATCGTTTCCCGCCATGTGATACATTTGAAGTAGTAGGCCTATCTTCTTCTTCTTTCCTGTTAAAACCACCAACTTGATTTTCACTGTTGGGTGTCTTCTGAAAGAACTGGAAAATATTTAGCTGTTTGCTTGTTTCCATTTTACTGCCAGATTTCGTTAAATTTTGATTTGTAGCGAACGCTATGCTTCGCTGCCCATTATTTTTACTATGACGTCATAACGCTGACTAGGCAGTTATAAACCGCTGTACATTATTATTCGTTTTTTTCGGACAACATGCGCTGTTCAAGAAAAAACTAATGTGTGCGGTATCGCCAGCTGAGAAAAGACCGTTGCGCTGTAGGTTGAACCAGAAGTTCCCAAACTTTTTGCCTTGCAGACCCTTTTTTTGTGAATCTGCTTTTTTGCGGACCCCAATTACATGTGACATTACTTTTGTCCTCCGACTCACTTCCAATTGCAATAGTTAGCATACGAATACAAAAGGAAGTGGGGCTGTCCTCCAAAAAAAAGGTCAACACCTGTATTACTGCCGCGATTGCGTAACTCGCGATCCGATTCATCGTCAAGCTAAAGTTTCTTTTCATGATTTCACTGGAGTGAATTTCTGGAACAAACGTTGGTTGATTGACTGACCGGGACGAAGTCACGGACCCCTGTGCGGTCGTCAAAGAACCCCTGGAGTCCGCGGACCCAAGTTTGGAAATCTTTAGTTTAAACATATTTTTTTCTTTTACATACTGCTACAAGAACTTGTCTTAAATGAGTTGTTATGCGTACCACGTGCGAAGTTCTCAATCAAGTGAATTAACCATTTGCATCAAGCGCTTAGTCTCACCTGCCGCGTTGATTTTTTAGAGAAAAAGGCAAAATTAGATTAGTCGGCAGAGCGCAAAAATTCGTCCACCGCCTACTGAAAAAAATTATTGTGCGCGCATATTAAGCGTCTGACTAGGCTGACTTGGTCTGACGGCCGCAAGTGTTTAATAATGGATCAGCCTGAAGCATTTTCCAATTGAGATATAAAATTGAAACAAACTTTGCGGACCGGCAGGAAGGTAGACGTGAACCGGCGCCGGTCCGCGGACCGGCGGTTGAGAAACGCTGTTCTAGATAACATTGTAGCCTTTTCTGACCAAGCTTTTTACCCTTGGCAACTTGTTCTTTAATCATTATTACCACTCAAATAAAGCCGACCATTGTTTTACTCGTAGTCAGTTTGGAATTTTAATGAATCACTGTTTAGTTTACTTGAAATCTACCGTTATCTGAACGCTTACGAATACTGTTTGATCGATTTTTTTGGTCTGCTTTCCGGTCAAACTATAGTAGGTGAGTGCTTCAGTGAAATTACGTTGGTGTTAACATGTGCTTTTAGTATTTTACAGAAAACCGTACCGCATCGTACCGTACTGCATCATACCATGTCGCGGTCTACATCCTTCAGTATAATTATCAATTTTGTAAACCCCTCGTTTAGCATTTATTTCAATTATTTGCTTTGTGTGGAACCTGTGGTGCGCGTGATTCTCGAAGACAGTGTTAGGCGGTACATCAGATTAGAAGTTTCTGTAACAGGTGCCGTTTCCTAAAATCAAAAAATAAGTAACACCACTTTAAGAAAGAAAAACTCGTAATGACGTTATTCATCATTTTCCGCGACCTTTTTCCTCATAGCAGCTTAGACTTTAGTAAACTCAAAACCATAAAAAAAGCCTAATTATATACCTAAGATGATAAAATATTATTATTAGAACCAATATTTGGCTAAGAAGTGTTTAAAGCTTCGCGAATTATTGACAAAAGTTTTCATTAGGAGATGCGGCCACATCGCCAGCATCATTTGCTTTTAGAACACTGTACCTGACTAATCTCAACTTCTAAAACATATCCATCATCAAAGTTGCAATGAAGTAATATGGACTTTGATTGCACACGTATGACAAAAGTAGAATCAAGTTTTGTTTTGAGCTTCTGCAGCTTTCATAAAAAATATCTGTTTTCTTAGCACAAACAATTGATGGGTGATTTCATTATGTTAAGCCATTATCTTTTGTAATAACTGAACTATAGGTGCTCTACTCGGAGATGCTTTTTCTGATATTTTTTTTAATTTGAGGTACATAAACCTCACTGATTAAAGGAAAAGACATGGCCTTTTCGTCTATCCTGATTATTTTCAGGAAAAGAAAGCATAAACTTATTCACAAATTAGAAATTACAAACGTAATTGCAAAAAGTCGTGAGTACCCCAATCAGTAAACACATAGCTTATTCCTGTAAACGTATCAATCACTTTGGCGTCTATCACAATTTTCATTTTTTTTATTCACCGCAGCACTTTGAAAATGGAAAGAATAAAAATTTATAAAACGATACCATCTTTGTGAACAAAACTACTTTTGAATTCAAATGGAAAGGCTGGATTAGGGGCAGTTTGGAGCCTATCCACACTTTTAATCAGTGTCCTTATCTCTTACTTAAAAAAGGAACAGTAGAGTTAAACGAATATTTGTAAAATATTTGCTGCTTGTAAATAAGAGCGGATCGACTTCACTTAAAAGTAGGAAGGATGCGATTAATAAAATGAATGCATGCAATAAAGTCCCGATTTTGAAGTAAAAGCAAAATAAAATTAATCTATCCATGAGTAAAATTGCAGTTAACGAGTATATTTGCGTTTCACAATGACTTAATATATTCATTGGTATAAAATACAAGACATTGGGGGAAAGTATAGCCTCTTTTCTCGCTATGCTGTGACCAGGGTAAACAAGAGCAGCAGAGGGACTTGATGTAACAAACGTGATTATGAAAAGCGTGTTACACGTCATGAAATGAGCCTACCACTATAAATAGATAGTTTACGGCAATCGGGCAATTGTCAAAACACTTCAAAACAAAAAAGAGCAAATTCTAGAAGCATCAACAATAATTTTATACATATGTATTTGGCCAGTGATATCATTGTTACATGCGACAAAAAACGAAACTTAATTTCTGTAATCAGAAGTAATGGTTTTGCTTTCGCTATATTGGCCTAGTTTTGCGTATTTTAAGAATTTAATATATCAACTAGAGTCTATGGGAAAAATATACAGAGTGCAGCAGAAGTAACGCCCTTTTTGTTATCTGAGTGTTCTAGTTTCTGCTTGATTTCCTCTTTATATCAGAAATACACCGTTTTTGTATCCGAGATTTAATGAATGTTTTTTTTAGTTTAGAAATTGTTTATTTAAGAGCGAATAATTTCATACCTAAAAAATACACTGCTACGCCGACTCCACCAATATAACCTTTCCAACATTAGTTTCAAATAACTGTTACAAATAGAAGCATCGCCCTATGCCCCTAATTTCAACAAACGTGGATCGTCTGGCTTTGAGCATCATTGCATTTGTATGTTGTGTCCCTGGTCTGGAATAGGAATGAGCTTAAAGTATTGATTCAGTCATCAAAGCGTCGTCACAACGATAAAAGTTATTCGTACTTTTTCATCGCTGCAGCACATTAATGTACATGCAGTCTGAGCAATGGTGGATAAATTGAAATATTGTGCTGTTTTGTTGGCGCTATCATAATTGCGACACCGTTTCAACGCCAGAACATATGTCAATATGCACTCAGTGAATTACGCACTGCTTACATTTTATTGAACAGATGAGCTCTATTGCTGAGCGCCAAGTAGGAAATCAACAAACACTGTTTTTAAAGTCATTGGCATGAATCGACAACGGAATTGAACACAATTCTACCGAATGCGAAACGAACGCTCTCACCACCACATCACTGCCATGATTAGGCGAACAAAACAGTTGACTAAACCCCATAATCACGCGTTTGCAATAGAAAGTAATTGCAGCAGAGCTCCCATGTTTTAGGGTCTGTGAGCCAAAAATGCGTTGATTTATATTATTTTCGAAACGCTTCACTAGTTTAGAAGAAACTTTGGATTTTAATTTATATTTCGATAACTGTTGTTAATGCAAATGTTGTTCTCATTTACCTTGACTAAAATATGCAACTTTCACAACATAACAAAATCAAAAAATAAAATGAATAGTATTTTTATCAAGTGTATTTTTAGCTTACACATGATAGCAAATAACGCACTGCTGAGTAACTAAGTTGTTATTTATATGCAGGTTAAGCACTTTACCTGAATTACTCTAAAACCACTTTGTGAACATATGCTACAGGTTGGTTTGTGACAGAAAATGCGAGTTGAAATTGTTTTGTTTTCACAACATTTGTCATGACATTTCCGCCACTTACGAACGCCTTAAATCGGCTTTATTGTTTTCTCTGAGCTGTGCGTCATCATAGCTCTCAATAGGCTGCTTGCACACCAACAAATCCACCAGCATCATCACAAACTGTTGGCGTGTTATGCAATCCATACTACTATAACTTTCTCAAAGATAACGTGGTAGTTGATGCCAGCAATGTCGAAAGTGTTCCCTCAAACAGCTGCCGGCCATCTTCGAGATGTTGATTGCTGATCTTGTGGGGTACAACCGGGCCATCTGATTAAAGCGGTCAACTCTTAGTTTGTTTTCATCATAAAATCAAATCACTTTCGGCAGTTTCTTTTCACTGCTTGAATCTACATCTGCAGAACTTATGCATGCTGGAAAGCAAGCAAACTGTTTTTTTTTTTGACTAATACTTTACAAACAATAAATTTGTTGGATCATGCCAATAAAAATTACTGGAAAGTGCAGCATTTTGTGAGCTCAGTCATCTCTTTGCACAATTTACGACAATTTGGTCGCATTGCTCCGACTACAAACACTTCGCGACAAAATGTTTCAGTCTGTTTTACTTAAAATCTGATTAAAATTACTATCATGCTTCATTGTAAATCCAATCAAAACAAAGATGGTTGTTACATAGAAAAATGCAAAAAAATTTGAGCATCCCGTTGGATAAGCAAATCTTTCAATACTCGTTATCGCATGCCGTCATGAAATCACTCATAGATTTCAATCATCTAGACGACGGTTTCCGATATTTTTGATGCCGCGGTCCGTTTTGAAAACTGGGTTGATGCTGCAGTCAGTCCAAATCAAAACCAGCCCTAGTTGTTCAAAGTATCAAAACACACTGCCACTGGTAAAAGGATTCGGTGTTTAGCCACATATGTAGATCCTTAAATCACCATCACAGCAAAGCAGTAACGTAGCCAAGAGGGGCAACGGAAGACTGGCCCCCTTATTTTAGGAAGACGTCAACAGCCTACGATCTTTTTGCTTGAAACTTGTGAGTGTTAAGATGCTGTTATGACAAAATTTACAAAAGTTGTTTCTATACAGTAAACTTATTATAAAGTTGGCTGGTACAGAGAGGTTAAATGGATACATGTTATATAACTTTTTTGTAACAGTTTTAGACATACCAGACGTTTTCCTTTTGGAGGAAATGTCCTTCTTTTTTTGATGAAAAGGAAATTTGTCCATGAGGACATCTATTTTGCTACTAGATCTGCAGAAATACTTTTAATTTTTTTGTAATTCATTGCCAACATTTGTAATGTTGATAATAAATATCAAACACCTATTTTCAAGTTTATTATCTCATATGTTTAAGAAAACTTACGTTTTTGTTGTTTTATCATATTTTTTCTGTTATCACACCGCATTAAAGCAATTATTTAGTCTCGCCTCTACTCCGCAGCAGAAACGGGATACTAGAATATTATTTGCGTTATGTTTTTGAACGGTTTTGTATGACCTTATCTCACAACTTGAGGACCGTTTTTGAGAGCATGCTGCTTCAGTAATGCAGCTTAGTTCCTTGTTACCAGCTAATTGTGTCAACCCACAGTTTAGTCATATTGAATTGGCCGTTACCCTATTCATGCCCTTGCTGAAAACATCTATTGCTGAAGTCGAAGCTCAATTTTCATTTTGGCAAAAATTCAATGAACAACACCTCGAGATTTGAGATTGGAAGAGCGCATGTCAGCTATGTGATATTGACGTTTACCAAGCCTGTCGTCTGTTATTCAGTAACCTTGGTAGACCTGTTTCTTCGGCAATGGCAAAGAGATCATGTTCTGCATTATGTCTTCTCAAATCGGACCTGCGGAACACCATGACCGAATCAAGACTGAATGGTCTTAGTTTGATATATATACACATTGCCATTGACCCCAATAATATTGTTACAGAATTTGCTGGCAAGCGTAGAAAACTAGATGTAAGGAAAAAACCTGACTAGTACCAAATAGGGCTGACGATCTTACATTGGTTAATAGAGAGCAGTGTAACATACGTCCACGTTGCTCGTTTATGCGACCCGACTACTATACAAACTCCATTAAACTGGCCATTATTTTCATGTATTTTCAAGTGTTTATTTGTAAGTTTTGTTGTTTGTTACGTCATCATCGACGTGTTTGTCATCGTTTTAAGTCATAACGCAATTAGTTTGAGATCAATGTTGCGAGCCTTGCTGTTAAGTAATCGTTGGATCGTGGTGAAAAATATCCATTTCACAAATTGCTCACTCATGTCATTTGTCAAAGACGACATTGGAAATCTACTGTAGGTGTAGTGAAGATATCAGGTCTCACGAATAATTTCACGTTATGATTGTATTGTTTGCATGTGCTTTTCGATTAAACATTCAATCATAAATTTTCGTTTTGCATCACTCAATTGTCTGGCCATGAGCATCATTGCAAGTGTACGTTGTGGACCTGGTCTAAAATATGAATGAGATTAAGGTGGCAGTTTAATCAGGAAAGAGTTGTCACAACAATTAAGTCCATTTATATTCTTACATCGCTGCAGCACATCAATATACATGCAATCTGAGCAGTGGTGGATAAATTGAAACATTCTGCTGTTTTGTTGTCGCGATTACAATTCTGACACCGTTTTAACGACAGGAAATATTTCAATGTGTACTCAGTAAATTTCGCACGGTTTAGATTTCATTCTTCCGAATAGCTCTATTGCTGAGTGCCAAGTAGAAAATAAACAAACACTGCTTTTGAAGTTGCCATGAGTCGACAATGGAATTGAACCCAATTCTAGCAAATGCGAAACGAACGCTCTATAATGCTCTATAACAAACTATAATGCTGTCTTTGTTTTTAAGAAGTTTTATCCGACGGTTGTTGGTTCTCTTGATCAACTGTCAGAATCAAGAGATGGAGAAGTTCTTGAAAGGGCTATGCCTTATTTGAAAGCGATAACAACAGCTGGAAATTTGATTAGCCTAGAAGTTATCAATGCTACGCTGAAACTTACCAAAACAGTTGCAAAGAAGCTACAGGGCATCAAGAAATTATTTTGACTGCATTAGATACTGCGAGAATTACCAGTTGCAAAGATGTTATCCAGGCTTTTAGAGACAATGAAAAAATATTTGTTGTACTCTTTAGATATGCCGAAAGTGTCTACGAGGAATCCATGTCCATGCCTCGAATTGTGAATCGGCAAGCCAATAAAGCGAACCTACTAGTATCGGATCTCGAGCTCCAGGGTAAGTAACAGTAAGTGCAGCCACGGATTGTGAAATAACCCATGCCCCTTTCACCAAGTTTGTTGACTTATTTTCAGTTATTTTCAAACAAAATATCAAAAATTTTTCAAGCCTTTGGTGCAACTGCACATTCTCAGCGTTGATTAACGGCACCTTAAAAGGACTAACAAACAACATGATCAGCATGAAAAACAGGACAAAATCTATTTTCCAGCGCTCAAGGTCTGTTATTCATGTTTGTCTCGTCCACCAAATTTGCCTCTGCAATCACACTGATCAAGTGTGGTAAAGTTCACAACCCAAACAATATTCCGCCACATATTCTCAAGCACTGCTGCCCCAAATGTGTTACATGGCTTCAAAAATGCTATATAGCCTGCGTGATCTATCAAACAATCCTCACAATATGGCGACTGGCTAGTGTTATCTCGGTATCAGAGCCTGGCAAGGTAGCTGAAAGAGCTTCCTGCCCATATCGCTGCTGAGGGTTTCTTACAAGCTTTTCGAGCAGATACTCTTGATGCGTCTAGAACCTGTTTTTGACCCCCAAAGTTGGCTTCAGGCTTGGTCAACGCATAACCGATCAAGTGTTTAAACTAACCTATGGCATTGAGCACCGCTTTGAAGAAAATAAATCAGGCTTTGTGTTGGCAAATCATACTGCCGCACAAGATTGCCTACTGTATGGTACCAGGGCCAAACATCCCACCACCGCCTTTAATTTGGCGTTACTTCTATGGACAGAATTTTAGGAACTGGCCAGAAATAAGAAATGCGCTTTTTTCACAAAATTAGCAGAATAGAGCACAATAAGCTCATATTATTTTTAATTTTGATAATTAGTGCACACTTGAGAAAATCCAAGTATTTTTTCTGTATTTAGTGATAATGATAGTTTCATTTTTATCATTGCAAAACAAAAATTCAACTGGACCTCTTGAAATACTGAACTTCTCCAACTGGACCTTCGTTAAAATTAGTTGAGTAGCTCTGCTCTAGAGACTTAATCATTTTAGTTATGTAATGCGACAGATTAACAGCAAAGCTACGATGTACAGGATAATTCAAGAACGTTCCAGAAAAATGCGTCCCCAAACGTCACAAGGGAGATCTACGACGTATTGATGAAAACTACAAATTTAAATTTAACTGATGAATATTTAATATCGCGACACTTGGGTTTTGCAACAGATGTGAAGGCCTCTGCAAAGCTACCTAGTGAAGGTTTTTGCTCGTGGTCCCCAGAGAACCGCTCCGTGGCCCACAATGTAGACCGAAGGCCCCGTTTGAGAAATCCTGCTCTGGTGGAAATTTTGTCCAAAATCTTTGAAGCCCAGTCAGAAAGAATGTTCGTGGATTTGGATCTACATGTACCCAATTAACCAGCCGAAAACAATCATTAACTTCAAAGCGTCACACACGTTACAGCTATGGCCACCACTTAATGACCATCGACTGTCGCGTCATCGTTTCTTAATTGTTGATCTACAACAGCTGATAGACTACCTTATACGATAAAACAGAGAACTTTTGTTTTTTCTTGGTGCGCTTACTCCTTCAAAACCACTGGATGTACAAAATTCAAATTGGGCACGACTGATCACTGCTCCGGGGTAAATGTTGTGTAGGGTTGTTGACATGATGATAACGCTAAATCTGACATTAAAGTAGAGTTTTGTTTGCACGTTTGTTGGTACGTGGGCTTTAACACCTCCAAAACTCCTGGGCGCACAAACATGAAACTTGGCTTGATTAATCACTGCCCCGGTGTAAGCGCCATATGGGAGTTTGTGACAGTAATCAAAGAAACTTTTTCGTTTAATTTGCATGTTTTGGCGGAAGAAAGCGGTGTTTTTTCAAACAAAAGCCAGCCCCCAACTAACCATTGCTCAAAATGTTACCCTTTAAAGCGTAAGATTATTTTCTTCATTTTCTCAAAACGCATTCGACTTAGAGACGCGATTGAAACTTTTCTTGGGAGATAGTAACGAGGCGTTTCAGATGAAAAACTTCTGCCGCATTTTATGCTTATTGACAATGCAACAACTGACCATTTTTTAAGCATTTTTTGAATTGGAAGCATGTTTTCTTTCTTAAATGCCTCAAAATATTGTCATTTTCTCATAATGCTATCTGCGATATCAAAATGAAAACAGCATCAGGCAACAGCTGCGCTTAAAGATATCAATCACTGTCATTTAAACAACAAACGACTGACATGCTGATTGTTGAAGAAGAAGAATACAGTACAGAATTGACATACTGTACTAGTAGGCCAAAAAACTGGTATTTCAATAATGCAATGGCAAGTTAGAAAAGCTTTGTACGGTCATGTCATAAGCCTGACTATTCTCAACCTTTAAGACTGACTGTGCATTATTCTAGTGAAACAAGATGAAAAAAATTGATGATTTTTCAAATGAGATGATGCAGGAATCGCAAAACATTATCTAAATCCTCAGCAAAAAAACTAATAAATAGAGTATACTCTTGAACTATAACCTCACTTATTGCACTGACTTATATGTAAGTGCTTGACTTCGGGTTTATTTTGCTTTTCTCTGGCGGCGCGAATGCCAAGACCAAGCATTATACGCGCAGCCGTAAGCATTAGGTGATACAGACAGGCCTACAACTACGAAAAGTTGTAAGTAGTATGCCTAATATGATGTAGCCTATTCTTGTAAATACACCACAATCCCTTTGGTGCCCTTCCACAACTTTAAATTTGTGCGTTCATGCAAATGGTGAGATAAATGGATAAAAGTTTCTGAAATTATTGGCTGCTTTAATTGTTTTTAAGCCCAGCTCCTAAGTGCATCTTTGTTGGAAACAAGGGCAAACAAGACGTTGCTAGGGACTTGGAATTTTTTGGGGAAAATAAAGCGGCTGTGAGCAACCACCATAATGTTTTTCAAGTTGATTTGTCATTAAAAAACGATAGCCTGCTCCAAAGTTTGGAACGAAAATTGGTTGCCTGAAAAAACCAATAACTTTTGATTATTTTTCTCACAACTACCAAATCGAAGAAGCCGGCGCAGTCTGTAGAACCGATATTCTTCACCTCGACATTACTGATTTAATAACTTTACAGTAAAAACTAGATTTCGGGTTAGTTTGCTCTTTCCCTGGCTGCTTTTACGCCACGACCAAGTAACACGCGCGAAGCCCGAAGCTTTAGGTCGTAGGCTATTAAAAACTCGTAAACAGTGAGTCTAATATTTAAAAGCTGTAAATACACATCCATCACATTGGAGTCCTCTGACAGGTTCAAATTTATGCATTCCATGCAGCTCATGAAATGAACGGACATGGTTTCGGAAATTGTTACGATTGGTAAATCTTTGTAAAGAAGACAGACATGCAGCAGTTTCTTATTTGATATCCACTGATTGTTAAACCAATACGTATTGAAAATATATCATGCATCTTATTGAATGCAGAACAATCTAAAGGAAAGCTATGTGGTATCTCACGGTATATGGACGTTCAGTAGAAATATTTACGTAAAATCCCAAAAATGACGTTTTTCGCTAATGACTTTTAAAAAAAATAGAACAAAATATTCTCTGAAAGCACATATAAAGTTGACCCTTACGATCATTTTGATGTATGTCTTATCTTTCTAGCGCAAGGATTAATCAAGATAGCCAATGGTATTTTTCATAAAAAAGCGAATGCGTTTTTTCATAAAAAAGCAAAATTCTGGTCTATGCTATAAGCAAGGTTTTATGAACCAACAACTGGTTTTATGAACCAACAACCAGGATTGTTTAAACAAATAAAAGCAAACCAAACAAAAATATCTCTTCTTGGTACTTATTTCAGGTCTATGCTATAAGCAAGGCCAGGGCTACTCAACTGGTGGAGAGCGGTCTGAATGTGAATCGTTGAAGCATTAAAACTGGACTTCAAGTTTCAGGATGAGTAACAGTAGATGTAGCCATGGGGAGCGAAAAAGACCAGACCCTTTTTTCAGTACTAAGTTATTTTCAAACGAAATGGCAAAAACTTATCGCGTCTTTGGTGCAACTGCATATTCTTCGCTTTGTTTAACGGCATCTTTCGAAAAACAAATAAACGACATGATCAGCAAGAACAACCGGATAAACCTAACTATTTCCTACATTTACTCATATTGACAGTTTATTTTCATTGCATGTTACAAATTTTGCAGGGCGTGTGGAAATACTGAACTTGTGCAGCCGGACCTTTGTTAAAATTAATTGAGTAGCCCTGCACTAGCTGATTCACCATTACAGTTTTTGAGGCATTCTGTTTTCTGTCTTTTATTGACATAGTGCTTGACTAACTCAGTTAAATATTTGCTCTGATCTTGTTGATTGCATAAAACTTCAATTTTTTATACTATCTGTCTGTGTAAAGCATGACATTTGCTTTGATGAGAACTTCTATCTTCCCTTTGCAGATGACAGCATTAACGCTGTGGAGATTGAATTTATGCGATGGCGTTCATATTGGCCACGCCACGATGGTGATTCTTTACCGTACAACACTTTAGGCGTGTTTCTGTCTGCCAAAAAATACATGCGTATCATTTTTGGAAGTTCTACTTCAAATCATTGACAACTGGTCGGGTTACTACAGTAACAAATGAGCGTTCGTTTAGTGCTCTGAGATATTTGGAAACCTACTGTATGTGCGGTTCACAACGAAAGAAGATCGTTTGAATGGATTGCTATTGTTGTTTGTTTACAACATTAATCTTAAACATGCGATTGATGAATTTTCACGTAAAAATTGTAGGATAAATTTTAATTAAGTTAAATTTTGACATACAGCACCAGTAAATTTGTTTGGTTTGCCAATCACTATTACCAATCAGTTTGTATCAGTAAATACTTTGGATGCAATTGTGCAGGGGCAAAAAATTTTTGTGTGTGCAATTGCGTTAAATTTCTTTATGTTCTGTTAAAAACCGCACACACCTCTCATTTTCTGGGGAGAAAAACCTCGAGATCCTTATTGTGGCTAGATCCTGAGGGTTTTGCCATTGCAACTGGGCTGTGTTGTTCAAAAACCTTTGAACCTCCCACCCTTGAAGAAATTTTGGCTGCGTCACTGATGCGAACGCATATTTATAGTCCAGCCACATTAAGCTCTAATTGTTCAATAACTTACAAAATAACTTCAATTCAAAATGGATTTGTGCACTCATTTTACAATCGATTTTGTACTTTGGTCCTGGAATAGTGGAAATGGGTCTGTAGCGCGTAAATGGATCTGTCTGCAAATGGGTCTGACTTGTCTTCACAGATTTGATTACATATTTGATTTGAAATGATTTAAAATCATAGTCAATAATAGTGACCTATTTATTTCCAGAGTGGTTTCAATGTCTGGTCAGCTTCAATGATTTGATTGTCAGGCAGTGAAAATGTGAATCGTCTGTAGCAAAGCACTGTAAGCTGCGCGACATAATGCTTTAGTCTGTTTGATATAAATTTGATTACATGTGCTCTCATTGTTATGTCGTTATGAAATCACTCCTAGATTCCGCAAATCTAGATGACGGATTCCTAGTGTTTTTAATGCGTCGGACCGTTTTGAAAACTGGGCTGATGCTACAGTCATTCCGAATCAATAACCAGCCCTAGTTGTTCAAAACTACCAAAATACAGAGCTTACTCGCAAAAGTATTGGGTATTTAACCACATTTGTAGATCCTCACTCATCATCATTGCAAAGTAGTGGCGTAGCCAGAAGACCATCGAGACACTTGCTCCCTCATTACTTTGAAGTAGACAGCAACAGCCTACGTCCGTTTTGCATGAAACTTGTGAGTTTTGAGATGATATTATGACAAAATCGGCAAAAGTTGTTTCTATATCAGTAAGTTTATTATAAAGTTGGCTGATGCACAGAGTTGTTAAATGGATACATGTTTTATAACTTGTTTGTAACAGTTTTAGACCTATCGGGCGTTTTCCGTTTGGAGGACATGTTGTAACTGCCATGGTTTTCCTGTCTATCATAAAACAATCGAACTCACAATCTTTTGCTTAATGAGTAATCGAGGCTGGGCGATTTACTATTTGCCTGTAATTAAGATTTATCAGTTTGTGTATAACGCACAAAATGTTCAGACTGCTTGCTGTTTTTAGTTACTGTAGCTTTAGTGTCTTCTATTGTAGTCAGTCAATAATATCAGCTTGTACAGTAGATGTGAAGTGACCTTGAATCTGTTTGAGTTTATTCGTAAAATTTAGTAACTAAATTCTATGAATTATAGGAGCTGGTGATTGCCTGTTTAAGATATTACTTTTAATTAATGGATGTTAAGGCATATAGGCTAACTGCAATCAATTGAATAAAATACCACTTCCACGACCGGTTTCGTTCCTATTAGAACTCGTCAGGTGGACTCAGGTATTGAACCGTGCGGAGTGGCATAAACTGCATGAAGCAATTCATGTGACCGTCGGTTCAATACCTGAGTCCACCTGACGAGTTCTAATAGGAACGAAACCGGTCGTGGAAGTGGTATTTTATTCAACTGATTGCAGTTAGCCTATATGCCTTAACATCCATTAATTAAAAGTAATATCTTAAACAGGCTAACACCAGCTCCTATAATTCGTATTATAACGTAATAAAGGCACTGGCTTGGCTGGAAATTAATAGCATATATCGCATCTAGCTCATTGTAGTGAGCGTGCACCTTATATAGCTTAAAATTAACAGCATCAGTTAAAAGGACCGATGGCGGAGTGGCATAAACCGCATGAAGCAATTCATGTGACCGTCGGTTCAATACCTGAGTCCACCTGACGAGTTCTAATAGGAACGAAACCGGTCGTGGAAGTGGTATTTTATTCAACTGATTGCAGTTAGCCTATATGCCTTAACATCCATTAATTAAAAGTAATAAATTCTATGAGTTACAGTTATGATTAAGATTATTTAGTTAGAATTTTGTCAAATTCTTTGGTTAGGGAAAAGATTGCCCATTTACAATGTGCTACAAAAATAGCTTGTTTTTTGATTGTTGAAAATGCATCACTTGACACAACCTATCTTGACATTTGTACGGCATACATGATGTACTAGTATATGACAGTGCCTGTAACAGTTGCTCGACAGAGAGGTCTTGTTCATAAACTAAAACTGATCAAAAACTTTCTTCGAAGCTTCATGTCTCAAGAAAGTCATGGCGGTTTGGCTTTCCTATCGATAAAAAGTGAAGGAGCTAAAAATTTCGATTTCAGAAAAGTTATCCGGCAGTTCGCTACTGCAAAAGCAAGACGGACAAATTTCAAGTTTTTCAATCACCTGCAAGTAAATTACGGTAGTCTACTTAATTGACCTCAACGTATTGTATTTTATTAGTTTGTGTGTTTTGTGGTGATGTCATTGTACTGCACTTGAATTCTTTTTGGGTTAAACAATTTATCTGCATTGTATAGCACATCTCCATTTCGCTGAAATATCGTTAATAGCACTCACAAAGCACCTTGCCTCAAAAGGTTGCACATAATTTTTTGGCAGTGGCTATTTTGCCGTCGACGGCAATTTACCCTCAGAGACTATTTTGCCTTGAGTTATTTGTGATTGGTCAATCTTAATGACGTACTAAACATGTGACATTTGGTCGTTTCTGATTGGTCAATTTTAAAAACCAATTAAAAAAACTTTGCACCCCCAGGTCTCTATCCCCCACCCTGTACTCTCCCTTCCAGTGTACACTGTCCCGTGCATTTTCATACCGGGCCTGCCCCTTCAGTGTACACTGCCTTTCTTTTAAAGCCCTGCCAGCTGAGAATCGAACCTGCAACCATGGTATCTCAAGACCAGCGCACTATCCACTACACCACAGAGTCACTGGTGTAACAATAGCACATGGCATTATTTCGATTTGAATACACTGCAATTAAAAAAATTGAGTTCGCTGATTATGACGACACTCCAAGAACGAGTAGAAATTCGTGCGAACCCGTTCTTGGAGTGTGGTGATAATCAGCGAACCCGTTCTTGTTTTTTGTTATAGACCTTAGACGACCGCAGCAAATGGGTTTTCTATAATTAGGGAACTTGTTGTTGGTGAGTTTGATACAAAAGAGTTCTAAGCTATGCTTTATTAAAAGTCTCTAGCTTCTTGTCGGTCACCAATTGCACTGAAGAGACCTGATAGGTCGAAACAGTGTCACTGTTTGCAGTTTTGCTATGTGCATCTCTAGCCTCTTGCATTACTATACATGTAAGACCTTGTGACCACTAGGCTGTGACAGCACTATTGTTCTAGCAGTTGCTAGACTTAGTGCACCTGCGACAACCGCCACTCATTCACGAGTGATACGGCTTCGCAGAGTACTGACAGACCATCCACCAAGTGGATCTAGTATAGATCCCGCAAGTGTGGCGGTCTAAGCTATGCTTTATTAAAAGCCTCTAGCTTCTTGTCGGTCACCAACTGCACTGAAGAGACCTGATAGGTCGAAACAGTGTCACTGTCAAAAAAGAACCTGTTCTTACAATTTTGAATCCCATCACTGGCTTTAGGTCTCTGTACCTGTTCAGCTCAATGCGTTTTTGTCTGATTATTTCAATTGAAAAAAAATCTTTTTATAACGCGGTGTTGTCAATAGTTCCTGTGCTGAGAAAATTGAATATTAAGTACAGAAAAAATAAGGGCCCCATGATAGATATTTGCACCGGGGCCCACCTGACGATGTTACGACCCCGATCTTATCGAATTGTGCTTGGAATTGTTGTCACTGCCCGATGATGTGAAACAAACTCGTACAGAAAACAAGCAACAAGATTTGAGTTTGCTAGTACGCATACGCTAAGTAGTCATCGTATGGAAAGGCATGGCAAAATGGCGGCAGCAGATTTCAAAGCAGAAACAGTTGTAAAATGATAGGAAATCTTTTGATTTGCCGGTCAGGTTTGAATGATTTTATCTATAGTTACCCTGCGTTGCATTTAGTTAGAGAGTTTAAGCAGTTTAAAAGAAGTCGAAAATACTCGCATATTTTTTATTGTTCGGTCTGAAAGTCCATTGAAAATGTAAGTTACATCGAGCTTCAGCACATTGAGCGTGCGTGATGCTGCACGTGCATGTCGTGTATGGAGAGCCAATCAGGTTTGAGTTTGGTTGTGCGCATGCTCTATAGTTGTCATTGTCCAGTAGTAGAAGAGAATCGGTGAAATATGGCGGCATCGAATTTGAAAGCAAGCACATTTTTGTAAGTTCGATGAAAAATGAGATTATTTTTCATAATATCATTTTAATATTTGACAGTTATATTAGGATTAGTTCTGTTAAATTAGTTGAACAGCTCAATATGAATGAAAACTTTTGTCAGTTTTCTTGCTTAGAAGGCCTCAGTTTGAGGGTTTAGCTCAGTCCGAAGACCTAACTAATAGGAAATAAGTAATTTGTTGATTGTGGGGGATTTCTAGAACAAGGTTTATGTCATTGGTTGTTGGTAAATTTGTCGACTTTATTTGATTTTATCTCCACACCTGTTTTATGAATAGTTATAATAGTCACGTCAGCATTATGCGAGATTCAATTGAAAGTTAGGAAGTGGCTAGTTTGCTGTCGACAGCATTTCACCCTTAAGACTATTTGGTGATCACGATTTATGTGTGTTTAAATAGCCATTCTGACAGTAACGCTGGGGCGCATAAATAGTGCAGCTGCATTGAAATAAGTTATAAGTTGGAATCTTCACTGGCATGACACTTAGACAAAGGCAGTGTACACTGGAGGAGAGAGCCTGGTATGTGAATATACAAAGTGGTGTAGACTGGTGGTGCAAATTGTATTTAATTTGTCATTAAAATTGATCAATCGTAAACAACCAAAAGTGACATGTTTAACACTTCATTGAAATTAACCAATCAAAAATGTCTGATGGCCAAATCCCCTCCAAGAGCAAAAGAATAAAATGCCGTTGATGCCAACATAGCCACTGCTTTAATGTTATAGTTAGTTGCATTATCATGCATATTGTGGACATGAATATCACTTTTTCATCTGTTTGTGCGAACGTCAAAGAGCTGCAAATACTGATATACTAATTTTAAAGTCTTTGATGTGATTTGAATTGGAACTCAAACAAAGAGGCTACTGATTGTAGCAGAGCTCTACCCACCTGGCCTCTTGCCCATATAAAATATTTGCCTACATGGAACTCCGTGCTTCTATACCGTTTGAACCATGTGGTGATGTGGCATAATTGCAGAAGGTGAAGTCTAGGTTAGTTAGCTTATTGAAAATGAAATACACCATGTTGTTGTTGTTTAGGCTTATTACTGAGAAAAGCGTGGCAAAAATGTGCTAGCAAAGCAGTAGTAGCATTAAAAACTAAGTGTTAAATTTTTGATACTGGCAGTGCTATTTTGCCGTTGACAGGATATTGGCCTTAGAAGCTATTTTGTTGTTAAATGCTTCTGATCGGTCAGCTGGTCATAGGGTTATAGTTTGCTACTTACTGCAGTTTAAAGCTAGAAAACTGCCTCCCTTCAATTTTTTCTCCACAACGTCAAACAAGTATTTTAACTTGAGTAGTGAAGTTTTCAAATTTTAAAAGTACTGCCTAGACTTATTACAACTGAGTCTATCCAGGTAGCTGGTCACACGATTATCAAACAGATAAAGAAACGGTAGAAGCAATGTACTGTGACCCATGATCAATAACTATGAGCAATTGATGAATCAGAACAAAGCATTCAATGGCAAAATAGCTTTCAGGGAAAAATGTCATCAATCACAAAATAGCTACTACCTATATTTAAAGATTGTTACATTTATTCATCATTTTATCATGCTTATTGTGTGCATGTTCTTCAAAAGCATTTTGGTAAAAGTGCTTCGTCTGGAAGTGAGAAAGAGTATTTTCACTTTATGGACAAAAAGGAGCCTGCTGCTTCTGATGATGCTGATTACAGTCAATTTATGTCACCTGTTTGAATCAGAGTTTACTTCGCTGTATATGTTATCTAGAGAAACAAATATGCTTAAACTTTCTTAAATCCACAATGGGCAAAATTGTATAGGCAGTTGCTATTTTGCCATCAGACATTTGTATTGTTCAGTTAACATTATAACTTACGATCATTTCTGATTGGCCAATTTCAGTGACGAATTTAAAACGTTTTTAGGACTAGTGTACCTTATCCCACATTTTACACTCTTCCCCAGTGTACACTACACATACATTCACATATTGGTCTCTCCCACTAGTGTCTGCTGCTATTGTCCAAGTTTTTGCCAGTACAAACTCCAATTCATAACAATTGCATTTCAAGCCAGCTGCACTAGACACTACACCACAGCATGCAATTCTCTTGCTATGGTTCTTTGAAGCTAAATTATGGCTATGACACTATTTTACAGTCATTACTTAAATGACCTTGAAATTTTGGAAAAAAGCGGTGAAAAAGTGCACAAATTGAAAGGTGGCGGCAATCTATACCAGCTAACAATTTGGTCAGTAATGACATTGGTGGTTTTAGAAGATGTTTTGGTACTTATGGGTTATCTGTCACCACTTTTTTTTAATTTAATAAACCTAACCCTGTACACTCCCTTCCAGTGTACACTGCCCCATACATTTACATACCGGGCTTGTCCCTTCAGTGTACACTGCCTTCCAAACTCATTTTAGGCTTAAACATTATATATACAGTTAAGTAATAGTAATTTAATACCTGGTGAAAAAAGTGGTGACAGATAACCCACAAGTACCGATGTTTTAGTAGTGATAAGTTTAATGGATTTTGTATATGTGACTACTAATTTGCCATTTAAAGATCAGATCAAAAGACTTTATTTTAATTGAGGATTCCCTTTGATCTTTTAAGGCATATGGAGGCAGTAAATGACAATCCTTACCTGACGTCACATTATGGTGTTAGAAAAAAAGCAGCTTTAATAGCTTGGCATTGTATGTGCTGATTTTGAGTTTGCCTTCGGACATCGTGCATGATTCATCAGAGGAAAATGTTCCATTGACTTTGAAAGTAGTGTTTCAGTTTATATTAACAATGGACAATGTAACCAAACTGCCACTGCTAAAAGACTTTCGAAAATTCATTTAAATTGCTGGGAATAGTCGGATTCTTCATTATGTTTCAGTGATCGGCCTGATTATTTTGTTGACTTTGAGTGGTCAATATCCAATTTTCCAGTGCCTTTGTCAGAAACATTGGTTAATTTGTGCCCACAGTTACCGGTAAGTTCAGTTATTTGTGTAAAAGGTATGGACTTGACTTCATAGCACTGCAGGATTGGGGATGATCACATCATTGAAGTGACTGATCCATGCACCTGCTTTGTAAGAATTGATGTTTTGGCATACGTCAATAAGACGTAGCATATTTATAAGTGATTATGCTCTGGTGCGTTTGGTAAAGGGCTGCATAGTTACTCAGTAATTGAATCTGGTATTTGGCATGTGTTAGAAGTAGATGAGCAATTGCCTTCTCACGCTCTAGACATTGAGAAGTATAAGGGATGTCAATTTATCAAATGGCGTTATGCCTTGACATATGAGAAGTAACTTTGACACTGAGAGATAACTGGCATATTACTTAGAGTTTGGAACTGAGTGCTGGTACTAGCCTATGTTGTATTATTATTTTGATGTCATTTGTGATTGTATTATGATTAATCGTAGATATTAAAGAAGTGGATATATTCACTGCAACTCTGCTGTGTTTTGTGTTTGTTTTTTTGTTTTTGTTTATTAGTTACATCATAATTCTAGAGGTGTGCTAATATTCCGGTCCGACACGATTTTAGATTTGAATTAAGATCTGTATAAACTTCGTATTGTGCAGCAAACACCAACCACATAATTAGTAATAAAAATGTTTGATGTGACATTTGAAATATCTAAAAACTTATTAGAAGTGATCTTAATTCCTTTCATGGCATCATTGAAAATGCTATTTAAATGGAAAATTAAATATTGCATGGCAAAATGTTTGATTATGTAGCCGTGTGTGTGTGTGCGTGTGTATGTAGATTTGAATCTCAATTAGTAGTCCTTTGTTTGGGTACAATCATTTTTTTTGTGTAGCTAGTATAATGTATTATTAGTTGGATTCGTGTCTGCACTAATTGTGCGTGGTTTTGATTTTAAAGCTGCAGTCGTATCTTGGACCTATACACAGTTGTAGTGTTTATATTTATGCTGAAGGCATTCAGTACTGACTAAAATCGGTTCTATTCCAACCATTTCTTCGGTGATCCAAGCAAAATATGAAAAATTTCGAGAGTTTATGCAAAGTTAGAAAACCAAAGAAGGGGTAAAAAGTAGAAACGACTTATGAGCCACGGATAAAAATTACAAAGTGTTTTCAAACAATTGGTTTTCCCTGTGAATGCATGAAAGTGATTTAAAACTGACTAAAATTAGTTGTTGCCTGGCCATTTTCACATTATTTGTAAACTCTCAAAAGAAATTCAACAATATTTGAGAATCCTATGCAAAAAAGACAGGCAATCATACTATGTGCTGCAATTACTGCTGAAACCTTTCGTTAGGTCACATCGTATACACGACACAGGATTCCTTTTATACATCAGAACTACTTTATTTGACAACATATATGATGCACTTTTTTTCTAAAAGTTTTGCTCTAAAAATTGCCCGTGTCTAATACTCGAAGTTGAAATGTGGCTTAGGCTAGTCTCCTACCCGACGATCACTAACCTAGTTTATGATTAGTGATTCTAGCTATCCTAACTGCTAACTCCATGCGTCATTTTTTATCGCCGAAATTATTAATTGTATAACGAATTTTATTGCAAAACTTGAAGCAATCCAACCTGGTCGGGTGTGATGCATGTTTATAAATATCAGCTGATTGGCACCAGACTTGATGCCATGTGACAGTGGAGAGTTAAACTAGGGATAGTTTGTATAATGTGCTGCTAGATTGTGTTTAGCAATGTATGCTTAACTACACTAAAAACGTTTTTTTCTTGACTCTGATTTGCTGAAATGAGGGTGCGTCTGATATGGCAGTGCGTCGAATACTGATATGCCATCGAATACGGTGATTGTTGCAATTTTGTTTCTAGGTACTGGTGCTGATCCTGTGAATATTGATAAGAGTTGGAATGGCGAACTGTGACATCACGTGATGACAATATCCTAGAAGGGACGCAGGATAATAGCACCTGATCTGATTTGGTGCAGGAAGATTTTTCTATACATTATAATAGTGCCTCGGCACCAGTAGACGTTATGGTCGGTGTAAACTACGTCATAGTTCATGGCTCTTCCTCACAGCTAACAGAGTTCACAGTAACAGATAGTTCTAGACAAAAAAGCACTGTATACAGACAGTGGAAAGCTCCATATACATTCCCCTCATTTTTCTGTGAACGTGATTGAGTATTTAACTCGAATGAGCAAGGGAATGGAGACACTAACACCTTTTTATAAACGACGAATTATTGATATTGCGATTTATCAACATACCAGATATAAGTTGCGTGTTTTGGTAAATTGCTTTGACATTAAGATTGGTATAAATCTTGAAACCTAAGCATTAAAATGTTTCTATCTGCTTTGTTTCTGTGCTTTCTTATAAAGTTGCCAATATTTCATATTCAGTTTCTTAAATAAATGTTGTATACTGTATATCAATTTTATAATTTCAATTTCAGTCAATTAGTTTCTTATTGACTGGAACAAGTCGATTTTCTCAAAAACATGATTAGACACAAGTCCTTGCATCTTATTTTTTCTGTATTGTTGTCTTGACTTGTAGAGTTTTCTTGGTTATGTAGTACATTGAACATCACTGCATTACTTGCTGCATCAAGTGGTATCATTCTCGTTACCATAAAGAATATTACCGTAAATTCCAAAACTTCATTATGTCACTTTTCTAAACGGAACTTGATATATTTCTTTGTCCGAAACGAGAAGTTAAATTACTACTTATTTTCACAATCTGCCTAATTCTACTTTAAGGCTAAGCCAAAATAACAGTTTTATGTGTTGCAGTTACTCATTGCTGAAAGTTTCCACCAAGATGTCGATATTAATCTAGTGGGATCGGACGAAGATACGTTTCAAAGCAACTGATCTTTATTGTCCCAAGACGTGATAAAAGACAGAATGAGCTCGACGACGTGGCATGTTCGAGGGCAAAAGGATAAAGACAGTTCCTCAAAAATATCCGTTGCCAAAGGATGGGACTAGGATTTGGCCGCAACCGTTATATTGGTTCTTTTTTTGTTAGGTAGGTATGATGAGTTGGTTGCATCTTTTGATAAGTTTGCTTAACTTCGCACAAGATGAGTTGACTTGCATTTTTTGTTGTTAAGTAAATGTATCGTTGGAATTGATTGATAACTGTTGCTCCTAAATCCCAGAAATAAATATCTGTCAAAAACCTTTGATGTTACGGCAATTGTGTTAAAGTTGAAAGGTGTTGTTTTGGTAGCTTGTTTCTGTTGAGCAAATGTCATTGGCGTGTGAGCTATAGCGATTTAATTCTTTAATGTTTCCAATCAACGAGACGATGATGGAGGTTTTTGAATTTTTACTGGGATAGAGTTGTAAACCCGTCCGTTCAGCATGTTGTATCCAAGTAATGAACCAATCCGCTACGTTGTAGTGATGATGTGGTTAAATTTTGATTAACATGCTTTGTTGTGCCAGTTTTTTCGATGGCAATATGACTAATTCTACCTGCTTAATGCCCACCTGTGATTGTAGAAGAAGAGTAAGTTTGGTATGGTCATGCTTTCCGGTTGGATATGAACAAGAGGAGTAATAAAGCCTTACCTTTATAATATACCATTATTTCTTCGTTTAGATAGTGAATGGAGTTGATAACAAAGATCAGTTGTATGGAAAATTTGTTTACTGAGAAGATGGAGCAATTGTTACGTTTGGTGAAGTGGAAGAAAGTATCACCTCAAATTAAATGAGCTTTCGGTAAATGTTTTGGTCGTCTTTTTAGTATTGCTTATGTAGCAGCTCTAGTGTGATGAATATAGTTTTTGAGAGTGGAGAATGAGTGAATGGATAAAGGCCGGTGTTTTAGACCTCATAGGCGTTAAGTAAATCTGTATCCAGCATCATTGTTGGAAAGATAGTGCTGCATGACGATGTGTTGTGAACCCCAGCAACCATCAGCCAATAGATTTTTCAGACGGGTAGCACCGCCACGTAAAGGCTACATGCTGTTGAACGGATTTGCTATGTTATTTTGCTAAAGTACAAAAAATCTACTGGAAAGAGCTTCCTGGATTGTGTAGTGCTGTGTTGTTATAAAATTTAGATTTTAATGCATGTCACTTTAGATTGATTTACACTGAGCAAGCGACTTAGAACTTTGCGTTGAAACTATGACATAATACGTGCTTTTTTATTTAAAGCTGTGCACATTTAGCCCATTAGCCTATCCACATGCCCAAACGCCATGGACTTAAATTGGCTGACATTTTTTTTGCTGAGCCACTAGTAGTATGGCCCAAGAGCCCGCGATATTGCTGATCTCGTCAGTCCTGTCAAATAGGTGGTCCGGAAACCTTCAATGAATAAATTTGTGGGCGTTTTCTAGGCAATTGCAGCAGAAGTCTTTCCTTGTCATTATTCTAAAGCAATGATTTTACTGATAAGAGATCATGAAAGGTTTGTAACAGACTAAGCAACAAAATGTTATTAACCTAATTGAAATATGAATTCATGAAAGTTATTCTACAAAAAGTAGGCCAATTGCTACTAAAGTCATTTGCAAAAGTTTAAGACCAGTCATTGAGATTTAAGGCATTGTGGTTTTTATGATTGTGATTGTTGTATAATGCAGTTTCATATGACACAAGATCTTACTGAAATTGCATCAGCCACCTGTCCATCACCAGCATATGGTTTACTTTCACTAAGAACCTGTTTAAGTTTATTTCAATTGATTTTACAGCGTAATTACTTGTGTATAAGCTGCTGTTTGAGATCTTGAAAATGAGCAAAAAATCGTTACTTTTCGAGACAAAAATGTCCCAAATCGTAATTTAAGTAAGAAAGGCTACTCAGAACGAGAAATCAATGCGAAGATTGTTGCAGCAAGACTGCTGTGCATAAAGGAGTTGCAAATTTCAATAATTATGTGAGTTAGAAAGACTTGAATAAAAGAGGGAATGCAATGAAAACATCCCCCGAGATGATCTAATGATAAGGCGAATTGCTATATGCGCTCCAACAAGTTCTTAGGAAAAAATTTGTGCTACTCTACTTTGAAAGGGGAGAGATGTTTACATTACCACAATTTCACGGCGTTTGAGATTCAGTTTGGTCTTAAATCATATAAACCAGCTCGCAAACTTGTTGGTGAGCATATCACAATTTACTTGATTAATAGATTCTCTCAGGGAATATTGTCATTAGCCTCCCACTTCTATTGAAGTCTTTCTAACTCTCAAAATTTGCAGTTGCTGTATGCACAGCAGTGTTGTTGCAACAAATCTTCGCACTGATTTCTCGTTCTGAGTATTCTTCCTTACTTAAAACCACGATTTGGGACATTTTTGTTTCGGAAAGTGACGACTTTTTGCCCATTTTCAAGATCTCAAAATGCAGCTTATACACAAGTAATTACGCTGTAAAATCAATTGAAATGAACTTAAACAGGTTCCTGTGAAAGCAAACCATATGTTGGTGATGGACAGATGGCTGATACAATTTTAGTCGTATAAAATTGCATTATACAATCACAATGATAGAATCTGCAAATGCTTGAAATCAAAATGACTGGTCTTAAACTTTTGCAAATGACTGTAAATTTGATCGATGAGATGAAGTACCCTAGTCTAGCTTATTAACTGCAGTAGAAACAACTTCAAAAATGAATAACTGTTTAATATATTGATCAAGTGTTCTGGCCTATATGTTGTTTGAGCGGTCCCCGTGTATCAGCATAACTGCGACTGGGGCAATTTGGTTAAAGATTATTAGCCTGGTTGGCTTCATTTTAAATGATTACATCTATTAGTTTATCATAAGGCAATATTTTATTGTTACAGCAATAAGTAGATTATTACGTTGGTGTGCAAGTAGCAGGGTAATGCTGGAAGATAATACCAGTATGTAAAGTTTTCTTTTGAATCTAAGGCTACATAAAACCAATTTTAATGATGCAGTATTTTGATTATAATAATGTGAAATAGGGATAGAAACGTCTCTTGATTTAAAAAGTTATTCATGGTACCGATAAAGTAGTGTTCTGTCGTTTGACTTTAATAAATATAAAAGCGTAGGTCTTTAAATACTATTTTAAACGATTGGATGAAAATGTGAAGAGCCCAAGATATTTTGGCCCGGTTATGACTAGGGAGACCGAGAGTTTCTGGGGCTTGTGATTTGGCTGATTGTGTTTTTTTCATTGTGTATCACCATGGAACTGAGAACGCCCATGTTTCCAGCTTAGTTTATTTGGTTTGCGTTATTGGCTGACATCGATGCTATGTTTAGATTATGATGGCTGTGGATTGTTGGCGTTGCCTACAGTATTCAATGAAAATATAAGTGACATGTTCTTATGTAATCAGCAGGTAAGTCGAGTGTTTTTTTAGTAGTTATATGAGCATTTTTTATTGCACTGTTGAGTTATGGTAAAGCTGAACACTACAGTTCAAATGTCATAGAAAACTTTGACGTTATTTGTTTATATATAGCTACTGTGTTTAGCTAACTGAATGAAATAATCGTTGTTCATATATTTATGAAATTGAAGGCAAGGCTGAATAAGGTCCTTTGTAGAGCAATAACAAATGGTAACAATATTGATTTTCTCAAAAGCATGATTATGTTAGTATTGCATTGCCGTTGTTGCAAATACTAGTTGCATAAATACTTGTTTTCCTACTCTGTGTCCAAAGCATCAGTGGTGTAGGGGGGCCCTGGGTATCTGGAATCGTCGGACAGGCCAACATTCATTTCAACCAAAATCAACGTGGTCAGGGACCACACTGTCACCACGTTGAGGTAAATGATGATTGGAGCAGTCCATTTTGGATGATTTTAACAAACCCAAGCCGAGCTTTCGGACGATTCTTGCTAGTATTGACTTTGCTAAAACTTTTGTCTCTGTTTGCCATCCCGGTCACTTGGACAAGCTTATTTCGGTTGTTTTTCTGTTTTGCTTTGTTCACTGGACTCCCATCTTTTCACTCTGACAGGCACGTTGACGTGGTTTTTTATCAACGATTTCTCGGTGTCACTTAAGTTTTTCCGTCAGCTGTTATGCTGACAACTTGGCCAGCTGATGGCAGACTTGTTGGTGGTGCCAAGACCAGCAAAGAGTTTGCAGAATAGCGCAGGCTTCAGCAGAAAAACTTGAGTATACTGGGCCTGCTGACAAGGAAAGAGTGGCCTCGGTGCCTCAGAGAGAGCAGTTGGCAGGTATGCCAGAGCCGCTATTGCTAAAAGGAAAACGAACAGTTGTTTGTCCAGAGCACCAGATTGTAAGGTGGGAGAGAGTCAAGGTGAGCGAGAGCCGCACCTTGGCGAGATAGAGAAAATCAAATCGGAAACGTGGAGAGGAAAGGGTGGACTCCACAGCAAAGAAAGGCAGATTCCAAGGTGGTGAGGGAAAGAAAGCAAGAAGAGCCTCCCTAGGAAGTAGAAGGAAGCATGAGTGGGGGAGTGGACGAGAAAAGAATGAGAGCGAGGAAGGTTGTTTAGAGATGTGTTGACCCATACATAATCAGAGTTGGTGTCAAGCAAAAAAAGAGATGAGGTAGAAAGTGCACAGAAGGATAAGACTTTGTTTGATGAAAATGTTGATGCTGCCGCTATCGTGCATGGCATCAGGAGAACAAGGTCACACCGGGAGTGGGCCCAATCAGATCGCAGAGCAGAAAATCCAGGGATCCGGAAAGAGGAAAATGAGTTAAGGTTACAAATAAGGTTGAGGGAGTAGAACAAAATAAAGTGTAAAAGTTCAGTGTTCCTGGCTCGGAGACACCCAGCATTCCATTGAAGAACCCTGAGGGAGTCAGGGGGCAAGAGGAAGCAGAGGATGATAGAGAAACAACCAGGAGCATGAGGCGATGGTGAGGGTGCAGAGGGAGAAGATACAAAGTATGCCAAAGAGCTTTGAAAGCGAGGGTGGGTGGAAGTGCGGCAGAGGGGTGACATATTGAACAATGGAGGTATACAAGCTAGAAGAATCTGAGGAGGAAGTCGCAGTGTTGGTAGGTGTGGGATCTCCACAAGAAGCAGGGGAACCGCTCCAGGAGTGAGAGTTTTTAAGAGTTTTGAATCTAGAAAAGGAGAGTTGTAAGCACTTTAAATGGACCCATTTGGAGTAGATGCAGCATTGCACTGACCTACCCATCCAAGTCACATTTCCAGCACACACTAAACAGGGCAAAACGAGAATAGGGTTATGATAAACGTTGCTGCTCATCAGAAGGAAAAGACGAAGACGGCCAAGAGAAAGGCAGGAGAAAAAGAGAAGACAGGCGACCGATTATAAAGAGGCTGCGTGCTGTCCTTCAGCTGTCATTCAGGGAAATAATGCCTAAAATACGGTTTGTGTGAGGGGAGTACCCAGGGTAACTGGGACCCTCGGTAAGACCAACAGGCATTTCGACCCAACACAAACGGGGTCGGGGATGGCACCACCACGTTAAGACGGCTGTTGATTGATGCAGCACTTGTATTTTTGCTGAAGGCCAGATTGTTTCCTTGTCTCAAAGCTATACATTTTATCCGTTGTAATATTTTTAAACTCCCAAAGGTATCTTTTTTTATATGGAAAACTTTTTTTGTCCCGCTCTCACTTATGCTTCACCTAAATGGTTTCTTTTTTTCAACGTCACCAAGTTGGAACGTTTACAATGAGCGACCAATTGCGCTATCACCGATTTCCTCTGGTCCTCCACTATCCTTCTCTTCTCTGAAGCGTCCTTACCACCACTACAAGTCTCTCTAACTCATTTTTCTCTGTCATGTTATTAGCAGGCCCTTCATCTTCCACAACTCCTATTTCATTTCAGGTTGGCCAGACTGGAAATGAAACCGAGACTCTCCAAGTTTTCCTAGAGAATCTTTGCATCTACACATCTGCTCATGCTTTTTCCTACTTCTGCCAGGAAGGCTCTCTCTGGTTGCCTTGCCTTGGTGTTTGATACTCGCTTTGCTTAGTGTGGAGTTCATTTTTCACCATCCTCTCGCTGCTACATCTCGTAATTTGTGCGAATGGCTCTGTCCCTTTTACTAGCGATAAAAGAGATTTCATTGCCTTGCCAACTGATCACAGACGTACTGTTTTATCTAAATTTGTTTTTCACACACGTTTCTACAGTATCCAGTGAGGAACTGGTGTTCCCAGGTCTTTGTGTCCTCCCTTGTCCTTGCTACAATGGACACAATCTTCTGTTAATCTCTTATCTATCTTGAATCAGCAGTATCGAGAATCCTTCAGCATCTGCGGTTATTCAACCAAGACACTTATCTGATTTTGCACTGCTCTGTTGAAGACTTTGCGCCGCTCGCTTTTGAGCAATTCCTTTTCGATGTACGACCTCTGGTCCAGGCGTTTGGGGCTCGATGGTCTTCCACCTTGCCCCATTCCTTGAAAGCAGTGCGGTAACAGCAACACGCAGCAATGGCATTGGTCGAATATGTGTAGCTCAAATGCATTTTGCAAAAGTTTACTCCGCTTGTCGGGTTTTAACAATCACAAAATACAAAGAGAACAAATTAATGCCCATGCGTGATCATGAAAACCGGCTATTCAGTCATTTTCCCGTGGATTGAGGATAATACATGAAAAACGGGCAACCAAAGTCTTACTACAAGTCAGCATTTACTTGGATGGGCGACAGTTGCAATTAGGAAAACCACATCTTGTTGAAATCGTTTAGAAAACAATCTAACTTTTGAAGGAGTGACTCCTGCTTGTAACTGGGTTGGAGTAGAAATCAAATATGCTTGTGCAAAATATTTATGCGTAGTATTTCCTTAGCATAGAAGATTTTATCAGTTAATAGACTGCAACTGTGTGGTACAAAATTGGAAACAAGTGCAAAATGTTCCCCACAAGACCATGGTTGCAGGTTCGAATTTCAGCTGGCAGGGCATTAAAAGTAAGGCAGTGTACACTGGAGGGGCAGGCCCAGTATGTAAATGTATGGGGCAGTGTACACAGGAAGGGAGTGTACAAGGTGGGGATAGAGATCTGGGGGTGCAATATAAGCCCGCTGGGATCAAGTGCAAAAATTTCCCCATATGGGAAAAATTTTGCACTTAATCCCAAAATTGTACCTAATGAAACTGTAAAAACTTGATAAACAAAACCCAGTTTTGAATATTTGTTTTTTACATATTTTAGACGGAGTCGCTGCATCCGACATTATTGTACGACTCATCGACAAAGCGCTTTTCTGTTTAGATCGAAGATGATGCAATTGGAAGTATAGAACATGGCAAGTTTAGTTAGGCAGTGCTCTTCGACAACTGGACATTTATTTTGAAGTTGCCCCAAAGGTTAAACAAGACCTTTTGTTGTTTTGAAGTTATGTGCTCAGTATAACTTGCATCAAATTGCGTTTGTTTTTTGATTTGTATTCAATGTTTTTTTATGCGTGAACAAAGCGTAGTCAGCAGAGAATTTTCAAAATCTAGTTTCTATCCCAGATATAAAATAGCATTTAATAAATTTTGTTATTTTCTTAATTATTCGCATTCAAACAAGTTTCAAATGTTTTGTGAAGCGCAATTTCCTCCCCTTGCATTCCCCCGATTACCTCTGTGTTTGAAGTGTTTTATTGTAATTGCACTTTAATTAAACCGTTAGCAAAATAGAGCTTTGTTTAGTTTTATAGTTACGTCTGCGCTGCCAATATAAGTTTTTGAAAAAAGTCATATATGCGACAAGTTTGTACTATGTATCGGTAGTTGTAGAAGTGGTGAAAAGTGATCCAACACTATTTTAAAAAGAAAATATTGGCAATGGTAAAACAGCGTTATATAGATGTTAGCTGCCACCGATAAATGATATGTTATAACACCAGCAACGTTCGTTTTGGTGGAAACTGTCTAGCCACCCATCTAAACACAAAATGGTGCAATTGGTGAACCATCAATTTTGGTGTAAGGTCTCCACCAATTATATTTACAATGCAGCTTGGTCACAGGTAGCTTTATTATAGGTGCCGGTTGTGTTAACGTGATTTATGTGCCCTGTCATTGGTTTAGTTGTTTTGTCGTTTGTGAAGTACCTGTTAATGTTTTTGATGTTCTAGTTGTTCGGAAGCTTTCGCCTTTTAAGCTGTTGTTTTTGCCGCCTCATTTAATAGATTGTCATTCGTAATAAGTGAGGAATAGGAATGTTTTGTAGTATGTGATGACTAATGAATTGTTTTTATATTTCACAAGTTATTTTCTATTACGCTCAACCCTTAATGGAAGAAACCATAAGTTTGGTAGAGTGAATCATTAATAAATTAATAGGGCAAGTTGTTTTCTCTTTACTAACGCCTGTCATTCTCGTTTCTTGTTAATGGCTATGTGACAATTTCGCTGATTGATCTTATATTTGTAGTTTAAATAGGTCTGTTGACTGTTTATGAGCTCACTCTACTTTGGCAGTGTTTTTAGTATGGGATGGTAGCGAATAGAAAACCTAATGTTTTATCACGAACTGATGCTAGTGGCAAGTTGTTTATGTATTTCCAACAGCGCTTGTCTGTGTCTCATATCAACCGGGAAACAATAAGCAGCTCGTATTGTTAGCTAATGTTAGCCTTAATTCGATAATATAGGCTTGTTTCGCGTTCGCTTATATCTTTGTTTGCATGATTGAGATTTCTCAGTAGTCTTTAATATTTTGTAACAAGTAGAGCCAGATACTCCTAGCGTGTCGCAATTGATGCATGTGATAGAGTTAACTTGTGAGCAAACTTTCTGTTTACCATTAATACAGTCTTGATGTTCTGCAAGTTGGTGTGTGCTCGTGCATCGAGGACCTCAGGTGAGCAAGACAGCTAGAGACAGGGTCTCCAAAATAGAAACAGCCAGTATATCTGTTCCTCACTGCAACACAAGTTAAAAGACGATTGAAACTGTCCGGTAGACTATAGAGTGAAATGATAGTGTAGATTCGGCCAGCTTCGTGGTAAAACCTCCTGCCGTGGCTGCGCGTTTTTTCAGGACCAGTGGGTTTGGTAAATGTTAATCCCAAGAAGGCTAATCCTAACGTACTAGACAGAGATGCATTGAGTGTTGTCAACGCTCAATCTCTAACATCGTCGACGCCTGGTTAGCCGAGGTGCGCTTGCAGCACATTCGACAGGAAGAAAAGCTAAAGGCACTGGCAGCTGCGCAAGAATTGAGAAAGTTCGAATCGAAGCAGATTGTTTTGCAGACCGAAAAGGAAGTAGCAGAAGCAAATATTATTGCGGATGCAGTCTCAAGTTGTGATGAATAGCTGGGTGACGTTGCTCCTTCTCTGGAAACTGGAGACAAGGTTGGTGCTCTTTTGTTGAACTTGTCGCTTTCAGATCAGATTGATGTGCCCAACAACTTGAACAATCAGAAGTTGGTGCCACACAAGGAGCGGCTCACAATGGGGTCACCAGATGGTACGAAGGTAAAGCCCCAGTGTACTTTCTCGCCAGAAGTAGGAAATCACGCCGAACCTGCGGTCCGTACTGCTACGTCAAGACGTCCACCTGGTTCCCCCCCCTCCAACTTGCATACCTGGGATTATCGTTTTGCCATCATTCGGAGTTGATGTAATGGATCCAGCAAAGTTTTCATTGGGTCCTGTTCCCAGTGGGATGTTTCATGGGCCGGCTGTTGCTCCTGAAAATCTGAGTCCAATGAATGGTCGTGGAATGACTTCCAAGATCGACATAGCAGAACCACCAATTTATGGGCCGGCGAACACAAGGGAAAGATCGCAGGGAAGGTAGAGTACTGATCTTGGATTACCAGGTGAGTGGGTTCATTCTTTGAGTGATATCGCTAAAATGGTTGTTCGTTGCAAGGCTCAGAGGCTGTGACTGAGCATAGCAAATTTACGGGTAACTCCCTAGTCTACTTCAAATTTATTCGCCAAGTGATTCATTGCTTCTTTGCCCGTTTTTGAATGATGAGCGGGAAAAAGTACACATGAAAGCTTCGTGTACATATGAGAATGGGCATTATCAGATTGGAATACCTTGGAGGGATGGCTGCCCTGACTTACCGAATAATTACTCGATGACTTTGTCTCGATTAAAGTGTTTTGGCAAGCGCTTGCTAGCTGACCCCAGATTACTGGCTAAATACAAGGAAAAGGTTGAAGATTTGATCTTGCAAGGGCATGCTATGGAAGTTCTTCATAATAGTGGGCAATTAAAGGGTAGGAAGTGGTACATATCTCACCATTGTGTGACAAGGGAGTTCAGGGTTGTCTTTGACGCTGCAACTCAATTTCAGCAAACTTCCTTGAATGATCAAGTTTTTTCCAGATCTTGATCTAACCAATAATCTAGTGGGAGTGCTGATTCGCTTTCGGAAATATCTGGTTGCTGTTGTAGAGGATGTGCGAGCGATGCTTATACAGGTTCGAGTAGCTCCTGTAGATCAATCAGCCTTGCGTTTTTTGTGGTGGAACGATAGCGACCCGACTCGGCCACCAAAGGATCATCAGATGACAGTCCATTGTTTTGGTCTCACCAGTTCACCATCGGTAGCTGGGTTTGCTTTGCGCCGAACTGCGGAAGAAAATCGGGCGAGTGTGTCGGAGGATGTCGTAGAGGTAGGGTTACCATATTTTGAAAGGCAAAAATCGGGACATTGGATGAAGAATTTTCACGAGACAAAATTTATGGCCCCTTCAACGTTTTTTTTTTAAGAAAAGCGGGACGGTGAGTTGTGGTTACAGGCTTGATTGTCGAGGCAAGGGTGCGGGACAAGGCCTCAAAAAAGCGGGACTGTCCCGCCTAAAGCGGGACGTATGGTAACCCTAGGTAGGGGTAGTTCGTAAAAACATTTATGTGGATGATGTGTTGACTTCGGCGCCTAATATTGATAGTGCAGTTAAGCTTGTGCATGATGTCGAAGCATTGCTGAAAGGTGGCGGTTTTGAACTTGCAAAGCTTTCGAGCAACTTACCAGAAGTGCTTGAAGGACTGCCAGCCGAGCGCTTAGCGTCTGAGCGAAGTCAAGTTGATTTATATGCAGAGATTCCAAAACAAAAGATGCTGGGTTTAGTGTGGTATCCTCAAGAGGATGTACTAGGGGTAAAGGTTTCGGAAGTGACATATTGTATTCACGGGGTATTTCCCCTTCGCAGCCATATAAAGCTAAGATGTGGTTAATTGGACCTAGCTTTCTGTTTGAACCAGAGGATACATGGCCCACTACACCAAGGCAGCCAGAAAGCACAGTTGTCACTACTAATAATTCTTCTTTGCATTAAACTGATTTAAGTCCTGAGGAAGTCAATTTAACTGAGGGTGTTCTTGGCCGGATCATAAACAAATACGGCTTTCTCCATCGAGCTGTGCGCACCGCAGCCTGGTTGTTACGACTGAAACGTGAGCTTTATGCCAGAATAACAGATAAACCTATCGGCAATGACTTATTAGCGGATTATATTGACGCCAACGAGTATGATGCCGCACTTTTGGCTCTTATGTCCCTGGCGCAACGTCGTGAGTTTGGTAGTTTAGTAAAGGCATTCAAGCGTCATCCGTATCACAAAATTGAGTCCGGAGAGTGTGGTGAAAACCTGAAACTGCTTATGAAGCCTATTGTGAAATATTGTCCATTTGTGGAGACGGGGATTCTTCGCATTGGTGGACGTTTGCAACGTTCGGGCGAGTCCTACGATGTAAAAGCGAACAGATGCCTTTATTTTAATTACGAGAATAAGCTTAGATTTAATGGCATAGTGGTTAGAGACGCGATGGCGTAATGGTTAGAGCGCCCGCTTCGTAATTGATAGACCTGGGGTTCATTACCCTTGATATCAAAAGACTTCAAAAAATGGTATCTATAGTTTACCTGCTTGGAGCTCGGCATTTATGGGAGGTTGTGGAGAACAAGCCGTTTTGTCCTTAGGCAAGGCACTTAATGGTACCCCCACTTTTATGTGGAAGACAGGTGACCGGGAAATGGCAACTCCCAAGCGAGTGCGGACTTATCGTCCAAAACATAGCAATACATCGCTTTCTCGTGAATGGAGGATAAATATGGCAAATGAAATAAAATAAATTTAATGGCAATTATTTACAAGATTGTTTTTTAAATAAACTTGCCACTTACAAAGTCGCGACAGTCAGATAAAAATGTTAAAACTATTACAAATGGACTTGAAAAATCTTTTTCAAATATCATTCATTGTGGTGCCGTTTATCACGTCTGCTTCAAGATAGATGGCTTTGAGTTCAAATACGTGTTGTCGTTGTTGCATGTTTTTTTGCAATAAGACTGTTACAAAATCAAGTTTTTTTAAGTGAGTATTTGTTAGTAAGGTTGCTTGAATGGAAGAATGGAAGATGAAAAGCAAGCTATTGGATGGGAATAGTCGTCCGTGGATATGAAATGCTCAAATCTCAGCTTCATATTTTCCATGTCAAGAATATGTGTGTTGCTCTGAGTGCCAAGTAGGAAATCAGTAAACACGGTTTTCAAAGTTATTGGCATGAATCGACAGCTACCGAAAGCGAAACGAACGCTCTTACCACCACATCACAAAAATAAAATCGGTAAAAATATAAAGTCTGTAGTGATTTTTGAGGTAAGGGTACTTTAACTTCGAAGACAACTCAGCATCTATTGGGGTGGGTAATTAGCATAAAATTTGCATGTTCATAAAAATGTTTCTTTTATATGTGAAATTTTCAAGTAATAGAGATTTCAACGAAACAAATAAAATAAGTAATAAACAATAAGTAATGATTTAGAAAGAAACTTGGGGTATTTTATGATGATTAATTACGATTGATTATGACAGTGTTTCATGCATGGGGTAATTCCGGGTAAATCCGGCCATCTCTGCTGAAGGGACAACACCGGATGGAAACTGAATCACTACTACTTCACACTGCCACCTTGCGGACATTAGTTTTGGAAAAATTTTTTAAATATAAAAAAAATAAAAAATTTTAAAAATAAATTTATAAGAAAAATAATAATAAAATAAATAATAAAAAATAAATTATAAATAAATAAGAAAAAAAAAATTTTTTTAAAAAAATAAAAAAAATTAAAAAAAAAAATTTTCAATTTTCAGAATAAAAAAAATTTTTCCCAAGATTAGTTTTGGAAAAAGCGGTTCATTTCGATTCAATCATGAACCGAAACTGCTTACCGGTAGTCCCACCACCAACTAGGCGCACTGCCATTGGTTGTTACCAAAAATTGCTGGGCGAGCAACTTTACTAAAAAACTGCCACCTTGCGGACACCTTGCACGTAAGGGTACTTTAACTTCGAAGACAACTCAGCATCTATTGGGGTGGGTAATTAGCATGAAATTTGCATGTTCATAAAAATGTTTCTTTTATATGTGAAATTCTCAAGTAATAGAGATTTCAACGAAACAAATAAAATAAGTAATAAACAATAAGTAATGATTTAGAAAGAAACTTGGGGTATTTTATGATGATTAATTATGATTGATTATGACAGTGTTTCACACTGCCACCTTGCGGACATTAGTTTTTGAAAAATTTTTTATATATAAAAAAAAATAAAAAAATAAAAAAATAAAAAAAAATAAAAAATTTTAAAAATAAAATTATAAAAAAAATAATAATAAAATAAATATTAAAAAATAAATAATAAATAAATAAATAGATAATAAAAAATAAAATTATAAAAGAAATAAAAAAAATTTTCAAAAACAATTTTTCAATTTTTTCAATTTTCAGAATAAAAAAAATTTTTCCCAAGATTAGTTTTGGAAAAAGCGGTTCATTTCGATTCAATCATCAACCCAAACTGCTTACCGGTAGTCCCACCACCAACTAGGCGCACTGCCATTGGTTGTTACCAAAAATTGCTGGGCGAGCAACTTTACTAAAAAACTGCCACCTTGCGGAAACCTTGCACCGTCGCCGCGAAAAAATTAAAACACATATTGTTAATACACACATATATATATACGACATAAAACTCAACCATTGACCAGAATAATATACATTCTATTCAACAATAATTGAGTTACTGCGTCAACTCACTGCGGTTGGTCGATTTTTCATGGCCGTTGATAGAATCTCCCAACCATGCATTGTGACTTTACCAGCATCAAACCTCAGTTCCTCTATTTTATCAACACACAATGCGACCCCAGCAATTGATTCATCGTTCGATGGACCAAATAACACCAACTTTCTCATCTAAATATAACAACGAAATGATAAAACACGTCAAACAACTCATCAAACATATTAGAAAATAGGTGATACCAATGATATTCAATTTTTAATCAGTATTCAAAATAATTCCCTGTGAAAATAATAATTATTTTGTTAAAACCAAATTGATGATTATTGCAAAATGCTTGTCTTGCTATATCTTGCAAAGTGATTATTGAGCAAAATGTTTGATTTGATTAATGTGTCTGTTCTCGAAACTGTGATTAGAGGTACGTGCAGGTTTATTCTGTATTAAAGCGTACAGATGATCAAGTAAAGAAAGTTTTGCAGTATTGTGTTTTTATCCCCCAGACTCTCAAAACAGCGACAGTTGTCATAAACATAAGTCTCTGGAGCTAATTTGTAGCGTCAGATTTCACCTTCTCTGCTTGAACTGCTTGGTATTATTTTCGATTTTATTTTAAAATAATACCAAGCAGTTCAAACAGAAAGGTTTCATTATGCGTTGTTCTCATTTACCTTGGCTAAAATATGCAACTTTCACAACATAACAAAATCAAATAATAAATTGAATAATATTTTTATCAAGTGTATTTGTAGCTTGCACATGATAGCAAATAACGCACTGCTGAGTAACTAAGTTGTTATTTATATGTAGGTTAAGCACTTTACCTGAGTTACTCTAAAACCATTTGGTGAACATTTGCTACAGGTTGGTTAGTGACCGAAATTATACAAGTTGAAATTGTTTCGTTTTCACAACATTTGTCATGACATTTCCGCCACTTACGAACGCCTTAAATCGGCTTTATTGTTTTCTCTGAGCTGTGTGTCATCATTGCTCTCAATAGGTTGCTTGCTCACCAACAAATCTACCAGCATCAATGCAAACTGTCGGCGTGTCATACAATCCATACTACTATAACTTTCTCGAAGATAACGTGGTAGTTGATGCCAGCAATGTCGAAAGTGGTCCTTCAAACAGCTACGGGCCATCTTCTAGATGTTGATTGCTGACTTTGTGGGGTACAACCAGGCCATCTGATCAAAGCGGTCAACTCCTAATTTTGTTTTTATCATCTTCCGGCTTTTTCTTTTCAGTTCTTGAATTCACATCTGCAGAACTTATGCATGCTGGAAAGCAAGCAACCTGTTTTTTTTTGACTGATACTTTACAAACAAGAAATTTGTTGGGTCATGCCAATAAAAATTACTGGAAAGTGCTGCATTTTGTGAGCGCAGTCATCTCTTTGCACAATTAACGACGATTTTGTCGCATTGTTCCGACTACAGACACTTTATCTTTCGCCAATTTTTGGGCAAGAGGAACAGACGGGAAAAAATTATCACATGTTACGTTATAACTTTTTCCAGTCCCGTAGCACTCCAACTCCGGGCCCCCCCCAAAGTAAGCGCAAGAGCCCCTGCGCACAGGTCATATCACTTTAGAGGTGTAAAATTGAAAAGCTGCATTAAGAAAATACACCACAATTTGTACATAAGTAAACAGGCTAATGTCAGAATAACGCATGCCGATACCGAAGGTGCAAGTCATAAAAAATTCGGCACCGATGCCAGAGTTCAGTAGGACATTTATGCAGACACTGCGAAACGAAAGCAATGACACTGAAAAACATGAAAAAGTTATAAAAACACACTATCATTTAAATAGTCTGGAGCGAACCTTTTTGTTCGCAAATGCTGTTATGACATTGTCATAATCAAGAGATCGGGCGCAGTCATTTTCGATTGACAACATGGCTAATGAAGATAGTCTACTGTCTGTCATAGACGTTCTATTAAAAGTTTTGATCAGTTTCAATTTGCTGAAGCTTCTTTCAGCGCTGGCAACAGTCACGGGGCAAGTTAGTAAGATTCGAAGTGCGATGTACACATTCGGATACAATTCAAATAAATGAGTCTTTAGAAGATAGTTCAGAAAGTCTTGAGCCGTATTGAGATTGCGTTTATTTTGTAAAATTAAAACAAACCGCTGTAGCTCAGCGCTCATTTCATCAGAATCAATGTCACCGAACTTTTTTTGGAACTCTTTACAGCAAGTAAGAAGAGCATTTTCTTGTTGCACAAGCAAAAGTTTGTCTCGTGTGTACAAAAACGAAAAGGCGGAAGAAACCTCACGTAACAAATTAAAGCGCTCCTTTATTGACATAATAGCCTGGTCTACTAATGGATAGAAAAAGTTGCTTTTAAATTTCAGTTCAGAAGTAGCTCGTTGTTCCTCTTCACCTTGGTAATCAAACAATCTTCTTTTCTTTCCACTTCTTGACGGAGGAAAAGAAGGATCAATATCCAATTCCTGTGCTAGTTCAACCGCACATGTTGCGGCTGTCATAACCCGTTGTGCGATAGTTTTGCGAAAACTTTTCAGTTGCCTGGATTTCCGTTTCCATTGTATGAAGGGAGACTCCATACGATTGAAGAATCTTGTTTGCTTTATTGACTTGGAATAGGATATCATACCAAATAAACACCGACAAAAGAAAACTCCATTTTGATAAATGAGCTATCAACGATTTTGTTTCTGAGGCAGCTCTTCCATCGTTTCATTCTATGGAAATGGCTTCCAAGTCTTTCAGTGCCAGCAACACCTCTTTTAAATTGTATCGAAGAGGTTTGATGCATTTAATTCTGCTTTCCCAACGAGTATCAGATTGTGACTTTATGGACAGCTCCACATGTTTCTTCAAAATTTCCCAACGCTGAGCAGAGGAAGAAAACAGCACATACAACCTTGTAAGTACTCCAAAAAATGTCAATGCTTCCGTCGATCAATTAGCACTGTCAACAACAACTAAGTTAAGGGTATGGTTTGCACAGGGCACGTAAACAGCTTTGGGATTGATGTCTAGCATTCTTGCTTGGACCCCAGAATGTTTTCCTTTCATGTTAGCACCATTATCATATGACTGACCTCGACAATCAGACAATTCGAGTTGCAGTTCGGTCGCTTTTTCTAAGAAAGCGTCCAACAAGCCTTTCCCAGTACTGTCACTTATTCTCAAGTAGCCAAAAAATGTTTCTTTAACAACAGCAGCTTCTTCATTACATAGTACATAACGGAGAATGACAGACATTTGTTCATGATGTGACATATCTGGAGTGCAGTCGAAAATTATAGAAAAATATTTTGCCAATTTCAATTGCTGTAAATTTTCTTTTTCAACTTCTGTCGCTAGCAATTCAATTAGTTCATTTTGTATGGTAGGACTCAAATAGTGATCTTTAGTGTTTTTATTCTTGATTCTGTCTTGAAGCTCTTTTAGGATCGGATCTCTTCTTGCCAAAAGCTCAAATATACCCAGAAAATTTTTATTGTGAGAAGATCCTAAGACTTCTTCAGATCCTCTAAAAGCAAGATTCCTTTCCGATAGAAACAAGGCAATGTCGATAAGTCTCTCTAAAACATTTCTCCAGAAACGTCTTTCATTGAAAAAAATATTCATCTCGCGTTTGTCGATATTGGATGAATTTCTTATCCCTTCAGCTAGCAACATCCATTGACTGCAGCATTCTTGGTGGGAAATGCCGTTTTCTTGGTCTTTCAGTTTTTTCGAAAAACCCTCCCATGTATTTATACCACTACAAAAGGGGCTTAGTGTTTTTCCAAATAGCTTACAACAAAAGCAAAAAACTTGATCTGATTCCCCAGAATAAACTAGCCACGACCGTGAAACACTTTCACCATTAGGTAACACACGTTTATAATGGTTGGAGGAAAAACGTCGCCTTGGAGTTGTGTTATTATATGGAAAATTCATTATTAGTTGATGTGGTCCACGCTTTACTATATCACATCGTTGAGCATCAGAAATACTTTCAGGCCATTTACATGGGTCATCAGGGATAGGGGTAAATTGAGATATTTTTGATATTGAAGGTTGCGTATTGGCAGGTAAATCACAACTTACATTTTCTGGAAATTCACAATCACTTTGATGCTGATCGTCATAGTCTTCTTTTTCTTGTACACTATAGTTTTGTTCATCCCTCTCGGTACTAGTGCCAGGTCTACTCTGCTCAGTAATCTTGAAAAAATCTGTCATCTTGGGCAATTTCGCCACAGCATCTCGAGCAGTGGCTGCTTCTTTTCTCTTTTGAGCACCACTTTTTGAACGTTTCATTCTATACAATGTCAATAAAATACTTTATCTGCACTCTGCAGTGTATATATATTGTCCCGGTATTTATAGCCAAACAGAATTCCAGACCATTCTATGATTGTTGCGTAACAACGGCATTGTTATGTCAATCGAATATTCAAGATTCTACCAGAAAATCAATCGAAATATTCTAGATTCTGCCAGATAAAATGACGTTGCATTCACTTATGATGTCACAAGCCAATTTCTTCCTACAGTTTAAATCAGTTGTAAACAAGTCTGCTGAACTGAAAATAGTCACGTAGCCAAAAAGCAATTTCAGACTAACTTGGGCCCCCAAAGTTGGCCTGGGCCCCCCCCAATTGGGGGGTTTGGGGGGCGGCTGCTACGTCTCTGACTTTTTCCTTTTCCCTTTCAATTGTCGTTTAAATTGAATGAGCCAAAAATGAAGTTTGTAGAACATGGACTTAAATCGCTAAAAGTTTGGCCACTAGCGCACTACTTTTGAAGTAGCGGCAACGCTAGCGTTGCATCTTGTAAACTGCAGTAACGAGTTCTGGTAGAGCCGCTAGGTTTATTACCTATTAGCCGTAGCGTCGCTAATTGTGCACCATTGGCGGAGTCGCTTCCTGTACGTTAACAACTTGTTATTGCCACAAGATATTGAATATCGTTTCACATTTTTGTCTGCTGGTGCTCAGTTATAATGATTTGATATTCGAGCAGTGAAAATGTGAATCGTCTGTGGCAAAGTAAGCTGCGCGACATAATGTTTTAGTCTGTTTTGTTTAAAATCTGATTAAAATTACTATCATTTTTTGATTGTAAATCCAATCAAGAAAAACATGGTTGTTACGCAGCAAAATGCAAAAAATTTGAGCATCCGGTTGGATTAAGCAAATTTTTCAATACTCGTTATCGCATGCCGTTATGAAATCACTCATAGATTGCAAGCATCTAGGCGACGGATTCCTAATATTTTTGATGCCGCCGATCGTTTTGAAAACTGGGCTGATGCTGCAGTCATTCCGAATCCAAACCAGCCCTAGTTCTTCAAACCATCAAAACGCAGTGCCCACTCGCAAAACTATTTGGTGTAACCACATATGTAGATCCTTAAATCACCGTCACAGCAAAGCAGTAACGTAGCCAAGAGGGGCAACGGAAGACTGGCTCCTTTTCTTTAGGGAGACATCAACAGCCTACGTCCGTTTTGCATGAAACTTGTAAGTGTTAAGATGTTATTTTGACAAAATTTACAAAAGTTGTTTCTATACAGTAAACTTATTATAAAGTTGGCTGGTACAGAGAGGTTAAATGGATACATGTTTTATAACTTGATTGTAACAGTTTTAGGCTACCACAGGTTTTCCTTTCGGAGGAAATGTTCTCCTTTTTTTGATGAAAACGATGTTTGTCCACCAGGACATTAAAACACGGCCAAACGCCATCTATTTTGCTACTAGATCTGCAGTACTAATTTTAGTTTTTTTTGTAATTCATTGCCAACATTTATAGTGTTGATAATAAATATCAAACACCTATTTTCAAGTTTATTATCTCATATATTCAAGAAAGGCCACTCCGCATTAAAGCAATTATTTATTCCCACCTCTACTCCGTAACAGAAACGGGATGCTAAAATATTATCTGCGTTATGTTTTTGAACGGTTTTTGTATGGCCTTATCTCACAACTTGAGGACCGTTTTTGAGAGCATGCTGCTTCAGTAATGTAGCTTAGTTCCTTGTTACCAGCTAATTATGTCAACGCACGGTTTAGCGATACTGAATCAATCGTTACCGTATTGATGCTCTTGCTGCAAACATCTGTTGCTGAAGTCGAAGCTCAATTTTCATTTTGGCAAAACTCAGTGGACAACATCTCGAGATTTGAGATTGAAAGAGCGCATATCAGCTAAGTGATATTGACGTTTACCCGGCCATTCGTCTTATTCAGCATCCTTGGTAGACCTCCTGTTTTTTCGGCAATGGCAAAGAGGTCATTTTCTGCATTATGTCTTCTCAAATCGGACTTGAGAACCACCACAAATTTATCTTTTTATATTGCTGCAGCACATTAATGCACATGCAATCTGAGCAGTGGTGGATAAATTGAAATATTCTGCTGTTTTGTTTTCGCGATTACAATTCCGACACCGTTTTAACGGCAGGAAATATTTCAATCAGTAAATTTCGCACGGTTTAGATTTCGTTCTTCTAAATAGCTCTATTGCTGAGTGCCAAATAGAAAATAAATGCCATTTATTTTAATGTCAGTTATTTTTATTTAAATGTCATAAATGCCATTTATGAAGTTGTTGCCATGAGTCGAGAGCGGAATTGAATCAAATTCTAGCAAATACATAACGAACGCTCTAACCATCACATCACTACCATGATCAAACGAACACAGTTGTTGACTAAATTTTATAGTTACGCATTTACAATAAACAATAATTGTAGCAACGTGGCCAGGTTTCCGGTTCTTTGAAACAAAACTGCGTTCGATTGCAATGAGAAAATGTTTTTATTTTCGAGGCGCTCCACAAATTTCGAAGAAAATTCGATTTTATGATATTTTAGATAACTGTTATTGACTCTTATCCTGCGTTCGTACATAGCGATTTTCGCAAAAAGGAAAAAACGTTCTTACCGATAGTGAAAACAGGTTTTGAAACGAGGTTGTGCTGCTTAATACTGAATGTGAAGAGAGCATTGTTGTGTTTGCACTCAGTATCAATGAGCGAAACCTCGTCTCAAAATCTGCTCTAAATATCGGTAGAACCATTTATCCCTCGTTGCGCAAACCGCTATGTGCGAACCAGGGGTGCAGCCAGGGTGACCACTGTGACATGTCCCCTTCCTTTGGTCCCAGATCAAGTAATGCACAAGACAAACAATGGCCCGAAAATTTGCTGGTAGCATTGGGTTTCATGCCTGAGGTTAACACATGAGCTTCAAACTTTCTATAGTTATCTTGATATAAACCAGAAATCATACGAGCAAGTTCTTTTGCGCAAGAATCATGCAGCAATAATCTATTGGTTTCTGACGAGGTGCGCATGAGTACTGTACAACATTATTAGCAATATTGCACAAAAACAAGTAGCTTGCCACGAGGAAAAGCGAGTTTTGTGCTTTCTGGAGAAGTTTCACAAATATTGCCAAGAATAGAGTATGTCTCTATATTTCAGCAAGTTATTTACCAAATCATCTTGACCAGCCTGGATTTATAGTTGACGATTTAAATTTTCTAATTTTAGTCCAACTGCTTTGGACTATAGACTGTTGAGTAAACAAAACCATCAATTTGCAAAGTAAAAAATCGAAATTCTCTCTGAAATATGTTTTAGAAGACTATAAAAAACGCAATAAAAAGTTTAATAAGTGGACAAAAGTAACAGAGACGCTGCAATCAGAGATAGCACAAGTTACAGTGACATTCTTTGGCTTGCAACGTACGCAAAATTCAAGCATGCATAATCATTATGAAAGACATGCTGGTATTTTTTCTAATTCTCAAAAACGTCTTTCGCTGCTGCACGCTCAAATTAATGAATGACAAATGTCTTGATTCTTTGCGTTCGCGTTTGAAGCGTAATTGTTCCACAAAGTGGATTGAGAACTATAATGCTGTCTTTGTTTTTAAGGAGTTTTATCCGGCGGTTGTTGGTTCTCTTGATCAACTGTCAGAATCGAGAGATGGAGAAGTTCTTGAAAGGACCGTGCCTTATTCGAAAGCGATAACAACAGCTGGAGTTCTTGTTATCTTAGAAGTTATCAATGCTACACTGAAACTTACCAAAACAGTTGCAAAGAAGCTACAGGGCATCAAGAAATTATTTTGACTGCATTAGATACTACGAGAATTACTAGTTGCAAAGATGTTATCCAGGCTTTTAGAGACAATGAAAAAATATTTGTTGTACTCTTTAGACATACCGAAAGTGTCTACGGGGAATCCATACCCATGCCTCGAATTGTGAATCGGCAAGCCAATAGAGCGAACCCACTAGCTCAGGGCTACTCAATTGGCGGACCGCGGTCCGAATCTGGACCTTTCAAGTATTGCAACTGGACCTCAAGCTCCAGGATAAGTAACAGTAAGTGTAGCCACGGATTTCGAAAAAGCCCATGCCTCTTTCACCAAGTTTGTTGACTTATTCTCGGTTATTTTCAAACAAGATATCAAAAATTTTTCAAGCCTTTGGTGCAACTGCACATTCTCAGCGTTGATTAACGGCACCTTAAAAGGACTAACAAACAACATGATCAGCATGAAAAACAGGACAAAATATATTTTCCAGCGCTCAAGGTCTGTTATTCATGCTTGTCTCGTCCACCAAATTTGCCTCGGAAATCACACTGATCAAGTGTGGTAAAGTTCACAACCCAAACAATATTCCGCCACATATTCTCAAGCACTGCTGTCCCAAATGTGTTACATGGCTTCAAAAATGCTATATAGCCTGCGTGATCTATCAAACAATCCTCACAAATATGGCGACTGGCCACTGTTATCTCGGTATCAGAGCCTGGCAATGTAGCTGAAAGAGCTTCCAGCCCATATCGCTGCTGAGGGTTTCTTACAAGCTTTTCGAGCGGATACTCTTGATGCGTCTAGAACCTGTTTTTGACCCCCGAAGTTGGCTTCAGGCTTGGTCAATGCATAACCGATCAAGTGTTTAAACTAACCTATGGCATTGAGCACCGCTTTGAAGAAAATAAATCAGGCATTGTGTTGGCAAATCATACTGCCGCACAAGATTGCCTACTGTATGGTACCAGGGCCAAACATCCCACCACCGCCTTTAATTTGGTGTTACTTCTATGGACAAAACTTTAAGAACTGACGAGAAATAAGAAATGCGCTTTTTTCACAAAATTAGCAGAATAGAGCACAATAAGCTCATATTATTTTTAATTTTGATAATTAGTGCACACTTGAGAAAATCCAAGTATTTTTTCTGTATTTAGTGGTAATGATAGTTTCATTTTTATCATTGCAAATCAAAAAATTCAACTGGACCTCTTGAAATACTGAACTTCTCCAATTGGACCTTCGTTAAAATTAGTTGAGCAGCTCTGCTCTAGAGACTTAATCATTTTAGTTATGTAATGCGACAGATTAACAACAAAGCTACGATGTACAGGATAATTCAAAAACGTTCCAGAAAAATGCGTCCGCAAACGTCACAAGGGAGGTCTACGACGTATTGATGAAAACTACAAATTTAAATTTAACCGGCGAATATTTAATATCGTGACATTTGGGTTTTGCAATAGTAGTGAAGACCTCGGCAAAGCTACCTAGTGAAGGTTTTTGCTCGTGGTCCCCAGAGAACCGCTCCGTGGCCCACAAGGGAGACCGAAGACCCCGTTTGAGAAATCCTGCTCTGGTGGAAATTTTGTCCAAAGTCATTGAAGCCCAGTCAGAAAGAATGTGCGTGGATTTGAATCTACATGTACCCGATTAACCAGCCAAAAGAATCATTAACTTCAAAGCCCCACACACGTTACAGCTATGGCCAGCACTTAATGACCATCGACTGTCGCATCATCGTTTCTTAATTGTTGATCTACAACAGCTGATAGACTATCTTATACGATAAAGCAGAGAATTTTTGTTTTTTCTTGGTGCGCTTACTCCTTCAAAACCACTGGATGTACAAAATTCAAATTGGTCACGACTGATCACTGCTCCGGGGTAAATGTCGTTAGGGGTTGTTGACATGATGATAACGCTAAATCTGACATTAAAGTAGAATTTTGTGTGCACGTTTGTAGGTACGTGGTCTTTAACACCTCCAAAACTCCTGGGCGCACAAACATGAAACTTGGCTTGATTAATCACTGTCCCGGTGTAAGCGCCATATGGGAGTTTGTGACTTAGTAATCAAAGAAACTTTTTCGTTTAATTTGCATTTTTTGGCGGAAGAAAGCAGTGTGTTTTCAAACAAAAGCCAGCCCCCAACTAACCATCGCTCAAAATTGTACCCTTTAAAGCAGTGATTCCCAACCGGTGGTACGCGTACCACTAGTGGTACTCGAAGGTCTATCAGGTTGTACGCGAGTTGATTATTTTTTTTGAAGGTTAATTTTTTATTTTCAGTTTGTAATATTTATTCCAACTAGTACAGCATAGTTTAACACTTTCGCTGCTGCAGGTGATAGCGCTTTCTGAGTGTACTGCCGCGCACGCTATTTAAATAACTGCGCGAAACCCGGCATCTGGTATTGCGGCAGCTAAAGTGTTAATTGCGTAATCTGCTACTTGCTGTCTTAAATCATTAGTGAATGAGATCTATGACGTAATCAAGACTTGTCAGTGCTTTACAGCAGAGGTTCTTTAACTTTTAGTGATAAGGAGCCCATGAATAGGTACGCCATTACTTACGTAGCCCCACAATAAGGACATGGTGGTCTCCAAAAAAAAAAAAATGTCATCGCTCACTTGTCGGACGGAAAAAAGCTCTTTTCACATCGTTTTCATGCCCAAATTTTTGTTAGAAAACCGAATTGTTAGAACTTCAGGACATTCAAAAACCGAGAACGAATAACCCGCGGAGCTTTTTTTTTAGGTTTCTCTCGCGGAGCCCTGGGGCTCCGTACGGAGCACTTTGAGAAACTATGCTTTGTAGACGCAATTTCCGTCCGACAAGAGGAAGATGACTTTTTTTTTTTCGGAGACCACCATGTCCTTATTGTGGGGCTCCGTAAGTCATGGTGTAACCATTCATGGGCTCCTTATCACCAAATGTTAGAGAAACTCTGCTTTACAGTCTTACAGCAAAATTTGATTAAAATAATTTAGTGGTAGGCGCATTCAACGCATGACGTTATTTTGGTACACGATGGCAAAAAGGTTGGAAAACACTGCTTTAACCCCTCCGCGTCGCTTATCATCATATGATGATGGCGAAGAGAACGCCGCTCATTCTCATATGATGATTTGCCGGCTACGGCGAAATGCGTGTATTGAAGAGAGATGTCAAAAAGGAAAGGAAGATCTCTCCCAAGCGAGCTTTAAAATACACGCATTTCGCCGTAGCCGGCAAATCATCATATGAGGATAAGCGACGCGGAGGGGTTAAAGCGTAAGATTATTTTCTTCATTTTCTCAAAACGCATTTGACGTAGAGACGCGATTGAAAAGTTTTTGGGGAGATAGTAACGAGGTGCTTCAGATGAAAAAATTCTGTCGCAATTTATGCCTATTGACAATGCAACAACAGACTATTTTTTAAGCATTTTTTGAATTGGAAGCATGTTTTCTTTCTTAAATGTCTCAAAATATTGTCATTTTCTCATAATGCTATCTGCGATATCAAAATGAAAACAGCATCAGGCAACAGCTGCGCTTAAAGATATCAATCACTGTCATTTAAACAACAAACGACTTACATGCTGATTGTTGAAGAAGAAGAATACAGTACACAATTGACATACTGTACTAGTAGGCCAAAAACTGGTATTTCAATAATGCAAGACAAGTTAGAAAAGCTTTGTGCGGTCATGTCATAAGCGTAAGTATTCTCAACCTTTAAGACATATATTATTCTAGTGAAACAAAGGTGAAAAAAATTGACGATTTTTCAAATGAAATCTTGCAGGAATCGCAAAAAGTTATCTAAATCTTCAGCAAAAAAACCTGGTTAATGGAGTATACTCTTGAACCATAACCTCACTTATTGCACTGACTTATACGTAAGTGCTTGACTTCGGGTTTATTTTGCTTTTCCCTGGCGGCGCGAATGCCAAGACCAAGCATTATACGCGCAGCCGTAAGCATTGGGTGATACAGACAGGCCTATAACTACGAAAAGTTGTAAGTAGTATGCCTAATATGATGTAGCTTATTCTTGTAAATACACCACAATCCCTTTGGTGCCCTTCCACAACTTTAAATTTATGCGTTCATGCAAATGGTGAGATAAAAAGATAAACGATTCTGAAATTATTGGCTGCTTTAATTGTTTTTAAGCCCAGCTCCTAAGTGCATCTTTGTTGGAAACAAAGGCAAACAAGACGTTGCTAGGGACTTGGAAATTTTTGGGGAAAATAAAGCGGCTGTGAGCAACCACCATAATGTTTTCCAACTTGATTTGTCATTAAAAAACGATAGCCTGCTCCAAATTTTGGAACGAAAATTGGTTGCCTGAAAAAACCATTAACTTTTGATTATTTTTCTCACAATTACCAATTCGGAGAAGCCAGCGCAGTCTGTAGAACCGATATTCTTCACCTCGACATTACTGATTTAATAAGTTTAGAGTACAAACTAGATTTCGGGTTAGTTTGCTCTTTCCCTGGCTGCTTTTACGCCACGACCAAGTAACACGCGCGAAGCCCGAAGCTTTAGATCGTAGGCTATCAAAAACTCGTAAACAGTGAGTCTAATATTTAAAAGCTGTAAATACACATCCATCACTTTTGAGTCCTCTGACGGGTTCAAATTTATGCATTCCATGCACCTCATGAAATGAACGGACTTAGGTTTCGGAAATCGCTATCTCCTTTAATTGCAACTAAGTCATGTTCGAAAGTACACCCCTGTTTTAGGACTTCAGAAATGTTGGGAAAAATACAGCGGTTCTGCGCAATTCTCATAATATTTTTCAATTCAATTGCCGTTTTGAAAATCGCTATTTTAATTTTGGAACGAGAATTGGCTGTGTCAAGAAAACATTACTTGTTGCACGAAGCCGGTGCTACCGGCTCAACCGGTATTATTGACTCCGATATTGCTGATGAGGGCTGTGCGGGTGACGTCAGTAGAGCCGGCTTGTGCTCCAATAAAATCATGATTAGGAGTTGTTATGACTGGTAAATCTTTGTAAAGAAGACAGACATGCAGCAGTTTCCTCCTTTATATCCACTGATTGTTAAACGAATACGTATTGAAAATATATCATGCATCTTATTGAATGCAGTACAATCTAAAGGAAAGCTATGTGGTATCTCATGGTATATGGACGCTCAGTAAAAATATTTACGTAAAATCCCAAAATTGACGTTTTTCGCTCATGACCTTTAAAAACAATAGAACAAAATATTCTCTGAAAGCACATATAAACTTGACCCTTACGATCATTTCGATGTATGTCTTATCTTTCTAGCACAAGGATTAATCAAGATAGCCAATGGTATTTTTCATAAAAAGCCAAATGGGTTGCCATAAAGACGCTGCATTCGATTGTCCAACGTAAAAATTTTTCAAAATATTCTTTACCACAAACGTTTTTCATATAACCTGCAACTTCGAGGAAAATCTGATAAAATTTTCAAAACCTTTTTAAATGTGGTCCGGTCAAGTAGTCACGCATTTCGAAATCAGAAGCTGACTATTGTGTAAAGCAATACTCGGTTGCAAAGTCGTCTTTTTATTGCACACTTTAACAGCTGGTTTCATGAACCAACAACCAAGATTGTTTAAACAAATAAAAGCAAACCAAACAAAAATATCTCTTCTTGGTACTTATTTCAGGTCTATGCTATAAGCAAGGCCAGGGCTACTTCAACTGATGGAGAGCGGTCTGAATGTGGATCGTTGAAGCATTAAAACTGGACTTCAAGTTTCAGGATGAGTAACAGTAGATATAGCCATGGGGAGCAAAAAAGACCAGGCTCCTTTTTTCAGCACTAAGTTACTAAGTCAAACAAAATGGCAAAAACTTTTCGCGTTTTTGGTGCAACTGCATATTCTTCGCTTTGTTTAACGGCATCTTTCGAAAAACAAATAAACGACATGATCAGCAAGAACAACCAGAAAAACCTAACTATTTCCTACATTTACTCGTATTGACAGTTTATTTTCATTGCATGCTACAAATTTTGCAGGGTGTGTGGAAATACTGAACTTGTCCAGCCGGATCTTTGTTAAAATTAGTTGAGTAGCCCTGCACTAGCTGATTCACCATTGCAGTTTTTCAGGCATTCTGTTTTTTGTCTTTTATTGACACAATGCTTGACTAACTCAGCTAAATATTTGCTTTGATGTTGTTGATTGAATAAAAGTCCAATTTTTTATACTATCTGTCTGTGTAAAGCATGACATTTGCTTTGATGAGAACTTCTATTTTCTGTTTGTAGATGACAGCATTGACGCTGTGGAGATTGAATTTATGCGATGGCGTTCATATTGGCCACGCCACGATGGTGATTATTTACCGTACAACACTTTGGACGTGTTGCTGTCTGCCAAAAAAATACATAACTTACGTAACCATCTGTGAAAAAAAAATGACAACTGGTCCGGTTACTACGGCAACAAATGAGCGTTTGTTTAGTCCCTTACAAAAAAAATTCCGGTAACTTGAAATTACCAGTAAAAACATGGATTTTACCGGGATTGATGCTTGTATTTATGTATTTACCAGAAATTACCAGGATTTTATTGTTATGTAATTTCAGAAGTTCATTTCAAATTTAGAATTATGGGCATATACCGGTATTTTACTGGGAACGTAATTGGCGATACAAAATTTACCAGGAATTACAAGGAATTTATTGGAATGTAGTTGCAGTTCATTCCGGAAATTATAAAAATACTGGCATCAACTTAGATTTTACTGGGATTGAAACTGATAATACAAAAAATACCAGGAAATATCTGGAATTTATTGTAATGTTGTTGCAGCCCATCCGGTAATTGCACAATTACTGGTATAAACGAGGATTTTTACTGGGAGCGTAATTAATCATAGAAAATATACCAGAAAATGCTAGAATTTTGTTGGATGAGATGCAGTAATTGTACAATTACTAATACAACTTGGATTTTACCAGGATTTTATGTTGGATGTAAGTGACGCATGTAATCATACAATATTGATGTGTTTCCACAATCTATATTGGCAACATCATTTTTTTTTTAATTTAGCGGAAAATTTTGAATCAACCACGTTTTTGTATATTTTGAACAGCAGTAGTTGTTGGTAAAGGTTGATTGGGTATTATCCTTTTTCGACATTAATGTACCGTACAGTAAAGTATATAATTTGGTAAAAGCATCCACAAAAAACTAAAGTTACCAATATTTTTGAGAATTGGTCTAGCAAGTTTTTAAAGACAGCGATGTGCATTTGCAAGTACAAAATCCAATGGTTTTCTGTTTAGTACTGGCAATTAACAAGACACCCGTTTGAACTTGCTGCCCAAGGTTTAATAACTAAGTATTTTGATATCACTTCAGGGAAGTTTTTAAAAGAATCTTAAAAGTTGATCTCAAAAACAAAAAGTTTTGCAGTTGAAAAAAGGTAAACACATGATTTTAGGTTGCAATTTTCGGAAAGCCTTTCAGTTATTGCAAATCATGAATAGAGTAAAAGAAATTCGCCTAGTTGAAGATTGCTGCCTTTAAGTTACTGCGCACAAGTGTGGATACATTTGCTCCAATAGTTTGAAATCATCGGGAATAATGCTTAGTACTGTTGTTCAAGTGTGGGATGAACCACATCATTTGACAAAACTTGTCTTCCAATGAAATAAAAACCAATAGCACATCTAGACAGTGAAATTGTGTTGTGGTTGAAAGATGTCCCTGTTAAGTAACTGTCACTACATGAATCTCAAACTCGAAGAGCTCATTTGATTTTTTCTTTTTCAGTTTCACCTCAATATTTATTTTCAGAGTTTACAAAAGATTTAATAGCTGCCAGAAAAGAGTTTTGTGAAGCCTGTGATGTGGAGTCTGACAGTGAGGAAAATAATAATAAATTGTCTACAAAGCGCAGAAGAAAAGAAAAAATCATTGTTTTACCCCTCACAAGAAATAAAGTTAAAGTTGTAGAAAGAGATGCAATGTCAAAAAAAAAGTCAAAGGTAAATTTATTATTGCAGTAAATACTTTTTTGTGTGTTTTTTAAATTGGGCTTGCTGCAAAATGTGCTGTAAGAATGTTTATGTTTCACCAAATTTACTGTTATTATATTTTAGGATAATTTCAATAAATGGAAAATTGTTCACAAAACTTACAATTAAATAACAGAATGCTAAATTGTCATTTCAATTCTGGTGAAACAAAAAATAACGTTGTTCGTCTAGTAGGTAAACACAATGTTGCTAGAGTTAGCTCTTTCAAATCTGTTGCTTGTAGATAAGTAACCTTCAAAAAGAACGAAGTAAGCAACTGCTTGCTTCAATTGAAAATGATGAGATCAGAAAATCTCAAATAGTTAAGGTATGCCTTTATTTTTTATTCATAAGTTGTGTTGTAGTTACCACCCCCATCAATATTTTAAAATTGATGCGTAGCCCAGTGTGAAGAATTTCTAAGCCAGAGTTTCCCAAACTGGAGTCTGTAGACCCCCATGGGTCCGCGATGGGTGCACAGGGGGTCCATGACGTTATGACAGAAAGGGTCAAACATCAGTATTTCTATCCATTATTGTCACAGATAATTGCCGCTGTCTTTTAACCAAGATGAATTCGTATGTTTTTGCAATAGTAAATCATTGCTGTGTCACTTTAACAATTTTATCGCATTTAGCATTTGTGACATAACATTAATTGTTGAATGATCAGCAACAGCCTACGTCCGTTTTGCATGAAACTTGTGAGTTTTGAGATGCTATTATGACAAAATTGGCAAAAGTTGTTTCTATACCAGTAAGCTTATTATAAAGTTGACTGATACACAGAGTTGTTAAATGGATACATGTTTTATAACTTGTTTGTAACAGTTTTAGACCTACCGGACGTTTTTCTTTTGGAGGACATGTTAAAACTGCCATGGTTTTCCTGTCTATCATAAAAGAATCGAATTCACAATCTTTCGCTTAATGACTTAATTGAGGCTGGGCGACTTACTGTTTGTCTGTAATTAAAATTTATCAGTTTGTGTATAACGCACGAAATGTTGAGACTGCCTGCTGTTTTTAGTTACTGTAGCTTTTGTGTCTTCTATTGTAGTCAGTCAATAATATCAGCTTGTACAGTAGATGTAAAGTGACGTTTAATCTGTTTGAGTTTATTCGTAAAACTTAGTAACTAAATTCTATGAATTCATTTTATTTAGCTCTTCTGGTAATGTAACGTTTATTTAAGTTGATACAAGTTCTTCTCGAGCATGCAAAAAACTTTAATATCCGTCAACGTTTCGAACAGCTATACAGCTGTTCTTCATCAGGACTAATAATAAGCGAAAGCACGAGTGAGGCAATATAAATAGTTTGCTACGCAATCGAAAGAAAAAGGCAAAACAAAAGGTTTGAAGGCGAATAATAAACAACTGTAGATTACGACAAATTATCATAAATTTCAGAATAAAAACAATTTTCTTTATCATTGATTGAATTTTCAGAATTATGAATAAAAAAAGATTCAAGAAATCGGCGTTTGATAAAATCTGTTTCAAAGGTTAAAATTTTGCTATGATCCCAGTCAACTCGGTGATCTTTGGTGATGACATGCTTGACCAATGGCGTTTTTTTATTAAAATTGTTGTCATCAACTTTTGCCAGATTTGCTGGCTTTAAATCCCTTTTATGTTCAGCCAATCTTGTTTTGTAAGCCCGTCCAGTTTCCCCAATGTAGATACCAGTGCAATCTCGACAAGGAATCTGGTAAACTACACCAGGTCTAGACGACCTTTCAACCGAGTCTTTTGCCTTTGGTAACATGTCTTTTAAAGTTAAATGCGGTTTGCTACTAACCAAAATTCCCACGTTTCTTAAAATTTTTGACAAAGCCTCAAAGTATCTAGGAACATAAGGCAGCACAACACGTGTTTTAATTTCCTTTTTATCCGCTAAAGATAAATTTGTTTTTGTTATCAAACTTCTAACTGTGCGTTTTAGAAACCATTTGGGATAATCATTCTTTTTCAAAGCTTCCATAATTTTTGAAGTTTCTAATGTTTTATTATCCCGCTTGGAATTTAATTGTGATTGAGCTCTTTTTAAAAGACACTTTACCAGTCCTTGCTTCTGACTCATAGAATGCGCTGAGTTGAAATTTAGATATCTGTTAGTGTGCGTTGGCTTTTTATAAATCTTTGTCATTAACCCCCCACTAGCTTCTCGAGTAACACAGACATCCAAAAAAGGTATGGAATTGTTGGTCTCATGTTCTGTGGTAAATTTTATACTGGCTTCAATGTTATTAATATGATTGTGAAATTCATGAACCTCTGTTTTTTTAATAATAACAAACGTGTCATCAACATATCTCCTCCAAAATTTGGGTGGGTTTAAAAAAGTTGACATTGCTTCTTCCTCTACATTTTCCATCACTAAATTTGCGATTATGACGGAAACAGGTGAACCCATCGCGACACCAAATATTTGACGATAAAATTTACCACGAAAATAAAGATACGTATTGTCAAGACACAAATTTAATGCAGTCATAATATCAGTCAGGGTAAGGTCAGATCTATCATCCAGGGTGTCATCCTTTTTTAATCGTTCTAATATAACGGTTTTGGCCACATCAATGGAACTGATTCCATTGCTCCACGCGTTTATGGGTTACCAAAAATTCATAAAACTGGTTTTCCATTTCGACCTATTGTTTCCTTTATAAATTCACCGCTTTATAATTTGTCCAAGTTTATTGCTGTTTTATTGACACCGCTAGTCGGCGCTAATGGTTTTACTGTGAAGAATTCTTATGAATTTGTAGAACAACTAAAATATTTGACAATCAGTCATGATGAATGCATGGTTTCGTTTGATGTCATTTCTTTGTTTACTAAAATACCAGTTGATGTGGCCAAAACCGTTATATTAGAACGATTAAAAAAGGATGACACCCTGGATGATAGATCTGACCTTACCCTGACTGATATTATGACTGCATTAAATTTGTGTCTTGACAATACGTATCTTTATTTTCGTGGTAAATTTTATCGTCAAATATTTGGTGTCGCGATGGGTTCACCTGTTTCCGTCATAATCGCAAATTTAGTGATGGAAAATGTAGAGGAAGAAGCAATGTCAACTTTTTTAAACCCACCCAAATTTTGGAGGAGATATGTTGATGACACGTTTGTTATTATTAAAAAAACAGAGGTTCATGAATTTCACAATCATATTAATAACATTGAAGCCAGTATAAAATTTACCACAGAACATGAGACCAACAATTCCATACCTTTTTTGGATGTCTGTGTTACTCGAGAAGCTAGTGGGGGGTTAATGACAAAGATTTATAAAAAGCCAACGCACACTAACAGATATCTAAATTTCAACTCAGCGCATTCTATGAGTCAGAAGCAAGGACTGGTAAAGTGTCTTTTAAAAAGAGCTCAATCACAATTAAATTCCAAGCGGGATAATAAAACATTAGAAACTTCAAAAATTATGGAAGCTTTGAAAAAGAATGATTATCCCAAATGGTTTCTAAAACGCACAGTTAGAAGTTTGATAACAAAAACAAATTTATCTTTAGCGGATAAAAAGGAAATTAAAACACGTGTTGTGCTGCCTTATGTTCCTAGATACTTTGAGGCTTTGTCAAAAATTTTAAGAAACGTGGGAATTTTGGTTAGTAGCAAACCGCATTTAACTTTAAAAGACATGTTACCAAAGGCAAAAGACTCGGTTGAAAGGTCGTCTAGACCTGGTGTAGTTTACCAGATTCCTTGTCGAGATTGCACTGGTATCTACATTGGGGAAACTGGACGGGCTTACAAAACAAGATTGGCTGAACATAAAAGGGATTTAAAGCCAGCAAATCTGGCAAAAGTTGATGACAACAATTTTAATAAAAAAACGCCATTGGTCAAGCATGTCATCACCAAAGATCACCGAGTTGACTGGGATCATAGCAAAATTTTAACCTTTGAAACAGATTTTATCAAACGCCGATTTCTTGAATCTTTTTTTATTCATAATTCTGAAAATTCAATCAATGATAAAGAAAATTGTTTTTATTCTGAAATTTATGATAATTTGTCGTAATCTACAGTTGTTTATTATTCGCCTTCAAACCTTTTGTTTTGCCTTTTTCTTTCGATTGCGTAGCAAACTATTTATATTGCCTCACTCGTGCTTTCGCTTATTATTAGTCCTGATGAAGAACAGCTGTATAGCTGTTCGAAACGTTGACGGATATTAAAGTTTTTTGCATGCTCGAGAAGAACTTGTATCAACTTAAATAAACGTTACATTACCAGAAGAGCTAAATAAAATGAATTTATCAAAAATACCTGGTAGCCAGAATAACAGTATATTCAGCTTCATCAAAAACCGTTATGGTTCAGGAACATTACGTGATTTTCGCAATCTCATGTTCCAAGGTAAAAGGATAGCGAGACACAGAGGCCATCTTCACTTTAATCATTCATGCTTACGAGAAGATATTTTGCCGAAGAGTTTAAAATTTAAATCTCCAATTAATTCAGTTGCGGGAAAAAAACTGGCTAAAACTTTTGGTTTTCGGTATTTAAAGCTACGGATTAATGAATCACATTTTTGGATAAATTTTTCTTATAATGAAATTGAAAAACTGGAAGAGAAGCTTAGAGGTGAGATAGATTTGGAGGATTTCAAAATCATTAGACAATATTACGACACTGTAACCAGGAAACAGCACAAACAGTTACTTGAGCATAGCGATGATAAATTAACCCAGCTGAAGTCATCCTCAGGCAGGAGAAATCGAACTGAAAACGCCGATAGCAAGTGGGTGATCAATATTTCGAAACATCGGCTGACGGAAACGGAAACCAAGGTTTTGGCATTAGGTTCAAATTTTGCTGTTTCGCAAAAAACAATTCCCAAACAAAAAATTATATCTGAAGCGGAAAAAGGTCTACGACTTCTCCCTGCATCTGTTGCCAATATCACTAGAAGCAAAATTGTGAGCGTTCTAAATTCAACAAAGAAAGTTCCTTCTAACCTCACTAATGAAGAAAAACAAGCTTTAAGAAATTTGTCAAAAAATACGGAAATCATCATTACACATGCTGACAAAGGAAACTGCACTGTGGTTTTGGACAAATCGGATTATGATGCAAAAATTAATGATTTGTTAAGTGACAGTAACACATACGCCCCCTTGAAATCTGATTTAACAGGTAATATTGAACGTAAACTCAATAAATTTGTTTACATGCTTTTTACGAAAAATCGCATTTCACAACAGACCTACCGTTATTTACACAGCACTGATTCCATTGCTCCACGCGTTTATGGGTTACCAAAAATTCATAAAACTGGTTTTCCATTTCGACCTATTGTTTCCTTTATAAATTCACCGCTTTATAATTTGTCCAAGTTTATTGCTGTTTTATTGACACCGCTAGTCGGCGCTAATGGTTTTACTGTGAAGAATTCTTATGAATTTGTAGAACAACTAAAATATTTGACAATCAGTCATGATGAATGCATGGTTTCGTTTGATGTCATTTCTTTGTTTACTAAAATACCAGTTGATGTGGCCAAAACCGTTATATTAGAACGATTAAAAAAGGATGACACCCTGGATGATAGATCTGACCTTACCCTGACTGATATTATGACTGCATTAAATTTGTGTCTTGACAATACGTATCTTTATTTTCGTGGTAAATTTTATCGTCAAATATTTGGTGTCGCGATGGGTTCACCTGTTTCCGTCATAATCGCAAATTTAGTGATGGAAAATGTAGAGGAAGAAGCAATGTCAACTTTTTTAAACCCACCCAAATTTTGGAGGAGATATGTTGATGACACGTTTGTTATTATTAAAAAAACAGAGGTTCATGAATTTCACAATCATATTAATAACATTGAAGCCAGTATAAAATTTACCACAGAACATGAGACCAACAATTCCATACCTTTTTTGGATGTCTGTGTTACTCGAGAAGCTAGTGGGGGGTTAATGACAAAGATTTATAAAAAGCCAACGCACACTAACAGATATCTAAATTTCAACTCAGCGCATTCTATGAGTCAGAAGCAAGGACTGGTAAAGTGTCTTTTAAAAAGAGCTCAATCACAATTAAATTCCAAGCGGGATAATAAAACATTAGAAACTTCAAAAATTATGGAAGCTTTGAAAAAGAATGATTATCCCAAATGGTTTCTAAAACGCACAGTTAGAAGTTTGATAACAAAAACAAATTTATCTTTAGCGGATAAAAAGGAAATTAAAACACGTGTTGTGCTGCCTTATGTTCCTAGATACTTTGAGGCTTTGTCAAAAATTTTAAGAAACGTGGGAATTTTGGTTAGTAGCAAACCGCATTTAACTTTAAAAGACATGTTACCAAAGGCAAAAGACTCGGTTGAAAGGTCGTCTAGACCTGGTGTAGTTTACCAGATTCCTTGTCGAGATTGCACTGGTATCTACATTGGGGAAACTGGACGGGCTTACAAAACAAGATTGGCTGAACATAAAAGGGATTTAAAGCCAGCAAATCTGGCAAAAGTTGATGACAACAATTTTAATAAAAAAACGCCATTGGTCAAGCATGTCATCACCAAAGATCACCGAGTTGACTGGGATCATAGCAAAATTTTAACCTTTGAAACAGATTTTATCAAACGCCGATTTCTTGAATCTTTTTTTATTCATAATTCTGAAAATTCAATCAATGATAAAGAAAATTGTTTTTATTCTGAAATTTATGATAATTTGTCGTAATCTACAGTTGTTTATTATTCGCCTTCAAACCTTTTGTTTTGCCTTTTTCTTTCGATTGCGTAGCAAACTATTTATATTGCCTCACTCGTGCTTTCGCTTATTATTAGTCCTGATGAAGAACAGCTGTATAGCTGTTCGAAACGTTGACGGATATTAAAGTTTTTTGCATGCTCGAGAAGAACTTGTATCAACTTAAATAAACGTTACATTACCAGAAGAGCTAAATAAAATGAATTTATCAAAAATACCTGGTAGCCAGAATAACAGTAAATTCTATGAGTTAAAGTCACGATTTTATTTATTTATTTGCCATTTTTATCCTCCATTCACGAGAAAGCGAATTGTATCGCTATACTTTGGACGGGAAGTCCGCACTCGCTTGGGAGTTGCCTTTTTCGAGGTTTATGGGCCACCTGTCTTTCACATAAAGGCGGGGGCATACCGTTAAATGCCTTGCCCAAGGACACAACAAGCGAACTTGCCGGCTTAAAGGCAGGGGCATCCCGTTAAGTGCCTTGCCCAAGGACACAACAAGCGAACTTGCCGGCTTGTTCTCCACAACCTCCCATAAATGCCGAGCGCCAAGCAGGGAAGCTATAGATACCATTTTTTAAAGTCTTTTGGTATGACTCGACAAGGGGAATGAACCCCAGGTCTACCGACTGCGAAGCGGACGCTCTAACCACTACGCCATCGCGTCGGTGTGATTATGTGATTAAAATTATTTAGTTAGAATTTTGTGAAATTCTTTGGTTAGGGAAAAGATTGCCCATTTAGAATGTGCTACGGAAATAGCTTGTTTTTTGATTGTGGAAAATGCATCACTTGACACAACTTATCCTGACGTTTGTACAGCATACATGATGTATATGACAGTACTTGTAACAGTTGCAACGGCAGAGAGGTATTTTTTTGATTTCAAACTGATCAAAAGCTTTCTTCGAAGCTTCGTGTCTCAAAAAAGTCTTGGCGGTTTGGCTTGGCTATCAATAACAAATGAAGGAGCTAAAAATTTCGCTTTTAGAAAAGTTATCCGGCAGTTCGCTAGTGCAAAAGCAAGACGGACAAATTTTAAGTTTTTCAATCACCTGCAAGTAAATTACGGTAGTCTGCTTATTTGACCTCAACGTATTGTGTTTTATTGGTTTATGTGTTTTGTGGTGATGTCATTGTACTGCACTTAAATTGTTTTTTGGTTAAACAATTTATCCGCATTGTATAGCACATCTCCATTTCGCTGAATTATCGTTGATAGCGCTCACAAAGCACCTTGCCTCAAAAGGTTGCACATAAATTTTTTGTGTCATTATAAAACGATTTTGTATTGCGACGTTTATTTGATTAAAGTTTTGTTAAACAATGAAATAATTGTTGCAGCTTGCCCCCCCCCCTTCCTCCACTAAATCCTTGCTATGCCACAAATTCATGCGAATCCGTTTTTGAAGTGTCATGATAATCAGCGAACTCGTTCTTGTTTTTTATTATAGACGACCGCAGCAAATGGGCTTTCTAATATGAGGGAACTTGTTGTTAGTGAGTTTGATTCACTGGCTTTAGCCCTCTGTACCTGTTTAGCTCAATGTGTTTTTGTCTGATTATTTCAATTGAAAAAATCTATTTGTAACACGGTGTTGTCAATAGTTCCTGTGCTGAGAAAAGCAACTCAATTGAATATTAAGTACAGAATAAAATGGGGCCCCATGATAGATGTTTGCACCGGGACCCACCTGACCAAGTTACGGCCTCGATCTTATCGAATTGTGCTTGAAATTGTTGTCACTGCCCGATGATGTGAAACAAACTCAGACAGAAAACAAGCAACAAGATTTGAGTTTGCTGGTACGCATTCGCTAAGTTGTCATCGTATGGAAAAGCATGGCAAAATGGTGGCAGCAGATTTCAAAGCAGAAACAGTTGTAAAATCATAGGAAATCTTTTGATTTCCCGGTCAAGTTTAAATAATTTTGTTTATAGTTACCCTGCGTTGCATTTGCTAAGAGAGTTCAAGCAGTTTTAAAGATGTCGAAAATACTCGCATATTTTTTATTGTTCAGTCTGAAATTCCATTGAAAATGTAAGTTACATCGAGCTTCAGCACATTTGAGCGTGCGTGATGCTGCAGGTGCATGTCGTGTATGGAGAGCCAATCAGGTTTGAGTTTGGTTGTGCGCATGCTCTATAGTTGTAATGGTCCAGTAGTAGAAGAGAATCAGTGAAATATGGCGGCATCGAATTTGAAAGCAAGTACATTTTTTGTAAGTTCGATGAAAAATGAGATTATTTTTCATAATATCAGTTAATATATCTGACAATTATATAAGGCTTAGTTCTGTTAAATTAGTTGAACAGCTCAATATCAATGAAGTGTTGTCAGTTTTCTCGTTTAGAAGGCTTCAGTTTGAGGGTTTAGCTTAGTCCGAAAGTCTAACTAATTGGAATTAGGTAATTTGTTGATTGTGGGGGATTTGTAGAACAAGATTTATGTCATTGATTGCAGGTAAATTTGTCGACTTTATTTGATTTTATCTCCACACCTGTTTTATGAATAGTTATAATAATTAGTCACGTCAGCATTGTGCGAGGTTCAATTGAAAGTTAGGAAGTGGCTAGTTTGCTGTCGACAGCATTTCACCCTTAAGACTATTTGGTCATCACGATTTATGTGTGTTTAAATAGCCATTCTGGCAGTGACGCTGGGGCGCATAAATAGTGCAGCTGCATTGAAATGTCATAAGTTGGAATCTTCACTGGCATGGCACTTAGACAAAGGCAGTGTAGACTGGAGGGGAAAGCCTGGTATGTGAATATGCAAGGTGGTGTAGACTGGAGGTGCAAGTTGTATTTAATTTGTCATTAAAATTGATCAATCGTAAACAACCAAAAGTGACATGTTTAACACGTCATTGAAATTAGCCAATCAAAAATCCCTGATGGCAAAATAGCCTCCAAGAGCAGAAGGGTAAAATGCCGTTGATGCCAAAATGGCCACTGCTTTAATATTATAGTTAGTTGCATTATCAAGCATAATGTGGACATTATTATCACTTTTTTATCTGTTTGTGCAAACGTCAAAGAGCTGCAAATACTGAAATACTAATTTTAAAGTCTTTGATGTGTTTGACTTGGAACTCAAACAAAGAGGCTACTGATTGTAGCAGAGCTCTACCCACCTGGCCTCTTGCCTATATAAGATATTTGCCTACATGGAACTCCGTGCTTCTATACCGTTTGAACCATGTGGTGATGTGGCATAATTGCAGAAGGTGAAGTCTAGGTTACTTAGCTTATTGAAACACACCCTGTTGTCATTGTTTAGGCTTATTACTGAGAAAAGTGTGGCAAAAATGTGCTGGCAAAGCAGTAGTAGCATTAAAAACTAAGTGTTAAAATTTTTGATACTGGCAGTGCTATTTTGCTGTTGACAGGATATTGGCCTTAGAAGCTATTTTGTTGTTGAATGCTTCTGATTGGTCAGCTGGTTATAGGGTTATGGTTTGCTACTTACTGCAATTTAAAGCTAGAAAACTTTGCTATCCTTCATTCTTTCTCCACGACATCGCTCCACTATGACAAACAAGTATTTTATCTTGAGTAGTGAAGTTCAAATTTTAAACGTACTGCCTCGATTTATTGCAACTGAGTCTATCCAGGTAGCTGGTCACCTGATTGTGAAACAGATAAAGAAACATAAGAAGCAATGTACTGTGACCCATGACCAACAACTATGAGCAATCGATGAATCAGAATGAAGCATTCAATGGCAAAATAGCCTTGAGGGAAAATGTGATCAATCACAAAATAGCTACTACCTATATTTATAAAAAAAACATGCTTGAACTTTCTTAAATCCATGATGGGCAAAATTGTAAAGGCAGTTGCTATTTTGCCATCAGACATTTGTAATTGTTCAGTTTTTTTGACAAATTAACATTATGACGTACGGTCATTTCTGATTGGCCAATTTCAGTGATAAATTAAAAAATTTTTAGCCTTAGTGTACATTATCCCACATTTTACACTCCTCCCCAGTGTACACTATACATAGATTTACATACTGTCCCCCGCCCCACTAGTGTCCGCTGCTATTGTCCAAGTTTTTTCCAGTACAAACTCCAATTCATAGCAATTACATTTCAAGCCAGCTGCACTAGCCACTACACAACAGCATGCAATCATCTTGCTATGGTTGTTTGAAGCAGTTTAATTAAGAATTATGGCTATGTCAGTGTTTTACAACCCTTACTTAGCACTAGAAGCCCGGACTGGTCATTTTTGACCAGTTTTAAGTTTTGACGCTTCATATTTCTGGCATTTTTGCTATTTGATTTTTCATACTCCTTGACTTTTCCTAACTTTGGATGATGTTTTGGTAAGTCAAACAATTTTTGTTTTATAGCTTTTGTAAATGGAGCATTTTGCACATCTACCTATAAGCCCAAAATGGTCAAAAGTGACCGGTTCTTAAGACGGTTATAATTGGTCTTTGAGCTGATGAATTAAAACATAATAGAAGGGAGAGAAAAATTTGTTTTTCTACAAGCAATGCCTCACGTGTCAATAAGATTACGATTGATCACTGCTGCAATGGACAACTCATCAGCAGTAACTAAAATAATTACTATTTTGCTGGCTTCATCGAAGTAAAGTTGAATTTTATTTGCTGTCTCGAACAATGGCTAGTCATTGAAAGTTCTAATGTCTTTCTTAGTAGCGTAGAGTTAATCAGTGGTGTGTGCAGATAAAATAGATAGTTTATTACAGTGTATTGACAACCTCATAAAATCTCCCAAGTTTGTTTTACAAATTTAAAGAAATACATATTGTATAAATGACAGGGTGACCATATTTTCATTGCCAAAAAGGAGGACATTTTTAGATAATAATTATTATCAGCCCTACAAGTTGCTCTGCAAGGCTGGTAAAATTTCTCTGGACATTTGTTGGACACTGACCACTTTTGATAATTAGTGCAAATACAGCAGTTTATTTTTTGGCAGTGGCTATTTTGCCGTCGACAGCAATTTACCCTCAGAGACTATTTTGCCATGAGTTATTTGTGATTGGTCAATCTTAATGATGTACTACACCTGTGACTTTTGGTTATTTCTGATTGGTCAATTTTAAAAACCAACTAAAAAATTTTGCACTCCCAGGTCTCTATCCCCCACCCGGTACACTCCCTTCTAATGTGCACTGCCCCGTACATTTACATACCGGGCCTGACCATTCCGTGTACATTGCCTTTCATGTAAGGCCCTGCCAGCTGAGATTCAAACCCATGCCCATGGTATCTCAAGACCAGTGCACTATCCACTACACCACAGTGTCACTGGTGTAATTGTAGACAACTTGGCTATATAAACACACGTGAATGATTACGGCAAAATAGATTCCAAGGGCAAATTGCCATCGACGGCAAAATAGCCACTGCGTTATTTTTCAAACTAATTCTTACTCTTTCAAACCTAAAGCAACAGTCAGTCTAAGGTAGACCGTTAGAAAACTCTCTTTTATCATTTCTTACCAGTTAAACTTATTATCACTTAAACTAATATGCAGTGACATAATTTTTTAATCGCAAAGTAAACGTATAAAGGAAATTTTCGAACAACTTTGGGTGATCAAATTAGTTTTTATTAAAAAGGAGGACAAAAAAGGCATTTTTCGACATCTTTGGAAGACCAATTACTTTTTACCAAAAAGGAGGACATGTCCTCCAAAAAGAGGACGTATGGTCACTCTAATAAATAATATCTTAGGTAGAGGAATTTTGTTAGGAGTTTTTTCATCGTTTTTGACAAACTGGCTTTTCTAATCATGAATCGTGGCAACAATTATACTGTCCAGCAAGTACTTCAGCGGTTACAAACTGGTCAGCTTGATGACTCTTGTGATGAGAATGAAGAAACTGAATTGCAAGATAAAGAATTTGTTTCTAATTGTTGTGCTGGTGTCGAAAGTTGTGACAGTGATATCGACAGCGGTGAAGACGAACAAAGCTCTGCTGCTCTTTCTATAAATTTTCTTTCTGAAAGTGATCAATCAGTATCTCAAAATACTGTCGGACAGGTGAACGCACGAAACGGAACTGTGTGGAAAAACATAACAGGTGCTCCAGGTCTGGGAAGATCATCTTCGTCCAATGTGTTTTTGGAACGTCCTGGCCCAACGTTTTATTGTCACAGATCTGTAGTGAACGGTAGCCCTTACAGTGGTTTTCATTTATTTATAGATGAACATATGCTCAGGTGTATTCAAAAACACACTATCAACCATGGAAAGAAAGATAATGACAATTTTGATTTACATGTTAATGAGCTGGAAAGTTTTATAGGTCTTCAAATCGCTCGAGGAGTGTTGGTCGGGAAGAATACACCAGTAAAGCAACTTTGGAGCAAGAAATGGGGACAACTAATCTTTCAAAATACAATGAGCCGTAATAGGTACCAGGAAATCATGAAACATTTGAGGTTTGATGACTTTTTTAGTCGGAGGCAAAGGAGAGAAACTGACAGATTTTGCTTGATTTCCGAGGTGTGGAATTGCTTCACAGAAAATTGTAAGAAATGCTATGTACCAAACTGCGATTTGACTATTGATGAACAACTTTTCCCATGCAAAACCAGATGTCCTTTTATAAAATATATGGCGAACAAGCCAGACAAATTTGGAATTAAGTTCTAGCTTTTGACTGATGCTCAATCAAAATACTTGTGCAATGGCAAACCATATTTGGGAAGAGATCCTAGCCGAAGCAGATGTAGCGACCTTCCAGGTGATGTGTGCTTGACCCTTTCACAACCTTATTATAAAAAAGACTACAATGTCACCACCGACAACTACTTTACCAGCCTAAAGCTGGAGGAAGAACTTAAGCAGAAAAAACAACAATCCTTGGCACTATACGGAAACAGCGACGAGAAGTGCCAAGCACTGAGCTGATAATGAAAGACAAGGAATTACATGCTTCTGAAATATTTTCTTCGCCATCCGTTTGCAGCTTGACAATATACAAAGCAAAGAAAAAAAAAGTTGTTTGCATCCTGAGTTCAATGCGCAGAAACGTAAATATTGATCAATGCCACAAGAAAAAACTGCCAGAGACAATACAGTATTACAACAAGTCCAAGGTGGGCGTGGATGTACTGGACCAGATGGCTCAATACCATACCAACAAGAGTTCCACTAGAAGATGGCCTGTGGCTGTAGTTTTTAATATTCTCGACTGTGCCTGCATAAATGCTTACATTATATTTACTGCCTTACAACGAAATTGAAATTATCAAGAAGACAGTTTATGCTTGAGCTTATAAAAGAACTCTGCAAACAAAAAATGGAGTGGGCTCAATACCTCCTTCTCCAGCAGTGGATCACATAGTCAGCATTGCATTGCCGGGAACCAGTGGTTTAGCACACCAAGCACGGAAAAGAAAAGAGTGCCAATTTGTAGAATGTACAAACAAATCTAGCTCTTTTTTCCAAAACTGTGGGAAAGTATGATGTGGCAAACACACATCCCAAAAAGTAACAATTGTAAAATGCAAAAATTGTGATGATTGAGTGTCAATAAATTTGTATACCTTGTATTGCCACTTATTAATAATCATAAAAATGTCAAAAACTTATTCAAAAAAATATCAAATGCGCAAGAATAGTTTCTTTGTGCTTTTCATACAGTATAAGTCGAAATTAATGAAAGAGAGAACCTATTAAAACCGATTTACAGATAACCGGTCAAAAATGACCGCATTCGTCCTTATAGGTAGGGAAATAATTCAGGGCTTCTAGTGTTAAATGACCTTCAAACTTTGGATAAAAGCAGTGACAAAGTGCACAAATTTAAAGGCGGCGTGCAATCTATACCAGCTAACAATTTGGTCAGTAATGACATTGGTGGTTTCAGAAGATGTTTTAGTAGTGATAAGTTTTGTGGATTTTGTATGTGTGACTACTAATTTGCCATTTAAAGATCAGATCAAAAGACTATTTTAATTGAGGATTCCCCATTGATCATTTAAGGATATAGAGGCAGTAAATGAAACTCCTCACCTGACGTCACATTATGGTGTTAGAAGAAAAGCAGCTTTAATAGCTTGGCATTGTATGTGCTGATTTTGAGTTTGCCTTCGGACATCATGCATGATTCATTGGAAGAAATTGTTCCATTGACTTTGAAAGTAGTGTTTCAGTTTATATTAACAATGGATAATGTAACCAAACTGCCACTGCTAAAAGACTTTCGAAAATTCATTTAAATTGCTGGGAATAGTCGGATTCTTCATTATGTTTCAGTGATCGGCCTGATTATTTTGATGATTTTGAGTGGTCAATATTTAATTTTCCAGCGCCTTTGTCAGAAACGATGTTTGATTTGTGCCCACAGTTAAGTTCAGTTATTTGTGTAAAAGGTATGGACTTTATAGCACTACAGGATTGGGGATGTTCACATCATTGACGTGATTGATCATGCATATGCTTTGTAAGAATTGATGTTTTGGCATCATCAATGAGACGTGGCATATTTATGATAAGTGATTATGTTGTGATGCGTTTAGTCAAAGGCTGCATGCTGTCAAAGGTTACTCAGTAATTGAATGTGACATTTGGCATGTGTTAGAAGTAGGTGAGCAATTATCTTCTCACGCTCTAGACATTGTTAAATACAGGGTCCGGCAAAATGATCTGACAGATTTGTAGGTTTAATAAAAGCCAAAAAAAATAAAGAAACAAAAAATGTTTTCATTTTCGAAAAGTACAAATAATGCCATTTTGTTTCTATAGGTTTTAAAAATTAAGCCAGTCAAATAGGACCCATTATTGTCCACACACTGCCGAAGGTGTTTATGAAAGTAGTCTATAACTTGGTGGGTCATTTCAAGTGGAATGGAAGTAATTTCTTGACAAATTGCATCTTTAATTTGTTCAATAGAGCAAGGGCGATTAATGTACACCTTTGACTTGAGGTATCCCCAGAGGAAAAAATCGCACGGATTTAAATCAGGTGAATGAATGGACCAACTGATGTCACCACGCAATGAGATTAAATGACCAGGAAACATCTCCCTCAAAATCCCCATTGCACGTTGAAAAGTGTGGGCTGTTGCCCCATTCTGTTGAAACCAAGCATTGTTCATATTGTAGAGCATATTCAATTTTGGTCTGAGAAATGTCTTTAGCATCTCACAATATCGATCAGAGTTCACAGTCACTGTAACGTCTTCGAAGAAGTATGGACCCCATATACCGAATTCTGCCACTGCACATCATATAGTCGCCTGATGACAATGCAAAGGGCGTTGATGCAAATCACGAGGGCTGTTCTCTAATCTAAAGTTTTGCTTATTCACTGTGCCACACAGGTGAAAATGTGCCTCGTCACTGAACAACACAGCTGTTGCATGGGGATATGTTGTTGAATTTTCAAACACAATGCTGTGCAAGTTTCAATGTCTCTTTTGCAGAGTTCTTTTGACAACATCATTTTGTATGGATGCATTTTCAGATCCTTGTGAAGAATTCTTGACAAATTTCTTTTTGAAAGCCTAAGAGCCTGGGCGCATTTAAATGCTAAACAATTATATGAAACAAAATGGCATTATATCTACTTTTCGAAACTTGAAAACACTTTTTTGTTTCTTTATTTTATTTGGATTTTATTAAACCTACAAATGTGTCAGATCATTTTGCCGGACCCTGTATAAGGGATGCCAATTTATCAAATGGCGTTATGCCTTGACATATGAGAAGTAACTTTGACACTGATAAATAACTGGCGTATGACTTAGAGTTTGGAACTGAGTGCTGGTAGTAGCCTATGTTGTATTATTATTTTGATGTCATTAATGATTGTGATTGTATTATGATTAATCGTAGGCATTAAACAAGTGGATATATTCACTGCAACTCTGCTATATTTTGTGTTTGGTTTTAATTTTTTTGGTTTTGTTTTTGTTTATTAGTCACACCATAATTGTAAAGGTGTACTAATATTCCCGTCCGACACGATTTTCGATTTGAATTAAGTTTTGTTTAAACTTCGTATTGTGCAGGAAACAGCACATAATTAGTAATAAAAAAATGTTTGATGTGACATTTGAAATATCTAAAAAGTTATTAAAAGTGATCTTAGTTCCTTGCATAGCAAAATTTTTGACTATGTAACCATGTGTTACAATATTTTGACGACAAGTATTTTGAAGAATGGGCAGATGTGGACTCTTGACAGGGTTGTTGCAAATATGGCTAAACTGAGAATGTTAGACTTGTAAAATCAGTAATAGGCAATGCTGTTGCTTTTATTGCTAGAAAATATATATGTAGAAATGCATCGATTGGTTGTGTGCGGGCGTGCGTGTGTGTGCGTGCGTGCGTGCGTGTGTGTGTGTGTGTGTGTGTGTGTGTGTGTGTGTGTGTGTGCGCGCGTGCGCATCTGTGTGTGTGTATTTCTTTGTCCAACACGAGAAGTCAAATTACTACTTATTTTCACAGTCTGCCTAATTGTACTTTAAGGCTAAGCCAAAATGACAGTTTTATGTGTTGCACTTACTCATTGCTGAAAGTTTCCACCAAGATATCGATATTAATCTAGTGGAATCGGACAAAGATACGTTTCAAAGCAACAGATCTTTATCGTCCCAAGAAGTGACAAAAGACAAAATGGTATCTATATACGTTTGAGCACGACGACGTGGCATCTGCCAGGGCAAAAGGATAAAGACAGTTCTTCAAAAATATCCGTTACAAAGGATGGGACCAGGATTTGTCTGCAGCCGTTATATTCTTTCTATTTTTGTTAGGTAGGTATGATGAATTGGTTGTATCTTTTGATAAGTTTCCTTAACTTCGCACAAGACGAGTTGACTTGTATCTTTTGGTGTTAAGTAAATGTATCGTTGGAATTGATTGATAACTGTTGCTTCTAAATCCCAGCAATAAATACCTGTCAAAAATACCTTTGCTGTTACTGCATTTGTGTTGAAGTTGAAAGGTGTTGTGTTGGTAGTTTATTTCTGTTGAGCAAATGTGATTGGCGTGTGAGCTATAGCGGGTTAATTCTTTCATGTTTCTAATCGACAAGACGATAATGGAGTTTTTCGAACTTTTACTGGAAGAGAGTTGTAAACCCGTTCGTTCAGCATGTTGTATCCAAGTAATATTTACCAAATAACCAATCCACTACGTTGAAGTGATGGTGTGGTTAAATTTTGATTAACATGCTTTGTTGTGCCAAATTTTTCCATGGCAATATGACTAATTCTACCTGCTTAATGCCTATCTACGATTGTAGAAGAAGAGTAAGTTTGGTATACTCGTGCTTTCCAGTATAGTCAACTACAGCTACTATAAGCCAAAAGATTTTCCGAACGGGTAGCAACACCACGTAATAGATACATTCTGTTAAACGGATTCGCGATGTTATTTTGCTAAAGTACGAAAGATATACTGGAAAGAGCTTTCTGGATTGTGTAGTGCTGTGTTTTTGTTATAAAATTTAGATTTTAATGCATGTCACTTTGGATTGATTTACACTGAGCAAGCGACTTAAAACTTGTCGTTGAAAGTATGACATAATACGTGTTTTTTTATTTGAAGGTGTGCACATTTAGCCCATCTACATCCCTAAAAGTCGCGGGCTTAAATTGGCCGACTTTTTTGCTGAGCCCCTAGTGGTATGTGCCAAGTGCCCGCGATATTACGGATCTCGTCAGTCCTGTCAAATAGGTGGTCCAGGAACCTTGAATATATAAATGTGTGGGTATTTTCTAGGCAGTAGCAGCACAAGTCTTTCGTTGTCATTATTCTAAAGCAATAATTTTGCCGATAAGAGATCATTAAAGGTTTGTAACAGACTTTCAGCAACAAAATGTTATTAACCGAATTGAAATTTGAATTCATGAAGGTTATGCTACAAAAAGTAGGCCAATTGCTACTAGAGTCATTTGCTAAAGTTTAAGACCAGTCATTGAGATTTGAAAGATTGTAATTTTTATGATTGTGATTGTTATATAATGCAGTTTTATATGACACAACATCTTACTGAAATTGCATCAGCCAATGAAAACATTCCCCAAGATGATCTAATGATGAAGCGAATTGCTGTATGCGCTCCAACAAGTTCTTAGGAGAAAATTCGTGCTACGGTGCTTTGAAAGGGGAGAGATGTTCGCATTATCATAATTTCTCGGCGTTTGAGATTCAGTTTGGTCTTAAATCATATACACCAGCTCGCAAACTTGTTGGTGAGGATACAACAATTCACTTGATCAATAGATTCTCTGAGGGAATGCTTTCATTAGCCTCCCACTTCTATTCAAGTCTTTCTAACTCCAAAAATCTGCAGTTGCTGTATGCACAGCAGTGTTGTTGCAACGAATTTTTGCACTGATTTCTCGTTCTAAGTATCCTTCCTTACTTAAAGCCATGAATTGGGACATTTTTATGTTTTCAATCGACGAGACCATGATGCATTATACAATCACAATAATAGAATCTGTAAATGCTTCAAATCAAAATGACTGGTCTTAAACTTTCGCAAATCACTGTAAATTTGAACGATGAGATGAAGTACGCTAGGATAGCTTATTAACTGCAGTAGAAACAACTTCAAAAATGAAAAACTGTTTAATATATTGATCAAGTGTTCTAGCCTACATGTTGTTTGAGCGGTCCCCGTGTATCAGCATAACAGCGACTGGGGCCATTTGGTTAAAGATTATTAGCCTGGTTGACTTGATCTTGAATGATTACATCTATTAGTTTACCATAAGGCAATATTTTATTGATAAAGCAATAAGTAGATTATTACGTTCGTGTGTAAGTAGCAGGATAATGCTGGAAGATAATGCCAAAATCTAAAGTTTTCTCCTGAATCTAAAGCTACATAAAAACCAATTTTAATGATGCAGTGTTTTGTTTATAATAATGTAAAAAAAGCGATAGAAACGTCTCTTCATTTAAAAAGTTATTCATGGCACCAATAAAGTAGTGTTCTGTCGTTTGACTTTAATAAATATAAAAGCGTAAGCTTTTAAATACTATTTTAAACGATTGGATGCAAATGTGAATGATCGATGCGCATTAAACTATGATGATAAGCGGTTTTCAATCCTCGCCGCAGCGCGCAGCTCCTTCCATCTTAATCTTTTAGAGGCTACTTATATCAAGACCCGACGCCCGGCGTTATGCAGACAGAAAGAGTTTGTTTACACTCTCAAACTCTTTCGATAATCGTGGCCTTTGGCCTCCTGCTGCGCCTTCTCTAACTTTCGCAATTGCGAAATCTTTTTTTGGCGCGCTTTGCAATACTAGCGCTATCATTGGCTTGTCTTGAATGCGTAACGTCCAAATTATTCACATAAAAAACTTATTCACTCTAGATCTTCCCTTTTGACGCGACACCGCCACTGACGAGAGCGTCACGAAAAGCTTATGGCTCAAACAGCTTTTTTCAAAGCTATATTAAGATTTTCTTTTTGTAAAAGTATCAGTTGCATGCAGTGTTCTCTCTAAGATTTTAGTGAGTGCATAACCGTCGGCGCAAGTGCAAAATTGCAAGTAAATGTATAAAAACCGCCGGACAAATTTTGGTTGACATTGCTGAACAAACCGCTACAGCAGCCCAAGTAACGTATTTTAAAGTTGTAAATAAACATGCTTGTGATAGCGTACTACACTAAGTATGTACGCTAAGCTCATAAAAGATGTCTTTTACCCCAATTTAGATCTTCAATTATTTGTTCTAAATTTTTTCAAAAGCAGTTAAGCGTCAGTGATTTGCAAGCTACGCACGCACTGTTTCCACGCTTTTATTGTACAGTAGAATCAGTCTAATGGCTTTATTTATGACATCAACCTGTTTTTAATAACGTAACGTTTCCCTCAGTCCCTGCAGAATTCCAGTATTTCAGATACTTAAAATTTACCAATAACGTTGATTTGCGTATAACCGCATCCTTTGTTTTTCCCTCAGTCGCATTTTATTCAAATATGGCATGCTAAACCTAGTTCAGTTCTTTTTAACCGTTTTATGTATGAAGCCCATTTTCGAAACGCACAGAGACACGTGGCCCGATCATTAATTTTTCTCGATTTTATTGGCGACCTCAAAGTTGTCAATGTAAATAGATAAGGCAGTGGTTCCCAACCTTTTTCTGTCGCGGCGCATTTTAGAAAAAAACGAAAATTATTTGGCACACCTCAAATATTTTCTATACAAAATTTATTCAAATTGACCGTTTTTTACATATCACAACGAAAAATTAAGGCAATAACCGTAATTTAGCTTGTTTCCAGGAAATTCACTGTACTTGCGTCTTTATGACAGGATTGCAACAATTCTGTCAGTGAGAAACTTGTGCTTAATGTTTCTTTGCAACCATTTCAATGTCAGGACGTATTTCAGAGACAAACCCTCATTTCTTCTTCAATGCAACAAAGCCGCTCTCGTTTTTGGACTTCATATTGTGGGGTGTTGAAAATCCGAGCTCACATAGATATGATGTCGAAGACTGCATCAGAATGGTCAAAGCCTTTTTAGCTAATGAAGAATATTCTTCTTTGACAGCAATTCAAAATGTATCTATTGGTACCCCAGCATGTTTGATTTTAAGTCCACGATCACTGGAAACACATGCCAACTCCTCTTCTTCACATAATAAAAGACCAGTGTTAGATGAATTCTCTATAAAAGGATTTCGAACCCAGTCATACTCATCGGTCTTCAGTGATGGGAAATAAAAGTTAATTTTTTCTTCCAGAGTTGTTAAGTGTTGAAATACAATGGGGCTAATTTTCTTTATGCAGCTTTGTCGTACTAAAGGGAACAACTCAAGGTTACCATCTTTAGCTCTGTTTTTCCAAATTGCAACTTTCTTTTTAAATGCAATCAGCTTATCTGATGAAGTCAGAATGTTTTCTTCTCTGTCTTGCATGCTTGTGTTGAGGCCATTGAGATGTGCAAATATTTCAGCCAAATATTCTAGCCTTGAAAGCCAGAATTCACATTCAAGATATTCACAGAAGTGTTCATGTTCTTCTGTTTTGAAAAATGCATGAAGTTCCTTGTGCAGTTCATATACACGCCATAGCACCTTTCCTCTTGAGAGCCACCTCGCTTCAGTGTGCAGAATCAAACGTTTGTGCCGAGAGTCCATATCAACACAAATTTTCTCAAAAAAACGAGAGTTCTTCGGCCTCATTTTGATGAAATCAACCATTTGAAAAACTTGTTTTAAAACTTAAGTCATCTGGTATTGTTTTTGAAACAAGTACGGTACTTTCCTATGGAGGAAGCAGTGGGTTTGTACAACATTAGGATTTTCTTTTTGTACGAGTGATACAAAACCTTTAATACTGCCAACCATACATGGCGCCCCATCAGTACATATTCCAATGCAAGAGTTCCATGATAAATTCCATTTTTCAAGGTAACCAGATAATATGTCAAAGACGTCTTGTAGTGAGTGACATTTCCTTGCAGCACAAAAATTGATTTATTATTTGATTTCCATCAACGAAACGAATAAACGCAAGTAACTGTGGTCTGCCGCTGATTCGTCAACTTGTAAAGCGAATTCAACGGTGCTTTGAAGTTTAGTATGTAGTTTCCTCGATATTAGCAGACAAATCCACAATACGTCTTTGGATTGTATTATGTGACAGGGGAGTCTTGCGTATTTCCTGTTCGGCTTTGTCACCCAGAATTCTTTTTACTATCTTTCTGGAAGCAGGCAAGATGATCGACTCAGCCAAAGCATGTGATCTTGTTTGCTGCGCGATCATTTCGGAGACATCATAGGAAGCAGCTTGTGCCTTTTCAGAAACAGTTAACAATTTTTGAAAAGCGGTTTTTTGTTTGGATTGTTGCTCTAGTAGTCTCCGAAAATAGTTCAGATTTTTATCTTGAAGCTGCGAGTGTTTGGTTACAAAAGGTCTACTTAACTTGCTGGGCACCATACCTTCGTTTGACATTTTTTCGCCACAAATGACACACAGTGGGAAAGATTGATCCTCACTACCAGTCCAGTGAAATCCATATTTCAAATAATCATCGCAGTATTGACGTTTTGGTCGAGCTTTTGGTGCTTTATCACAGGGCTTTGCTGCCTTGGAACGTTTACTTTCTGATTTATTATCATCACTTTGTTTCCCCTTGATAAATTTATCCATTTTATTGGGAACTTATAAAGCGCGACAAGTATAATATCTTGACCAAGTGCAAACAATTTAGTTTAGTATCGTACGGTAGTATTTAGGGCACAGTCGACTGGCTTAGATGTGTGTCAGTGTTTGTATATGTCACAATCGCTATTTATTTCATGCATTATTTTGCACAATGTTACCACACAACGAACCTTATTCAAGCGTAAATAAACTTGAATGATACATTTACCAACCAAAAACAACTCAATTACTACCAACATTATCGTTAGTGTGCCGTACTGACCAACGTCGGCGGCGTGGAATTTTTTAAAGCGTACTTGATTGAATTTAACTTCAATATTTTTTGCGGCGCACCTGATGACATCTCGCGGCGCACTGGTGTGCCGCGGCGCATAGGTTGGGAACCACTGAGATAAGGTATTGGCCCCGTGAAGACCGTGGTTCGCCGATTGAAAATCTCTAATTTAGGCCATCATCATCTGTCACGAACAATCTTTATTTATTTGATTCGATTTAAGACGCCAGCTTGCGAGTTGTATCTTGTTTACTCCGTTACGTCTTTCGCAGCAAGAACTGGAGTTAACTACGCGTTAAAGATCTTTAAAGATAATCTAAAAACAAGTCCAAACAACAACTATAGGTGTAAGCGCAGAGTTTTCAAAATTTCTGGGGTAAGAGAAGAAGCTAGTTGTGCTTTGATGACAACTGTGACGTTGCGCTTCGATGGCGTAATAACTGGCGTAATTATGTCAGCCCTAAAAAAGATTTACTAGTAGCCTGAAAAGGAGAAGATAAAGATTTTTGTACGATGTAGTAGTCATATTGTTTGTGTCTTGCTTTCTTTTTTAAAGGTACTTCAGAAAGCAATATTGTTGATATGCGATAATAAATTTCACCAGAGTCTTGTCAACTACTTTCACAAACCACGCACGGAAACAAACGAATTAATTTTCAGGAAGTTTTGTCCCAAATGTGAAAAATAGCGAAACCTTGTTAACTGGCTTGGTATTGTGGCAAAAGTAGTGGTAGTTTAAATTTAGCATCAGAAAAACCTTTCTTCGACAAATAATTGCTGCACTGGCTACAATAAACCTGATCTGTTAGATTTGAATGGCACAATATAAAGGTTTTTTGCCTGGGCTCCAAAACCCATGTTTTTCCGAAATTCTTTTATGATTAGGTTTTTGGCTATGTGTTATTTTCCAATGTAAAAGTGCTTTTGCTGTTTTTTTCCAAAAAAGTGCCATTTTAATGGCGGACGGCAATGGCGCTTGCTGTCTAATTTGTGATCTTGGCTGTCCAAAAGTCAGCTTCCGCATTCCATGGCTGTCCAAATTGCTCTGGCAGTCCAGGGTTTTTCAATCGCACTACCGCTGTTTTTTGCACAAAAAGGTTTGGATTTTTCGCGCTTTCCCTATCCAAAAACGCTTTTGCCTTCTCTTGATCCTCGCAGTCTGTAGCGTGTTGAACAGTTATAAACCACAAATAGAAAATTAGTTAAAAAACATATTAAAACCGTTAATGTCTTGCGACTACGAGAAAAATAAAATGTAAAGGAAAACTTGTAAACAACATGTGTATATACATAAAACTATTGCATACTATTAACCACAACTGCAAACCAGATTTCATCAACCCGTAATGCATATTTCAATTACCAGAGTTGCACAGGTTGGTAAATTGGTGATCATTAAGCAGCGAGAGGAAGTAAATGAGATATTGAGTAAAGTTTACCATGCCAACTACTATGAGAAAAGTAAACCTATTTAGTGTACTGATTTGGATAACTCCATGATGCAGTCGCAAATTAACGAACCACGCGTACTCCAGTTGCCTATTAACTCAAACTTTATTGTTGTTTCATTAGCAAATAAAATAAAAGTTTGAATAAGTACATTCCTGTTAATGCTGCTTCAGAATGGGTGGGGCTTTAATTGATTTGTTGTGATCTTTCGACTATGCTAGCTACAACATTGTTTTGTTTGCGGGTCTTGTTATATTCTAGGGAAGAGCAGGTAGTGATAAATTTAACTTTTAGTGGTTACACTGTTAGTGATAAGGTTACTGGTATCCAAGATGATACTGCAGTTGTTTCAATAGATGATTTTTTTAATCATATTACACGTAAACTAGCTTTATGTAAATGCTTCTTTGCTTAGAACAGGGGTTCTGAACCTTTATTCTCTCATTTACCCCTTGACAAATTTCAATAGTAAAACTTTCCCCTAAAACATTTTTTTATATTTTTACTTTTACAAATGCCTATTGTTAAAGGTAAAAGTGTGAATTTTTTGCTAACAAATTTCACCCTCAAGGCAGGTCAAATTTACCTCCAAAAGGTAAATTTATCGCCGGTTAGAAACCCCCGGCTTAGAAGATAGGTTATTCTTGTATTGCAAATATTTTAATGCATTTTCAAAAGTCTCGGTTTGAAACAAGCGCTACGATGCTTCAGCAATAAATCTGATTCAAAGGCTACTGTGTGTCGGTATACGTACACTTAATCAGTACATTGTAAGTTTGCAACAGCACTGGAAAAAATCTAAAATCAATTTGTTTGGTTTTAGTAGTGCCAACTGTCCTGCGCGGACATGCTGCCAAAAAAATGAAAAAGCGAGGAAATGGAAAAGACACGCTTGACAATACTTGAGAATCTGATTGCTGTAATAATCTAGTGTCAACTAGTTTCTTCGCGGACATGTTTTTGCTGCCAAAAACGTGGCAAAATAAAAAAGCGAGGAAATAGAAAAGACGCGCTTGGCAATACAGTATTTTAAAATCTAATTGCTTCAATAATATAGACAGAAGTTCCATAAATGAAATGAAATTGTGGTAAAAGATATTGTATAAGAGTTTGTAAGTTTAGAACTGGAACTAGCCCAAACTAGAAATGAATTGCAGAGAATGAACACTGAAAATAAATGCGTGAGCAATGGGTGAATTTCAATCTATTTAAAATTGGTGCGACTGAATAGTATGGTAGAAGAGAAAAGGTCAGAATCCATAATATGCTACGGCAACAACATGATGATTGATGAGAAAGATGATGGAGAAAGTACAGTTTTAAAAATGGCCGAAACAATAAAACTTAATCTCAATTCTGCAGTATTCTGTTGTTAAACTGTCAAGTGTTTTTTATCAAGAGTATAAAATTAACCAAATCTATTTATTTTTCACAGTTTTTCTCGTTAAGATCTATTTTTAATGCCGGTACTGTAATAAACAAATGGCTAGCACAATATATTTTTCTGAATCGTCCGAGTCATATGTCGGCGATGACTCAGAATCCTGTGTCTGTGATGCCTCGGATATTGACAAAGAATACATTCCAGGATCAGGTAAATCAACAGCTGCTATAGGACATCTATGTGAATGTAATGGGGAGTAGTATGCACTGGGGGTAAGTTTTTGTGTTTATACGTCATGGAAATTGATCCATCACAAATGTTCGATTACAAAATAGGTTCAAAGGGTAAACTGCCGTTGACGGAAAAAATAGCTACTGCCTTATTTTTACTATGCTTAAAACTGTAATAAATGTAATCAATAAATACAGTGCACATATCTTTTTTTACAGATTCTGATGATTCACAAGTAATAATTGAAGTAAGTAAATGCCTGCATATCAGTTTGCTGGGCGCAACTGTATCGTTGTTTGATTTTTGATTTTAGGAAAGTGATATTACTCGTAATTTACCGTGGTAGTCAGTGGCTAACTTTTACAAATCAGCAAATATGCTCCATAATGCTAATGTATAGTATTAGATAGTTTTTGCTTGATCAGCCAATAAGAACTCCAAGTGATGGTAAGCAATCTGTGCCCTATAAATCGTTATAAAATACTGATACAAAAGAGCATATAGAACTGAAATCTATCTATGAGTTTTTGTGATGTTATTCTTGTTATAATGGTTAATCTGCACTACCAACATCAAAAGTCGTTAAGGATGTTTATATAGAGGCTAACATTACTATTGAGTGACACATTGCTGCTCCGCTTCTGCTCCCCATTATTGTTCCTGTAAATAAGTACTCTGCTTTATTTAATGGTTAAAAGAGTAAATTTCTTTTAGGTTTTCTAAAACAAATTTAGATTTAACTAGAACACTTTAAATTTCCTAAGCTTTTGATAACAGTTAAGCGATGATACAATGACCAATTATCTTGTTTCAGTATAAAAATTTTGTGGAGCAGATGCTTTTGTTTGAAGATTGTTGAAAAGGGTTTAAAAGTTAATTATTCTTTTTCGGTGACTTTGCATTTATTTTATATCAATTTGTTTTTAGAAGTCAGTTTGCAAGAAAACAATATTACTGAAGAAAAGAGCTAAGACATGTATCAGTATTCATAAAAGAAAAAATGCTATCAGATTGGTAAAAATACGCAACGATATTCATCTAATTCTTTAGTGTGACTGGCCAAGTTCTCATATATGCAGTCCTTGCAAGGCCACTATGTCTTTGGGAAAAACGCATTACGATGAATTTGTTTTTGGCTGATTCTTAACACCCAATAAATTTATTACAACAATACCTTGCGATTCTGGTAAAATGTTAAAACTTGGTATCTCTGTTGTTTTTTTCTAGACAAATGTTTGTAAGAAACTTTTTTTTAAATTCCAGTAGTTTAGTTACTGTGGTTCAACCAATTTAGCATGATTGAGTATAAATGTGGAAACAAGTTAGCTTGCAAATGTTGGAAAGCACATTTTTAAAAATCTATTGGTTTTAAATATTGCGCTTTAAGTAATTAGTTTGTTAGTTCTTTGTCTTTGCTGCACTTTTACCCTTTATTCACTCCATTTACTGTGAAAACACTTGAGTTTTTTAAGTTTATGACCTTTTCCGATGCAAATTCCAGGCACTTAACGGGATGCCTCCATCTTTACGTGGCTGACAGGTGGTGGGGACAAGCAGTCTGCCTATCGTGGTGGCCCAGTCTAACTGATGACTCGCAAAAAAAGAATGAGCTCTTTCGCTGTAAATGTACATCTTCCTGCAAAATGCTTGACACTATAGCTCAAACGAAAAAACAACTTGAAAGCACATTTTTTCAAATCTATTAGTTTTACACAATGTGCTTTAACCAGTTTATTAGAAAATGGACGTAGAAAATGTATCTCTTACTTTTGACTATTTGCATAGAGTAAGGGTTGCACCTTATTTTTATTAACACAAAAAAGATGTACAAAGCATTATTGATTGAATGCTACGTAAATATTTTACAGAAAACGCACGCTATCATCAATCATAAAAAATCACACCCAAAAGATTTGCATGTTCTTATTTGTTTTGCATTAAACGAGTGTTTTTAAACAAAGTCGTTCATTTATTAACATTTACTTTGGTTTATTTAAGGCCTGGTCCTCATCAGGGTTGACCAGTAGTCTGCAGCGACTACTCCACTTGTTTCTATCCTGAGTATCTTCAGGTGTTAAATTTCTATTTTTCATGTTATTCTTCATCATCTGCTGCCACATTTCTTGTGTTTTTTCCAATCTCCTTAATTTTTTTTCTCTCGCTAAACTCTTCGCGTTGATTCACTTCAGATGCTCTTAGCGTCTCAGTTAATGTGTTGTAATTTTGATGTAATCTGTATTGTGTCAGTTTGACGACACCACGTGTATGGACTGTTGATACATGAATTGATTTGAGTGCTTAGTTTTTAGGTAGCCATGGTGCTCTTTTCATTCAAAATTTCAGTTTTTCGTGCAATGATAGTAGCTAAAATTTATAAACTTAATGAATTTTTTTGCAGGCATTTCTCCTCGGTATTGAGAGTAGTCAAAAAAGGAAATCACGGAATTCTGTCACTTGCCACATTTGCAAAAAACAAGTGAGCTGAACAGTTGTAATTAGATAATTCCATAATTAAAGTGCCGAAACAATGTAAAAACTTTATTCATGGTCTCAGATATTGAAGAGACTTGGTACACTAGTTTCAAAAAATCACAGAGTAAGCAATTTTAAATAAAACAGCTTTTGCATTAAAAATGATCCACCTTTCCAAATTTTTAAGACCTACATTTGTGCTGTCATAGACATTTACAAATTACCACAAAAGGCTGCAGTTTGCTTAAATCATGATCGATTTTTTGCTTAAAAAAACATTTCTAGGAATATCAAATTAAAATTCATATCTGGTTGCTGAATTCAGTTTTATATTTAAATAACCGTATTTGCATGAAAAATATTTTAAAGCAACAACTTGCATTTATATGCAAATTTTCCTTTTGTTTGAGGTGCTGAAAATGTAGAAATGCAAAACTTCGATCTATTTGTTTCTCGAGAACTTTACTTTCTTCACTAAATTATTTTTAGCGTTTTATGTAGTGTATCAAAGTCGAGCAGTGATCAAATTGTGTACTTTTTCATCTTAAACTGATATGCTCCCATCATCTTGCCTATGTCAATGACGCAGCTCAAGGGCATTTGCCAAACACAAAGTTTCAGCAGAAACGTTCCTTCAAAAAAATACCTATGTAAGATAACATCGGTTATCAATGTATCAAAAAAATAGCCAAATTTACACACAGACAATGTTTTTTATTGGTATGCAAATTGGATGAATATTACATAATTCTGTCAAGTTTGTCTAATTGATAAAAGAAATATGCTGTGCTGGCGTAGAACAGGTTCAAAGTAATTAGACTTTTTGCAAAACAAGCGTTTTTACTGAAAGCAGAATTACAGACAAGGTTATCACGATTATGACAGAACAAATGCAAGTAAAGTTACAGCTACTTTGTTTTAGTGAAAAGTTTATGTAAATTTCTGTCTTAAATTTATCATACGGTCACACTAGATTGCTCTGTCGGCGTGCTTGCGGGGCCTCGATCAATAATGTCGGGGTAAAGAATATCGTGCGTTTCAGCCGGCTGCTAAAGTAAAATGTTTTTTTGACATTGAGAATTCTCATATCAAAATCAGAAGTATCGTTTTTTTAATAAGAAATCAGTTAAAAAAACGTTTAGGGGGTTTGCGCATGGGCAGTATCTACAAAGCTTTTCCCAAGGTAATTCAGTTCTACAAATATTATTTGTGACTTGTTCATGCCATTAAACTTTTATTAAGACAATGCATGTGAAAGCAGACTTCGTAGAGTCAATATCTCTTTATTCCGTTGCCGCATTTTGATGTATTTTTTGTTTCGTCACTTTTGCAACTTTTCAAACGTAGCTGGCCACAAAAGATTTTAATCATACATTGAAAAATGTCGCTTACAAAAGGTATGGTAAGTCCTGCCATAGTCTGATTAAGATGACTCGATTTTTGTGAACGGTTGCTAGCTCGGGTAACACTTTTGTCATCATCAAGACTTGGTTGGTGCAATGTGCATAGCTCTGCATTATTGGGTTTTGTAAAGTATTTGTCGGCAATTTTTGCTGTGTTGGAATAGCCACAAGGCTGTTCAATTAGTAGGAATGAAATAACAAGCCTATAAGTATTATCAATACAATTCATTGAATGCTAATGTGGTTTATTGATATCATAAATGTGTGATCGGTTTCAGGTAATTCACATTGGCCAGCACCTAACAAAAGCACATAAAGTATTGGATCCGCAAATACGCAAAGGACTCTGTTCTTAAAGCAGGGTCCTATCCAATTCGAAGATGATACATTTTATTAGGAATGAATGTTCCTTGTGTGGATTGATGGCGACAAGAATAGACCAACATCTTCAGCGAGCTCATAAGTTCAAAGTGAGAATGGAATTTGTCTGCTTTATGAAATCTTAAAATTCTCCGCTCCTCGACTAATGTATTGTAAGCACATTTTTGCATGTGCCAAATTGTATCTTCATGCCGATTCAGTTTAAATGTTGGTACCGCTGCTTTTACAAAAACGTATTGGATTGGCTTTTACCACGCAATTATTATAAAAAAAAAGAGTAGCAACAATAAGTTAGATTGCAAATGTTTTGATTTATTGAACTAGCAGTAAAAAGCAAAATGTGTTTGGGAAATAAGCTCAAGTTAAATGTTTAACTGTCTTCAACCCTGTAATTGTTTTAAAAAACCTCATGTGCCCTTAATTTATCATAACCTTAGTCTAAAGCAGTTTGGCTCAATTAATGGGATGAATTTCGCTCTTTTGACGGTTTACTTAAACTTAATGCTCAAAACCATTGCCTTAAAAATTGAGTTGAACTTTGTAATGTGGGATCAATGGTGAAAGAGACATTATTTTGATTTTGTAAGGCAATTCAGTTTCATGTAGCTGATATAGTAACTGAGGCTACTCTTCGATTTTATTGCAATATTTTTTTATACAGAAAACCGATGAAACATACAAAACAGTATGTGGGAAAGACAAATCTTATATGTTTATGATGCCAGAATTCAAAGTATACTAATACCTATATTTTTTTGGCTTCGTGTCCTTGTCAAGCTTTCAGCTCATTTTTATCTTGTGTTAGTGGAGAAGTTAAGTTAAATATGATGTTTGACTTGTTCTGTTACTTGTTAGAACTGGTTGGAAGGAAATGCCGGTGGTGGCAACGTAACCAGCTCCAACAAGAAAGTTGTTTCTGATGTTCAAAATATCTTTGAACGTATTGGACACGTATCCCTAGATGAGAATGAAGTACATGATGCTATATTTGTCAAAAACTACCAACCTAATACCATTCTGAATTTGATAAACAGCTATAAAGTATTTGTGAGGTAAGTTATAGCTTTGTTGCTGCTTACTGCCTAACGTTGTTTCAAAATTTCGCTTTTCATGGAGTTATGTTTTTTAAAAGATATTATAGTTATGTTGTCTTTGCATGTAAAAGAGTAGTTCTCTTTTATACAAAATTTAGAAAAAAATTTTTTTATTATCAATTGATATTTCTCGACCGTCCTGTTCAATGGTACTGTATAAAGTAAATACCTATTTGATGTATAATTATTCTTGTTATCATGTTGATCGTTACAGGTTTGCAAATTTGGAAAAAGACATTTTTAATGAAGAAAATTGTGATAAAATTTCAAATGTTATCAATGAATGGGCTCGTACTTACAAAAAAAAGGCCCAAATAAGATCAAAGGAGATAGCATTAGAAGCAAGCAGTAAGACATTTAGCGTAAAGAAATCTCTGATTATTTGTAGCAGTTACCAATTACCATCTTAATACTGTTATCATTAGAACCTTTGTGATGGTAAAATTACCATTTGAAAGATTTACATGTTTTTATCAGCATACGCAAGCTAACATTTTTATACGAGTTTACGTCAAGCTTTGAATATTTAGAAAATCTTGTGACCTCAAGTGATCGAGACAATTATCAGAAGAGCAAATTTGCGAAAAAATGCAAAAGAGGGATGAAAGGAGAAAGAGTGAGTGGTCTAAGCCGATCGTTAATACAAGGCCATTTGATGCTTCAATAATTCTGCATAATGCTCAGCGCCCAGCTACAGTTGCTAATTTGCGTTTGATTGATTTTCAAGATGCAGAAACAATGCCAGCTGGAGACAGAGTTGCAAAAGTAAGCTGACAGCGAACAGAATTATTTTTACGTAGCCAAAAAGCAGTAGTTATTGTTTGCTGTAATAGTCAAGTCAGTTATGAGAGCTCTGAATTGTTAGTTTAGCCATAGAAGGGCAATTGAAGCAAGATGTAGCCAGTTTACTGGTTTTTTAATAGTAATTTAGTCTTGTTAGTACGATTTTTAAACAGTAGTCAACAGAGAGCAATACTTGTTTTGCATTGCTTTGTCTTACTTGGTAATATAGCTGGATAACAGCAAAACTTATATTGATTGCATCGCGTTATCATTAAGAGAACTTAAAGTCATTTTGCCTTTCAATAGTTTGCAAAAAAGCAGTTCATAGGTTCCGTTGTTAACCTCGCTCATAAATACTTAGCTCTGTCTAATATAATTGTTTCCCGTTTAAAGATCATTCGTACTAACTGCTGCTAGTTGCTATACTTTCGGCAGTGTTTTATTTTTTAGCGTTGCCAAAGCTGAGGCATGGCAGAAAACTTTGGTCTGTCATCTTTTCATTAACGATATGTTTAGCCTAGATGTTTTTCTACAACTTTTTATTGTTATCTTTGCTGTGTCTTCAAGTTCTAGATTGTGCGTATTTCATATCGTATTCCTGAAAATATTTAGTTTGTTTTTGTCTGAAAATAAATACACGTAATTAACTTTCCGTTTTCTTATCAACTCATCTGTTACAATACTATTTTAAGCTAATTGTTCTTTTGGAACCCGGGCTCAGTTTAAGTTGTGCATTCCTATTTTAGTATGACATGACTTCAAATGTGGTGCGATTCTATTTTCAAGTGTATTTCTTATTGTTCAAATAATCTAAACAAATATTATTTTGATATTGAAACTGAAATTATTTTGATCGAAACACTTCGTTACCCTTCTTTAATTGTCTCATCATGTTTGTCTTCCCGAAAAGGTCCGTTTTAGGGTTGATGAGCAGTGGTCAAGGAATGCAAATTCTTTACTTACCCTAGCACTCTCGATTTTGTTGATGCACCGGCGCATAATTCTGGGACCCCTTGAGATGTACTATGCAACCAGTTGGCCAACTCTAGTTTCGGATAATTTATTACTTATTATAAACATTTTTGTATTTTTCAGGTGTTTGAGCACAATACAAATCAATTGTTTGGAGCGGCAGCATTAATTTTTACTGAAAAGTTGTATCAATCCGTTTGGGATTATGCACCAACGTTTAATTCAAAGAAGTACGTTTTCTATACCACATCTCCAGGAAGAGCAATGCTGCCTTCTTCAGTGGCCAAACAAATTGCTGAAGCATGGAAACAGGGTGGGAGTTCTAAATCCTTTTCTTGTACCAAGTGGCGGAAATCCGTCGTAACCGCGGTAAGTAATTATCTCACGGATGATATTGTAGATTTTGCTTGTATACAATTGTTTTATGAATGGTTTCCTTGTCACGGTTTAATGATTTTGTAGTAAAATATTTCTCTCTAAAACTACCTTGAACTTTGAGGTACAGTAATGGAAATAATAAATAATAAAGCAGCTTGATTACTTGGTTTGCAATGTCAAAAAAATTGTTTTGTTTGCAGACACACAAGCTACGACCGGAACTTAGTCAACGCTTAGCTCATCAAATGAGTCACAGTGAAACTACAGCGAAATCCATTTATAACTGCATTAACTCGACTAGAAACTCATCCGAAGTAACCAAGGAGGTAAGGTTGTTACTGTTGAAAGTATTTCTGAAACTCTTCAATCTTATTTCCTAAATTTTCATATGTCATTTTACTGAGATCTTTTGAACAAAAGCTCTTTGTTGCTGCCAGAGACTTTTTGTCGTATTATGATTTGCTGTCCTCCGTGAAGCTGCTTTGCTGCTTATTCTTAGTTTGTGCATTATCAGGTTTAGTAATTTTTTGCTGTTAGCTTCACTATATCGAAATGTCTTTATCAAGGAATCACTTATTATAGTTTACACGCCTCCTCAAATCACAGAGCTATTTGTAAAAGAGCTTTTTTTCTTTGCTTGCTTTTCTTCCACTATGTTCGAGAGCGAGAGCTTCTAGTTCGAGTTAGTTAGTGTAAGTTTTTTGCTACTCCACACTTGCTTGAATTTTCTTCCTCACAGTTCAATGTAAAGCCATTAAATTGTTGTTCAATGTAAAGCCATTAAATCTTATACGATAAAACAGAGAATTTTTGTTTTTCTTGATGCGCTTACTCCTTCAAAACCACTGGATGTACAAAATTCAAATTGGTCACGACTGATCACTGCTCCGGGGTAAATGTCGTAAGGGGTTGTTGACATGATGATAACGCTAAATCTGACATTAAAGTAGAATTTTGTGTGCACGTTTGTAGGTACGTGGGCTTTAACACTTCCAAAACTCCTGGGCGCACAAACATGAAACTTGGCTTGATTAATCACTGTCCCGGTGTAAGCGCCATATGGGAGTTTGTGACTTAGAATCAAAGAAACTTTTTCGTTTAATTTGCATGTTTTGGCGGAGGAAAGCAGTGTGTTTTCAAACAAAAGCCAGTCCCCAACTAACCATCGCTCAAAATTTTACCCTTTAAAGCAGTGTTTCCCAACCGGTGGTACGCGTACCACTAGTGGTACTCGAAGGTCTATCAGGTTGTACGCGAGTTGATTATTTTTTTTGAAGGTTAATTTTTTATTTTCAGTTTGTAATATTCTATTCCAACTAGTACAGCATAGTTTAACACTTTCGCTGCTGCAGGTGATAGCGCTTTCTGAGTGTACTGCCGCGCACGCTATTTAAATAACTGCGCGAAACCCGGCATCTGGTATTGCGGCAGCTAAAGTGTTAATTGCGTAATCTGCTACTTGCTGTCTTAAATCATTAGTAAATGAGATCTATGACGTAATCAAGACTTGTCAGTGCTTTACAGCAGAGGTTCTTTAACTTTTAGTGATAAGGAGCCCATGAATAGGTACGCCATTACTTACGTAGCCCCACAATAAGGACATGGTGGTCTCCAAAAAATAAAAGGTCATCGCTCACTTGTCGGACGGAAAAAAGCTCTTTTCACATCGTTTTCATGCCCAAATTTTTGTTAGAAAACCGAATTGTTAGAACTTCAGGACATTCAAAAACCGAGAACGAATAACCCGCGGAGCTTTTTTTTTAGGTTTCTCTCGCGGAGCCCTGGGGCTCCGTACGGAGCACTTTGAGAAACTATGCTTTGTAGACGCAATTTCCGTCCGACAAGAGGGAGATGACATTTTTTTTTCTGGAGACCACCATGTCCTTATTGTGGGGCTCCGTAAGTTATGGTGTAACCATTCATGGGCTCCTTATCACCAAATGTCAGAGAAACTCTGCTTTACAGTCTTACAGCAAAATTTGATTAAAATAATTTAGTGGTAGGCGCATTCAACGCATGACGTTATTTTGGTACACGATGGCAAAAAGGTTGGAAAACACTGCTTTAAAGCGTAAGATTATTTTCTTCATTTTCTCAAAACGCATTTGACCTAGAAACGCGTTGATGCTGCCGCTATCGTGCATGGCATTAGGAGAACAAGGTCACACCGGGAGTGGGCCCAGTCAGATCGCAGAGCAGAAAATCCAGGGATCCGGAAAGAGGAAAATGAGTTAAGGTTACAAATAAGGTTGAGGGAGTAGAACGAATTAAGTGTAAAAGTATAGTGTTTCTGGCTCGGAGACACCCGTCATTCCATTGAAGAACCCTGAGGGAGTCAGGGGGCAAGAAGAAGCAGAGGATGATAGAGAAACAACCAGGAGCATGAGGCGATGGTGAGAGTGCAGAGGGAGTAGATACAAAGTATGCCAAAGAGCTTTGAAAGTGAGGGTGGGTGGAAGTGCGGCAGAGGGGTGACATATTGAACAATGGAGGTATACAAGCTAGAGGAGTCTGAGGAGGAAGTCGCAGTGTTGGTAGGTGTGGGATCTCCACAAGAAGCAGGGGGACCGCTCCTGGAGTGAGAGTTTTTAAGAGTTTTGAATCTAGAAAAGGAGAGTTGTAAGCACTTTAAATGGACCCATTTGGAGTAGATGCAGCATTGCACTGACCTACCCATCCAAGTCACATTTCCAGCACACACTAAACATGGCAAAACTGGAATAGGGTTAGGGTAAACGTTGCTGCTCATCAGAAGGAGAAGACAAAGACGGCCAAGAGAAAGGCAGGAGAAAAGAGAAGACAGGCGACCGATTATAAAGAGGCTGCGTGCTGTCCTTCAGCTGTCATTCAGGGGAATAATGCCTAAAATACGGTTTGTGTGAGGGGAGTACCTGGGGTAACTGAGACCTTCATCTTGCACAACTCCTTTTTCATTTCAGGTTGGCCAGACTGGAAATGAAACCGAGACTCTACAAGTTTACCTAGAGAATCTTTGCATCTACACATCTGCTCATGCTTTTTCCTACTTCTGCCAGGAAGGCTCTCTCTGGTTGCCTTGCCTTGGTCTTTGACACTCGCTTTGCATAGTGTGGAGTTCATTTTTCACCATCCTCTCGCTGCTACATCTCGTAATTTGTGCGGATGGCTCTGTCCGTTTTACTAGCGATAAAAGAGGCTTCAGTGCCTTTCCAACTGATCACTGACGTACTGTTTTATCTAAATTTGTTTTTCACACACGTTTCCACAGTTTCCAGTGAGGAACTGGTGTTCCCAGGTCTTTGTGTCTTCCCTTGTCCTTGCTACAATGGACACAGCCTTTTTTTAATCTCTTTATCTATCTTGAATCAGCAGTATCGAGAATCCTTCATGCAGCGTCTGCGGTCATTCAACCAAGGACAATTATTTGATTTTGCACTGCTCTGTTGAAGACTTTGCGCCGCTCGCTTTTGAGCAATTCCTTTTCGATGTACGACCTCTGGTCCAGGCGTTTGGGGCTCCATGGTCTTCCACCATGCCCCATTCCTCAAAAGGAGTCCGGTAACAGCAACAAGCAGCGATGGCATTGGTCGAATATGTGTAGCTCAAATGCATTTTGCAAAAGTTTTCTCCGCTTGTCGGGTTTTAACAATCACAAAATACAAAGAGAACAAATTAATGTCCATGCGTGATCATGAAAACCGGCTATTCAGTCACTTTCCCGTGGATTGAGGATAATACATGAAAAACGGGCAACCAAAGTCTTACTACAAGTCAGCATTTACTTGGATGGGGCGACAGTTGCAATTAGGAAAACCACATCTTGTTGAAATCATTTAGAAAACAATCTAACTTTTGAAGGAGTGACTCCTGCTTGTAACTGGATGGGAGTAGAAATCAATTATGCTTTTGCAAAATATTTTTGCGTAGTATTTCCTTAGCATAGAAGATTTTATCAGTCAATAGACTGCAACTGTGTGGTACAAAATTGGAAACAAGTGCAAAATTTTCCCCAGACGACCATGGTTGCAGGTTCGAATTTCAGCTGGCAGGGCATTAAAAGAAAGGCAGTGTACACTGGAGGGGCAGGCCCGGTATGTAAATGTATGGGGCAGTGTACACAGGAAGGGAGTGTACAGGGTGGGGGATAGAGACCTGGGGGTGCAATATAAGCCCGCTGGGATCAAGTGCAAAAATTTTGCCACATGGGGAAATTTTTGCACTTGATCCCAAAATTGTACCTACTGAAACTGTAAAAACTTGATAAACAAAGCCCAGTTTTGAATATTTGTTTTTTAAATATTCTAGACGGAGTCGCTGCATCTGACATTATTGTACGACTCATCGACAAAGCGCTTTTCCGTTTAGATCGAAGATGATGCAATTGGAAGTATAGAACATGGCAAGTTTAGTTAGGCAGTGGTCTTCGACAACTGGACATTTAATTTGAAGTTGCCCAAAAGGTTAAACAAGACCTTTTGTTGTTTTGAAGTTATGTGCTCAGTATAACTTGCATCAAATTGCGTTTGTTTTTTGATTTGTATTCAATGTTTTTTATGCGTGAACAAAGCGTAGTCAGCAGAGAATTTTCAAAATCTAGTTTCTATCCCAGATATAAAATAGCATTGAATAAATTTTGCTATTTTCTTAATTATTCGCATTCAAACAAGTTTCAAATGCTTTGTGAAGGGCAATTTCCTCCCCTTGCATTCCCCCGATTACCTCTGTGTTTGAAGTGTTTTATTGTAATTGCACTTTAATTAAACCGTTAGAAAAATAGCTTTGTTTAGTTTTATAGTTACGTCTGCGCTGCCAATACAAGTTTTTGAAAAAAGTCATATATGAGACAAGTTTGTACTATGTATCGGTAGTTGTAGAAGTGGTGAAAAGTGATCCAACACTATTTTAAAAAGAAAATATTGGCAATGGTAAAACAGCGTTATATAGATGTTAGCTGCCACTGATAAATGATATGTTATAACACCAGCAACGTTCGTTTTGGTAGAAACTGTCTAGCCACCCATCTAAACACAAAATGGTGCAATTGGTGAACCATCAATTTTGGTGTAAGGTCTCCACCAATTATATTTACAATGCAGCTTGGTCACAGGTAGCTTTATTATAGGTGCCGGTTGTGTTAACGTGATTTATGTGCCCTGTCATTGGTTTAGTTATTTTGTCGTTTGTGAAGTACCTGTTAATGCTTTTGATGTTCTAGTTGTTCGGAAGCTTTCGCCTTTTAAGCTGTTGTTTTTGCCGCCTCATTTAATAGATTGTCATTCGTAATAAGTGAGGAAGAGGAATGTTTTGTAGTATGTGATGACTAATGAATTGTTTTTATATTTCACAAGTTATTTTCTATTACGCTCAACCCTTAATGGAAGAAACCATAAGTTTGGTGCAGTGAATCATCAATAAATTAATAGGGCAAGTTGTTTTCTCTTTACTAACGCCTGTCATTCTCGTTTCTTGTTAATGATTATGTGACAATTTCGCTGATTGATCTTATATTTATTTGTGGTTTAAATAGGTCTGTTGACTGTTTATGAGCTCACTCTACTATGGCAGTGTTTTTAGTATGGGATGGTAGCGAATAGAAAACCTAATGTTTTATCACTAACTGATGCTAGTGGCAAGTTGTTTATGTATTTCCAACAGCGCTTGTCTGTGTCTCATATCAACCGGGAAACAATAAGCAGCTTGTATTGTCAGCTAATGCTAGCCTTAATTCGATGATATAGGCTTGTTTCGCGTTCGCTTATATCTTTGTTTGCATGATTGAGATTTCTCAGTAGTCTTTAATATCTTGTAACAAGTAGAGCCAGATACTCCTGGCGTGTCGCAATTGATGCATGTGATAGAGTTAACTTGTGAGCAAACTTTCTGTTTACCATTAATACAGTCTTGATGTTCTGCAAGTTGGTGTGTGCTCGTGCGTCGAGGACCTCAGGTGCGCAAGACAGCTAGAGACAGGGTCTCCAAAATAGAAGCAGCAGTGAAACAGCCAGTATATCTGTTCCTCACTGCAACACAAGTTAAAAGACGATTGAAACTGTCCGGTAGACTATAGAGTGAAATGATAGTCTAGATTCGGCCAGCTTCGTGGTAAAACCTCCTGCCGTGGCTGCGCGTTTTTTTCAGGACCAGTGGGTTTGATAAAAGTTAATCCCAAGAAGGCTAATCCTAACGTACTAGGCAGAGATGCATTGAGTGTTGTCAACGCTCAATCTCTAACATCGTCGACGCCTGGTTAGCCGAGGTGCGCTTGCAGCACATTCGACAGGAAGAAGAGTTAAAAGCTAAAGGCACTGGCAGCTGCGCAAGAATTGAGAAAGTTCGAATCAAAGCAGACCGAAAAGGAAGTAGCAGAAGCAAATATTATTGCGGATGCAGTCTCAAGTTGTGATGAATAGCTGGGTGACGTTGCTCCTCTGGAAACTGGAGACAAGGTTGGTGATTTTTTGTTGAACTTGTCGCTTTCAGATCAGATTGATGTGCCCAACAACTTGAATAGTCAGAAGTCGGTGCCACACAAGGAGCGGCTCACGATGGGGTCACCAGATGGTACGAAGGTAAAGCCCAAGTGTACCTTCTCGCCAGAAGTAGGAAACCACGCCGAACCTGCGGTCCGTACTGCTACGTCAAGACGTCCACCTGGTTTCCCCCCCTCCAACTTGCATACCTGGGATTATCGTTTTGCCATCATTCGGAGTTGATGTAATGAATCCAGCAAAGTTTTCATTGGGTCCTGTTTCCAGTGGGATGTTTCATGGGCCGGCTGTTGCTCCTGAAAATCTGAGTCCAATGAATGGTCGTGGAATGACTTCCAAGATCGACGTAGCAGAACCACCAATTCATGGGCCGGCGAACACAAGGGAAAGATCGCAGGGAAGGTACAGTACTGATCTTGGATTACCAGGTGAGTGGGTTCATTCTTTGAGTGATATCGCTAAAATGGTTGTTCGTTGCAAGGCTCAGAGGCTGTGACTGAGCATAGTAAATTTACGGGTAACTCCCTAGTCTACTTCAAATTTATTCGCCAAGTGATTCATTGCTTCTTTGCCCGTTTTTGAATGATGAGCGGGAAAAAGTACACATGAAAGCTTTGTGTACATATGAGAATGGGCATTATCAGATTGGAATACCTTGGAGGGATAGCTGCCCTGACTTACCGAATAATTACTCGATGACTTTGTCTCGATTAAAGTGTTTTGGCAAGCGCTTGCTAGCTGACCCCAGATTACTGGCTAAATACAAGGAAAAGGTTGAAGATTTGATCTTGCAAGGGCATGCTGTGGAAGTTCTTCATAATAGTGGGCAATTAAAGGGTAGGAAGTGGTACATACCTCACCATTGTGTAACAAGGGAGTTCAGGGTTGTCTTTGACGCTGCAACTCAATTTCAGCAAACTTCCTTGAATGATCAAATTTTTTCCAGATCTTGATCTAACCAATAATCTAGTGGGAGTGCTGATTCGCTTTCGCAAATATCCGGTGGCTGTTGTAGAGGATGTGCGAGCGATGTTTATACAGGTTCGAGTAGCTCCTGTAGATCAATCAGCCTTGCGTTTTTTGTGGTGGAACGATAGCGACCCGACTCGGCCACCAAAGGATCATCAGATGACAGTCCATTGTTTTGGTCTCACCAGTTCACCATCGGTAGCTGGGTTTGCTTTGCGCAGAACTGCGGAAGAAAATCGAGCGAGTGTGTGGGAGGATGTGGTAGAGGTAGTTTGTAAAAACATTTATGTGAATGATGTGTTGACTTCGGCGCCTAATATTCATAGTGCAGTTAAGCTTGTGCATGATGTCGAAGCATTGCTGAAAGGTGGCGGTTTTGAACTTGCAAAGCTTTCGAGCAACTTACCAGAAGTGCTTGAAGGACTACCAGCCGAGCGCTTAGCGTCTGAGCGAAGTCAAGTTGATTTATATGCAGAGATTCCAAAACAAAAGATGCTGGGTTTAGTGTGGTATCCTCAAGAGGATGTACTAGGGGTAAAGGTTTCGGAAGTGACATATTGTATTCACGGGGTATTTCCCCTTCGCAGCCATATAAAGCTAAGATGTGGTTGATTGGACCTAGCTTTCTGTTTGAACCAGAGGATACATGGCCCACTACATCAAGGCAGCCAGAAAGCACAGTTGTCACTACTAATAATTCTTCTTTGCATTAAACTGATTTAAGTCCTGAGGAAGTCAATTTAACTGAGGGTGTTCTTGGCCGGATCATAAACAAATACAGCTTTCTCCATCGAGCTGTGCGCACCGCAGCCTGGTTGTTACGACTGAAACGTGAGCTTTATGCCAGAATAACAGATAAACCTATCGGCAATGACTTATTAGCGGATTATATTGACGCCAACGAGTATGATGCCGTACTTTTGGCTCTTATTTCCCTGGCCAACGACATGAGTTTGGTAGTTTAGTAAAGGCATTCAAGCGTCATCCGTATCACAAATTTGAGTCCGGAGAGTGTGGTGAAAACCTGAAACTGCTTATGAAGCCTATTGTGAAATATTGTCCATTTGTGGAGACGGGTATTCTTCGCATTGGCGGGCGTTTGCAACGTTCGGGCGAGTCCTACGATGTAAAAGCGAACAGATGCCTTTATTTTAATTACAGGAATAAGCTTAGATTTAATGGCGTAGTGGTTAGAGACGCGATGGCGTAGTGGTTAGAGCGCTCGCTTCGCAATTGATAGACCTGGGGTTCATTACCCTTGTCGAGTCATATCGAAAGACTTTAAAAATGGTATCTATAGCTTACCTGCTTGGAGCTCGGCATTTATGGGAGGTTGTGGAGAACAAGCCGTTTTGTCCTTAGGCAAGGCACTTAATGGTACCCCCACCTTTATGTGGAAGACAGGTGACCGGGAAATGGCAACTCCCAAGCGAGTGCGGAGTTACCGTCTAAAACATAGCAATACATCGCTTTCTCGTGAATGGAGGATAAATATGGCAAATAATAAAAAAAATTTAATGGCAATCATTTACAAGATTGTTTTTTAAATAAACTCGCCACTTACAAAGTCGCGACAGTCAGATAAAAATGTTAAAACTATTACAAATGGACTTGAAAAATCTTTTTCAAATATCATTCATTCATTGTGGTGCCGTTTATCACGTCTGCTTCAAGATAGATGGCTTTCAGTTCAAATACGTGTTGTCGTTGTTGCATGTTTTTTTGCAATAAGACTGTTACAAAAACAAGTTTTTTAAGTGAGTATTTGTTAGTAAGATTGCTGGCATGGAAGAATGGAAGATGAAAAGCAAGCTATTGGATGGGAATAGTCGTCCGTGGATATGAAATGCTCAAATCTCAGCTTCATATTTTCCATGTCAAGAATATGTGTGTTGCTCTGAGTGCCAAGTAGAAAATCAGTAAACACGGTTTTCAAAGTTATTGGCATGAATCGACAGCTACCGAAAGCGAAACGAACGCTCTTACCATCACATCACAAAAATAAAATCGGTAAAAATATAAAGTCTGTAGTGATTTTTGAGGTAAGGGTACTTTAACTTCGAAGACAACTCAGCATCTATTGGGGTGGGTAATTAGCATGAAATTTGCATGTTCATAAAAATCTTTCTTTTATATGTGAAATTCTCAAGTAATAGAGATTTCAACGAAACAAATAAAATAAGTAACACACAATAATAATGATTTAGAAAGAAACTTGGGGTATTTTATGATGATTAATTATGATTGATTATGACAGTGTTTCACACTGCCACCTTGCGGACATTAGTTTTTGAAAAATTTTTTATATATAAAAAAAAATAAAAAATTTTAAAAATAAAATTTTAAAAAATAAAATTATAAGAAAAATAATAATAAAATAAATATTAAAAAATAAATAATAAATAAATAAATAGATAATAAAAAATAAAATTATAAAAAAAATAAAAAAAATTTTCAAAAAAAATTTTTCAATTTTTTCAATTTTCAGAATAAAAAAAATTTTTCCCAAGATTAGTTTTGGAAAAAGCGGTTCATTTCGATTCAATCATCAACCCAAACTGCTTACCGGTAGTCCCACCACCAACTAGGCGCACTGCCATTGGTTGTTACCAAAAATTGCTGGGCGAGCAACTTTACTAAAAAACTGCCACCTTGCGGAAACCTTGCACCGTCGCCGCGAAAAAATTAAAACACATATTGTTAATACACATACATATATATATACGACATAAAACTCAACCATTGACCAGAATAATATACATTCTATTCAACAATAATTGAGTTACTGCATTACTCACCGCCGTTGGTCGATTTTTGATGGCCGTTGATAGATTCTCCAAACCATGCCATGTGACGTCTTCAGCATCAAACTTCAGTTCCTCTATTTTATCAACACACGATGCGATCCCAGCAATTGATTCATCGTTCAATCGAGTAATACCCAAGTCCAACTTTCTCATCTAAATATAACAACGAAATGATAAAACACGCCAAACAACTCATCAAACATATTAGAAAATAGGTAATACCAATGATATTCAATTTTTAATCAGTATTCAAAATAATTCCCTGTGAAAATAATAATTATTTTGTTAAAACCAAATTGATGATTATTGCAAAATGCTTGTCTTGCTATATCTTGCAAAGTGATTATTGAGCAAAATGTTTGATTTGATTAATGTGTCTGTTCTCGAAACTGTGATTAGAGGTACGTGCAGGTTTATTCTGTATTAAAGCGTACAGATGATCAAGTAAAGAAAGTTTTGCAGTATTGTGTTTTTATCCCCCAGACTCTCAAAACAGCGACAGTTGTCATAAACATAAGTCTCTGGAGATAATTTGTAGCGTCAGATTTCACCTTCTCTGCTTGAACTGCTTGGTATTATTTTCGATTTTATTTTAAAATAATACCAAGCAGTTCAAACAGAAAGGTTTCATTATGCGTTGTTCTCATTTACCTTGGCTAAAATATGCAACTTTCACAACATAACAAAATCAAATAATAAAATGAATAATATTTTTATCAAGTGTATTTGTAGCTTGCACATGATAGCAAATAACGCACTGCTGAGTAACTAAGTTGTTATTTATATGCAGGTTAAGCACTTTACCTGAGTTACTCTAAAACCATTTGGTGAACATTTGCTACAGGTTGGTTAGTGACCGAAATTATACAAGTTGAAATTGTTTCGTTTTCACAACATTTGTCATGACATTTCCGCCACTTACGAACGCCTTAAATCGGCTTTATTGTTTTCTCTGAGCTGTGTGTCATCATTGCTCTCAATAGGTTGCTTGCTCACCAACAAATCTACCAGCATCAATGCAAACTGTCGGCGTGTCATACAATCCATACTACTATAACTTTCTCGAAGATAACGTGGTAGTTGATGCCAGCAATGTCGAAAGTGGTCCTTCAAACAGCTACGGGCCATCTTCTAGATGTTGATTGCTGACTTTGTGGGGTACAACCAGGCCATCTGATCAAAGCGGTCAACTCCTAATTTTGTTTTTATCATCTTCCGGCTTTTTCTTTTCAGTTCTTGAATTCACATCTGCAGAACTTATGCATGCTGGAAAGCAAGCAACCTGTTTTTTTTGACTGATACTTTACAAACAAGAAATTTGTTGGGTCATGCCAATAAAAATTACTGGAAAGTGCTGCATTTTGTGAGCGCAGTCATCTCTTTGCACAATTAACGACGATTTTGTCGCATTGTTCCGACTACAGACACTTTATCTTTCGCCAATTTTTGGGCAAGAGGAACAGACGGGAAAAAATTATCACATGTTACGTTATAACTTTTTCCAGTCCCGTAGCACTCCAACTTTGGGCCCCCCCAAAGTAAGCGCAAGAGCCCCTGCGCACAGGTCATATCACTTTAGAGGTGTAAAATTGAAAAGCTGCATTAAGAAAATACACCACAATTTGTACATAAGTAAACAGGCTAATGTCAGAATGACGCATGCCGATACCGAAGGTGCAAGTCATAAAAAATTCGGCACCGATGCCAGAGTTCAGTAGGACATTTATGCAGACACTGCGAAACGAAAGCAATGACACTGAAAAACATGAAAAAGTTATAAAAACACAGTATCATTTAAATAGTCTGGAGCGAACCTTTTTGTTCGCAAATGCTGTTATGACATTGTCATAATCAAGAGATCGGGCGCAGTCATTTTCGATTGACAACATGGCTAATGATTTCATCAGAATCAATGTCACCGAACTTTTTTTGGAACTCTTTACAGCAAGTAAGAAGAGCATTTTCTTGTTGCACAAGCAAAAGTTTGTCTCGTGTGTACAAAAACGAAAAGGCGGAAGAAACCTCACGTAACAAATTAAAGCGCTCCTTTATTGACATAATAGCCTGGTCTACTAATGGATAGAAAAAGTTGCTTTTAAATTTCAGTTCAGAAGTAGCTCGTTGTTCCTCTTCACCTTGGTAATCAAACAATCTTCTTTTCTTTCCACTTCTTGACGGAGGAAAAGAAGGATCAATATCCAATTCCTGTGCTAGTTCAACCGCACATGTTGCGGCACTGTCATAACCCGTTGTGCGATAGTTTTGCGAAAACTTTTCAGTTGCCTGGATTTCCGTTTCCATTGTATGAAGGGAGACTCCATACGATTGAAGAATCTTGTTTGCTTTATTGACTTGGAATAGGATATCATACCAAATAAACACCGACAAAAGAAAACTCCATTTTGATAAATGAGCTATCAACGATTTTGTTTCTGAGGCAGCTCTTCCATCTTTTCTTTCTATGGAAATGGCTTCCAAGTCTTTCAGTGCCAGCAACACCTCTTTTAAATTGTATCGAAGAGGTTTGATGCATTTAATTCTGCTTTCCCAACGAGTATCAGATTGTGACTTTATGGACAGCTCCACATGTTTCTTCAAAATTTCCCAACGCTGAGCAGAGGAAGAAAACAGCACATACAACCTTGTAAGTACTCCAAAAAATGTCAATGCTTCCGTCGATCAATTAGCACTGTCAACAACAACTAAGTTAAGGGTATGGTTTGCACAGGGCACGTAAACATCTTTGGGATTGATGTCTAGCATTCTTGCTTGGACCCCAGAATGTTTCCTTTCATGTTAGCACCATTATCATATGACTGACCTCGACAATCAGACAATTCGAGTTGCAGTTCGGTCGCTTTTTCTAAGAAAGCGTCCAACAAGCCTTTCCCAGTACTGTCACTTATTCTCAAGTAGCCAAAAAATGTTTCTTTAACAACAGCAGCTTCTTCATTACATAGTACATAACGGAGAATGACAGACATTTGTTCATGATGTCACATATCTGGAGTGCAGTCCAAAATTATAGAAAAATATTTTGCCAATTTCAATTGCTGTAAATTTTCTTTTTCAACTTCTGTCGCTAGCAATTCAATTAGTTCATTTTGTATGGTAGGACTCAAATAGTGATCTTTAGTGTTTTTATTCTTGATTCTGTCTTGAAGCTCTTTTAGGATCGGATCTCTTCTTGCCAAAAGCTCAAATATACCCAGAAAATTTTTATTGTGAGAAGATCCTAAGACTTCTTCAGATCCTCTAAAAGCAAGATTCCTTTCCGATAGAAACAGGGCAATGTCGATAAGTCTCTCTAAAACATTTCTCCAGAAACGTCTTTCATTGAAAAAAATACTCATCTCGCGTTTGTCGATAGTGGATCAATTTCTCTTATCCCTTCAGCTAGCAACATCCATTGACTGCAGCATTCTTGGTGGGAAATGCCGTTTTCTTGGTCTTTCAGTTTTTTCGAAAAACCCTCCCATGTATTTATACCACTACAAAAGGGGCTTAGTGTTTTTCCAAATAGCTTACAACAAAAGCAAAAGACTTGATCTGATTCCCCACAATAAACTAGTCACGACCGTGAAACACTTTCACCATTAGGTAATACACGTTTATAATGGTTGCAGGAAAAACGTCGCCTTGGAGTTGTGTTATTATATGGAAAATTCATTATTAGTTGATGTGGTCCACGCTTTACTATATCACATCGTTGAGCATCAGAAATACTTTCAGGCCATTTACATGGGTCATCAGGGATAGGGGTAAATTGAAATTCAGTTATTTTTGATATTGAAGGTTCCGTATTGGCAGGTAAATCACAACTTACATTTTCTGGAAATTCACAATCACTTTGATGCTGATCGTCATAGTCTTTTTTTTCTTGTACACTATAGTTTTCTTCATCCCTCTCGGTACTAGTGCCAGGTCTACTCTGCTCAGTAATCTTGAAAAAATCTGTCATCTTGGGCAATTTCGCCACAGCATCTCGAGCAGTGGCTGCTTCTTTTCTCTTTTGAGCACCACTTTTTGAACGTTTCATTCTATACAATGTCAATAAAATACTTTATCTGCACTCTGCAGTGTATATATATTGTCCCGGTATTTCTAGCCAAACAGAATTCCAGACCATTCTATGATTGTTGCGTAACAACGGCATTGTTACGTCAATCGAATATTCAAGATTCTACCAGAAAATCAATCGAAATATTCTAGATTCTGCCAGATAAAATGACGTTGCATTCACTTATGATGTCACAAGCCAATTTCTTCCTACAGTTTAAATCAGTTGTAAACAAGTCTGCTGAACTGAAAATAGTCACGTAGCCAAAAAGCAATTTCAGACTAACTTGGGCCCCCAAAGTTGGCCTGAGCCCCCCCCCCAATTGGGGGGTTTGGGGGGCGGCTGCTACGTCTCTGACTTTTTCCTTTTCCCTTTCAATTGTCGTTTAAATTGAATGAGCCAAAAATGAAGTTTGTAGAACATGGACTTAAATCGCTTTTGGCCACTAGCGCACTACTTTTGAAGTAGCGGCAACGCTAGCGTTGCATCTTGTAAACTGCAGTAACGAGTTCTGGTAGAGCCGCTAGGTTTTTTACCTACTAGCCGTAGCGTCGCTAATTGTGCACCATTGGCGGAGTCGCTTCCTGTACGTTAACAACTTGTTATTGCCACAAGATATTGAATATCGTTTCACATTTTTGTCTGCTGGTGCTCAGTTATAATGATTTGATATTCGGGCAGTGAAAATGTGAATCGTCTGTGGCAAAGCAAGCTGCGCGACATAATGTTTTAGTCTGTTTTGTTTAAAATCTGATTAAAATTACTATCATTGTTTGATTGTAAATCCAATCAAGAAAAACATGGTTGTTACGCAGCAAAATGCAAAAAAATTTGAACATCCGGTTGGATTAAGCAAATTTTTCAATACTCGTTATCGCATGCCGTTATGAAATCACTCATAGATTGCAAGCATCTAGGCGACGGATTCCTAATATTTTTGATGCCGCGGATCGTTTTGAAAACTGGGTTGATGCTGCAGTCATTCCGAATCCAAACCAGCCCTAGTTCTTCAAACCATCAAAACGCAGTGCCCACTCGCAAAACTATTTGGTGTAACCACATATGTAGATCCTTAAATCACCGTCACAGCAAAGCAGTAACGTAGCCAAGAGGGGCAACGGAAGACTGGCTCCTTTTCTTTAGGGAGACATCAACAGCCTACGTCCGTTTTGCATGAAACTTGTAAGTGTTAAGATGTTATTTTGACAAAATTTACAAAAGTTGTTTCTATACAGTAAACTTATTATAAAGTTGGCTGGTACAGAGAGGTTAAATGGATACATGTTTTATAACTTGATTGTAACAGTTTTAGGCTACCACAGGTTTTCCTTTCGGAGGAAATGTTCTCCTTTTTTTGATGAAAACGATATTTGTCCACCAGGACATTAAAACACGGCCAAACGCCATCTATTTTGCTACTAGATCTGCAGTACTAATTTTAGTTTTTTTTGTAATTCATTGCCAACATTTATAGTGTTGATAATAAATATCAAACACCTATTTTCAAGTTTATTATCTCATATATTCAAGAAAGGCCACTCCGCATTAAAGCAATTATTTATTCCCACCTCTACTCCGTAACAGAAACGGGATGCTAAAATATTATCTGCGTTATGTTTTTGAACGGTTTTTGTATGGCCTTATCTCACAACTTGAGGACCGTTTTTGAGAGCATGCTGCTTCAGTAATGTAGCTTAGTTCCTTGTTACCAGCTAATTATGTCAACGCACGGTTTAGCGATACTAAATCAATCGTTACCGTATTGATGCTCTTGCTGCAAACATCTGTTGCTGAAGTCGAAGCTCAATTTTCATTTTGGCAAAACTCAGTGGACAACATCTAGAGATTTGAGATTGAAAGAGCGCATATCAGCTAAGTGATATTGACGTTTACCCGGCCATTCGTCTTATTCAGCATCCTTGGTAGACCTCCTGTTTTTTCGGCAATGGCAAAGAGGTCATTTTCTGCATTATGTCTTCTCAAATCGGACTTGAGAACCACCACAAATTTATCTTTTTATATTGCTGCAGCACATTAATGCACATGCAATCTGAGCAGTGGTGGATAAATTGAAATATTCTGCTGTTTTGTTTTCGCGATTACAATTCCGACACCGTTTTAACGGCAGGAAATATTTCAATCAGTAAATTTCGCACGGTTTAGATTTCGTTCTTCTAAATAGCTCTATTGCTGAGTGCCAAGTAGAAAATAAATGCCATTTATTTTAATGTCAGTTATTTTTATTTAAATGTCATAAATGCCATTTATGAAGTTGTTGCCATGAGTCGAGAGCGGAATTGAATCAAATTCTAGCAAATACATAACGAACGCTCTAACCATCACATCACTACCATGATCAAACGAACACAGTTGTTGACTAAATTTTATAGTTACGCATTTACAATAAACAATAATTGTAGCAACGTGGCCAGGTTTCCGGTTCTTTGAAACAAAACTGCGTTCGATTGCAATGAGAAAATGTTTTTATTTTCGAGGCGCTCCACAAATTTCGAAGAAAATTTGATTTTATGATATTTTAGATAACTGTAATTGACTCTTATCCTGCGTTTGTACATAGCGATTTTCGCAAAAAGGAAAAAACGTTCTTACCGATAGAGAAAACAGGTTTTGAAACGAGGTTGTGCTGCTTAATACTGAATGTGAAGAGAGCATTGTTGTGTTTGCACTCGGTATCAATGAGCGAAACCTCGTCTCAAAATCTGCTCTAAATATCGGTAGAACCATTTATCCCTCGTTGCGCAAACCGCTATGTGCGAACCAGGGGTGCAGCCAGGGTGACCACTGTGACATGTCCCCTTCCTTTGGTCCCAGATCAAGTAATGCACAAGACAAACAATGGCCCGAAAATTTGCTGGTAGCATTGGGTTTCATACCTGAGGTTAACACATGAGCTTCAAACTTTCTATAGTTATCTTGATATAAACCAGAAATCATACGAGCAAGTTCTTTTGCGCAAGAATCATGCAGCAATAATCTATTGGTTTCTGACGAGGTGCGCATGAGTACTGTACAACATTATTAGCAATATTGCACAAAAACAAGTAGCTTGCCACGAGGAAAAGCGAGTTTTGTGCTTTCTGGAGAAGTTTCACAAATATTGCCAAGAATAGAGTATGTCTCTATATTTCAGCAAGTTATTTACCAAATCATCTTGACCAGCCTGGATTTATAGTTGACGATTTAAATTTTCTAATTTTAGTCCAACTGCTTTGGACTATAGACTGTTGAGTAAACAAAACCATCAATTTGCAAAGTAAAAAATCGAAATTCTCTCTGAAATATGTTTTAGAAGACTATAAAAAGCGCAATAAAAAGTTTAATAAGTGGACAAAAGTAACAGAGACGCTGCAATCAGAGATAGCACAAGTTACAGTGACATTCTTTGGCTTGCAACGTACGCAAAATTCAAGCATGCATAATCATTATGAAAGACATGCTGGTATTTTTTCTAATTCTCAAAAACGTCTTTCGCTGCTGCACGCTCAAATTAATGAATGACAAATGTCTTGATTCTTTGCGTTCGCGTTTGAAGCGTAATTGTTCCACAAAGTGGATTGAGAACTATAATGCCGTCTTTGTTTTTAAGGAGTTTTATCCGGCGGTTGTTGGTTCTCTTGATCAACTGTCAGAATCGAGAGATGGAGAAGTTCTTGAAAGGACCGTGCCTTATTCGAAAGCGATAACAACAGCTGGAGTTCTTGTTATCTTAGAAGTTATCAATGCTACACTGAAACTTACCAAAACAGTTGCAAAGAAGCTACAGGGCATCAAGAAATTATTTTGACTGCATTAGATACTACGAGAATTACTAGTTGCAAAGATGTTATCCAGGCTTTTAGAGACAATGAAAAAATATTTGTTGTACTCTTTAGACATACCGAAAGTGTCTACGGGGAATCCATACCCATGCCTCGAATTGTGAATCGGCAAGCCAATAGAGCGAATCCACTAGCTCAGGGCTACTCAATTGGCGGACCGCGGTCCGAATCTGGACCTTTCAAGTATTGCAACTGGACCTCAAGCTCCAGGATAAGTAACAGTAAGTGTAGCCACGGATTTCGAAAAAGCCCATGCCTCTTTCACCAAGTTTGTTGAGTTATTCTCGGTTATTTTCAAACAAGATATCAAAAATTTTTCAAGCCTTCGGTGCAACTGCACATTCTCAGCGTTCATTAACGGCACCTTAAAAGGACTAACAAACAACATGATCAGCATGAAAAACAGGACAAAATATATTTTCCAGCGCTCAAGGTCTGTTATTCATGCTTGTCTCGTCCACCAAATTTGCCTCGGAAATCACACTGATCAAGTGTGGTAAAGTTCACAACCCAAACAATATTCCGCCACATATTCTCAAGCACTGCTGTCCCAAATGTGTTACATGGCTTCAAAAATGCTATATAGCCTGCGTGATCTATCAAACAATCCTCACAAATATGGCGACTGGCCACTGTTATCTCGGTATCAGAGCCTGGCAATGTAGCTGAAAGAGCTTCCAGCCCATATCGCTGCTGAGGGTTTCTTACAAGCTTTTCGAGCGGATACTCTTGATGCGTCTAGAACCTGTTTTTGACCCCCGAAGTTGGCTTCAGGCTTGGTCAATGCATAATCGATCAAGTGTTTAAACTAACCTATGGCATTGAGCACCGCTTTGAAGAAAATAAATCAGGCATTGTGTTGGCAAATCATACTGCCGCACAAGATTGCCTACTGTATGGTACCAGGGCCAAACATCCCACCACCGCCTTTAATTTGGTGTTACTTCTATGGACAAAACTTTAAGAACTGACGAGAAATAAGAAATGCGCTTTTTTCACAAAATTAGCGGAATACAGTACAATAAGCTCATATTATTTTTAATTTTGATAATTAGTGCACACTTGAGAAAATCCAAGTATTTTTTCTGTATTTACTGGTAATGATAGTTTCATTTTTATCATTGCAAATCAAAAAATTCAACTGGACCTCTTGAAATACTGAACTTCTCCAATTGGACCTTCGTTAAAATTAGTTGAGTAGCTCTGCTCTAGAGACTTAATCATTTTAGTTATGTAATACGACAAATTAACAACAAAGCTACGATGTACAGGATAATTCAAGAACGTTCCAGAAAAATGCGTCCGCAAACGTCACAAGGGAGATCTACGACGTATTGATGAAAATTACAAATTTAACCCTATTTGGCCCGGGGGGGGGGGTCGATTCGACCCACAGCAAATTAAAACTGTTGTAACTTAGCGACCGCTTGAGATAAATGTTTGAAATTTTTTGACTTTTCCTAAAATTTATCTGGCTTTTGGTTGGTTATAAACTGACAAAGATATTCTTTGTAGTTTTGACTTAAACATAGCAGTTTCGAAACCCACTCGGGCAAATTTCTTCATCGATTGCTTTTGTATAATAAAGAAAAAAAGGAGAAAGAGCGCACACGCAAAACCGTGACGAGCTACGTAAACCGCAGAACTTGTTTGAAGTGAAGCACTGACTGTATAACTGTACCGTTTCTCAGAAATCTTTCTTCTCAAAACCTTTTCGCTGTGAATAGCAACTCTTAATTTGACAAGCCAAAAACATCAAAGTGTTTTCAGATACACGGCTATTTTGTAACTTTTAGTTAAATAAATAATACCTTCTTGACGCTAGACCATAACCTACCGATAAAGTAATGCAAGAAAAATTTCGTAATTTTGATACTTGACAAATGCAACAAAGCAAAAAGAATTGTTTTCAAGCGCAAAGCCAGAAAATAAATTTGGCGGCGTGATAATATAGTTTGCGCTTTTCATAATGATTTGTAATGTTGTTACCAACTAAAATTGGGGATTGGTTTGTGGGAGAGCAACGAGCGCACTTGCAATTTTTATTGGATGGAAAATATGCAGTGGTAGACTAAGGGACGTAGGGCGACAGTTAGCAAAATTTAATTTAGGAGTTTTATAAAACTTGATTTCCGTTGCTTTACGAGTAAGCTGTTAGTAATTAATTGAATACCGAATTTTTATCAGCAAATACAAATCCAAAACGCAAGAAGCCAATCGTGAATCACAAAATTTAATTTTTTTTAAGGGGAGAAGGAACTGTGAAGTATCTCCTGAGTTTGTGACCAACACCAAAATATTTTTCTGTTGACCGCGTGACAACAGCAATGTGTTTGTATTCTACATCTACACACTTCCAAAAGCAAATGAAGATTTTTTTCCGTGTTCTTTTATCCACTTTTATAAAGACGCCTCTGGTAAAAGCATTACGTTTCCTGCTGCATGGTCGAGCAGAACGGCATTTGCATTGAAGTTGACGTTTCAAGTTCAAACTACAGCTTGCGTCAACTGTCACAACATTATAAGATTGAATGTTGACTCAAATATCGTCTTGTCATTTCCATTCTTCTAAACCAGAGATGGGCAAACTTTTTAGTTGGAGGGTAGCATTGACCATTCAAGAGTTAGCCGAGGGCCGCATCGACCATTCAAGAATTCGCTGAGGGGCAATGCGTAAAATCTGGTAATAGCTGTATGCAATGCAAGAGCTTGCAATAGCTTAAAATCTTGCAATAACTTCTTGCAAAGACGTATTACAGGGCTTTGATAATGATGGCGTCCAAAAACAAAGATCATCACCATTTATTTGGACGGAAAATGCGTCAGTTCAAACTAAGAATTGCGTAGCGGCTCTTTCAATGGTGGCTTCTATCGTTTTTGGCTCTTCAATACGGCAAGTGCGGCCAACCCTTTCTTATTGAATTGAATTCATGGAAGTTTGTATAAGTTTGGAGGGCCGCACAAAATGCTCTGGCGGGTTATTATGGGGGAGTATTGGTGTTATTATGGGGGAGAGGATAAAAAATAGGCTACGTAGGTCTATTGTTGTAGCACAAACTTGATAATAAAACAAATTAAAGTTTACAATCGTTTGATATAACAGGCTTTTTGTAGCAAATCCAAAACTTAAGTTTGCCGGAGGACTTTTTTCATATGATTCATCACATTCACACGCAGACTTGGACAACAAAATATGCGTAATTCTAGTTGGCTGATTCGGTGAATTGCAGCCAAAAGTCGCTAATTCTAATCTAATTTGAAAAATTCCTAATTGCAATTCTAATCTCATTTCGAAAAAGTTCCTGACCCAAGAGTCGGGTGTGAAAAATAAAAAGATCTTTTATGTTAGGGATCAGAACCACCTTCGAAAGTATTGGCACTAATTGGAATGATTTACATGCGAGGCTTACTCGGACAAGCACATCAAAGCACTAATGCGATGTTCCATGAAATATTTGGCAATCCAGTTTTTAGTGCAGCTAAGTCAAGGAATAGATTTAAATTTTTGATTGCCCACATATTACTTGATGATCATACAACGCGTCCTACTCCTTAGCAATACGATAGATTTGCAGCTTTTCGCAAAATTTTTGAAGAATTTAACAAAAACTGTGGGAAATTTCTAGTTCCTAATGATTATTTGTCGCTGGATGATACTTTTTATCCTACAAGAACACAAATCAATTTCAAACAATTTAATCCAAGCAAACCAGCCAAGTATGGAATGCTGTATAAATCAATCAATGCTTTTCGCTATCCATTTGCCTTTTCAACTGTTGTGCATTCTGATAAGCCAAAAGCAGAGCGGACATCTTACTACACTCCTGGGATGTCACAAACAGTAAAATATCTAATTCAAAATTTGGAATGCCACACAAATTTAGTGGCAAGAAGCATATTATATGACAGATTGTGTACTTCAATACCAATGGCGCAGTGGCTGCTTGACCGCGGAAAAACTTCTGTAGGAACTTTACAATCAAATAGAAAAACAATTCCAGCCGAAATTAGAGAAATCAAAGACCAAGAAACAAACTCATACGAGATTTATTGGGAAAAGAATAACGTCATATTAAATCTGCACTCGTATGTGGTAAAAGAAAAAAGTGAACAGTGCCACCGCTACTTGCAACTACAAAAGATGACAACAAAAGCAAGCCCGCTATTTACAAACTATACGACTTTTCAAAAGGCGAAACAGACATCATTGACCAAAAAAATGGGATTCTACAGTTGTACATCGAAATCAAAGCGCTGGACTATGAATGCATTTTGATACGTTTTGAACACATGTCGAGTGAACGCCAGCACGATATATGCAATGAACAACGATCTGCAGCCTCGAAACATAAAATCTGTAGATTTCGGATTTAATCTAGCTATGTCTTTGATTCGCCCACATATAGAACAACGAAGTTTGATTGGCATAAATTCTTCTGTGGTTCGCAAAATTGAGATAGTGCTGGGGAAAAAATATCCTCCAAACATGTAAAAACGTTAAGTGGCTTTTTTCCCCATCAAAGTCAAAAACGAAGGCGATACGATGCATGTATCAGTAAGACTAAAAGAAAACGATCAAAAGAAAAGAAAAACAAAATTTGTAAGCAATTGAGCCAGGGCCAAAAATGCGCAAAGCCTTTGTGCAATAAGCGTCTTATTCGCATTTGAGATTTCTCCTTGCAAGATTAAAATGTTGTTAGGCTTACACTTACGGATAAAATTGCACTGCCGTAGTTGTTTTTGAAGCATACAAGCGTATTGCTGCTTTTGACGATGATATATGTATTGTTGATATTACCCGTAAATTTAATGTAGTGTTCCCGTATTTTCATATTAGACGATAAATTATAAGCAGAAACAGCATGACTGCCTACTAGCTAATCCAGAAATAGCCTATTTTGTTTCACATTTCTAATGTATTCTGCTAATTGCAAGAGATTTTTTAATTAATAGCTCTAAATTCAGTACGCCTCAAAACACAAGTTACGATGATAAAGCTCAAATTGGTGACATTATAATTGATCCCAGTGGGATATAAAATTGTAAGGACCGTATAAATATCATATAACGCCTCCAGAGGGAAACAAAACTGCCGTATTGGTGTTATCATAGTGAGAGGGATAAAAGATAGGCTACATAGACATATCGTTGTAGGACAAACTTGCTACTAAAAAGAATCAAAGTTTACAATCATTCGATGTCACAGGTATTTGTAGCAAATCCAAAACTTAAGTTTGCTTGAGCACTTTTTTATGCAACTCGTTACATACGCAGACTTGGACAACTTATTAATTCTAGCTGGTTAATTCGGTAAATTACAGCAAAACGTCGCTAATTCTGATTTGAAAAAAACTAAAAGTCTCTTATTGTAGTGTAATATAAAAAATCCCTAATTTCAATTCTAATCTAATTTTAGATAAGTTCCTGACCGTAGAGTCGAATCTGAAAAAGGACAAAAACCTTTTTTTATTATTTGCGAAAAGTTTGGCCGAAAATCAAAATCGAAATTAGGTGATCTCCAAAAAGAAAAAAGGTCTTCACAATAATTTGATGGCCAAAATGAAAAAGTCTTAGAATTGTCGCAAATACAAAGTGGTTTTGCGAAGATGTTTAAATGGCATCAAAATTCGCTTGGCAATTAAAATTTCAAACTAATTCCAGAAAAACTGGAAAGCTCTAATTCTAATTCCGATTCCACTTAATTTGTGATAATCAGATAAGCTCTCATTTTATTCTACCCTAATTTGAGAAAAACATTAATGCTCTATATCTAAGTTTAATTTAATTTGAAAATGCTAAAAAAAATTTAATCGTCTAAGTCTGCATACAAGGATGGGAGGGGCTTACAAAAACGTCGTATTGCGTCGCATAAGGGAGAGGAAAGAATAAAAGAGCCATATGATTCGTGAGCATTCCTTAATTTGAATGAGATTTATGTCTTGATCAATAAAAATATTTATGCTTGATGAGCAAGCATAGCTTGCATCTTTTGTCTAAATGAAAAAAGTAATAATTTCATAAAGCTATGAAATTTTTGTCGTTGAAATGCTATTTCGCACCCTGTTTCACATTTACAAACAGTCAATTCAAATTACAAAAATCTAGCTGGAGATATGGCGTATGGCGAGTAGTCCAACATAAGAAATGTTATACAAACATCACGGCTGGTAACTTTCCCGTAAAAAGCAAAATGGCAAATTGATGACAAGTTGTTGAACTTTTTACCTGGAAGCTGACATCGCACAACCACAACGTCGAAGAGCAAACACTACGAAAAAAGAAAATTCGCCGGCCGTTTCTTTATTTTAAATTCAGTCGAAAATCGAAAATTTAATGCTGTGCATTTAATTTGCAATAACTTGTACGCTATTAATCTGATCATAACCAAAAGTATATAATTAGATTGAAAAATAAATTCTGCATCTATCTGAGCAAAAACGGAATCGCTATTGTGAGCGGTTCAAAAGTTATTAGCTGCCAAAGTGTTGGGTCGAATCGACCCCCCCCCCACGGACATAGAAAGCAAAAAAAGCCCGGCCTTAATAGGGTTAAATTTAGCCGGCGAATATTTAATATCGTGACATTTGGGTTTTGCAATAGTAGTGAAGACCTCTGCAAAGCTACCTAGTGAAGGTTTTTGCTCGTGGTTCCCAGAGAACCGCTCCGTGGCCCACAAGGGAGACCGAAGACCCCGTTTGAGAAATCCTGCTCTGGTGGAAATTTTGTCCAAAGTCATTGAAGCCCAGTCAGAAAGAATGTGCGTGGATTTGAATCTACATGTACCCGATTAACCAGCCAAAAGAATCATTAACTTCAAAGCCCCACACACGTTACAGCTATGGCCAGCACTTAATGACCATCGACTGTCGCATCATCATTTCTTAATTGTTGATCTACAACAGCTGATAGACTATCTTATACGATAAAACAGAGAATTTTTGTTTTTTCTTGGTGCGCTTACTCCTTCAAAACCACTGGATGTACAAAATTCAAATTGGTCACGACTGATCACTGCTCCGGGGTAAATGTCGTAAGGGGTTGTTGGCATCATGATAACGCTAAATCTGACATTAAAGTAGAATTTTGTGTGCACGTTTGTAGGTACGTGGTCTTTAACACCTCCAAAACTCCTGGGCGCACAAACATGAAACTTGGCTTGATTAATCACTGTCCCGGTGTAAGCGCCATATGGGAGTTTGTGACTTTGTAATCAAAGAAACTTTTTCGTTTAATTTGCATGTTTTGGCGGAGGAAAGCAGTGTGTTTTAAAACAAAAGCCAGTCCCCAACTAACCATCGCTCAAAATTGTACCCTTTAAAGCAGTGATTCCCAACCGGTGGTACGCGTACCACTAGTGGTACTCGAAGGTCTATCAGGTTGTACGCGAGTTGATTATTTTTTTTGAAGGTTAATTTTTTATTTTCAGTTTGTAATATTTATTCCAACTAGTACAGCATAGTTTAACACTTTCGCTGCTGCAGGTGATAGCGCTTTCTGAGTGTACTGCCGCGCACGCTATTTAAATAACTGCGCGAAACCCGGCATCTGGTATTGCGGCAGCTAAAGTGTTAATTGCGTAATCTGCTACTTGCTGTCTTAAATCATTAGTGAATGAGATCTATGACGTAATCAAGACTTGTCAGTGCTTTACAGCAGAGGTTCTTTAACTTTTAGTGATAAGGAGCCCATGAATAGGTACGCCATTACTTACGTAGCCCCACAATAAGGACATGGTGGTCTCCAAAAAAAAAAAAATGTCATCGCTCACTTGTCGGACGGAAAAAAGCTCTTTTCACATCGTTTTCATGCCCAAATTTTTGTTAGAAAACCGAATTGTTAGAACTTCAGGACATTCAAAAACCGAGAACGAATAACCCGCGGAACTTTTTTTTTAGGTTTCTCTCGCGGAGCCCTGGGGCTCCGTACGGAGCACTTTGAGAAACTATGCTTTGTAGACGCAATTTCCGTCCGACAAGAGGGAGATGACCTTTTTTTTTTCGGAGACCACCATGTCCTTATTGTGGGGCTCCGTAAGTTATGGTGTAACCATTCATGGGCTCCTTATCACCAAATGTTAGAGAAACTCTGCTTTACAGTCTTACAGCAAAATTTGATTAAAATAATTTAGTGGTAGGCGCATTCAACGCATGACGTTATTTTGGTACACGATGGCAAAAAGGTTGGAAAACACTGCTTTAAAGCGTAAGATTATTTTCTTCATTTTCTCAAAACGCATTTGACGTAGAGACGCGATTGAAAAGTTTTTGGGGAGATAGTAACGAGGCGCTTCAGATGAAAAAATTCTGCCGCAATTTATGCCTATTGACAATGCAACAACAGACTATTTTTTAAGCATTTTTTGAATTCGAATCATGTTTTCTTTCTTAAATGTCTCAAAATATTGTCATTTTCTCATAATGCTATCTGCAATATTAAAATGAAAACAGCATCAAGCAACAGCTGCGCTTAAAGATATCAATCACTGTTATTTAAACAACAAACGACTTACATGCTGATTGTTGAAGAAGAAGAATACAGTACACAATTGACATACTGTACTAGTAGGCCAAAAACTGGTATTTCAATAATGCAAGACAAGTTAGAAAAGCTTTGTACGGTCATGTCATAAGCGTAAGTATTCTCAACCTTTAAGACATATATTATTCTAGTGAAACAAAGGTGAAAAAAATTGACAATTTTTCAAATGAGATCTTGCAGGAATCGCAAAAATCATCTAAATCTTCAGCAAAAGAACTGATTAATGGAGTATACTCTTGAACTATAACCTCACTTATTGCACTAACTTACATGTAAGTGCTTGACTTCGGGTTTATTTTGCTTTTCCCTGGCGGCACGAATGCCAAGACCAAGCATTATACGCGCAGCCGTAAGCATTGGGTGATACAGACAGGTCTATAACTACGAAAAGTTGTAAGTAGTATGCCTAATATGATGTAGCTTATTCTTGTAAATACACCACAATCCCTTTGGTGCCCTTCCACAACTTTAAATTTATGCGTTCATGCAGATGGTGAGATAAAAAGATAAACGATTCTGAAATTATTGGCTGCTTTAATTGTTTTTAAGCCCAGCTCCTAAGTGCATCTTTGTTGGAAACAAAGGCAAACAAGACGTTGCTGGGGACTTCGAAATTTTTGGGGAAAATAAAGCGGCTGTGAGCAACCACCATAATGTTTTCCAACTTGATTTGTCATTAAAAAACGATAGCCTGCTCCAAATTTTGGAACGAAAATTGGTTGCCTGAAAAAACCATTAACTTTTGATTATTTTTCTCACAATTACCAATTCGGAGAAGCCAGCGCAGTCTGTAGAACCGATATTCTTCACCTCGACATTACTGATTTAATAAGTTTAGAGTACAAACTAGATTTCGGGTTAGTTTGCTCTTTCCCTGGCTGCTTTTACGCCACGACCAAGTAACACGCGCGAAGCCCGAAGCTTTAGATCGTAGGCTATCAAAAACTCGTAAACAGTGAGTCTAATATTTAAAAGCTGTAAATACACATCCATCACTTTTGAGTCCTCTGACGGGTTCAAATTTATGCATTCCATGCACCTCATGAAATGAACGGACTTAGGTTTCGGAAATCGCTATCTCCTTTAATTGCAACTAAGTCATGTTCGAAAGTACACCCCTATTTTAGGACTTCAGAAATGTTGGGAAAAATACAGCGGTTCTGCGCAATTCTCATAATATTTTTCAACTCAATTGCCGTTTTGAAAATCGCTATTTTAATTTTGGAACGAGAATTGGCTGTGTCAAGAAAACATTACTTGTTGCACGAAGCCGGTGCTACCGGCTCAACCGGTATTATTGACTCCGATATTGCTGATGAGGGCTGTGCGGGTGACGTCAGTAGAGCCGGCTTGTGCTCCAATAAAATCATGATTAGGAGTTGTTATGACTGGTAAATCTTTGTAAAGAAGACAGACATGCAGCAGTTTCCTCCTTTATATCCACTGATTGTTAAACGAATACGTATTGAAAATATATCATGCATCTTATTGAATGCAGTACAATCTAAAGGAAAGCTATGTGGTATCTCATGGTATATGGACGCTCAGTAAAAATATTTACGTAAAATCCCAAAATTGACGTTTTTCGCTCATGACCTTTAAAAACAATAGAACAAAATATTCTCTGAAAGCACATATAAACTTGACCCTTACGATCATTTCGATGTATGTCTTATCTTTCTAGCACAAGGATTAATCAAGATAGCCAATGGTATTTTTCATAAAAAACCAAATGGGTTGCCATAAAGACGCTGCATCCGATTGTCCAACGTAAAAATTTTTCAAAATATTTTTTACCACAAACGTTTTTCATATAACCTGCAACTTCGAGGAAAATCTGATAAAATTTTCAAAACCTTTTTAAATGTGGTCCGGTCAAGTAGTCACGCATTTCGAAATCAGAAGCTGACTATTGTGTAAAGCAATACTCGGTTGAAAAGTCGTCTTTTTATTGCACACTTTAACAGCTGGTTTCATGAACCAACAACCAGGATTGTTTAAACAAATAAAAGCAAACCAAACAAAAATATCTCTTCTTGGTACTTATTTCAGGTCTATGCTATAAGCAAGGCCAGGGCTACTTCAACTGATGGAGAGCGGTCTGAATGTGGATCGTTGAAGCATTACAACTAGACTTCAAGTTTCAGGATGAGTAACAGTAGATATAGCCATGGGGAGCAAAAAGACCAGGCTCCCTTTTTCAGCACTAAGTTACTAAGTCAAACAAAATGGCAAAAACTTTTCGCGTTTTTGGTGCAACTGCATATTCTTCGCTTTGTTTAACGGCATCTTTCGAAAAACAAATAAACGACATGATCAGCAAGAACAACCAGAAAAACCTAACTATTTCCTACATTTACTCATATTGATAGTTTATTTTCATTGCATGCTACAAATTTTGCAGGGTGTGTGGAAATACTGAACTTGTCCAGCCGGATCTTTGTTAAAATTAGTTGAGTAGCCCTGCACTAGCTGATTCACCATTGCAGTTTTTCAGGCATTCTGTTTTTTGTCTTTTATTGACACAGTGCTTGACTAACTCAGCTAAATATTTGCTTTGATGTTGTTGATTGAATAAAAGTCCAATTTTTTATACTATCTGTCTGTGTAAAGCATGACATTTGCTTTGATGAGAACTTCTATTTTCTGTTTGTAGATGACAGCATTGACGCTGTGGAGATTGAATTTATGCGATGGCGTTCATATTGGCCACGCCACGATGGTGATTATTTACCGTACAACACTTTGGGCGTGTTGCTGTCTGCCAAAAAAATACATAAGTTACGTAACCATCTGTGAAAAAAAAATGACAACTGGTCCGGTTACTACAGCAACAAATGAGCGTTTGTTTAGTCCCTTACAAAAAAAATTCCGGTAACTTGAAATTACCAGTAAAAACATGGATTTTACAGGGATTGATGCTTGTATTTATGTATTTACCAGAAATTACCAGGATTTTATTGTTATGTAATTTCAGAAGTTCATTTCAAATTTAGAATTATGGGCATATACCGGTATTTTACTGGGAACGTAATTGGCGATACAAAATTTACCAGGAATTACAAGGAATTTATTGGAATGTAGTTGCAGTTCATTCCGGAAATTATACAAATACTGGCATCAACTTAGATTTTACTGGGATTGAAACTGATAATACAAAAAATACCAGGAAATATCTGGAATTTATTGTAATGTTGTTGCAGCCCATCCGGTAATTGCACAATTACTGGTATAAACGAGGATTTTTACTGGGAGCGTAATTAATCATAGAAAATATACCAGAAAATGCTAGAATTTTGTTGGATGAGATGCAGTAATTGTACAATTACTAATACAACTTGGATTTTACCAGGATTTTATGTTGGATGTAAGTGACGCATGTAATCATACAATATTGATGTGTTTCCACAATCTATATTGGCAACATCATTTTTTTTTTAATTTAGCGGAAAATTTTGAATCAACCACGTTTTTGTATATTTTGAACAGCAGTAGTTGTTGGTAAAGGTTGATTGGGTATTATCCTTTTTCGACATTAATGTACCGTACAGTAAAGTATATAATTTGGTAAAAGCATCCACAAAAAACTAAAGTTACCAATATTTTTGAGAATTGGTCTAGCAAGTTTTTAAAGACAGCGATGTGCATTTGCAAGTACAAAATCCAATGGTTTTCTGTTTAGTACTGGCAATTAACAAGACACCCGTTTGAACTTGCTGCCCAAGGTTTAATAACTAAGTATTTTGATATCACTTCAGGGAAGTTTTTAAAAGAATCTTAAAAGTTGATCTCAAAAACAAAAAGTTTTGCAGTTGAAAAAAGGTAAACACATGATTTTAGGTTGCAATTTTCGGAAAGCCTTTCAGTTATTGCAAATCATGAATAGAGTAAAAGAAATTCGCCTAGTTGAAGATTGCTGCCTTTAAGTTACTGCGCACAAATGTGGATACATTTGCTCCAATAGTTTGAAATCATTGGGAATAATGCTTAGTACTGTTGTTCAAGTGAGGGATAAACCACATCATTCGACAAAACTTGTCTTCCAATGAAATAAAAACCAATAGCACATCTAGACAGTGAAATTGTGTCGTGGTTGAAAGATGTCCTTGTTAAGTACCGTATTTGCCGGACTATAAGCCGCACTTAAAAACTTAAAATGTGTTTTAATTTAAGGGGTGCGGCTTGTAGTCAGGTGCGGCTTATAAGTTTACTTTAAAACCAGAAAATTTTTAAAAACCTGAATCTATTTTTAAAACCAGAAAATTTTAAAAAACCTGAATCTAGTAATGGCTAGGAACACCAGTCCATTCAATTTATGTTTTACCGGTAAGTTTCCATTTGCTAATAGATAGTCTTGTTTCGTCATAATTTTCATAACAAGTTATAAAATGCTTGAATATTTCTCAAATTGTAAAAATGCAGCGTAAGAGTGGTTAGCTAGCTGTTTAAGAGGTAGTTGGCCTAGTTGTTTATTATAACTTTGTCTAGGAGGTAGTCATTAGTGAGACGAGCCAATACTGTTTTAACTGTTATCCCTGGTGGCTTGACTAAAATTCTTCAACCTCTTGATATCTCAGTCAATAGATCATTTAAAGCCAAATTAAGAAAATCCTGGGAAGAGTGGATGATCTCAGGAAATCATACTTTTACTAAAACAGGTAAACAGCGAAGAGTTGATTATGTGACAATAATTGAATGGATTCTTGAAGCTTGAAACACTATCCCAACATCAACAATAATTAATGGCTTTATTAAAGCAGGCATCATTAATAGTTCTGGGGTACAAGGTGAAGTAGAAGAAGAAAATGAAGTACCGGTAGTAGATTCAGATGAATTGACTGATATTAATTCTGAATGTGATGAAAATTATGATGAATTCTCAGAAAACTAATAAAATAATTTGGTGAATATACTATTTGGTGTTGTCAGTAGCTTTTTTAAAATGATTTATTTACGATAAAATGGGGCTAAAGTCCTTACATTTAGTGTTTTAAAAATGCGGCTTATAGTCCGGTGCGGCTTATACCGCGGTGCGTTTTTTTCTGGGAAAAATTGGTGAGGTGCGGCTTATAATCTGGTGCGGTTTATAGTCCGGCAAATACGGTAACTGTCACTACATGGATCTCAAACTCGAAGAGCTCATTTGATTTTTTCTTTTTCAGTTTCACCTCAATATTTATTTTCAGAGTTTACAAAAGATTTAATAGCTGCCAGAAAAGAGTTTTGTGAAGCCTGTGATGTGGAGTCTGACAGTGAGGAAAATAATAATAAACTGTCTACAAAGCGCAGAAGAAAAGAAAAAAATCATTGTTTTACCCCTCACAAGAAATAAAGTTAAAGTTGTAGAAAGAATTGCAATGTCAAAAAAAAAGTCAAAGGTAAATTTATTATTGCAGTAAATGCTTTTTTGTGTGTTTTTTAAATTGGGCTTGCTGCAAAATGTGCTGTAAGAATGTTTATGTTTCACCAAATTTACTGTTATTATATTTTAGGATAATTTCAATAAATGGAAAATTGTTCACAAAACTTACAATTAAATAACAGAATGCTAAATTGTCATTTCAATTCTGGTGAAACAAAAAATAACATTGTTCGTCTAGTAGGTAAACGCAATGTTGCTAGAGTTAGCTCTTTCAAATCTGTTGCTTGTAGATAAGTAACCTTCAAAAAGAACGAAGTAAGCAACTGCTTGCTTCAATTGAAAATGATGAGATGCGAAAATCTCAAATAGTTAAGGTATGCCTTTATTTTTTATTCATAAGTTGTGTTGTAGTTACCACCCCCATCAATATTTTAAAATTGATGCGTAGCCCAGTGTGAAGACATTCTAAGCCAGAGTTTCCCAAACTGGAGTCTGTAGACTCCCATGGGTCCGTGAAGGGTGCACAGGGGGTCCATGACGTTATGACAGAAAGGGTCAAACATCAGTATTTCTATCCATTATTGTCACAGATAATTGCCGCTGTCTTTTAACCAAGATGAATTCGTATGTTTTTGCAATAGTAAATCATTGCTGTGTCACTTAAACAATTTTATCGCATTTAGCATTTGTGACATAACATTAATTGTTGAATGATCAGCAACAGCCTACGTCCGTTTTGCATGAAACTTGTGAGTTTTAAGATGCTATTATGACAAAATTGGCAAAAGTTGTTTCTATACCAGTAAGCTTATTATAAAGTTGACTGATACACAGAGTTGTTAAATGGATACATGTTTTATAACTTGTTTGTAACAGTTTTAGACCTGCCGGACGTTTTTCTTTTGGAGGACATGTTAAAACTGCCATGGTTTTCCTGTCTATCATAAAAGAATCGAATTCACAATCTTTCGCTTAATGACTTAATTGAGGCTGGGCGACTTACTGTTTGTCTGTAATTAAAATTTATGAGTTTGTGTATAACGCACGAAATGTTGAGACTGCCTGCTGTTTTTAGTTACTGTAGCTTTTGTGTCTTCTATTGTAGTCAGTCAATAATATCAGCTTGTACAGTAGATGTAAAGTGACGTTTAATCTGTTTGAGTTTATTCGTAAAACTTAGTAACTAAATTCTATGAGTTAAAGTCACGATTTTATTTATTTATTTGCCATTTTTATCCTCCATTCACGAGAAAGCGAATTGTATCGTTATACTTTGGACGGGAAGTCCGCACTCGCTTGGGAGTTGCCTTTTTCGAGGTTTATGGGCCACCTGTCTTCCACATAAAGGCGGGGGCATCCCGTTAAGTGCCTTGCCCAAGGACACAACAAGCGAACTTGCCGGCTTAAAGGCAGGGGCATCCCGTTAAGTGCCTTGCCCAAGGACACAACAAGCGAACTTGCCGGCTTGTTCTCCACAACCTCCCATAAATGCCGAGCGCCAAGCAGGGAAGCTATAGATACCATTTTTTAAAGTCTTTTGGTATGACTCGACAAGGGGAATGAACCCCAGGTCTACCGACTGCGAAGCGGACGCTCTAACCACTACGCCATCGCGTCGGTGTGATTATGTGATTAAAATTATTTAGTTAGAATTTTGTGAAATTCTTTGGTTAGGGAAAAGATTGCCCATTTACAATGTGCTACAGAAATAGCTTGTTTTTTGATTGTGGAAAATGCATCACTTGACACAACTTATCCTGACGTTTGTACGGCATACATGATGTATATGACAGTACTTGTAACAGTTGCAACGGCAGAGAGGTATTTTTTTGATTTCAAACTGATCAAAAGCTTTCTTTGAAGCTTCATGTCTCAAAAAAGTCTTGGCGGTTTGGCTTTGCTATCGATAAAAAATGAAGGAGCTAAAAATTTCGCTTTTAGAAAAGTTATCCGGCAGTTCGCTAGTGCAAAAGCAAGACGGACAAATTTTAAGTTTTTCAATCACCTGCAAGTAAATTACGGTAGTCTGCTTATTTGACCTCAACGTATTGTGTTTTATTGGTTTATGTGTTTTGTGGTGATGTCATTGTACTGCACTTAAATTGTTTTTTGGTTAAACAATTTATCCGCATTGTATAGCACATCTCCATTTCGCTGAATTATCGTTGATAGTGCTCACAAAGCACCTTGCCTCAAAAGGTTGCACATAAATTTTTTGTGTCATTATAAAACGATTTTGTATAGCGACGTTTATTTGATTAAAGTTTTGTTAAACAATGAAATAATTGTTGCAGCTTGCCCCCCCCCCCCCCACTAAATCCTTGCTATGCCACAAATTCATGCGAATCCGTTTTTGAAGTGTCGTGATAATCAGCGAACTCGTTCTTGTTTTTTATTATAGACGACCGCAGCAAATGGGCTTTCTAATATGAGGGAACTTGTTGTTAGTGAGTTTGATTCACTGGCTTTAGCCCTCTGTACCTGTTCAGCTCAATGTGTTTTTGTCTGATTATTTCAATTGAAAAAATCTATTTGTAACACGGTGTTGTCAATAGTTCCTGTGCTGAGAAAAGCAACTCAATTGAATATTAAGTACAGAATAAAATGGGGCCCCATGATAGATGTTTGCACCGGGACCCACCTGACCAAGTTACGGCCTCGATCTTATCGAATTGTGCTTGAAATTGTTGTCACTGCCCGATGATGTGAAACAAACTCAGACAGAAAACAAGCAACAAGATTTGAGTTTGCTGGTACGCATTCGCTAAGTTGTCACTGTATGGAAAAGCATGGCCAAATGGTGGCAGCAGATTTCAAAGCAGAAACAGTTGTAAAATCATAGGAAATCTTTTGATTTCCCGGTCAAGTTTAAATGATTTTGTTTATAGTTACCCTGCGTTGCATTTGCTAAGAGAGTTCAAGCAGTTTTAAAGATGTCGAAAATACTCGCATATTTTTTATTGTTCAGTCTGAAAGTCCATTGAAAATGTAAGTTACATCGAGCTTCAGCACATTGAGCGTGCGTGATGCTGCACGTGCATGTCGTGTATGGAGAGCCAATCAGGTTTGAGTTTGGTTGTGCGCATGCTCTATAGTTGTAATGGTCCAGTAGTAGAAGAGAATCAGTGAAATATGGCGGCATCGAATTTGAAAGCAAGTACATTTTTTGTAAGTTCGATGAAAAATGAGATTATTTTTCATAATATCAGTTAATATATCTGACAATTATATAAGGCTTAGTTCTGTTAAATTAGTTGAACAGCTCAATATCAATGAAGTGTTGTCAGTTTTCTCGTTTAGAAGGCCTCAGTTTGAGGGTTTAGCTTAGTCCGAAAGTCTAACTAATTGGAATTAGGTAATTTGTTGATTGTGGGGGATTTGTAGAACAAGATTTATGTCATTGATTGCAGGTAAATTTGTCGACTTTATTTGATTTTATCTCCACACCTGTTTTATGAATAGTTATAATAATTAGTCACGTCAGCATTGTGCGAGGTTCAATTGAAAGTTAGGAAGTGGCTAGTTTGCTGTCGACAGCATTTCACCCTTAAGACTATTTGGTGATCACGATTTATGTGTGTTTAAATAGCCATTCTGACAGTGACGCTGGGGCGCATAAATAGTGCAGCTGCATTGAAATAAGTTATAAGTTGGAATCTTCACTGGCATGGCACTTAGACAAAGGCAGTGTAGACTGGAGGGGAGAGCCTGGTATGTGAATATGCAAAGTGGTGTAGACTGGAGGTGCAAATTGTATTTAATTTGTCATTAAAATTGATCAATCGTAAACAACCAAAAGTGACATGTTTAACACGTCATTGAAATTAGCCAATCAAAAATGTCTGATGGCAAAATAGCCTCCAAGAGCAGAAGGATAAAATGCCGTTGATGCCAAAATGGCCACTGCTTTAATATTATAGTTAGTTGCATTATCAAGCATAATGTGGACATTATTATCACTTTTTTATCTGTTTGTGCGAACGTCAAAGAGCTGCAAATACTGAAATACTAATTTTAAAGTCTTTGATGTGATTTGACTTGGAACTCAAACAAAGAGGCTACTGATTGTAGCAGAGCTCTACCCACCTGGCCTCTTGCCTATATAAGATATTTGCCTACATGGAACTCCGTGCTTCTATACCGTTTGAACCATGTGGTGATGTGGCATAATTGCAGAAGGTGAAGTCTAGGTTACTTAGCTTATTGAAACACACCCTGTTGTCATTGTTTAGGCTTATTACTGAGAAAAGTGTGGCAAAAATGTGCTGGCAAAGCAGTAGTAGCATTAAAAACTAAGTGTTAAAATATTTGATACTGGCAGTGCTATTTTGCTGTTGACAGGATATTGGCCTTAGAAGCTATTTTGTTGTTGAATGCTTCTGATTGGTCAGCTGGCCATAGGGTTATGGTTTGCTACTTACTGCAATTTAAAGCTAGAAAACTTTGCTATCCTTCATTCTTTCTCCACGACATCGCTCCACTATGACAAACAAGTATTTTATCTTGAGTAGTGAAGTTCAAATTTTAAACGTACTGCCTCGATTTATTGCAACTGAGTCTATCCAGGTAGCTGGTCACCTGATTGTGAAACAGATAAAGAAACATAAGAAGCAATGTACTGTGACCCATGACCAACAACTATGAGCAATCGATGAATCAGAATGAAGCATTCAATGGCAAAATAGCCTTGAGGGAAAATGTGATCAATCACAAAATAGCTACTACCTATATTTATAAAAAAAACATGCTTGAACTTTCTTAAATCCATGATGGGCAAAATTGTAAAGGCAGTTGCTATTTTGCCATCAGACATTTGTAATTGTTCAGTGTTTTTGACAAATTAACATTATGACGTACGGTCATTTCTGATTGGCCAATTTCAGTGATAAATTAAAAAATTTTTAGCCTTAGTGTACATTATCCCACATTTTACACTCCTCCCCAGTGTACACTATACATAGATTTACATACTGTCCCCCCCCACTAGTGTCCACTGCTATTGTCCAAGTTTTTTCCAGTACAAACTCCAATTCATAGCAATTACATTTCAAGCCAGCTGCACTAGCCACTACACCACAGCATGCAATCATCTTGCTATGGTTGTTTGACGCAGTTTAATTAAGAATTATGGCTATGTCAGTGTTTTACAACCCTTACTTAGCACTAGAAGCCCAGACCGGTCATTTTTGACCGGTTTTAAATTTTGACGCTTCATATTTCTGGCATTTTTGCTATTTGATTTTTCATACTCCTTGACTTTTCCTAATTTTGGATGATGTTTTGGTAAGTCAAACAATTTTTGTTTTATAGCTTTTGTAAATGGAGCATTTTGCACATCTACCTATAAGCCCAAAACGGTCAAAAATGACCGGTTCTTAAGATGGTTATAATTTGTCTTTGAGCTGATGAATTAAAACATAATAGAAGGGAGAGAAAAATTTGTTTTTCTACAAGCAATGCCTCACGTGTCAATAAGATTACGATTGATCACTGCTGCAATGGATAACTGATAAGCAGTAACTAAAATAATTACTATTTTGCTGGCTTCATCGAAGTAAAGTTGAATTTTTTTTGCTGTCTCGAACAATGGCTGGTCATTGAAAGTTCTAATGTCTTTCTTAGTAGCATAGAGTTAATCAGTGGTGTGTGCAGATAAAATAGATAGTTTATTACAGTGTATTGACAACCTCATAAAATCTCCCAAGTTTGTTTTACAAATTTGAAGAAATGCATATTGTATAAATGACAGGGTGACCATATTTTCATTGCCAAAAAGGAGGACATTTTTAGATAATAATTATTATCAGCCCTACAAGTTGCTCTGCAAGGCTGGTAAAATTTCTCTGGACATTTGTTGGACACTGACCACTTTTGATAATTAGTGCAAATACAGCAGTTTATTTTTTGGCAGTGGCTATTTTGCCGTCGACAGCAATTTACCCTCAGAGACTATTTTGCCATGAGTTATTTGTGATTGGTCAATCTTAATGATGTACTACACCTGTGACTTTTGGTTATTTCTGATTGGTCAATTTTAAAAACCAACTAAAAAATTTTGCACTTCCAGGTCTCTATCCCCCACCCGGTACACTCCCTTCTAGTGTACACTGCCCTGTGCATTTACATACCGGGCCTGACCATTTGGTGTACACTGCCTTTCATGTAATGCCCTGCCAGCTGAGATTCAAACCCATGCCCATGGTATCTCAAGACCAGTGCACTATCCACTACACCACAGTGTCACTGGTGTAATTGTAGACAACTTGGCTATGTAAACACACGTGAATGATTACGGCAAAATAGATTCCAAGGGCAAATAGCCGTCGACGGCAAAATAGCCACTGCGTTATTTTTCAAACTAATTCTTACTCTTTCAAACCTAAAGCAACAGTCAGTATAAGGTAGACCGTTACAAAACTCTCTTTTATCATTTCTTACCAGTTAAACTTATTATCACTTAAACTAATATGCAGTGACATAATTTTTTAATCGCAAAGTAAACGTAAAAAGGAAATTTTTGAACAACTTTGGGTGATCAAATTAGTTTTTATTAAAAAGGAGGACAAAAAAGGCATTTTTCGACATCTTTGGAAGACCAATTACTTTTTACCAAAAAGGAGGACATGTCCTCCAAAAAGAGGACGTATAGTAACCCTAATAAATAATATCTTAAGTAGAGGAATTTTGTTAGGAGTTTTTTCATCGTTTTTGACAAACTGGCTTTTCTAATCATGAATCGTGGCAACAATTATACTGTCCAGCAAGTACTTCAGCGGTTACAAACTGGTCAGCTTGATGACTCTTGTGATGAGAATGAAGAAACTGAATTGCAAGATAAAGAATTTGTTTCTAATTGTTGTGCTGGTGTCGAAAGTTGTGACAGTGATATCGACAGCGGTGAAGACGAACAAAGCTCTGCTGCTCTTTCTATAAATTTTCTTTCTGAAAGTGATCAATCAGTATCTCAAAATACTGCCGGACAGGTGAACGCACGAAACGGAACTGTGTGGAAAAACATAACAGGTGCTCCAGGTCTGGGAAGATCATCTTCGTCCAATGTGTTTTTGGAACGTCCTGGCCCAACGTTTTATTGTCACAGATCTGTAGTAAACGGTAGCCCTTACAGTGGTTTTCATTTATTTATAGATGAACATATGCTCAGGTGTATTCAGAAACACACTATCAACCATGGAAAGAAAGATAATGACAATTTTGATTTACATGTTGATGAGCTGGAAAGTTTTATAGGTCTTCAAATCGCTCGAGGAGTGTTGGTCGGAAAGAATACACCAGTAAAGCAACTTTGGAGCAAGAAATGGGGACAACTAATCTTTCGAAATACAATGAGCCGTGATAGGTACCAGGAAATCATGAAACATTTGAGGTTTGATGACTTTTTTAGTCGGAGGCAAAGGAGAGAAACTGACAGATTTTGCTTGATTTCCGAGGTGTGGAATTGCTTCACAGAAAATTGTAAGAAATGCTATGTACCAAACTGCGATTTGACTATTGATGAACAACTTTTCCCATGCAAAACCAGATGTCTTTTTATAAAATATATGGCGAACAAGCCAGACAAATTTGGAATTAAGTTCTAGCTTTTGACTGATGCTCAATCAAAATACTTGTGCAATGGCAAACCATATTTGGGAAGAGATCCTAGCCGAAGCAGATGTAGCGACCTTCCAGGTGATGTGTGCTTGACCCTTTTACAACCTTATTATAAAAAGGACTACAATGTCACCACCGACAACTACTTTACCAGCCTAAAGCTAGAGGAAGAACTTAAGCAGAAAAAACAACAATCCTTGGCACTATACGGAAACAGCGACGAGAAGTGCCAAGCACTGAGCTGATAATGAAAAACAAGGAATTACATGCTTCTGAAATATTTGCTTCGCCATCCGTTTGCAGCTTGACAATATACAAAGCAAAGAAAAAAAAGTTGTTTGCATCCTGAGTTCAATGGGCAGAAACGTAAATATTGATCAATGCCACAAGAAACAACTGCCAGAGACAATACAGTATTACAACAAGTCCAAGGTGGGCGTGGATGTACTGGACCAGATGGCTCAATACCATACCAACAAGAGTTCCACTAGAAGATGGCCTGTGGCTGTAGTTTTTAATATTCTCGACTGTGCCTGCATAAATGCTTACATTATATTTACTGCCTTACAACGAAATTGAAATTATCAAGAAGACAGTTTATGCTTGAGCTTATAAAAGAACTCTGCAAACAAAAAATGGAGTGGGCTCAATACCTCCTTCTCCAGCAGTGGATCACATAGTCAGCATTGCATTGCCGGGAACCAGTGGTTTAGCACACCAAGCACGGAAAAGAAAAGAGTGCCAATTTGTAGCATGTAGAAACAAATCTAGCTCTTTTTTCCAAAACTGTGGGAAAGTATGCTGTGGCAAACACACATCCCAAAAAATAACAATTGTAAAATGCAAAAATTGTGATGATTGAGTGTCAATAAATTTGTATACCTTGTATTGCCACTTATTAATAATCATAAAAATGTCAAAAACTTATTCAAAAAAATATCAAATGCGCAAGAATAGTTTCTTTGTGCTTTTCATACAGTATAAGTCGAAATTAATGAAAGAGAGAACCTATTAAAACCGATTTACAGATAACCGGTCAAAAATGACCGCATTCGTCCTTATAGGTAGGGAAATAATTCAGGGCTTCTAGTGTTAAATGACCTTCAAACTTTGAATAAAAGCAGTGACAAAGTGCACAAATTTAAAGGCGGCGTGCAATCTATACCAGCTAACAATTTGGTCAGTAATGACATTGGTGGTTTCAGAAGATGTTTTAGTAGTGATAGGTTTTGTGGATTTTGTATGTGTGACTACTAATTTGCCTTTTAAAGATCAGATCAAAAGACTATTTTAATTGAGGATTCCCCATTGATCATTTAAGGATATAGAGGCAGTAAATGAAACTCCTCACCTGACGTCACATTATGGTGTTAGAAGAAAAGCAGCTTTAATAGCTTGGCATTGTATGTGCTGATTTTGAGTTTGCCTTCGGACATCATGCATGATTCATTGGAAGAAATTGTTCCATTGACTTTGAAAGTAGTGTTTCAGTTTATATTAACAATGGATAATGTAACCAAACTGCCACTGCTAAAAGACTTTCGAAAATTCATTTAAATTGCTGGGAATAGTCGGATTCTTCAATATGTTTCAGTGATCGGCCTGATTATTTTGATGATTTTGAGTGGTCAATATTTAATTTTCCAGCGCCTTTGTCAGAAACGATGTTTGATTTGTGCCCACAGTTAAGTTCAGTTATTTGTGTAAAAGGTATGGACTTTATAGCACTACAGGATTGGGGATGTTCACATCATTGACGTGATTGATCATGCATATGCTTTGTAAGAATTGATGTTTTGGCATCATCAATGAGACGTGGCATATTTATGATAAGTGATTATGTTGTGATGCGTTTAGTCAAAGGCTGCATGCTGCATGCTGTCAAAGGTTACTCAGTAATTGAATGTGACATTTGGCATGTGTTGGAAGTAGGTGAGCAATTATCTTCTCACGCTCTAGACATTGTTAAATACAGGGTCCGGCAAAATGATCTGACACATTTGTAGGTTTAATAAAAGCCAAAAAAAATAAAGAAGCAAAAATTGTTTTCATTTTCGAAAAGTACAAATAATGCCATTTTGTTTCTATAGGTTTTAAAAATTAAGCCAGTCAAATAGGACCCATTATTGTCCACACACTGCCGAAGGTGTTCATGAAAGTAGTCTATAACTTGGTGGGTCATTTCAAGTGGAATGGAAGTAATTTCTTGACAAATTGCATCTTTAATTTGTTCAATAGAGCAAGGGCGATTAATGTACACCTTTGACTTGAGGTATCCCCAGAGGAAAAAATCGCACGGATTTAAATCAGGTGAATGAATGGACCAACTGATGTCACCACGCAATGAGATTAAATGATCAGGAAACATCTCCCTCAAAATCCCCATTGCACGTTGAAAAGTGTGGGCTGTTGCCCCATTCTGTTGAAACCAAGCATTGTTCATATTGTAGAGCATATTCAATTTTGGTCTGAGAAATGTCTTTAGCATCTCACAATATCGATCAGAGTTCACAGTCACTGTAACGTCTTCTTCGAAGAAGTATGGACCCCATATACCGAATTCTGCCACTGCACACCATATAGTCGCCTGATGACAATGCAAAGGGCGTTGATGCAAATCACGAGGGCTGTTCTCTAATCTAAAGTTTTGCTTATTCACTGTGCCACACAGGTGAAAATGTGCCTCGTCACTGAACAACACAGCTGTTGCATGGGGATATGTTGTTGAATTTTCAAACACAATGCTCTGCAAGTTTCAATGTCTCTTTTGCAGAGTTCTTTTGACAACATCATTTTGTATGGATGCATTTTCAGATCCTTGTGAAGAATTCTTGACAAATTTCTTTTTGAAAGCCTAAGAGCCTGGGCACATTTAAATGCTAAACAATTATATGAAACAAAATGGCATTATATCTACTTTTCGAAACTTGAAAACACTTTTTTGTTTCTTTATTTTATTTGGATTTTATTAAACCTACAAATGTGTCAGATCATTTTGCCGGACCCTGTATAAGGGATGCCAATTTATCAAATGGCGTTATGCCTTGACATATGAGAAGTAACTTTGACACTGATAAATAACTGGCGTATGACTTAGAGTTTGGAACTGAGTGCTGGTAGTAGCCTATGTTGTATTATTATTTTGATGTCATTAATGATTGTGATTGTATTATGATTAATCGTAGGCATTAAACAAGTGGATATATTCACTGCAACTCTGCTATATTTTGTGTTTGGTTTTAATTTTTTTGGTTTTGTTTTTGTTTATTAGTCACACCATAATTGTAAAGGTGTATTAATATTCCCGTCTGACACGATTTTAGATTTGAATTAAGTTTTGTTTAAACTTCCTATTGTGCAGGAAACAGCACATAATTAGTAATAAAAAAATGTTTGATGTGACATTTGAAATATCTAAAAAGTTATTAAAAGTGATCTTAGTTCCTTGCATAGCAAAATTTTTGACTATGTAACCATGTGTTACAATATTTTGACGACAAGTATTTTGAAGAATGGGCACATGTGGACTCTTGACAGGGTTGTTGCAAATATGGCTAAACTGAGAATGTTAGACTTGTAAAATCAGTATTAGGCAATGCTGTTGCTTTTATTGCTAGAAAATATATATGTAGAAATGCATCAATTGGTTGTGTGCGTGCGTGTGTGTGTGTGTGTGTGTGTGTGTGTGTGTGTGTGTGTGTGTGTGTGCGTGCGTGCGCATCTATGTGTGTGTATTTCTTTGTCCAATACGAGAAGTTAAATTACTACTTATTTTCACAGTCTGCCTAATTGTACATTAAGGCTAAGCCAAAATGACAGTTTTATGTGTTGCACTTACTCATTGCTGAAAGTTTCCACCAAGATATCGATATTAATCTAGTGGAATCGGACAAAGATACGTTTCAAAGCAACAGATCTTTATCGTCCCAAGAAGTGACAAAAGACAAAATGGTATCTATATACGTTTGAGCACGACGACGTGGCATCTGCCAGGGCAAAAGGATAAAGACAGTTCTTCAAAAATATCCGTTACAAAGGATGGGACTAGGATTTGTCTGCAGCCGTTATATTGTTTCTAATTTTGTTAGGTAGGTATGATGAATTGGTTGTATCTTTTGATAAGTTTGCTTAACTTCGCATAAGACGAGTTGACTTGTATCTTTTGGTGTTAAGTAAATGTATCGTTGGAATTGATTGATAACTGTTGCTTCTAAATCCCAGCAATAAATACCTGTCAAAAATACCTTTGCTGTTACTGCATTTGTGTTGAAGTTGAAAGGTGTTGTGTTGGTAGTTTGTTTCTGTTGAGCAAATGTGATTGGCGTGTGAGCTATAGCGGGTTAATTCTTTCATGTTTCCAATCGACAAGACGATAATGGAGTTTTTCGAACTTTTACTGGAATAGAGTTGTGAACCCGTTCGTTCAGCATGTTGTATCCAAGTAATATTTACCAAATAACCAATCCACTACGTTGAAGTGATGGTGTGGTTAAATTTTGATTACATGCTTTGTTGTGCCAAATTTTTCCATGGCAATATGACTAATTCTACCTGCGTAATGCCTATCTACGATTGTAGAAGAAGAGTAAGTTTGGTATACTCGTGCTTTCCAGTATAGTCAACTCCAGCTACTATAAGCCAAAAGATTTCCGAACGCGTAGCAACACCACGTAATAGATACATTCTGTTAAACGGATTCGCTATGTTATTTTGCTAAAGTACGAAAGATATACTGGGAAGAGCTTTCTGGATTGTGTAGTGCTGTGTTTTTGTTATAAAACTTTGATTTTAATGCATGTCACTTTGGATTGATTTACACTGAGCAAGCGACTTAAAACTTGTCGTTGAAAGTATGACATAATACGTGTTTTTTTATTTGAAGGTGTGCACATTTAGCCCATCTACATCCCTAAAAGTCGCGGGCTTAAATTGGCCGACTTTTTTGCTGAGCCCCTAGTGGTATGTGCCAAGTGCCCGCGATATTACGGATCTCGTCAGTCCTGTCAAATAGGTGGTCCAGGAACCTTGAATATATAAATGTGTGGGTGTTTTCTAGGCAGTAGCAGCACAAGTCTTTCGTTGTCATTATTCTAAAGCAATAATTTTGCCGATAAGAGATCATTAAAGGTTTGTAACAGACTTTCAGCAACAAAATGCTATTAACCGAATTGAAATTTGAATTCATGAAGGTTATTCTACAAAAAGTAGGCCAATTGCTACTAGAGTCATTTGCTAAAGTTTAAGACCAGTCATTGAGATTTGAAAGATTGTAATTTTTATGATTGTGATTGTTATATAATGCAGTTTTATATGACACAACATCTTACTGAAATTGCATCAGCCAATGAAAACATTCCCCGAGATGATCTAATGATGAAGCGAATTGCTGTATGCGCTCCAACAAGTTCTTAGGAGAAAATTCGTGCTACGGTGCTTTGAAAGGGGAGAGATGTTCACATTATCATAATTTCTCGGCGTTTGAGATTCAGTTTGGTCTTATATCATATACACCAGCTCGCAAACTTGTTGGTGAGGATACAACAATTCACTTGATCAATAGATTCTCTGAGGGAATGCTTTCATTAGCCTCCCACTTCTATTTAAGTCTTTCTAACTCCAAAAATCTGCAGTTACTGTATGCACAGCAGTGTTGTTGCAACGAATTTTTGCACTGATTTCTCGTTCTAAGTATCCTTCCTTACTTAAAGCCATGAATTGGGACATTTTTATGTTTTCAATCGACGAGACGATGATGCATTATACAATCACAATAATAGAATCTGTAAATGCTTCAAATCAAAATGACTGGTCTTAAACTTTCGCAAATCACTGTAAATTTGAACGATGAGATGAAGTACGCTAGGATAGCTTATTAACTGCAGTAGAAACAACTTCAAAAATGAAAAACTGTTTAATATATTGATCAAGTGTTCTAGCCTACATGTTGTTTGAGCGGTCCCCGTGTATCAGCATAACAGCGACTGGGGCCATTTGGTTAAAGATTATTAGCCTGGTTGACTTGATCTTGAATGATTACATCTATTAGTTTACCATAAGGCAATATTTTATTGATAAAGCAATAAGTAGATTATTACGTTCGTGTGTAAGTAGCAGGATAATGCTGGAAGATAATGCCAAAATCTAAAGTTTTCTCCTGAATCTAAAGCTACATAAAAACCAATTTTAATGATGCAGTGTTTTGTTTATAATAATGTAAAAAAAGCGATGGAAACGTCTCTTCATTTAAAAAGTTATTCATGGCACCAAGAAAGTAGTGTTCTGTCGTTTGACTTTAATAAATATAAAAGCGTAAGCTTTTAAATGCTATTTTAAACGATTGGATGCAAATGTGAATGATCGATGCGCATTAAACTATGATGATAAGCGGTTTTCAATCCTCGCCGCAGCGCGCAGCTCCTTCCATCTTAATCTTTTAGAGGCTACTTATATCAAGACCCGACGCCCGGTGTTATGCAGACAGAAAGAGTTTGTTTACACTCTCAAACTCTTTCGATAATCGTGGCCTTTGGCCTCCTGCTGCGCCTTCTCTAACTTTCGCAATTGCGAAATCTTTTTTTGGCGCGCTTTGCAATACTAGCGCTATCATTGGCTTGTCTTGAATGCGTAACGTCCAAATTATTTAGATAAAAAACTTATTCACTCTAGATCTTCCCTTTTGACGCGACACCGCCACTGACGAGAGCGTCACGAAAAGCTTATGGCTCAAACAGCTTTTTTCAAAGCTATATTAAGATTTTCTTTTTGTAAAAGTATCAGTTGCATGCAGTGTTCTCTCTAAGATTTTAGTAAGTGCATAACCGTCGGCGCAAGTGCAAAATTGCAAGTAAATGTATAAAAACCGCCGGACAAATTTTGGTTGACATTGCTGAACAAACCGCTACAGCAGCCCAAGTAACGTATTTTAAAGTTGTAAATAAACATGCTTGTGATAGCGTACTACACTAAGTATGTACGCTAAGCTCATAAAAGATGTCTTTTACCCAATTTAGATCTTCGATCATTTGTTCTAAATTTTTTCAAAAGCAGTTAAGCGTCAGTGATTTGTAAGCTACGCACGCACTGTTTCCACGCTTTTATTGTACAGTAGAATCAGTCTAATGGCTTTATTTATGACATCAACCTGTTTTTAATAACGTAACGTTTCCCTCAGTCCCTGCAGAATTCCAGTATTTCAGATACTTAAAAGTTACCAATAACGTTGATTTGCGTATAACCGCATCCTTTGTTTTTCCCTCAGTCGTATTTTATTCAAATATGGCATGCTAAACCTAGTTCAGTTCTTTTTAACCGTTTTATGTATGAAGCCCATTTTCGAAACGCACAGAGACACGTGGCCCGATCATTAATTTTTCTCGATTTTATTGGCGACCTCAAAGTTGTCAATGTAAATTTCAGGAATGCTGTCGAAATGAAATAAAAAACAAATCATCAAGAAGATTTCAAATTTCACTCGATTAGAAGGGTAGATAAAGTATTGGCCCCGTGAAGACCGTGGTTCGCCGATTGAAAATCTCTAATTTAGGCCATCATCATCTGTCACGAACAATCTTTATTTATTTGATTCGATTTAAGACGCCAGCTTGCGAGTTGTATCTTGTTTACTCCGTTACGTCTTTCGCAGCAAGAACTGGAGTTAACTACGCGTTAAAGATCTTTAAAGATAATCTAAAAACAAGTCCAAACAACAACTATAGGTGTAAGTGCAGAGTTTTCAAAATTTCTGGGGTAAGAGAAGAAGCTAGTTGTGCTTTGATGACAACTGTGACGTTACGCTTCGATGGCGTAATAACTGGCGTAATTATGTCAGCCCTAAAAAAGATTTACTAGTAGCCTGAAAAGGAGAAGATCAAGATTTTTGTACGATGTAGTAGTCATATTGTTTGTGTCTTGCTTTCTTTTTTAAAGGTACTTCAGAAAGCAATATTGTTGATATGCGATAACAAATTTCACCAGAGTCTTGTCAGCTACTTTCACAAACCACGCACGGAAACAAACGAATTAATTTTCAGGAAGTTTTGTCCCAAATGTGAAAAATAGCAAAACCTTGTTAACTGGCTTGGTATTGTGGCAAAAGTAGTGGTAGTTTAAGTTTAGCAACAGAAAAACCTTTCTTCGACAAATAATTGCTGCACTGGCTACAATAAACCTGATCTGTTAGATTTGAATGGCACAATATAAAGGTTTTCTGCCTGGGCTCCAAAACCCATGTTTTCCCGAAATTATTTTATGATTAGGTTTTTGGCTATGTGTTATTTTCCAATGTAAAAGTGCTTTTGCTGTTTTTTCCAAAAAAGTGCCATTTTAATGGCGGACGGCAATGGCGCTTGCTGTCTAATTTGTGATCTTGGCTGGCCAAAAGTCAGCTTCCGCATTCCATGGCTGTCCAAATTGCTCTGGCAGTCCAGGGTTTTTCAATCGCACTACCGCTGTTTTTTGCACAAAAAGGTTTGGATTTTTCGCGCTTTCCCTATCCAAAAACGCTTTTGCCTTCTCTTGATCCTCGCAGTCTGTAGCGTGTTGAACAGTTATAAACCATAAATAGAAAATTAGTTAAAAAACATATTAAAACCGTTAATGTCTTGCGACTACGAAAAAAATAAAATGTAAAGGAAAACTTGTAAACAACATGTGTATATACATAAAACTATTGCATACTATTAACCACAACTGCAAACCAGATTTCATCAACCCGTAATGCATATTTCAATTACCAGAGTTGCAGCGAGAGGAAGTAAATGAGATATTGAGTAGAGTTTACCATGCCAACTACAATGAGAAAAGTAAACCTCTTTAGTGTACTGATTTGGATAACTCCATGATGCAGTCGCAAATTAACGAACCACGCGTACTCCAGTTGTCTATTAACTCAAACTTTATTGTTGTTTCATTAGCAAATAAAATAAAAGTTTGAATAAGTACATTCCTGTTTATGCTGCTTCAGAATGGGTGGGCTTTAATTGATTTGTTGTGATCTTTCGACTATGCTAGCTACAACATTGTTTTGTTTGCGGGTCTTGTTATATTCTAGGGAAGAGCAGGTAGTGATAAATTTAACTTTTAATGGTTACACTGTTAGTGATAAGGTGACTGGTATCCAAAATGATACTGCAGTTGTTTCAATAGATGATTTTTAATCATATTACATGTAAACTAGCTTTATGTAAATGCTTCTTTGCTTAGAACAGGGGTTCTGAACCTTTATTCTCTCATTTACCCCTTGACAAATTTCAATAGTAAAACTTTCCCCTAAAATATTTTTTTATATTTTTACTTTTACAAATGCTTATTGTTAAAGGTAAAAGTGTGAATTTTTTGCTAACAAATTTCACCCTCAAGGCAGGTCAAATTTACCTCCAAAAGGTAAATTTATCGCCGGTTAGAAACCCCCGGCTTAGAAGATAGGTTATTCTTGTATTGCAAATATTTTAATGCATTTTCAAAAGTCTCGGTTTGAAACAAGCGCTACGTTGCTTCAGCAATAAATCTGATTCAAAGGCTACTGTGTGTCGGTATACGTACACTTAATCAGTACATTGTAAGTTTGCAACAGCACTAGAAAAAATCTAAAATCAATTTGTTTGGTTTTAGTAGTGCCAACTGTCCTGCGCGGACATGCTGCCAAAAAAATGAAAAAGCGAGGAAATGGAAAAGACACGCTTGACAATACTTGAGAATCTGATTGCTGTAATAATCTAGTGTCAACTAGTTTCTTCGCGGACATGTTTTTGCTGCCAAAAACGTGGCAAAATGAAAAAGCGAGGAAATAGAAAAGACGCGCTTGGCAATACAGTATTTTGAAATCTAATTGCTTCAATAATATAGACAGAAGTTCCATAAATGAAATGAAATTGTGGTAAAAGATATTGTATAAGAGTTTGTAAGTTTAGAACTGGAACTAGCCCAAACTAGAAATGAATTGCAGAGAATGAACACTGAAAATAAATGCGTGAGCAATGGGTGAATTTCAATTTATTTAAAATTGGTGCGACTGAATAGTATGGTAGAAGAGAAAAGGTCAGAATCCATGATATGCTACGGCAACAACATGATGATTGATAAGAAAGATGATGGAGAAAGTACAGTTTTAAAAATGGCCGAAACAATAAAACTTAATCTCAATCCTGCAGTATTCTGTTCTTAAACTGTCAAGTGTTTTTTATCAAGAGTATAAAATTAACCAAATCTATTTATTTTTCACAGTTTTTCTCGTTAAGATCTATTTTTAATGCCGGTACTGTAATAAACAAATGGCTAGCACAATATATTTTTCTGAATCGTCCGAGTCATATGTCGGCGATGACTCAGAATCCTGTGTCTGTGATGCCTCGGATATTGACAAAGAATACATTCCAGGATCAGGTAAATCAACAGCTTTTATAGGACATCTATGTGAATGTAATGGGGAGTAGTATGCACTGGGGGTAAATTTTTGTGTTTATACGTCATGGAAATTGATCTATCACAAATGTTCGATTACAAAATAGGTTCAAAGGGTAAACTGCCGTTGACGGAAAAAATAGCTACTGCCTTATTTTTACTATGCTTAAAACTGTAATAAATGTAATCAATAAATACAGTGCACATATCTTTTTTTACAGATTCTGATGATTCACAAGTAATAATTGAAGTAAGTAAATGCCTGCATATCAGTTTGCTGGACGCAACTGTATCGGCGTTTGATTTTTGATTTTAGGAAAGTGATATTACTCGTAATTTACCGTGGTAGTCAGTGGCTAACTTTTACAAATCAGCAAATATGCTCCATAATGCTAATGTATAGTATTAGATAGTTTTTGCTTGATCAGCCAATAAGAACTCCAAGTGATGGTAAGCAATCTGTGCCCTATAAATCGTTATAAAATACTGATACAAAAGAGCATATAGAACTGAAATCTATCTATGAGTTTTTGTGATGTTATTCTTGTTATAATGGTTAATCTGCACTACCAACATCAAAAGTCGTTAAGGATGTTTATATAGAGGCTAACATTACTATTGAGTGACACATTGCTGCTCCGCTTCTGCTCCCCATTATTGTTCCTGTAAATAAGTACTCTGCTTTATTTAATGGTTAAAAGAGTAAATTTCTTTTAGGTTTTCTAAAACAAATTTAGATTTAACTAGAACACTTTAAATTTCCTAAGCTTTTGATAACAGTTAAGCGATGATACAATGACCAATTATCTTGTTTCAGTATAAAAATTTCGTGAAGCAGATGCTTTTGTTTGAAGGTTGTTTAAAAGTTAATTATTCTTTTTCAGTGACTTTTGCATTTATTTTATATCAATTTGTTTTTAGAATTCAGTTTGCAAGAAAACAATATTACTGAAGAAAAGAGCTAAGACATGTATCAGTATTCATAAAAGAAAAAATGCTATCAGATTGGTAAAAATACGCAACGATATTCATCTAATTCTTTAGTGTGACTGGCCAAGTTCTCATATATGCAGTCCTTGCAAGGCCACTATGTCATTGGGAAAAACGCATTACGATGAATTTGTTTTTGGCTGAGTCTTAACACCCAATAAATTTATTACAACAATACCTTGCGATTTTGGTAAAATGTTAAAACTTGGTATCTCTGTTGTTTTTTTCTAGACAAATGTTTGTAAGAAACTTTTTTAAAAATTCCAGTAGTTTAGTTACTGTGGTTCAACCAATTTAGCATGATTGAGTATAAATGTGGAAACAAGTTAGCTTGCAAATGTTGAAAAGCACATTTTAAAAAATCTATTGGTTTTCAATATTGCGCTTTAAGTAATTAGTTTGTTAGTTCTTTGTCTTTGCTGCACTTTTACCCTTTATTCACTCCATTTACTGTGAAAACACTTGAGTTTTTTAAGTTTATGACCTTTTCCGATGCAAATTCCAGGCACTTAACGGGATGCCTCCATCTTTACGTGGCAGACAGGTGGTGGGGACAAGCAGTCTGCCTGTCGTGGTGGCCCAGTCTAGCTGATGACTCGCAAAAAAAGAATGAGCTCTTACGCTGTAAATGTACATCTTCCTGCAAAATGCTCGGCACTATAACTGAAACGAAAAAACAACTTGAAAGCACATTTTTTCAAATCTATTAGTTTTACACAATGTGCTTTAACCAGTTTATTAGAAAATGGACGTAGAAAATATATCTCTTACTTTTGACTATTTGCATAGAGTAAGGGTTGCACCTTATTTTTATTAACACAAAAAAGATGTACAAAGCATTATTGATTGAATGCTACGTAAATATTTTACAGAAAACGCACGTTATCATCAATCATAAAAAATCACACCCAAAAGATTTGCATGTTCTTATTTGTTTTGCATTAAACGAGTGTTTTTAAACAAAGTCGTTCATTTATTAACATTTACTTTGGTTTTTTTAAGGCTTGGTCCTCATCAGGGTTGACCAGTATTCTCCAGCGACTACTCCACTTGTTTCTATCCTGAGTATCTTCAGGTGTTGAATTTCTTTTTTTCATGTTATTCTTCATCATCTGCTGCCACATTTCTTGTGTTTTTTCCAATCTCCTTAATTTTTTTTCTCTCGCTAAACTCTTCGCGTTGATTCACTTCAGATGCTCTTAGCGTCTCAGTTAATGTGTTGTAATTTTGATGTAATCTGTATTGTGTCAGTTTGACGACACCACGTGTATGGACTGTTGATACATGAATTCATTTGAGTGCTTAGTTTTTAGGTAGCCATGGTGCTCTTTTCATTCAAAATTTCAGTTTTTCGTGCAATGATAGTAGCTAAAATTTATAAACTTAATGAATTGTTTTGCAGGCATTTCTCCTCGGTATTGAGAGTAGTCAAAAAAGGAAATCACGGAATTCTGTCACTTGCCACATTTGCAAAAAACAAGTGAGCTGAACAGTTGTAATTAGATAATTCCATAATTAAAGTGCCGAAACAATGTAAAAACTTTATTCATGGTCTCAGATATTGAAGAGACTTGGTACACTAGTTTCAAGAATTCACAGAGTAAGCAGTTTTAAATAAAACAGCTTTTGCATTAAAAATGATCCTCCTTTCCAAATTTTTAAGACCTACATTTGTGCTGTCATAGACATTTACAAATTACCACAAAAGGCTGCAGTTTGCTTAAATCATGATCGATTTTTTGCTTAAAAAAACATTTCTAGGAATATCAAATTAAAATTCATATCTGGTTGCTGAATTCAGTTTTATATTTAAATAACCGTATTTGCATGAAAAATATTTTAAAGCAACAACTTGCATTTATATGCAAATTTTCCTTTTGTTTGAGGTGCTGAAAATGTAGAAATGCAAAACTTCGATCTATTTGTTTCTCGAGAATTTTACTTTCTTCCCTAAATTATTTTTAGCGTTTTATGTAGTGTATCAAAGTCGAGCAGTGATCAAATTGTGTACTTTTTCATCTTAAACTGATATGCTCCCATCATCTTGCCTATGTCAATGACGCAGCTCAAGGGCATTTGCCAAACACAAAGTTTCAGCAGAAACGTCCCTTCAAAAAAATACCTATATGAAATAACATTGGTTATCAATGTATCAAAAAAATAGCCAAATTTACACACAGACAATGTTTTTTATTGGTATGCAAATTGGATGAATATTACATAATTCTGTCAAGTTTGTCTAATTGATAAAAGAAATATGCTGTGCTGGCGTAGAACAGGTTCAAAGTAATTAGACTTTTTGCAAAACAAGCGTTTTTACTGAAAGCAGAATTACAGACAAGGTTATCACGATTATGACAGAACAAATGCAAGTAAAGTTACAGCTACTTTGTTTTAGTGAAAAGTTTATGTAAATTTCTGTCTTAAATTTATCATACGGTCACACTAGATTGCTCTGTCGGCGTGCTTGCGGGGCCTCGATCAATAATGTCGGGGTAAAGAATATCGTGCGTTTCAGCCGGCTGCTAAAGAAAAATGTTTTTTTGACATTGAGAATTCTCATATCAAAATCAGAAGTATCGTTTTTTCAATAAGAAATCAGTTAAAAAACGTTTAGGGGGTTTGCGCATGGGCAGTATCTACAAAGCTTTTCCCAAGTTAATTCAGTTCTACAAATATTATTTGTGACTTGTTCATGCCATTAAACTTTTATTAAGACAATGCATGTGAAAGCAGACTTCGTAGAGTCAATATCTCTTTATTCCGTTGCCGCATTTTGATGTATTTTTTGTTTCGTCACTTTTGCAACTTTTCAAACGTAGCTGGCCACAAAAGATTTTAATCATACATTGAAAAATGTCGCTTACAAAAGGTATGGTAAGTCCTGCCATAGTCTGATTAAGATGACTCGATTTTTGTGAACGGTTGCTAGCTCGGGTAACACTTTTGTCATCATCAAGACTTGGTTGGTGCAATGTGCATAGCTCTGCATTATTGGGTTTTGTAAAGTATTTGTCGGCAATTTTTGCTGTGTTGGAATAGCCACAAGGCTGTTCAATTAGTAGGAATGAAATAACAAGCCTATAAGTATTATCAATACAATTCATTGAATGCTAATGTGGTTTATTGATATCATAAATGTGTGATCGGTTTCAGGTAATTCACATTGGCCAGCACCTAACAAAAGCACATAAAGTATTGGATCCGCAAATACGCAAAGGACTCTGTTCTTAAAGCAGGGTCCTATCCAATTCGAAGATGATACATTTTATTAGGAATGAATGTCCCTTGTGTGGATTGATGGCGACAAGAATAGACCAACATCTTCAGCGAGCTCATAAGTTCAAAGTGAGAATGGAATTTGTCTGCTTTATTAACTTTTATGGGTGACGACACCGTTGCAGAGAAGAAATCTTAAAATTCTCCGCTCCTCGACTAATGTATTGTAAGCACATTTTTGCATGTGCCAAATTGTATCTTCATGCCGATTCAGTTTAAATGTTGGTACCGCTGCTTTTACAAAAACGTATTGGATTGGCTTTTACCACGCAATTATTATAAAAAAAAAGAGTAGCAACAATAAGTTAGATTGCAAATGTTTTGATTTATTGCACTAGCAGTAAAAAGCAAAATGTGTTTGGGAAATAAGCTCAAGTTAAATGTTTAACTGTCTTCAACCCTGTAATTGTTTTAAAAAACCTCATGTGCCCTTAATTTATCATAACCTTAGTCTAAAGCAGTTTGGCTCAATTAATGGGATGAATTTCGCTCTTTTGACGGTTTACTTAAACTTAATGCTCAAAACCATTGCCTTAAAAATTGAGTTGAACTTTGTAATGTGGGATCAATGGTGAAAGAGACATTATTTTGATTTTGTAAGGCAATTCAGTTTCATGTAGCTGATATAGTAACTGAGGCTACTCTTCGATTTTATTGCAATATTTTTTTATACAGAAAACCGATGAAACATACAAAACAGTATGTGGGAAAGACAAATCTTATATGTTTATGATGCCAGAATTCAAAGTATACTAATACCTATATTTTTTTGGCTTCGTGTCCTTGTCAAGCTTTCAGCTCATTTTTATCTTGTGTTAGTGGAGAAGTTAGGTTAAATATGATGTTTGACTTGTTCTGTTACTTGTTAGAACTGGTTGGAAGGAAATGCCGGTGGTGGCAACGTAACCAGCTCCAACAAGAAAGTTGTTTCTGATGTTCAAAATATCTTTGAACGTATTGAACACGTATCCCTAGATGAGAATGAAGTACATGATGCTATATTTGTCAAAAACTACCAACCTAATACCATTCTGAATTTGATAAACAGCTATAAAGTATTTGTGAGGTAAGTTATAGCTTTGTTGCTGCTTACTGCCTAACGTTGTTTCAAAATTTCGCTTTTCATGGAGTTATGTTTTTTAAAAGATATTATAGTTATGTTGTCTTTGCATGTAAAAGAGTAGTTCTCTTTTATACAAAATTTAGAAAAAAAATTTTTTATTATCAATTGATATTTCTCGACCGTCCTGTTCAATGGTACTGTATAAAGTAAATACCTATTTGATGTATAATTATTCTTGTTATCATGTTGATCGTTACAGGTTTGCAAATTTGGAAAAAGACATTTTTAATGAAGAAAATTGTGATAAAATTTCAAATGTTATCAATGAATGGGCTCGTACTTACAAAAAAAAGGCCCAAATAAGATCAAAGGAGATAGCATTAGAAGCAAGCAGTAAGACATTTAGCGTAAAGAAATCTCTGATTATTTGTAGCAGTTACCAATTACCATCTTAATACTGTTATCATTAGAACCTTTGTGATGGTAAAATTACCATTTGAAAGATTTACATGTTTTTATCAGCATACGCAAGCTAACATTTTTATACGAGTTTACGTCAAGCTTTGAATATTTAGAAAATCTTGTGACCTCAAGTGATCGAGACAATTATCAGAAGAGCAAATTTGCGAAAAAATGCAAAAGAGGGATGAAAGGAGAAAGAGTGAGTGGTCTAAGCCGATCGTTAATACAAGGCCATTTGATGCTTCAATAATTCTGCATAATGCTCAGCGCCCAGCTACAGTTGCTAATTTGCGTTTGATTGATTTTCAAGATGCAGAAACAATGCCAACTGGAGACAGAGTTGCAAAAGTAAGCTGACAGCGAACAGAATTATTTTTACGTAGCCAAAAAGCAGTAGTTATTGTTTGCTGTAATAGTCAAGTCAGTTATGAGAGCGCTGAATTGTTAGTTTAGCCATAGAAGGGCAATTGAAGCAAGATGTAGCCAGTTTACTGGTTTTTTAATAGTAATTTAGTCTTGTTAGTACGATTTTTAAACAGTAGTCAACAGAGAGCAATACTTATGTTTTGCATTGCTTTGTCTTACTTGGTAATATAGCTGGATAACAGCAAAACTTATATTGATTGCATCGCGTTATCATTAAGAGAACTTAAAGTCATTTTGCCTTTCAATAGTTTGCAAAAAAGCAGTTCATAGGTTCCGTTGTTAACCTCGCTCATAAATACTTAGCTCTGTCTAATATAATTGTTTCCCGTTTAAAGATCATTCGTACTAACTGCTGCTAGTTGCTATACTTTCGGCAGTGTTTTATTTTTTAGCGTTGCCAAAGCTGAGGCATGGCAGAAAACTTTGGTCTGTCATCTTTTCATTAACGATATGTTTAGCCTAGATGTTTTTCTACAACTTTTTATTGTTATCTTTGCTGTGTCTTCAAGTTCTAGATTGTGCGTATTTCATATCGTATTCCTGAAAATATTTAGTTTGTTTTTGTCTGAAAATAAATACACGTAATTAACTTTCCGTTTTCTTATCAACTCATCTGTTACAATACTATTTTAAGCTAATTGTTCTTTTGGAACCCGGGCTCAGTTTAAGTTGTGCATTCCTGTTTTAGTATGACATGACTTCAAATGTGGTGCGATTCTATTTTCAAGTGTATTTCTTATTGTTCAAATAATCTAAACAAATATTATTTTGATATTGAAACTGAAATTATTTTGATCGAAACACTTCGTTACCCTTCTTTAATTGTCTCATCATGTTTGTCTTCCCGAAAAGGTCCGTTTTAGGGTTGATGAGCAGTGGTCAAGGAATGCAAATTCTTTACTTACCCTAGCACTCTCGATTTTGTTGATGCACCGGCGCATAATTCTGGGACCCCTTGAGATGTACTATGCAACCAGTTGGCCAACTCTAGTTTCGGATAATTTATTACTTATTATAAACATTTTTGTATTTTTCAGGTGTTTGAGCACAATACAAATCAATTGTTTGGAGCGGCAGCATTAATTTTTACTGAAAAGTTGTATCAATCCGTTTGGGATTATGCACCAACGTTTAATTCAGAGAAGTACGTTTTCTATACCACATCTCCAGGAAGAGCAATGCTGCCTTCTTCAGTGGCCAAACAAATTGCTGAAGAATGGAAACAGGGTGGGAGTTCTAAATCCTTTTCTTGTACCAAGTGGCGGAAATCCGTCGTAACCGCGGTAAGTAATTATCTCACGGATGATATTGTAGATTTTGCTTGTATACAATTGTTTTATGAATGGTTTCCTTGTCACGGTTTAATGATTTTGTAGTAAAATATTTCTCTCTAAAACTACCTTGAACTTTGAGGTACAGTAATGGAAATAATAAATAATAAAGCAGCTTGATTACTTGGTTTGCAATGTCAAAAAAATTGTTTTGTTTGCAGACACACAAGCTACGACCGGAACTTAGTCAACGCTTAGCTCATCAAATGAGTCACAGTGAAACTACAGCGAAATCCATTTATAACTGCATTAACTCGACTAGAAACTCATCCGAAGTAACCAAGGAGGTAAGGTTGTTACTGTTGAAAGTATTTCTGAAACTCTTCAATCTTATTTCCTAAATTTTCATATGTCATTTTACTGAGATCTTTTGAACAGAAGCTCTTTGTTGCTGCCAGAGACTTTTTGTCGTATTATGATTTGCTGTCCTCCGTGAAGCTGCTTTGCTGCTTATTCTTAGTTTGTGCATTATCAGGTTTAGTAATTTTTTGCTGTTAGCTTCACTATATCGAAATGTCCTTATCAAGGAATCACTTATTATAGTTTACACGCCTCCTCAATTCACAGAGCTATTTGTAAAAGAGCTTTTTTTCTTTGCTTGCTTTTCTTCCACTATGTTCGAGAGCGAGAGCTTCTAGTTCGAGTTAGTTAGTGTAAGTTTTTTGCTACTCCACACTTGCTTGAATTTTCTTCCTCACAGTTCAATGTAAAGCCATTAAATTGTTGTTCAATGTAAAGCCATTAAATCTTATACGATAAAACAGAGAATTTTTGTTTTTCTTGATGCGCTTACTCCTTCAAAACCACTGGATGTACAAAATTCAAATTGGTCACGACTGATCACTGCTCCGGGGTAAATGTCGTAAGGGGTTGTTGACATGATGATAACGCTAAATCTGACATTAAAGTAGAATTTTGTGTGCACGTTTGTAGGTACGTGGTCTTTAACACTTCCAAAACTCCTGGGCGCACAAACATGAAACTTGGCTTGATTAATCACTGTCCCGGTGTAAGCGCCATATGGGAGTTTGTGACTTAGAATCAAAGAAACTTTTTCGTTTAATTTGCATGTTTTGGCGGAGGAAAGCAGTGTGTTTTCAAACAAAAGCCAGTCCCCAACTAACCATCGCTCAAAATTTTACCCTTTAAAGCAGTGATTCCCAACCGGTGGTACGCGTACCACTAGTGGTACTCGAAGGTCTATCAGGTTGTACGCGAGTTGATTATTTTTTTTGAAGGTTAATTTTTTATTTTCAGTTTGTAATATTCTATTCCAACTAGTACAGCATAGTTTAACACTTTCGCTGCTGCAGGTGATAGCGCTTTCTGAGTGTACTGCCGCGCACGCTATTTAAATAACTGCGCGAAACCCGGCATCTGGTATTGCGGCAGCTAAAGTGTTAATTGCGTAATCTGCTACTTGCTGTCTTAAATCATTAGTAAATGAGATCTATGACGTAATCAAGACTTGTCAGTGCTTTACAGCAGAGGTTTTTTAACTTTTAGTGATAAGGAGCCCATGAATAGGTACGCCATTACTTACGTAGCCCCACAATAAGGACATGGTGGTCTCCAAAAAATAAAAGGTCATCGCTCACTTGTCGGACGGAAAAAAGCTCTTTTCACATCGTTTTCATGCCCAAATTTTTGTTAGAAAACCGAATTGTTAGAACTTCAGGACATTCAAAAACCGAGAACGAATAACCCGCGGAACTTTTTTTTTAGGTTTCTCTCG